>CM028131.1:479965000-481165000 GCA_016271365.2 Neoceratodus forsteri
CACACTGCTCCCAAACACAGCCACATTCTCCACTGCTCAGTCTCCTGACTATATCATCTTTACAAATGGGACCATATCATTATGTGCTGATGCAACATGTGTAAAAAAAAATGCTCGGTCATCCTGAAACCACACTTGTCATCTGAAAAGACACAAACTCAACAAGTAACCATTCAAATATTAAAAATTACAATGCACTGAAACTCAGGGAGTTGCATAAATGGAATAATCCATGCCCCCATTGAAAATAAGTCTGTTATTTTCTCCTCAAGCAGTTTGACCTTTAACATCACTCATGGCTCCACCTCTCATGATGTCATCAGGTCAAACTGCACTTGAGGAAAATAGCACACATATTTTCAATGGAGGCATAGCATATCTCAAAGATAGATAGATAGATATTTAGTTTTTGTTGACTGGGTAAATGTACTAGACAGACTCTGTCTATTTTCAGGAAAACCCGGGGGAGGGGGATACAGATGAATGCCGACTGACCTTGAACCAGATTAAGCTGTTGGTGGTATTTTTTGGTGGTAGACAGATAGATAGATAGATAGATAGATAGATAGATAGATATTCTTTGCAAAAAAAAATAATTAATACACCAGTTAGGGTTCAGATTAAAGTGATAAAAGTAGGAAAATGTGGTGTTAGAGTTCCCAACCCTAACACCCCAACCACACTGCAAGCAGCAAAAGGAAAAAACATTATGGTTTTACCTCTAGTCTTCCCAAATCAGGCCTAGGATAGCTTTTCAGTTGTCAACCCCAACGCTCACCCTATTCCATCAGAAGCTGAGATGTGCAGACTATATGAAAATTGGTTGAGCTTTAGGGTTGACAACCCCAGGCCTGAATTGGGAAGACTGAGGTGAAACCATGATGGTTTTCCATTTTGCTGCCTGCAGGGTGGAGGTGTGGTGTTAGGACTGGAAACCATAATGCCACATTTCCCTACTTTTGTCACTTTAATCTGAACCCTAACTGATGATTTAGTGAAGTTTTTTTCGAAGAATTTCCTTACTTTTTGAGACTGTAGAATTGTATCCTCATTTGTGCAGGTTCCTTTGGGACCTGCATGAAAATATCAATTTGCATATGGAAGCACAGGACCCCCAAGGCCCTGCACTTTCATGATTCCTTAGATGCATACATCCATGCTGGTGTGGTAGAGCAGGGCTGGTTGTATGGCTTGTTGAACTTCCAAAGTTATGCTATGGGAATTTCAATTTTTTCATTTTTAAGGTTTTTTGTATGGCTCCTAAATTGTTGTGCGGTGGGGGTATTATGTGTTATCCTTGTAGTACTCATTATGACTTCTGTTTAGATATATAGAGTGTGTCTTAACTGCAGATATTGAGGGAGTTCTGGCTTGTTGAAGCTGAAATGTGGGAAAAAAAACTAAGTTAAATGTTTTTTGTATGAAAGGATCTTTTCTCTCATAAACAAGACAACCTCAGAAAAAAGGATCCCCTCATACAAAAAATAGAATGTGAAAAAACTAAGTCCAACTCCTTTTTACGTATGAAGGGATTCCTTTTCGTGAGTTTTTTTTCATTCATATGAAAAAGGATGCCTTCATACGAAAAAAGAATATGAAAAAAGAAAAGAAGTCCAAATTATTTTTTTGTATGAAGGCATCCTTTTTCATATGAATGAAAAAACTCATGAAAAAGACCCCTTCATATGAAAAAATAATTTGGACTTAGTTTTTTTCAGATTCTTTTTTCATGAAGGGATCCTTTTTCGTTAGGTTGTTTCTTTCATGCAAATAGATGCCTTCGTATAAAAAAAAAACTAAAAAAAAAGCTAAGCCCAGATTCTTTTTTTTGTATGAAGGGATACTTTTTCATATGGTCCAATTCCTTTTTCTTATGACCATACGAAAAAAAATTAAGTCACAAAAAAAGATTTAAAAATGTATAAAAAATGCATTCCTGTGTCATTTTTCTAAAATGTAACTCCAGAATCTACCTAAAGGGGTCCCAGTTAGCAAGATACATGTGATAGCATTTCTGCATTAGCAAGGTACATGTGTTGGTGTCTCTGCAGAATCTAATTTTTATTCAAAAAAAGGTAAAAAAAAAGGAAACAAGATGGCAGCCATACAAAAAAAAAATTCTCAAAAAAAGGATTACCCACATATGAAAAAGGATATCTTTTTTGCATGAACCAAATTATTTTAGAGTTCTGAGCAGCTATTCAAAAAAAGTACTGAGCATGCTCAGAACCAAAATTTCAAATTCTTAAAACTTTAGAACAGATAAATATGTTTTCACCAAACAAGCGAAAAGCACTACTGTGGCCCAAGCCCCTTTTACCCTGAAAATATCAGAACAAAATTCCAAACTATCTGGGCACTAGGTGAAGACAAAAATGAATGAATTCATTCTCAAATCTGGACTGCCTTGTACGGTATGGGCTGCATGCCCATTGGCTCTTGTTCTGCACCAATGGGCATGCAGCCCTACCAGGCAGTCAGTCAGAGGCGCGGGTGGCAGGCAGGTGAAATGCTGCTGCCCGCCAGCTGCGGGGGAGCGGGATGGTGGGGCTTCATGGGTGGGTGGGGGGGGGGACACTCAGATCACCAGGGATGTGGTCTTGGGAGGTGTCGCAAACTACCGCAGCCCACGATCGGGCTTATCAGTCCACTGGACCACCAGGGATACGCTCGGGAGAGGGGTTTAAAAATCGCAGCCCGATCTGGTTTATCGTCCACTGGACCACCAGGGATATGTTCGGGAGGAGGGGTTGTAACTCAATGCAGCCCGTGATCGGGCTTGTCGGTCCACCGGACCACCAGGGATACATTTGGGGGCACTTTGCCGCCCGCGATCGGGCTGGTGGGGGTTATTTCAGCATTTGTCCGATCGGGCCAGTCGGGGTGAGGGGGAGCTTAATGCTTTGCCCGCCGATCGGCCAGTGGGGTGGGGATTTTACTCTTTTGCCCGCGATCGGGCTGCAGGGGGCATCGGTCCCGACGGCTGCTGCCTGGCAGGGCGCCAGGCGCATAAAGCCTCGGGATTGGCACACCCTGCATGGTAATGGCATGCAAATGGAGCATAAACAGATGCAATGGCCCCCTGCGCTTTGCATGAATTATGGCCCCATTTGCATGTCACCTTTGAATATCAGAGATTTGGCGATGGCGCAATGGTGCACCACCGCAAGTTGAATTACCACTCTGACCACTTGCGGTGGTGCAAAGTACCACTGCGCCATGCACAGTGGCTGTGTCTGGGGGTGATATTCAAAGGAGTTGCTCATACGCTTAACTTTGATTATCTCCGCCATTATTCTCAATTATTTTGTGTAGCGCAAGGGCTTGCACCACAAAATAGCGCAGTTTGAATATCCAGCCCATAGTATTTCACTGATAGTTTTTACATTTTACTTACATTGTTCAGTATTTTATAATTAGTTATGGGATGAATAGTACTTTTTAGTATCCAAACGAATACCGAATAGCTGATGACAGTATTCGTCGACTAATGGATATATAAACAAACAGTGATTAAAGAGTAGACACAAGGCTTGTAGTCTTTATTATTTTCATTTTATTCTATTTAGGGTACTTTAAGGCATAACATAAAAACAAAGTGAAGTAGTGACTGTGAGGTACTGACAGTCCCAGAGCAAAATTGCATTTGCCATGTTAGATTTCAGAGCTTCAACTTGTGTAAAATTAACAATTAGCAGCTTTTTGAAGGTAAAGACATATTACTGACCAGATACTGGTCGTGGGAAGATTGATTCATATGCAAAAATGACAATTCAGTATTTGAACTGGCTTCAGTTAGGTAGTCGACTGAATATGAAGTGTTGAAGTAGGCCACTATTCAGGTATAAAGCGAATATTCATCCCATCCCTGTTTATAATGTATCTATATGGGACAGGACAGTTGATTAACGTTATTGAAACAGGCTAAATATCTGAAACAGCTTACTATCAAACACTTCCGATTGTGTGTATATTCACTATATGTAACTATATATGTAACTTTTTTGTTGCTGAGTTCCTAACAAATGAAAATATCTTCATGTTTATTTCTTGTATAATAAATTGACATGACTCAATAAAGATAACAACTTTGTATATCAAGTCCATGAGTATTGTTATCTGCCTCAGGCCCTTTTTTCATTGAACTGATTGTAAAACCTACATATCCTGCCTATAATGCCTTGTCGTGTTGTGCTCCCTTGCATTGTTGTATTTCATTGTACTGTCCTTGAACTGACGTGGAACCTTTGTAAAAGAGCCTTGGCTGAAAGGTACTTGTAATACTAGACTCAAATAAATAAAATAAAATGTTTCTCCTATTATGTTGCCATGGCAACACCATGTGTGAAATTGGACCTATGGCTTTCAGATCTGTTTATGAATTCAAATTTTAGGCAGATAAACTAATGTGACCTAATTCTGAAGCTTCAGGAGCTTTGTTGCTGGCTGCTTTCCAGCTTTCTAAAATGGCCAAGTAATTCAATAAAATAATTGCTGTTTGACTCAGGTGGGTCTCCAAGAGAGACTCTGATATTATGGATTGCGGATTTGCATATCCTTTTGTTTTATCACTACATACATGCATATGACTCTTTACCTGTATAACAGGTGACATGTGTTTGCTCCTTTCAGCTCAATTATTGGTGAACAGCACTTCCAGTCACAAAACCATCATATTCTGTGCTATGAAAGGAAGGAGAGGATTTTGATTTCATATAGCCCCTTTCATACAGACTGTACAGTATCCCAAAGCACAGACATAAGGTGTGCGCATATACACTAATGATATGATTCTCTGTTGCAGCAGCTCCTCACTGGCCAGTGTGGAGAATTAGCTCCAGACTGACTTTAAGTCAGTGGGAGCCTGGCAGATGAGAATGACCTTAATGTCAATGCCAAAACAACAAAGACCAAAATTAGGATCAGACAAGCATGTTTTGTTTTATTAAACAAAGATATACAATCTGCAGCTGATCCTCAATCCATCCCTTAATATAGGGCATGTCCCTGAACTGTGGAAAAATACCCATGTGATCCCAGTATTTAAAGGGGGGGGTGCAAATCTGCCACCCAGTTGCCACTCCATCTCCATTCTGTCCCTCTTATCCAAAACCTTAGAGAGAGTAGTGAATGACCAGCTTGTAGACTACCTGAGTCAGCATAAGCTCCTGGCTATAATGAGCAAAATGGATTCAGAAATAAATTTTACACAATGACAGTACTCCTGGAATTCACAAATTCAGTCCATTGTGCTCTGGGTGGGGGGATGGCTGGTCCATATGCATATAGACCTTACCAAGGCCTTCAACCTTGTTAGCCATGCCCTTCTCTGCCAGAAACTACTTAGCTTGGGTCTTTCTGAAGACACAGTCTTCTGGTTTAAAGGCTAATTGGCAGGCACATCACAAACTGTGAAATGCCACAGTACACTATCTGATGAAATGACCATCAGTTTAGGTGTACCCCAAGAGTTAGTCTTAGGACCCCCACTCTTCAGCCAATTTATCAATAACTTGCCTACCATCTGCAAATTGAGCAACATAATACTTTATGCAGATGGCGCTGCCATCTTCTCCTCTGACAAAAACCTACAGAAGCTAAGGCAGAGGCTTCAGATGGACTGTCACCATTCAGATATTTTGGCTGGCAGTATAGCCTAGAGGTTAGAGTAATGAGCTGTGAATGAACTTGATAAATCAGCAGACTTGGGTTTGATTCCTACAACCTCCATTTGCATACTGTGTGACTCTAAGCACGTCACTTAACCCTCCAGTGCTCCCGGGATGCCCCTGAAAATAGGCACTTGTGCCTAGTGGGCCGAAAAATAAAAAACATCCAATTTGTATTAAATGAAAAAAAAAAGTATATGCTGTTTGGCACCTGTAACAAGCATCACATCTCCCTTGTCTTAACTATTACCTCTGTGTCAGTAGACACCCCTGAACAAGTTCCAACCTTTAATTATCTAGGCATTACCCTTGACAGTGCTTTGTCTTTCAGTGTGCACAATGATAAGAACATACAAACATATGAAAAGCCAGCAGTAGAAGGCCTGTTTTTCTATCATATCTGCTCAGTAACTGATGCAGGGTTCATAGCTTACACCAATGACCTTCCCCTCCCTCCCTTCTACCCCTCCTCAGTCCCATGGTCTCCCTATATGTTTGTCTCAGGCCCTCTTAATAGCCCCCACTGTCTTTACTGTGACCACCTCTTCTGGCAGCACATTCCATGTGGCCACAACTCTCTGTAAAAAAATGCTTCTTAACATCCCTTCTAAACATAAAGGAGGCAGTATAGCACAGTGGTCTAAGGCTCTGAGCTGCAAATCTGGAGACCTGGGTTTGAATCCCACAGCCCCACTTGCATACTGTGTGACCCTAAGCAAGTCACTTAACTTCCTGTGTTCCCAGGTTGCACCTGTAAATAAGCTTTCAGCTTAGTGTGCTACTCCTGGTTAAACAATTGGAAAAAAAAAAAAAACCCCTCATCAACTTTAAGCTGTGGCTCTGTTGTCACTCATTTTAAAGAGACATTCTCTTTCCACTCTGTTAATCCCCTTCAAGTATTTGAAGGGCACTATCATATCACCTCTCTCTCTCCTCTGTTCCAGGGAGTACATCCTTAGGGTGCCCAGCCTCTCTTTGTAGGACCTATTCTTGGACCCTTGTTGATCATCTTGGTCCTTTGGACCCTCTCCAGCATGCTGATGCCTTTCTTAAGGTATGGATGCCAGTACCTTACTCCATATTCTAAGTGTGATCTTACCATTGACCTGTACAATGGCACAATTACCGTCCCAGATCCTTTTCTTCCTCTAAAGCAGCTACCCAACCCCCCAGGTAACATTATCCTAGGATTCCTGGCCCTGATGCACATCACTTTGTGTTTTTTGGCACTGAAGCCAAGTTGCCAGATTCCTAAACATCTCTCAAGTTTACCAAGGTCCTCTCGCAGATCCTGTATCCCTTCCTTTGTGTCCACCCTCCCATGGTGTTTGGTGTCATCCACAAACAGACATATCTTGCCTTTTATGTCTCCCCAGTGTAACTTATGAAGAGATTGAACAACAGTGCCCAGCACTGATCCCAGCGAGACCGTACTGGTGACCTCCTTGGTGCTGGATAATGCTCCCCTGCACTACTCTCTGGGTTCTGCATCTCAGCCAATTGTCTAACCACCTTACCAGTTTCTCTCCCACCCCTAGACCCATCAGTTTCCTGATCAGCCTCCTGCATGGTACAGAATCAAAGACTTTGCTGAAGTCCAGGTAAAAGATGTCCATCGCCTGACTGCTGTCCATCCCCCTGGTGACCCAAAGAATTTGATGAGGTTCATTTGACATGATCTGCATGCCACAAAACTATGCTGCCTCCCATCCTGTAGACCATTCTCTCTAATGTATCTCACCAGCCTTTCCTTGAGTATGGTCTCCATGAGTTTGCATACTATTGATAGATCACCTAATTAAGGCTGTAAATTCGAGGCTAGGGCTCCTCTACAGGCATAAGAAAAACTTCCTGCCAGAGATCAAAATAATCCTTTTGCAGTGCTTCATAACCAGCATTATTGACTATGGGTTTGTGATATATGGCTCTGCTAATGGCAGTGTGATGTCCAGGGTCAGGGGTCCCCTTAACAGAGCCTGCCACTTTGCACTAGGCCTCAACAATGACACCCACACCTGTATTCTATACAGCAGCCTGAAGTGGCTAAACCTTGATTCAAGGTTACTCTACCACACCTTTCTCATGGGCTAGAAAGCACTACAAGGCCTGATGTCCCCTAGCTTACAGTCTATGTTTAATTATGTTGACAGTAAATATAGTAACAGGGGCATGGCCCACCACACCCTACTGCTTTCCCACAGAAGAACCTCCCTTGGTCAATGGTGTTTCTCATACTGTTTCGTAAAACATTGGAATGACCTGCCTGACACACTACAAACAAATAGCCCTGCTGAATTAAGTCCAAGCTCTTAAGCTCACTCACTTCATCAGGAACATGTAATGCTATCACTGATCAACTGTCTTTTCCTCAAGTGTATATTATGTACACTGCACTGTCTTCATAATGTGATGTAAACATTATATCCATGCAGTGTGACATGTTGCATTAAAACCACTCATACAGCTATGATTTTCTGTGTCTGTCACTGTATGTTTGTTGTTACCACTATACTGTACATCTCTAGTTACAATGTGTTTTGTATTGTGTAACTTTGTTGCACCTGACTTACATAACTTTTGTTGTACCAGACTCTAAAGCCTTTGAAAATAGGCACTGCCTAAAGGGTTTTATGTGAAATAAAAACAAAATAAAACACATAGCATACTGAATGTACATTGTAAAATAGCTGAATGAGCATATTTACAGTTTCATGACCAGACAGAGGGCCCCCTATTCAGACCCGACTGGATGCGCATACAAAACAACGCACCCACACAAAATAAATGGGCCAGCCAGGCTCTGGCAGCATACTCAAACAGATTGCACAATCCAAACAGATCATGCAATCTGTTTGAATATCAGACACTGGATGCACAGAGCGGAGCAGGTATCTTCAAGTGCTGTGCAGCACATCCAGGGTGTGTGGCTGGGGACCGTCCATAGGGGAATGCATGACACATACCTGTATGCACCGCAGCCCCCATGGGTGAATTACAGCCCAAACATGCAAATGAGCCCACTGGGCATGCATGGTGCAAAGGGGCCATTTGCATGCCCATTATGGGCTTATTTACATGGCTGTGCCTCGTGGAATGCATCTAGCCCCCCAGTACCATCCCCATAAACATAAAGAAATATCACCGATCACCCTGGTAGTCATGTCCACCTTCGCCCATTCACTGTTTAAATAAAACATAACATCAATTCCTCTTTTCCATGGTAAGTATCCCCTTCCCAGCCCTGGTTACTGTTTAAATAAAACATAGCACTGATCCCCCTTTTCCTTATGGTGAAGTCCCCCCCACCCATCACTGTTTAAATAAAAATAACACAGATCCCCTTTTCCATAGTGTAGTCTCCCCCCCAGCCCAGATAGCAGTACTCATAATAAAACCCCCTTGATCCCCTATCCCTGGTAGTCAAGTGTCTCCAACCCCCCAAGCTCTGTTAGCTGAGACACACCACCCTCTTTTGTCTCCTCAACCTGTCAGAAGCCGGCACCGACACAGCCCACCATTATCGTACCAGCCAGCTGCTGATCAATATAGCATAGCCCATTGGTTGACTGGTCAACCAATAAGCATGTACTATACACTGTACAGGGCTCCTGTGCAGCTCAGCTGGCAGCTGGCCAGTGCTATTTGAGGCGGTGTGCCAGTCGCCACTCCTCTGTGGGATGGGGGGAGCAGGGTGGTAAGTAACTGGCTAATGGGTCAGGGGACACTTAGCTACCAGGGAAAGGAAACTGTATGATTTATTATGAGCACTGTGCGATCGGGCTGGGAGGTGGACACTACACTTTGGAAAAAGGGGATCAGTGTTATTTTTATTTAAATAGTTATCGGGCTGGGAGGGGGTCACTACCCTATGGGAAAGGGGTCAGTGTTATTTGTTATTTAAACAGTGATCGGATCAGAGGAAGGACTACTCTATTGAAAAGGAGTATCGGTGTTATTTTTTATTTTAACAGTGATCAGGACTATGAAGGGGACACTATACTATTAAAAGGGGGATCATTTTATCTTTATATTTAAACAGTAATCGGGCTGGGAGGGGAACACTACTATGGAAAAGCGGTATCGTGTTATTGTTTATTTAAACAGTGATCAGGGAAAAGGGGACATTACACTCATGGAAAAGTGATGGGTAATTTTTGGTATTGCAACAGTGATCAAGGTCAGGAGGGCACTGTGAACTAACCTAGACTATGTGTGGGGCACCAACCTACCCACACACTGTTAAAAATAGGTTTCAAAAGCATAACTATGCCAGCGCAGCCAGCCATCAGTTACGCTTGGAAAGGGGGTTCAATGTTGTGATGCTACGGCATATGCATGAGGGACCTTCATTTGCATAGACACATCACAATATTGTGAGTGGTGTGAAGTTGGGGTGTGTGGTGCATTGGTGGCCTTTGAATAGGTCCATGCCCCCGACGGCCAGTGCAAATTTGGAGATGCGTGGCGCATCCAAGGATATGCAGCATATGTCATCTGAATATGGGCCAGTGTCATGATCAGGCACTTGTATTTTTGTATTTTGAAAAGACAATGCCATCATCTGAGTTTTGAGTATTAAGCCCTTCCAAACAGCAAGTAAATTACAGGCGCTGACCAGTCCTCCAATGCATGCCAAGCTGTCTAGCAACCAAAATGCAAAGCAGTGAGGAGCTATGCGGTGAGCAGCGTATCAGATATCTCCTGCCCACGCGCAGCTCCCCCACACACACACACACCCACATACCGTATGCTGCCACCTCAGCACAGTTACATAGGCGACGTTGGTGCCCACCCTAGCATGCCGGTCAAGACATTGTATAGCCAACGGGTGCCTAACCTCTGTCAGCTGTGCTGCGCCTCACAAGCACAGTTACATAGGGTTACGCTGGGTGCCCACCCCAGTGTGTGGCCACACATTGTATAGCCGACGGGGTGCCCAATCCCCTGTCGGTTCCACTGTTTCTCCCCCATAGGGTGCCACGCTGGGAGCCTACACCAGTGTGGCAACGAATGCTATTGCCGACGGGATGCCCAATCCCTGACTGCCTCCACCCCCCACCAGCAGTCCTTGCAGCCACGCTAGGAGCCCACCCCAGTGTTGAAAACGCCCCGTGTTGTCACCTAAACAAAAACACCTGTAACTTAAAATGGTCCTCGTCAGTCTCTGCCCCCACCCGCACCCACCCACTGCGCACTCCTGCCTCCCCACACCCCCCACCCAATACTTACCTCTGACCCAGCTAACGATCTTCAGTAGACCGGAACACGCTCTGCACTCTTCAAAGCCGACCGCGAACTGAGGAAATGCCGGTAAGCTGTATAATGGGATAGATAGGGTAGTTTCAACTTTGTTGCATATCGCAGGCATTTTTTGGAATTTTTGCACCAAATCTTCAACATGGGGTTTTTGGGACCCCTTCTCATGAATGCTGTCACTGTCATGGCGTTATTCGGGCCCGAAGGGTGATTTCGCAGTCACTGCGCGAAATCACCTTCGGACTGATTAATGAAATGACACTGCCAGTGTTCATAAGGTGGGCTCACAGCCTTATTTTGAAAATGTAAAACATTCCAAAAATGACTGTTTTACGAGCGTGCGTTGTGCAGTTCCTACGCAGGCTCGTAAGTTCGCAAATTTTCAATATTTTCACTCCAGATTTTCAACATTGCCATTTTACCACACCTTCTTATGAGTAGTACAGCTGTCATTTTTCACATCTCACCCAAAATGTGTTTCCGCCCATGTAGCACACAATGGCGCAGTCGGTGTGCAAAATCAATGTATCGGGACAAATTAAGAAAATCACAGTGACACTGTTCATGAGCAGAGGTCTTAAAATGGCTATGTTGAAAATTTGGTGAAAAAATCTAAAAATGACTGTTTTATCTAGCGTATGCTATGCAGTTCCTACACTCGTAAGTTTGCGAATTTTTAATATTTCAATCCAGATTTTCAACATTGTCGGCTTTATTATACTTCCTTATGAGCAGTATAGCTGTCATTTGTCGATCTTGCCCAAAACATGTTTCCTACCATGTAGCTTACAATGAAGAAGGAAAGCAAATCAATGTATCGGACACATTAAGAAAATCCATGACACTGTTCATGAGCCAGAGGTCTTAAATGGCTATGTTGAAAATTTGGTGAAAAAATTCCTAAAATGACTGTTTCTGAGTGCATTGCAGTTCTACACGCGTCGTAAGTTTGCGAATTTTCAATATTTTCCTCCAGATTTTCAATATTGCCATTTTATTACACTTCCTTATGAACAGTACAGCTGCCATTTTTCACATGTCGCCAAAAATGTGTTTTCGCACATGTAGTGCACAATGGTGCAGTCGGTGTGTGAAAGCAATGTTTGGGACAGATTAAGAAAATCACAGTTACACTGTTCATGAGCAGAGGTCATAAAATGGCTATGTTGAAAATTTGATGACAAAAGTCCATAAACTGACTGCGTTACAAGTGAGCATTGCGCAGTTTCCACGCACCCTCATAAAATCATGACTTTAAATATTTTCAATCCAGATTTTCACCAGTGGTATTTTTCCACACTTCCTTATGAACAGTACAGCTGTCATTTTTCACAACATGGCCGAAATGTGTTTTCACACTTTCAGCGCAGAGATGCGTGGTCACTGTAGGAAAACATTGTTCGGGACAGATAAAGAAAATCACAGTGACGCTGTTCATGATCGGAGGTCCCAAAGTGCCTGTGTTGACAATCTGCTGTAAAAAAAAAAAATCCCCAAACTAATTTCATCACGGGGTGCGTTGCACAGTTTCTATGCATGCTCATGACTTCACCATTTCTTAAAATATTTTTACTGCACATTTGCAACATTGCCATTTTTTACACCTCCCCATGAACAGTACAGCTGTCATTTTTTACATCCTGTTCATAATGTTTTTGCACCTGTGGTGCTAAATGCCATAGTCGCTGTGCATAAGCAGCTTTCAGTTAGCAAACTGATATTGCCACTGTTCATGAGGTGGGGTCATAAAAAAAACATGTTGAAAATTTGGAGTGAAAATACCAACGAATGCCTGAGGTATTATGGTTTCCAACCATAACGCCCAACCCTGTAGAGCATGACAGGCATCAGGGATGTGACTTGGGATTCTTGCCTGTGATGCTCATACCATTCCATACCCTGCAGCCAGCGACAGGCATTGAGGCATGGCTTGGACTCTTCAGCCCCAAAGTTCACCCCATTCTCCTATACTGCACCCATCTCACCATATTTCCTGATGGAATGGGGTGCACATAAGGGCCAAAGACCCCAAGGCACACCGTGACACTTGTCAGTGTCTGCAGGGTGGGGTGTGGTGAAATGGCGTGGTCGTTATGCCTGATGACCCAAAGCCATACCCCAATGTCTGTCACTCTCTGCAGGGTGGTGGTGGGGTTGGCTTCAGTTCAATACTTCACTGCTATTCCTATTATGCAGCTCTGTAACTTCTACACTACCACTGCCAATGGCAGCAAGCAAACATTCGGCATTGACAAATGCTTGTTAGTATTACTATGATACATGATATGACTAAATTAAATAATGTAATTAGAACTGTTAGATAAGCATGGCAGTGTGGTAAGGGATCCTATTATTACGTGGTTTTAGGTGATACAGATTGTGCTGGCTACTCAGTCCACTTGTGAGCAACCTGACAGTGCCCCTTTAAAGTGTTAGCGGATAACTACTTCCTTGGCCATTCAAGTTGCTCTTGCTAATGCACATCTATGAGTTGCTCACTTATGCACCTACACTGTGAAATTAAATTTTGTCATTCTGTTATCTTTTGTTTATGCTTTGTGGCCCAGATTGTGTCTCAAAAAGGGCCTTGATTCAGCACATTTACCTGGTAAACAAATTATTTATTTATTATGCCTCTCGGATTAACACCTTTTGAGAACAAGCTCATTATGACAGTTTCGCGTCTAAGGTTAGAGTAGACACAAACGAGTGCTGAAATAAGCAGCTGGATTTGACTAAAATGAACTCTATACATACAGTGATTAAAATTAGACTATGACATCAAAACTGATACCTATACAATCAAAACCAAAAATTCAAATATCAGCTAGGGGACAGGGGCAGTAGGTGTAAATAGAGTGATAAGAACAAACTAAGAACACACATAAAAGTTACGACAGAATACAGAGGGGGAGGAACAAATCAACCAGAGAGGCTTTGTCTGAGGGGAGTAAGTGGAGATAGGATTAATTTACAGGTTGTGGAACAGGTCCAGATGGCAGACAACTTTAGTGAGTGAGATGGTGGGGAGGTAAGAGAGAGGATTGGGGAGGAGAAATAATCTCAGCATAGGCCCTGTTTTGCCTTATTATCTTCAAATGCTTAGTCTATGACACTGGCAAAACATGGGAGGATTATGGTGTGGGATAGGTTGAGGGGAAATTTATTACACTACTTTTGAAGTGGACTACCCCTTACATGATTATACCAAATGTATTTATTTATTCAGAATGTGAATATAATTTATAAAATGTATTTTGAAATGTATTTTTAGAAAAACTGTCATGGGAAAGATGTGTGTCAATACATATTGTAAAATGGGTTAACAGGATGCTGAATCCTGATTGACTGAGGGGTACTTTCAGCCAGACCACTGTCCCAACACAACAGCCTGGCTGAAAGTAAGGTAATCCCCACACAATCAGGATTTGGCATCATTACCATAGTAACCCACCTCTTGTTCTGGCAAAATGCCTGCAACTAAAGTGTCAACACAGTTATCTTCAGGAACAGTTCCAGTTCGAAAGGGACACATTGGGGTGTTCTGCTGTGCTCCACATGATGGCTGTTAAAAACAACGAAAAACTTTCCTTTACCTTAGTCGCCATGAGGTCTCCAGGTAGCACTTGACTCCCACTGCCAGTCAATATCATCCACTCACTCACTCGCTCCCATTATTCTCCTGACCTGACAAGCCACTGGCAAGAAGTCTAGTTGCCACTCTGCTATTGCCTGCTTGCTCACTACAGCATTATCGTCCTGTCCTGAAAAGAACCTGCTCTACCCTGGCAAGACACTCTGCACCAGTGGTTGCAGCTTTCTTAAGCATAAACACACCAAGGCTTCGAAGGTGGCCTACTCTGCCTTGCTCCAATGCCGTGCTACAATGTGATGCCACTGCCTAACCTCACTAGTGCCATTACCTGCACTGTAAAATACAGTGCTTAAATGCAGCACATACTGGTAAGATGTCAACAAGTCATGCCCAAATTGGACCTTTTTGTCTTTTTAAACATTTATTCAATTTTTTTGGCAAATAAAACAATACAGATTCTATCTATTTATTTATTTATGTATGTATGTATTTATTTATTATTCATAGAGACATAGGAACATAGATAAGAGCTGCTTGGCCCACCTAGTCTGCCCATTTCCTACCTATTGATAAGCTGCAGATTCCAGTTACCCAACACCCTATTTCCCCCTACCCCCTCACTATAATTGCAATATGTCTGTCCCATGCATTCTTGAATTCCCCAATGTTTTTGACCCCACAACCTCCTCAGGAAGGCGGTTCCTTGCATCCACCACCCTCTCTGTGAATAAGTACTTCCTCACATTGCCCCTGAGCGGTCCCCCATCTATCCTCAAATTGTGGCCCCTTGCTCTTGTACATCTTTGTTTCTTAAAGATGCTCCCATCTTGGACTTTATTGATTCCCTTGAGGTACTTGAAAGTTTCTGTCATGTCCCCCCTCTCCCTACTTTCCTCAAGGGTAAACATATTAAGCACTTTTAGTCTCTCTTCTTATGGCTTCTGTTGCAGACCCTGCACTATTTTAGTTGCCCTCCTCTTGGCTGCCTCCATCCAGTCTATGTTGCTGCGAAGATGGAGTCTCCAGAACTGTACGCAGTGCTCCAGATGGCGTCTCACCAACTGTCTGCACAGAGGGATAACAACTTCCTGTTTCCTACTGGTGTTGCCTCTCCCTATACATCCTAGTATCCACCCAGCCCTCCTCACTGCCTTCTCACATTGCTTACCTACCTTAAGGTCATCTGATATGACTACCCAGGTCCCTTTCCATTTGTGTTGTTGTTAGTACTCCCCCCCCCCCACCATTGTGTGCTCTTCCCCTGGGTTTTTGTTTCCCAGGTGCATTACTTTGCACTTTTTTGCATTGAATCTAAGCTGCCATATTTTTGACCATTCCTCCAATCTTGCCAAGTCCCTTCTCATCCTTTGCACCCCTTTTGTGTATTAACCCTGTTGCAGATCTTTGTGTCATCTGTAAACAGACTCATTTCATAATTGCAACAAGGCACTCTAGGGTGTGTGTTATGGTGCGCTAACAGCCCTTCTTGGGTGTTGAAAGCACTTGGGTTATCTTCATGTTTCAAGACACCCAAGGTGAGCCATTATCCCACCATAATACCCCCCCCCCCATTATATCCTATTGCTAATACAGCACTATATATCAATACAGAGGATCATGTAGAACTGATGCCTAGCTTTCATGTAAAAAGAAAAGTCCCTAGCCATTATGGATCCATAGGTATACCTTTGTAAATGTCATTACTTAAAAAAGTCATGACTTTGGACCTATTAGGGCCAGAAATGTATTTGTTTTTAAGTGAACTCTTCAAATGACTGCTACAGGGTACTGTGTGACCCTGAGCAAGTCACTTAACCTCCTTGTGCTCCCAGGTCGCTCCTGTAAAAAAGCTTTCAGCTTAGTGTGCTATACCTGGTTAAACAACTAAATAAAAAAAATAAAATAAAATAAAAACGATGTAGTGTTATATATTGATATACAACACAATAAAATATGTATTGCTATACATTTGTTCTTATGACATTATTTTTAAAATTTCCCCTTTATAACCATTTAGAAAATGAGACAGACACATCCTCTAACCTGATTAGCTAAGGCAACCAAACACCTGGTCTGGTATATGGCAACAGAGACCAGAAAATAGTGAGTTCCAGTCTCTGCCTGCCTATTTACAGAAAAAATAATTGAGCTGCAGTAGAACGTTCAGTTTAAAATTACCACCATTTTTTAATCTTGCTTCAAGAGAGCAGCACTCCAACTCACTGCCCATTGATGCTGGTTGCCCTAATCTGTAGCAGTTTCCTGAACAATACAGAAATACAAATTGAAAAAAAATATATATATACATATATATATATATATATATATATATATATATGATACCTGATGGCTGCCCATTGAATACACAATTTAAGTGAATGAGCTGGAGAGCTACCTTGGATGACCTCACAGGTGGCAGGAGTGTGTAGAGCCAGGAGTAAAGGTTCCTAGGTCACTTTTTGCAAGCTTACATAAATCATGTATTCAATGGGCAGCCATCAGGTATCTAATTTATACAATAGTGCTGCCTGTTTGTGCTGCGTTTACTTTTGAAGCAGCATGTGTATGTGTTTAAATAAATGGTTTACTTTATTTTTGCTTTGGGTCATCTGCATTATCCTTCGCCTTGTGAACTCTTTTTTTTATTGTTTTTTTAGGTTTTTATTGGTTAGTTGGGTCATGCTTGTTCCTAGTGTGCAGAGTAATAGGCTATAATTTTCATGTGGGTGGGCCACAGATTTTGCAAAACATGGCGGTTGTGAGACTTACAGGGTACACCGTGTGTTACCTGCAGCTTGTTCTGCTTTTTTAATGCGTGGAGTACTGTTAAATTATTTTATTTTTGTTTCACTGCATGGGTGAATGAAGTTGTGGTCGTGTGGGTGGGTGGCTGGGCAGTATTATGAGGCTGCTAAAGACTGGAGGGAGCTCTGTTGGGAGAGTTCAGATGTTGTTGGAGGTCTGTGGCTTTTGTACAGGTTAGTGGCTTGTAACTGAAGAAAAAAACTCAAACTAAAGTACTTGTTTTGGATAATGCTGTGTCTGCAGAGATTATTGAAGTAGGGATTTGGGGTCAGAGTATGAAATAGGTTCCAGTTGTGTTTGTGAGATATCTGTAGTAGACGTGGACTCACAGACATGAAGTGTGTATGGAGTGCCAGCTGAGGGAGGGAGGAGATGATGTGTAGATTATGTGAATATACCGTGAATAATGTGTTCACCATGAAATATATATTTTCACAGTGCATAAGTCATCTGCCGTTTATTCCACTGGGGTGAGAATACACGGAGTTATGTCACTGTGTATGTGCTCACCCCTATTGTATAAATATTTTAACTGGCATGCACCTCTTCTGATATTCTGCTCGCACACACTTTGGCGCCACTTGTCATGTCCCACTTCCACTAGCATGCCACTTGCACATCCCCACTCCACTCACTTCCCCTGCTGGACCTCGCCACCCACTGCCTGAAATATTTACAAACCAGTTCACTTGTCCACCTGCTCATAATACCAATGAAACAAAAAAAAGGAAGCAGTGTACTCGGGGGATGGGATCAGGGAGAGAGAATGATTAAAAGGTTCTCCCAACCTCACGCCCAGCAATCAGCAAGCGTGACTGTCCAGATCGCTGAATGTGATGGCTTCTTACTGGCAGCAGGAGAGGGGGACAATTGTTCCCTGCATTCAAAAATACTGAATGTGATTACTTCTAACCAGCAGCTGGTGGGGGAGGGGGCACCACAGAGACAGTAAAATAAACACTGTCAAACTGACCAAACAAGACTACTGTTTCTTCGGGGAATATCCTGCAAAAACAAATGATACCACACAACAGTGCCTTCCATTACCAGATGCGGCAGTGGAAGGACTATTTTACATACATGTTCTTTTCATTTTTTTATGTATATGTAATACTTTTTTATATATTTTTATGTATTGTATTTAAAATGTAACAAAAACCCATTAAACCCATTTTCTAAGCACAATAATATCCTCCAGAGGGTGCAGGCTAGACTGGACTTTCCCAGCTATAAGGCCCCTGTCTCTGGCATCAGTCCTCATTACGCCTCTGGACACTCGGGTATAGCCCAATACCACCAACCCTGTCAGGTATTATTGCTCGCATGTCAATATTTCGCAATATATAGTGCAATATTGCAATGTAAGGATTAGATATTACTGAGGTCAAGCATGCATTTAATAATACAATTACATTTATAGTCCTTTTGGTTCCAGATTTATTCATTTTTAAAGGTAATTACTTTGAGAAGCCATATATGTGGACCCTTTAGGGATAGGAACTTAAGTATATATGTTTTAATATGGACTTAGCTCTATTAAAAACATTTTTATGTCAATATACATCACATGCTTATTGATATTTATTTGTCCCTATGACATTCTTTTAAATAGCTCCCATGAAGGTTTTAAAGTGTATATTGATACATTGTGATGTATAGTAATATATGTTGTTACTAGGATCATGTAGCATTGAGACCAAACATTCATTAAAAAATATTAACTATATAGCCCTTACAGTTTCTGAGTTATACCTTTGTAAAACTAATTAATCTGACAAGTGATAACTTTGGATCTCTTAGGGCTGGGAACATATTTATTTTCTCCCAATGAAAGCTTAAATCTAGAAGTCACCTCTATAAATCATTGTATTGCTATAAATCAATGTACATCAAAAATATATTGATATACATTTCTCCCAGTGACATTATTTATGAAAAATTTGCCATGAGGATTTAAAACCATACATTGATATGTTGTGATGTATATACGGAATATATGCTTCATAAGTGTGGTGTATGGGGAAATTTACCACAGAGGGGGGCTAATTAGCTCCATACCTCACGAGACCAAAGGGCAAGTGGGATTATAGAAACATAGAAACATAGAATTGGATGGCAGTTAAGGACCACTTGGCCCACCTAGTCTACCCATTTTCCTACTTAATGAATAAGCTGCAGATCTTAGTTAACCAACAGCCTACTTCCTCGCCTACCCCCCTACTTGAATTGCTTTAAGTCTGTCCCATGCATTTTTGAATTCCCCCACTATTTTTGACACCACAACCTCTTCAGGAAGGCTGTTCCATGCATCCACAACCCTCTCCATGAAAAAATACTTCCTCACATTACCTCTGAGCCATTCCCCCTCTATCTTCAAATTGTGTCCCCCTTGTTCTTGCACATCTCATTTTCTGAAAGATGCTACCCTTTTGGACTTTGTTGATTCCCTTGAGGTACTTGAAAGTTTCTATCGTGTCACCCTTCGCCCTCCTTTCCTAGAGGGTATACATATTAAGCTCCTTTAGTCTCTCTTCGTATGCCTTCTGGTGCAGACCCTGCATGATTTTGGTTGCCCTCCTCTGGACAGCTTCCACCCTGTCTTTGTGGAGATTGGGTCTCCAGAATTGCATGCAGTACTCCAGATGGGGTCTCACCAGCTGTCTGTACAGAGGGATAACAACTTCCTGTTTTCTACTGGTGATGCCTCTTCCTATACATCCTAATATCCCCTCAGCCCTCTTTACTGCTTTCTCACATTGCTGGCTTACTTTTAGGTCATCTGATATGACAACCCCTAGGTCCCTTTCTATTTTTGTTGTTATTAGTACCCCCTCCCCCCATTGTGTACTCTTCCCCTGGGTTTTCATTTCCCAGGTGCATAACTTTGCACTTCTTTGCATACCCCCAGGTCCCTTTCCATTTTTGTTGTTGTCAGTATCTCACCCCCAATTGTGTACTCCTGCTTGGGTTTTTGTTTCCCAGGTGCATTACTTTGCACTTCTTTGCATTGAATCTAAGCTGCCATACATTTGACCATACCTCCGACCTTGCCAAGTCCCTTCTCATCCTTTCCACCCTACCTTGTGTAACAACACTGTTGCAGATCTTTGTGTCCTCTGAAAAGAGACATACCTTTCCTTCCAGTCCCTCTGCAATGTCACTTATAAAGACATTAAAAAGGACCGGACCCAGTACTGAACCCTGTGGTACCCCACTAGTAACCCCCCTTTCTTCACTGTGGACTCTGTTTACTATTACCCTCTGTGTCCTGTTGTCCAGCCAATGTTTTACCCAGGTTACCACCCTGGGACCCACTCCCAGGCTGGCTAATTTGTTTATTAATCTTTTATGTGGGACTGTGTCAAATGCCTTGCTAAAGTCTAGGTAGGCCATGCACACACAGTCCCTCCCTGGTCTACTACATTGGTCACCCAGTCAAAAAAGTTGATTAGATTAAACTGACATGACCTTCCCGCTGTGAGTCCATGCTGCCTTGAGTCATGTGCCCCACTGGTCTTTAGGTACTCAACAGTTCTTTCCTTCAGAAGTGATTCCATCATTTTCCCTACCACTGAGGTCAAATTGAGAGGTCTTTAGTTTCCTGCCTCTGTCCTGCTCCCACTTTTGTGCAGGGGAATCACATCCACCCACCTCCAGTCCTCAGGTACCTCACCATCCTCCCATGATTTGTTAAAAAGGGTAGTCAGTGGTGTCATTAGTTCTCCCTTAGTTCTTTTATAATTCTGGGGTGAATCCCACAGGCCCCATTGCTTTGTCCACCTTAGTTTTAAGAGTTCTTTCAGAATCCTTTCTTCTGTGAAAGGACTGATATTGAACCCCCTATCCAGAGTGCGTCTATTGACTGGATTAGGTACCTTTCCCTCCTCTTCCTTTGTGAATACTGAGCAGAAGCATTCATTCAGTAGCCCTGCTTTTTCACTGTCCCTCTCTGTCCACCCACCCACTCTTTATTCAGCCTCAGTATCCTTCCCTTTGTCTTTCTTCACTCCCTAATGTACCTATGTGACAAGCTGGCCTATGGTAGATGAAGAGGCAACACGCTGGATTTAAAGTTTACAGAAGAAAATGTACTTTTATTGCTTCAAATGTAAGTTGTTGCTTCAGAAAAGCATAATCAGTTAGTTCAACTTCTCCAGCCTGGTCAGGTAACATAAAAGTTAACACAAAACAGTTCTTTCAGGCTGACTTGCAAAGAAATCTTTGAACCACCTATGTGGGCCAGCAGTTTGTTCAATATACAGTCTCAAACAAAACAAATGGTTTGTGGGCCAGTAGTTTTGAATGCACAGTCTCAAATAAAACACAGACAGTTTTCCTTTTTTGCCTTATTTGTAGACTATCAGCAATACATTCCACTCACTGTTTTTGGCCCAGCTGGCTAGACTGATCCTTTACCTCAGGACTTTCTGCTCTAGAACTGGTCTGCTTCTCAGCAGCAGGTTTAAAGTTTTTCCCAAAGGCTCTCTCCAATACTTAATCATTCTCCTTAGCTTTCTGCTCTGGTTCCTGTCTCACATTCCACCCTCCATCTTGCAAGGTTCTCTGCATAGGAGTATCTGCTCCCTGCAGCAGTTTCCAGCTTCTAACTAACTCCTTGATGGATTCTACATAGATACATGGACAGTGTCGGCAGATAAGGGCCTACAGCCCACCCAGTCTGCCCATTTGAGCTTGTAAGTTTACTTTATGTTTTCCTAGAAGTCTGTTGCCCCTTAACCCTGACCTCCAGAATTCCTTTATGTCTATCCCATGCATTCTGAAATCCTGTGATTGTTTCAGCCCCACCACTTCCTCTGGCAGGGTGTTCCACTTGTCCATCACCCGTTCTGTGAAGAAATTCCTCCTCACGTTTCCTCTGAATCATCCTCCCCAACTTCATCCCATACCTCTAGTCCTGGAACATCTTTTCGGCTTAAAAATAGCGTGTTCCATCCCTGTTCCTCCCTGTAAGATACTTGTATGCTTCTCTATCATATCCCCTCTCTCCCTCCTCTCCTCCAGGGAGTACATATTCAATCCCTTCAACCTGTCCTCATAGGACTTGTGATGCAATCCATTCTCTCTGCCTTTCAGCAATCCCTCTAATTAGTCACACCTGGGGAGGCATCCCCTTGCCTGTTCATGTTGCATTCCCTGCATTTCCTCAGCCTCAAACAAGAGGTTAACCTCTTGTTTCCCAGTGTAGTGTTTACACTGTCACAGCCTATAAAAGATTGTATCCCCCTTCTTAACTGAGTTGGCTATCTTTTCCTTGGTTTGGGCCTTTGCAATTCTGACTGCCTTCCCAGCTTCCTTCTGCTTTAACTGGTACAGTTACCTGTCTTGCTCCTTCTGTGTTTCCTTATACTTCCTGAATGTTATCTTTTTCTCCCTAATCTTCCCCACCACCTCTTTTGAGAACCACAGTGGATTTTTCTTTTGTTTTGATTTGTTTATTTGCTTCACACAAAGGCTTGTTGCCTCTGTGATGGCAGTTTTGATGTTTCCCCATTGTTGCTCCATCCCTCCTTCTTGCCTGTTTGCTAGTGCTTTTCTGAGGCACTCTCCCATTTTGACAAAATCAGCCCTGCTGAAGTCCAGTATCTTCACTTTTGTATAGCCTGACTTTACAGCTAAGTTTATTGTGAACCACACTGTTTAGTGGTCAGTTGTTCCCAGGTGGCGATCTGCTCTCCATCCCCATTCGAGAGTACCAGATCTAAGATTGTTCCCTCCTGGGTGGGTTCCAACACTAGCTGTCTGAGGCATGACCACTGTAGGGCATCGAGAATGGCCCTGCTCTTGGATGTGGCTGCAGCAAAGGTGCTCCAGTTAACATCTGGCATATTCAGGTCCTCCATCAGCAATATCTCCCCTTTCTCTGCCATCCTAAGGATGCCTTCTATCATTTTCTTGTCCACTTTCTCCCCCTGAGATGGGGGTCTGTATGCAACCCCTGTGCGGATTGTGGTGCCATTTCCAGTCTCCAGGATGACCCACAGTGCCTCCTCCCCTCCTTGTTTATCCTTTAGTTCCATTGCTTTGACCCTTCCTTTACATAAGGAGCTACTCCTCCTCCTCCTCTTCTTCCCTGCCTGAACCTTCTGTAGATTGTGTTCTCTGGTATGTTGACATACCAGTCATGGTTCTCTGTGTACCACGTTTCTGTGACTGCCACGATATCCAGGAATCCCTCTTCCATCAAGGCCTCCAGTTCAGGAAGTTTGTGACCTAGACTATGGGCATTGGTACTCATTATCCTCCATTTGTTAATTGCCTTACCCCTTTTTGCCCCATCCTTGTCCTTACTACCTTTATCTTTTTCTCCATTTACCCCTGCCCTTCTCCCTATCGACTTCTCTATCTTGGTGTTTACCCCACTAACTACTCTGATTTTTTGGGGGGGATAGGATTTCCCTTCTCCTTTTCAGTGCCTCCCCCCTTGGCTAGTTTAAATGTTTTCCAATGAAACATTTAAACTTATCACCTAGGATCCTGGTTCCCCTCCTGGACAGATGCAGACCATCGCACCAGTATAAGCCTGCATCCCTCCAGGTGGACCCCCAGTCCCCAATAAAGCCAAAACCCTGAGCTCTGCACCAGTTTTTCAACCACTGATTGAATCCCATGGTACAGAGTACCCTAGTCTCACCCATACCATGACAGGCAGCACCTCGAAGGTTACCATGTGTGCTACTTGTCAAGGGCCCTTCCCCAACTACACAACTCCTCCTCACTGCTCATGCTTCCTTTCCCCACCAGGTCATTTGTCCCTAGGTGGACAATGACATCCAACTCCCTCCCCCTGTGCAGCTGCTCCCATGATTCTGAGGATTCGCTCCCTGTCCCTCCAAGCCGTGGCACCAGGCAGACATCTTACCTCCCTCACCCAGTTCTACCCTCCTAACAATGGAGTCCCCCACCAGCAGCTGTTTCCTTCACCTGTGGGGTTCCATGACACCCTCCTGTGGGTCTCCTTTGTGGAGGTTCCCACCTTATTATGAGCTAATTAGCCCCCAAGATGGTATATTTCCCCATACACCATACTTATTAAGCATTTCTTTTATATAATACAGTAGGATTGTCTTGTTTTCTGTAGATTGTATTTGAGATTATTTCTGGGTTTGCCTCTGCCTTTTTTATGTTGGCTTGTGCGCATGCACAAGCAACATTTGCAGTAGTAGCACTGTACTAGCACTTTCAAAGGTGTGTCAGTGTTGTAGTGAATCCAGGGGATGTTTAGCCGGTGTGTCCCTCAGCTGCCAACCAGTGAGCATGCTGCTGATGACAGCAGTTTCAGAGAGTGCCACCAACTTGAAAGAAATCCACCTCTGCAGGCTTGTCATTGCAGCAGCAGATCTGACATGCCTCCATTATGTGGTTCCTAGTGAAACATTTCAATAAACATGGTGGTGGCTCTCACCGTCTGCCTCTCACAATCCCTAGGAAGCTGACTTCAGGGGGACCAATCCCCTGTTGGCATGTCCCTCCTCAGTTCAATTTGTTTGCCAACGGGGGCACCCAATCCCATCGGCATAATGTCCCCCCAGTTTTATTTCTTTGCCAATGGGGGTGCCCATTCCCCCTCAGCTTCATGCTCCCCCCAACACAGACATGCTTTCTTTGGTGACAGGGTGCCAAATTCCCCATTGGCTCCAAAAACCCAGGTGGCACACTGGGAGCCCACACCAGTGTGCCCAATGTAGTACCTGAAAAAAGGAAAACCTTCCCCTGAAGTGTTTTTTTTATTTTACCTGAACAAGAAAATGGGTCTTCGCTGTTTGTGGTGCCCTCCCCAACCCGCATCCACCCTCTGCATACCCTACCTCCCAAACACACACCCTCACCACTACTTAATTTTTGAGTCACACCCTCGTATGCGGAACACTGCCTGCACTTTCAAAGCCGAACTAGAAACTGTGAAATGCTGGTAAGCTGTATAATGGCATGAATGGGGGAGGTCAACTTTGGTGGCTATCTAGGCCATTTCTTGACTTTTGGCTCCGAATTTTCAACACAGGGTTCTTGGGACCCCACCTGAAATCAGTCACTGTCAGTTCATTATTCAGTTCCGAAAGGTGATTTGACGGTCACGGCTCACAAGATTACCTTTCGGGACCAGTTAATGAAATGACGTTGCACTATATTCATGAATTAGGTATCTCAAAAGCCCATGTTGCAGATCTGTAAAATAATTCCAATAATGATTGTAAGCATGTGTGCATTAAGCAGCTTCCACACAATACTTTGTAATCTTGTAAATTTTTAATATTTCGGTCCAGATTTTCAACATTTCTTTTTTCATAGAACAGTACAGTTGTCATTATTTACGTCCTGCCTAAAATGTGTTTTGCACATCCTGAGTTTATAGTGGCGTGTGTCGCTGTGGAAAATCAATGTTCAGGAGTAGATTATGAAAATCACAGTGACACTGCTCATAAGCAGAGTGTCAAAATTCTTATGTTGAGAATTTGGTAAATAATTCCAAAATGACCATATTATGGGCATGCATTGCGCAGTATTTGTTGCATGATAAGTTTTGCAAATTCTTCATATTTTCTCCAGATTTCAACACCCTTTGCCATTTTTACAATCTCCTCATGAAAAGTACAGCTGTCACTTTTCCATCCTACCAAGTGTGTTTCCACACCTATAGCTAGCTCCCAATGCCACAGTGGTTGTGCAAAATCACCTTTCAGGATTGAGTAACTAAATGATAGTATCACTGTTCATGAGAAGGGGTCACAAAAAGCCAATGTTGAAAATTTGGAGTGCAAATACCAACAAACACCTGGGGCATTAAGGTTTCCAACCATGCACCCACTATGTAGAGACTGACAGGCATCGGGGACGTAATGTGGGTTAGATGGCCATAATGTTTGCAGAATTCTACTCCTACTCCCCCTACCCTACAGCCACTGACAGGCATTGAAGTGTGCCTTGGGTTCTGTCACCCTAACATTCACCCCATTCTCCTATGTTGCACCCATCTCAGCTTATTTCCTTATGGAATGGGGTGAGCATAAGAGCCAAAGACCCCAATGCACACCCCGACACCTGTCACTCTCTGCAGGGTGGAGTGAGGTGGAATGGTTTAAGGGTTATGGCCGACCCAGGGCCATACTCCTAATGCCTTTCGGTCTCCACGGGGGAAGGGGGTTGGCATTACTTCAATACTTCACTGCCATTCCTATTTTGCATTTCTAACTCCTGCACTACCAATGCTAATGCCAGCAAGCCAACATTCAGCATTGCCAAATGCTTGTTTGTTGCTGTTGTCCCTCACAATTTTCCATATGGAATGCTGTTTTCCTATTAGACAGTGTTGTGACCCAGTTTCATTTCCATAGAACAGGCTCCTCCTATATAAGGAGGTGTGGTTAGGGTGATTGGTCCCTTACTGTGTGCCTTGGAGGACTGGGAATGGTGTGCAGTTTCAGTTGGCATGGCGGTCAGGAGTGCAGTTCAGGTCGGCATCAGCATAGTAGTCACCAGTGCAATTTGGGTCAGCA
The DNA here is from genome assembly GCA_016271365.2 of Neoceratodus forsteri. NCBI lineage: Eukaryota > Metazoa > Chordata > Ceratodontiformes > Ceratodontidae > Neoceratodus > Neoceratodus forsteri. The sequence continues at coordinate 479,991,838 of CM028131.1, forward strand.
TTAGTGTGGCAGTTGGGCGTGCTTTGTGGAGGTTCAGAGTGCCCTGTAGTTTCTGTTATACTGGAAGAGGTGTATGTTTTCATTGGTGGCATTTGCATGGAGGGCTTGGGTGAATATACTCCTCCACTCACATTTTCTTTTCAGTTTGAGCCTTTCAGACTCCCCTTCCCCTCCCAACACATTTTAATATCAGAGTCAATTCACTCAATGCTTTTTGGAGAGCTGGCTGCAGGAGAAGACTGGGCCTGCATAGGTGAAGTCATATGTGTACCTCAAGGATCAGTCTTGGGGCCAGTCCTTGTAAATGTCTTCATTAGTGACATTGAGGAAGGACTGGAAGGGAAGGTTTGCCTATTTGCAGATGACACAAAAATATGAAACAGGGTAGGTACTCTGGATGGGGTGGAGAAATTGAAGAGGGATCTTGGAAAACTGGAAAAATGGTCCGAAGAGTGGCAACTAAGATTCAATGTGAAGAAGTGCAAAACTGGGGGGTTGCTGACGGTCACCAGGGAAGAAAGAGATTTGGGAATAATCATCCCAAATGACCTAAAGGTGGCCAAGCAGTGTACAAAGGCTGTGGGGAGGGCCAGTGGCATGTTGGAGCACACAGGAAGGGGTATCACTAGCAGAAGATGGGAGGTGGTGATACTACTGTACAAAAAAACTGGTGAGACCTCATCTGGAGAACTGTGTGCAGTTCTGGAGACCACATCTTTGTAAGGACTTAGACAGGGTGGAGGCAGCTCAGAGCAGAGCAATTAAGATGGTGCAGGACTTGCACCAGAAGACATATGAGGAGAGATTAAAAGATTTCAACATGCATACACTTGAGGAGAGGCAGTAACGCTAAGATATGACAGAAAACTTCAAGTATCTCAAAGGCATAAACAAGGTGCAAGTGGGAGACATCCTTCAGTATAGGAGATGTACAAAAATAAGGGGGCACGATATGAGATTGGAGGGGCAGGATAAGAGGGAATGAGAGGAAGTTCTTCTTCGTGGAAAGGGTGGTGGATGCATGGAATAGCCTACCCCAGGAGGTGGTGGGAGCATGCACAGTGGGGGATTCAGTATACATGGGATAGGCATAAGGAACCCTAGCGGTGGGTAGGAGAGGCTAAAGCCAATGACCAAGTAGGGTTAGCAGCCGCTGGTACAGGTAGGGAATAAGGGCAAACTGGATGGGCCTAGCAGTCCTTATCTGCCATCAATTTCTATGTTTCTATATACAGTACCATGGCTATTAATTAAAGTCATATACCACAGACAACCATGGTACCTGACTTTATTTCATGGCCATGGTATATGACTTTAATTACTGTGACATAGGGGGAAATAGATGATGGGCTTTTCAATGCGGCACAAGTCCAATCCATGTACAAATTATTATAATGCTGTTTATTGATACCAGTATCATATAACAGTGAGTCCACGCTTTCATTTAAAAACAATAATTCAGTTTCTAGCCCTCACAGTTCCAGAGTTATACCATTTGAAAGGTAATTACTTCAAGAAGCGGTAACTTTGGATCCATTAGCACTATGAACTTAATTTTTTTATAGGCAAGCTTGGAATCAACTCTATAAATCTGTGTGTTAAATATATCAATACACATCAACTATGTATCAATATGCATTTGTCCATATGACATTATGTTTTTCAAATCTTTCTATGATAGTTTCAAAACCATAGAGTGATACATTGTAATATGCAGCACTTTATATTGATACATAGACTAGTGTAGCACTAATTCCAAGCTTTTATTTGTTTTAAAAAAAAATCAGTTCCTAGCCCTAATAGTTCCACCAGTTTATCTTTTTAAATGCAATTAATTGTTTAGAAAAGTGATAGCTTTGGCTGTATTAGGGCTAAAAATCTAATTTTTAAAAAAATCCAAGCTTGATGTTCATACTATGACTCAATATATGGTATGTTTTATTTTGTACTTACTTGGAAGGTACTGGGCATTCTGTAAAGGAGGACCACACCCTTTTTCTAGTTGCGTAATTCATTATCTGGAACATTAGCACCTGCTTTCTTTTTATCTTGATGTGGTGCCTGTGTGTACAAAGGGGCAACTCATAGTACCAGTGGTTATCATCCATATGACTGCTGTATGATTACCATCCTCTGATGTTATCATGAATGTTCTTTTGCTGTTTTTTGCATTGGTATTCATTTTAGAACTAGCACTTCTGTGTCCTATTGTACTGCATTGACAGCACTGTAAACCATGCATTTTGTGCACTCTTTTATCAAGCGGCTCTCATAAAACTGACAGATTGTCTCTCATCTGACCATCCATTTGATGTAAATGTCAATTAAAAAAGTGTTTTGCAATCTGGAAGAGTGAGTTTTGGGAATGTGGCTGCCATTCTAGGTGCACTTTAAGATTCAGACAGCACAGTGATAGATTAAGAGGGGATAATCACAGAGAAGGTAAATGACTCAGCTATACCATTCCATACTATTCATACTGTCCTGATACCGCACTTAGGTAGCACAAAAAGTGAAAACAGTAGTCGGTGACAGTAGAGGACATTAAGATATTTAGGGAGGTAGTAACGCAATGGTTTAAGGCTCTGAGCTGCAAATCTGGAGACATGGGTTTGAATCCCAGAGCCCCCACTTGCATACTGTGTGACCCCGAACAAGTCACTTAACTTCCCTGTGCTCCCAGGTAGCACCTGTAACTCATGATTAAACAATTGGAAAACTCTGATTATTATTTAAACCAAAAAAAATAGATTAAAGTGTCGAGTATAGGATAGACAGAATGAAAACAGAAGAGGATCCGTACTGCATCTTATCACATTTCCGTGAGTGGCTCTGGGTCACACAGTGAGTGAGTGGTGGTTAAGGGTTTCAAACCAGTGTCTCCAGGTTCACAGCTCTGTCCTCCAACTACTAGACTAGGCTACCCCTAACTGTTCAGCTGTGTCCTAGATTCCAATCAGCATGGAAACTGAACGAACACTGTGACCCCATGAGGCAATGATCCCTCCATGTTACAAATGAACAGAGCAGGAAAGGCAGGGTTCTTGATGTGCTGATTAATTAGGTTTTAGAGTCCAGCGTCATAATAAGGGTTTCCATTTATCTCCCCCATGCAGACCAGTCCAAGCAGTTGGACTGGATATAGAATCTACTAAGTACAGAGGGCCCTTTACATGAAAACCATGCAAATTAAACAGCCCTCCACCTATGGTTTAAACCATTAAATAGCATTTTTGAAGTACTTTAATCTCCAGTTTTTACTTTTTATAATTCCCATGTCCCAGTTTCCATTTTCAAAGGCTGCCCACCACCAGTCTCACAGGCAGCCCCTAGCCTCTGTAGCTCATTTTGTGCTAATATAAGATGCATTAGCATTACTCCACGTTGTGATAATGCCTCTTGCTGGCCTCTTTCATTAGCAGGTTACATTAGCGTAAAGTGAGCTATGGAATCAAGCACTTATCTATGTGATGGCAGTGGGGGGCGGCCATTGAAAACATAAGTTATGGCACAGTATTATTATTAACACCAAAAACTAGAGTTTAAGGTCTGGGGGCAGTTATATACCAGCTGGGGAGGGCTCTTTAATTAGTGCTGTTTAACCAAGGAAAAACTCTGAATTAACAACTCCAGGGCTCACAGTACAGCCCAGGGGTTAGAGTAATGAGTTGTTAATGAGTTTGGTACATCCAGCAGATGGGGGTTTGTTTATTTTTTATTTTTTTAGCTATCTTTTTCTCTCTCAGGCTCCCATGGTCAGCTGTACATCGACTGACCTCTCGGCTCCACCTGACATCAGGCCGACTTCCTCAATTACCACCACAGCTTACCCCAGCTTAAGGTGGGAGGGGAGCGCTCTCCCAAGCTTGACTCTGCCATGAAGGATCCAGATGAGGAAGCACCATTCAGGGTCAGGCCGCTGGAGGTCGGATGCTCATGCTGCCCAACCAGAGCCAACTTTTCCATTTCCTCCTCAGTCCTTCTCCTCCCTGCAACCCCAGCTGCCCAATGCTTGTTCCCAAGCCAGCTTGCTGGCATAAAGCAGGTAAGGCATTCAGTGACTCAGCCTCCATGCCACTGGGCGGGCGTTTATTCTTTGGTTTTACTGGGAAGGCACACTGAGCCAAAAAAAATCTTGTTCAGAAGTGTCTGTGGAAGGGGGATGAGTGGAGGTACAACATTGATTTTACAGACAGCATAATGCATACAAACAGCAAAAAAAAACAAATCTTGTTTCCAGAAGTGTTCCTGTGGAAGGGGATAGTGGAGGTACAACTTGATTTTACAGACAGCATAATGCATACAAACAGCAAAAAAAAAAAAAAAAAAAAACGACAGTTTAAATAACATTGAGATTAAAGCAACAACTATGTACAGCTTGATCATAGTGAGAAATAAACAGCATAGGCACAGAGATACACAGCAACTGGGGGGAGCTCCTCAGGGCTGGTAACACTGAGGATGAAGAAGGAGGAGGAGGAGGGGTCAGCTGAGGGGAGAGGCAAACCATCGACCCTCTGGAGTGAAAATCCCACATGGGACAGGATTCTCAGCCTAGGAATGGAAGGATAGGAGAGGTGGAGGCAGGGAGAAAGCTGGACTACAGGTGGAGGTAGAGGGATGTGGCAGAGAAGGGATGACTGATGGAAAGGTAGGAGGGGAGAGGATGGCATAAGGGGAGCTGATGGCTAAAGGGGAGGAAGTAAGGAGGGAGGGGAGGGGTTAGTGAAGAGAAGAGACTGGAGAGGAAGGTATTAGGAGGTTAAGACGGAGGGATTTTAAAGGTGGGTTAGTGGGAGGGTGCGGGAAAGCAGCAGGTTCTATGTCATAATGGGAATCGCCAAAGGGCAATCACCATTACATTGAATATACATTGCCGAAAATAAAGACGGCGATGTACATTCGCAGTGACAAAACTAAATTTAAGTGTTTATGAGGGGAACTGATGCCCCAACCCACCCTTACTAAAATAAACCCCGGGGGTGAATGTTGGGGAGGGAGAACCGGGATGAAAAGAAAAACAAACACAACGAGAGCAGAGAAAGCAAAAATGTTAATAACCACCCTGACCTGCACCCCTCCCACCAAAGTCAGCCACTCCAACCACTGCGCATATTAGTAGCTAAGCAACTTCCCTCTCACCACCCTTCATATTGTAGGGATACCTTCCAGTATCCTTGTTGCTGTTCCTCTGTCTTCTGCACTTTTCTGGTCACTACCCTTTCAGGGTAGCCCAACACAGGCACTGAGATTGAGTCGCCTTATTTGAGTCATTCAGTCTCAGTTGCTCTTTGATGGGATTCCAAGGTGGTCGTATGTAAGTAGTGGAGCAATTCAGTTGCAGGTGCAGGTATGGGAGGTGAGGTAGGAAGGTTGGGGGGGGGGAGGCAGAGCAGACAGGGTGGGGACGGGCATTCCAGAGTTTAGCTAGTCGATAGGAGAAAGCAACCTGGCTGGCTGAGGAGGTCCTAGTGAGTAGTGCAAGAGTGCAGAAGTCAGAGATCTGAAGGCAGTATGGGTTTGGGGGGCAGACAGAGGGAAGAGGAGAGGTAGGAAGGGTGGGAGCCAAACCAGTATTTGGCAATAAAGGAAAAGCAATATGCCAAGTGTCTGGCTTCAAGGGAAGGAAAGGAGAGGGATGTATAGAGAGTGCATTGATGTGTGCGGGGTGGGCAGTCCAGAGCAAAATGACAGAAAGAGTGAAAGAGAGAGTCCAATCTAGTGAGAGTGGATTAGGGGCAGTGCTGTAGACTGTATAGCCATAGTCAAATTTAGGGAGGATCATTTTCTGAACAACAGCTTTGTAGGCCAGCAGAGGGATGCAGCCGTGGTGGTGGTACAGCACTCCTAATTTAGGGTGGAATTTTTTGCATATGGTGTCAACGTGTTCAGGAAAGTCAAGGTGGTTGTCAAGCCAGACCCTGAGGTACTTGAAGGATAGTGCTGTACATCCTCAATGGTGGACTCATCCAGGGTGCAGAAGGTAGGGGGACTACCAATCCTGGAGAACTTTTGCTTTGTGCCAAAGGTCATTGAGACCATTTTTTTTGGTGTTGAGAGAGGCAGTTGATTTCAGCGGAATCAGAGCTGGATGTTGTCAAAGTCCTGCTGAAGTCTGGTCTTCAACTCAGAAGAGGAGTGACTGGAGGCAAATAGGATTGTGTCATCAGCGTACATGGGAATGGACACTGAGGTGAAAGCATCAGGAAGGTCATTTAAGAAGACTGAGAATAAAATGGGGCCAAGGACAGAGTCCTGGGTGGACACCGGTGCTGATTGGGAGAGTCGGGGAAAGGGTGTCACCAATACAAACTTATTGGGACCTAACTGTATGGTAGGAGCGGAACCAGTTAGTGGCTGAGGTGTAGAGTCCTGCTGCTGAGAGCTGTTTGATTCCCACAACCTCCACTTGCATGCTGTCTGATTCTGAACGCATCACTTAACTTCCCCAGTGCTTCCAGGTCACCCCTGAAAACAGGCACTTGTGCCTAGTGGGCCTTCCCTAGTTACCAAAGACCGAAACTTGAGTAACCTTTACTGTAACCCCTGAAATCTCTTAAAGACATATTAAGCAGCTTTAAAGAGCCTGTGACATTTTTGGGAAGCTTAAAAACATTATATTCACTCACAATTCTGCTTATACAGTATTTTATATCTTCCTCCTTTCTAGTTTTACTGAGGACATCTGCTGGAAAAAAGGAGCTTTATCCCTCAGACTTCGTCTGTTCTTTCTTCGTCTCTATAGGTGATGTCATAATCCTATGCTTATACTTTACAATTGGTTGCAGTGGAAAGCAGTATGGTGCCTCAAACAGGAGATCATGATACCATGTGTAGACTTAACAACATGAGTACATGAAATTCAATTCATGAGGATCCTGTTGGCATACAAATTTCCCATGTAACAGAGGGGAAGGAGAAGATTACAATAGGAACTTTAGGAAGTACAACTAGAACAGTGTATCATTTCCAAAGTTTTCCTAAAGGGGTCGGAGGCTCATTAATGGGAAATCTACATTTTCTGCATCTCAGACTCCAAGGTATGGTATTTTATGTTGGCGCCTTGTGCGGCCGACATCTTCTTGATGATGGAGATTTGGGCCTTGGTAACTGTTGGGCGAATGCAGGGCATGCACCCAGTAGGTAAATCCCTCATTCTAATCCAACCTACATGCTGGCAACACCATGCATACTAATGTAGGTCACATCTGAGATCCAGCTACGATCCGAGCAAAGCTCATCAGATACATAGACCTCCCGGCGTGAACTAAGCCACATTGTATGCATGGTAACGGCACAACTACCCGCACTATGAGACTAATCAACCTGCCAGCTTACTGTGACTTAATATATAAAGCAACGGGGAGCCTCACTCCCATTGGCATGTGCAGCACTCCATGTGTTATAAGGGCTGAGGGGTGCCCAACCCCCTCGGCTCCCCTCCCGCTTTCACTTGTGACGATGGGGTGCCCAATCACGTCAGCATAAATGAGCCCCTTGTGTTCTGTGCCGACAAGGGTGCCCAATCCCCATCGGCTGCAGCAACCCCCAAACAGTTAGGTGGCATGCTGGGAGCCCACCCCAGTGTGCCAAATCTTGAAGGAAAAAACTGTCCAATGTTTTTTTTCACCCTGTAATCAAAAACGGTCCCTCATAGTCTCCCTACCCACCACCCGCACCACCACGCACCCTGCGCTCCCCAGCCTCCTCACCCCATACTTACCTCTGAGTCCGCGTGATGATCTTTGGTGGATCAGGAACACATCTGCACTCTTCAAAGCCGACCACGAACTGAAGAAATGCTGGTAAGCTGTATAATGTAATAAATAGGTTTTTCAACTTTGATGCATATCTTGGGCATTTTTTTGAATTTTTACACCAAATTTCAACATGGGGTTTTTGGGACCCCTCCTCATGAATTTTGTCACTGTTACGACATTAATCAGTCCCAAAAGGTGATTTCGCAGTCACTGCGCAGCATCACCTTTCGGGACTGATTAACACAAGGACAGTGGCAGTGTTCATGAGGTGGGCTCTCAAAAAGCCTATGTTGCAAATCTGGTGGAAGAAATCCCAAAATGGCTGTTTCTAGTGTGCATGGTGCACTTCTTACGCATGCTCATAACTTCACAAATTCCCAATATTTTCATGCCAGATTTTCAACATTGGCATTTTCTACACCTCCTTGTGAACAGTACAGCTGTCATTTTCACATCCTGGCGAAATGTGTTTCCCCACTTGCGGCGCTATGCTTCTGATGCGATGTGTGAAATCAGTGTTCGGGGCAGATTACGAAAATGACAGTGACACTGTTCATGAGCAGAGGTCGTAAAATGCCTATGTTCAAATTTGGTGATGATACTCCATAAAATGACTGTGTTACAAGCATGCGTTGCGCAGTTTGCACGCACACTCGTAACGTGCATTTGTAATATTTTCACTCTGGATTTTCACCATTGGCATTTTTCCACACCTCTTGATGAACAGTACAGCTGTCATTTTACATATCCTGCCGAAATGTGTTTTCGCACGTCCAGCACAGAATAGCAGGTCGCTGTTGAAATCACTTTCTGGGACAGTTTGAAATGACAGTCACACTGTACATGAGCAGAGGTGCTAAAATGCCTATGCTGAAATTTGGTGTAAAAGTCCATAAAATGACTGTGTTACAAGCGTGCATTGCACATTTCCGCAGCATGCCAGCAACCGCTTAAATTTGCAATATTTACATGCCACATTTTCAACACTGCTATTTTTCACCTCCCTTATGAACAGTACAGCTGTCATTTTTCACATCCTGCCCAAAACGTGTTTCCGCACTGCACTACCAAAGCCAATGCCAGCGGCGACAACATTCGGCATTGACAAATGCTTGTTTGCATAGGACACAATGTCTATGAAAGTGGTAGATATAAAAAAGAAGACTATCTGCAAAAGTACTAAAACATACAGGTGAGGTGGAATGACAAAGCGTACATTACTAGGTATTACTAGGTACATAAGGCAGAGAAAAGGCCATAAGATCAACTAGTACTGCCTCACACGTCACCATGGTAGTATTTAAAGGTGTTTTACTTTGGGAATAATTGATAAATGTCTTTCTTGTAATATTTTTTGTTTTATTTATTTATTAGCTACATTAACCTATTCCAAATTCCAACAATTCCTTGCATAAAAATGAACTTCCTTTTGTAGTCCTAAACAGGTCAGTTTGATTTGCATGGAATATCCCTTAGTACTTATTTCAGAGGCTTTAATTTGCAATCGTAAATTATCCCTCAGTTCCTAATTACTGATTATGCTTTACATGAGCAATAGATCTTCCTTAACATGTCTTGTTTTGATGATCATTAGACCTAGGTTTTCTAGTCTACCCTCATAATTTGGTTCTTTTAATCTCCGCATTAGTTGTGTTGTTCCTGTCTGGATCTCTTCCAACAGTAGATTATTTTTCATGAGGTATGGGGACCAAAACTGAGATCCATAATCTAGTACATCCTAACCAGGCTCCTGTATAGTGGCAGGCTCACTGCAGACTGTCTGAACCTAGTGAGTCAAAAAGTAAAAGGCACTCATCCTCCACAGTCACTGAATAGCAGATAAATCAATGATGTTCCATATTACGTGAATCTGTATCGAATCCATTTATTGAAGAACAGAATCACAAATCATCCATGCAAAATTGGACAGAAGGTGCAGTAGGTGCGAGCAATGCAGAGCCCCAACATTTCATGCCTGCACTTAGCGTTTTTCCCCTATGAAAAAGCACTAAGCACAGGAACAAAATGTTGGGTTGACATCAGTGATGTCAGCAGTCCATGCATCATCCATTGCATCACTGCTGATGTCGTCTAACATCCACCCTCCCCTACACTCATTGTCCTCTCCAGCATGACTTCCATCAGTGTTGAGAGAGATCATCTAAACATGCTTCAGCATTGACATGGGTTGAGGATACAGTATTACTGCAAACCATAACAGACATTGTTACAGCCATGTAAATAGGCCTATAATGATACCTAGGTCCTTTTCTTTTACAATTTGACTTATTTTTTTCCCGTTTAGCTAGTAAGGATGGTTAGGATTTTTCCTACCCAAATGCATCACTTTACATTAATCCTCATTCAGTTTAATTTCCCAGGTATTTGTCCACTTAGTTCACTTATTTAGGCCATCCTGTATTTGCATTATTTCTTCGATTGAGTCTACCTCCACCCCTAGTTTACTATTATCTGCAAACTTTTGGAACCAACGTTAATATCCTCTCCCACCTCTTTTACAAACACAAAATAATATGGGTTCCAAAATGGATCCCTGCAGGGCTTCACTGGTCACACAGCAATCATGTAAGGGCCCCCTGGCACCCCCTGACTCTAGAGGTATGTGATGATATCCTCATCCAAGAAGCTCCCAAGACTTACATCACAGAGCCTCTACCTGCATCAGTACTTTAGCACAACAGGCCTAGAACACTGGAGAAGGGGCACTATTAACCAGTCCACTGGGACACCAATAAATATGAGACCACACACAAACTGATTGTCCATACTGGGAGCTGAGATCAAGCTGGGTGCATTTATTAATGGTCTGATGGTATGTAGTTTTCAATGGCATTCCCTTCTCATTCATTTTGTCCTCATTCCGATGGCACACTACTAACTGCGTCACATTGCACCTTTAATCTATTTGGGGCTTTGATTTCCATCCCACCACTCCAAGATAGAACATCCCTGAATCCTCCCAAAGAAGTGTTTCTAGGAATATCCCTGACCTAAAGGGCATTCATATTTACAGTGTCTATGGCTGTCATCCCAAAACATTTACAGTTTTACAACAATCCCTAACCTCCCTATGGGGTCCCTGGAGCTCCGGCACTCTCAAGACCATTTGTGTGTGGCATGCTTCTAGGTGAGGGGCCACTATACCTGGGACAATTCCATGCCTGCACATGTTCTTTATACCCACATAGGACAATATTAAGTTAAACAGTATGTGAGCATTATGACATCACTACTAAAATTGATAGTTGGTCTGTCCATACCTGCCTCCCTTCAGCAGTGTACTGATAGCCTTAATGGCCCAAAGAAACAAGCTCCTATGTCTGATTCTTCACGTAGGGACTTACTGACCCCAACTCTTGCCAGACCCCCTTCTGCTGATGACCTATTCATTTGCTTGCCAAGGTGAAACATACAATTGTACCTAGGTTTGTACTGCTTTTCTTGAGCATTTCTTCTGCAATGCTTACTTATGTATGCCCACCATGAACTATTGCTCCATTCAGAACTTGGGCTGTCTTTGAGTTGCTTCTGGTAGGAGTGGATCCACAAGGATCATCAGTGACCACTGTTGAGAGGTGTCCCTCCACTTCTCCATGTGGCATCATTCTGGTTCTTGTTCACACTGGAGTCTTTGATGCCCTCTCAGGAGACCCATCCTCCTGTTGCTTGGTGATGGAACTCCGGAGACATTAACAGGGACCAGTGCTACCTGGACCCAGGGACTCTGCCACCATCTCTGAGCCTGCAGGCCCCTGCCTTAATGGCTGCCAGAGGCTGGACTGGACACCCTCCTTCAGTTCTGTTCCCTCCTTCCAGACCCTCTTCCTTGCTGCTCACCTCCCCCTCTTCTAGCAGTTTGGGAGAGGGCAGAATCATGAATATTCAGGACAGTTTTCCCACTTCTAGCTGAGTCAAAACTTTCCATACACAGATAGCCTGTCATCCTGTCTCCAAACAAGTAAAGGGCCTCTCTAGAGAAAAACTCTCAGAGTTAAACCTAACCATTCAAGAGCCCTCTAGTAACCAGCTTCAAGCTGAGTGAAGAAAGGCTGGTTACAATCAGCCTGGTAGTGCCCAGTGCCCATTTAGTTTAACTCTTTGTGTCCTCCCAATCAACCAGGAGTAACTCTCACACTGTTTCTCTGCCAGCTCCTGGACCCCTGATTCCCTCTCCCTACACCTCCATGAACCAGCATATTTAAAAAAAAAAGCCTGGCACCTTTGGCCATCTTCTCTACCCCTGCTCCTGGACCCCTGCCTCCTCCCCCATCAACCTCCTGAACCAGCCTTTTGTTTTGCTAAATTCCCACTTGGCACCTTTGACCAGACCTCTCTGCAGGAATCCTTTCTCTCCCTTCATGCCCAATATTTGCACCTACTTCTGCCCTGAGCACTAAATTGCCCAGGGCCCTCCCACCAATTTACCTGAGCTTTGTCTTTGTTTTATGCAACTAATGGCCCACCTTTTTCTGCTGTCTTTTTTCTCCACAAACCCAAATCAGGCTCTCCACTTCAGCTGAGCCACCCCAGCACTGATCCCTGTCAATGGCAGCACCTCTGCATCTAGACCCCCCCACAACCAAGGAAAGCAGGTATGATCCATCAGCTCCTAGCCCAGAACTGCCAGGCTTCAATCACCATAATTTAACTGGCTCCTGGGAACTGTGACCACTTCCCAATTGGACGCTACAGATCCCCATTGAGAAAACAAGTGCTCAAGGCACCTTTTTCAAATCACAGCTTAGCCACTGCCTTGCTCTATTACTCTGTGGACAGGTTTTTCAGCCCAGCCTCCCACCCCACCTCCCTCCTTTATTGAATACACTTCCCCACTAATCCCTGCCCCCTGAGGCCTCATACTAGTCAATTACAGCAACTTCCTGAAGGGCTCTCTTCTCCTGCAACTTTTTAAAGGGGTGGTCCTCTCTTGTGCTCAGATTTGACAAATATTGCTGACTGCCCTAGCTTAATCACATGATCTTCCCAACAACCTCCCACTACCAGTGCCTTGCCACTGCTTTACCCCAGGCATAGTTTCTTCTACCACACTCAGCTTTGTACCCCACTTCCCTATTCCCTCACTGATTTCTGTCCTGTCACCTTCCCTCTTTCTTGTCACCAGTATGGAGTGCTCTAAGCAGTTCCACCTCCCCTACTTACTCTCTTTCCTTGTTTTTCTCCTCTGCCCCTCTCTGCTCAACTCCCCTCACCCTGCCCCTACCCTCCTCTCCTACCCCCTCCCCACCAGTTTTGCCCCAAATCTTTCTCACACCCCCCCTCATTTCTCTCATTCCTCCCTTGTCCCTACCTCCTCACCCCTCCTTCCCCCACCCCCCACTTGAGCATCCAAATCCATCCTTGCCCCTCCCACATGAACCCCTTCATCAGCCTTTGCCTGTTCCATGAGTTCTCTCCTTCCTACCACAGCCATATCTTTTTCACCCACCAGTACACTAGGCTTTACTCTACCAAGCTGTCTTTGCTTGCGATCTGCAGGGACTTAAGGCTCCTCCCCCTGCTACTCCTTATCTCAGGTTCCAGTTCACCCCAACCCTGGCCACACACTGTCTACTGATTTCACCCCTCACTCCTCCCCCAAACCCACTAAACAGCTCACTTTTGCTCACTTTAATGTGCAAAGCCTTTTGGCAAAAAAAACCTTATTGAGTCCTGGGTGACGGCTAATGCTTTTGATGTCATTGCCCTCACCAAAACTTGGCTGAAGGAGGACATCTCCCCCAATGAAATCCTCCTTGAAGGTTACTCAGTCTTTAGGAAAGACAAGGTGGGGAAGTGTGGGGGAGGCTGCCTCATCTGGGTTACCGATCACTTCCTTGCCACAGAATTCGACCCCTCACTTCCCACCTCCTCCCTCGAGACCATCTCAATGAACCTCCTCAATGGAGAGGATAAAATGGTCACAGTCAGCATGGTGTACCTGCCACCCTCCTCCTCACCCCGTGATCTGACCTCTTCCTCGAGATCAAGACCTCTCTCCCCCAAGGGAGAGATTGGATCATCCAAGGGGATTTCAGCTTAAACTGGCTGTCCCCTCACTGTGACTCCACCAATGTATCCATACTTGGCCTTGGCTTACACCAGCTCATCACTGAACCTACCAGAACCAACTACAAAACTTGATGTCAGTCCCTCATTGATTGGGTCCTGGTCTCACACCACTCTCTTGTCGCTGCCTCCAGAGTTCTTCCTGACTCAGTGATCACTGTGCTGTTTTCTGACAATGGTCCACACACCCCTACCCACACAAATTCATCCAAACCAGGCAATTGAAGAAGCTAGATGACTCCAAGTTTTCCAAAGTCACCTTAGCCCAAGACTGGTCCTTCACTGAAAACATTTCTGACATTAGCAAAGTACTTGAAGCCTTTAGCAGTAAATTCCTTGCCCTCTGTGACCATTTCATCTCACTTAAAAATTCCAGGTTAAGGGTTCTAGCCAAGAATGGGTCACCCCTGAGCTTCTCAAACTAATGAGAGATAGGGACCAAGCCTGGAAGTTGTACAGAAAACACAAAACCCCCCAACTCCTCCAAGACTTCAAAACCCTCAGGAATAGGTGCAAATCTTCCACAACATCTGCTAAGTCCTCCTTCATCCTGGAAAAACAAAGTGCTGCCCAGGAGAACCCTAGGAGGACCTGGAACATTCTTAACAACCTTAGTGGTAGGGGAATTTCTGAAGAACATATTTGTCTTACCTCCGAAGGCACAACCACCACCGAGTCAAGTAAAATAGCCTCCCTTTTCAATAAAGACTTTGGTGGCCTCTACCAGTACAAGCCCAGCTCCACTCCTACCCCGTTTACCTCCTGCACCCCTCCCAGTCTCCCACCTAAGTTCCATTTCAGGTTCCTAACCCCTGGTGAAGTGGTCAAGTTAATCAGAACAAATGACCCAAGACCTTGCGGGTGCCAACAACATTGCCAAGTTGTCCATCTAGTCTGTGACTCCCTGGCCATCCCTCTTACTAACATCCTCAACCATTCCCTCTGCATGGGACCCTTCCTGAAAGCTTGGAAGTGTGCCATTATTAAACCTCTTCACAAATCTGGTTCCAAGGATCTAGTATCCAACTACCATCCCATCTCCCTCCTTTTCCCTCTCTCCAAAATTTTAGAGAAAGTGGTCCACAGGCAAACTGCAGAGGCCCAGCATGGGTTCCATGCTTGACAAAATACCGAAACTGCCCTCATCAAGTTCACCCACTCCATAGACAAAGCTAACAACGAAGGCCTCTACACTTGTGCTGCATTCGTAGATCTCACCAAAGCCTTAGACCTCATTGATCATAAATTCCTGCTCCGTACCCTGGCAGGCCTCTATTTCTCACCTGAGGTCTGCCTCTGGTTCAAGGACTATCTAACAGGCAGAGCCCATCACACCATTTTTCACAGTGTCCTCTCTGAACCCTGCCCCATCAAATACAGCATCCCTCCAAGGGTCTATTTTGGGCCCTCTTCTCTTCTCTCTGGTCGTTAACGCCCTGCCTGACATCTGCATACTTTACCTATGCTGACGCAACAACATTGTTGTCGACATGTGGCATAGAGACTTCCCCAATGTCAACAGGTGAAATTTCACCTGTCAAACATTGGTCATTTTTTCTATGGGGGCTGTACTACCAAAGTTATTAGCTCAGTTGGAGTTAACGAGAAGAGTGAAAAGTTGGCCGAAAGGGTTCAATTTCGGTGGCTGGTCCTCCACAGTTTTGAATCTTGTCAAAACTGTCACTGTGGGGGATTTCACTAATGGGGTTTTGCCCTTCCACTGGCATACCCATCTCCACCACCTCCAAACCCATTCTGTTTGCTGATGATGCAGCCCTTTTCTGTCAGAACAAAAACCCCAAAGCTCTCATTAAACAAACTCTAATTTGATTTAGCAGACTTCATACCTGGTTCACGTCCAAAGGTCTTGTACTCAACTCCAAAAAAACTAAGTTCATGGTTTTCTCCGGCTCCCAAAATTCCTTTGGCTTTGACCTCTCCCTCTATGACAACCTAGGTAACTCGATTGAAAGAGTCAGTGAATGCAAGTACCTTGGCTTACTCCTGGATAGCCACCTCAATTTCAATGCTCACACTAGCCTCACAATCAAAAAAGCCCACCAACACCTCAGTATCCTCCACAAAACCAAGCATTACCTTAAAAGGGAATCCAAATCCCTCTTAGTCTCCAGCTTCCTCCTTCCTGTCTTCAACTATAATTCACTTGTCTCCGCTACCTCTCCATCAAAAATTTCTCCAGACTTCGAAGCTCCTACCACAATGCTATCTACTTTGCCTCTGGTCTCCCTAAACTCACATACCGCTGTGACCTTTATAAGCTCACCAGTCGGCCCTCCCTTGAGGCCCACCTCAACTGCAAGATGGATACCTTCTTTTTCAAACTCTCCCATGGACTGCTCCCTGGTTGCCTCACCTCTCTTTTCCAGACAGCTGCCACCACTAGGCTGTCCTCCACTCTCTCTTTCACTGTTCCTTTCTGCCAGACCACTCAAGGCCAGAAACCACTCTTTTTTGTGGGACCCAAGCTCTTCAACTATCTCCCTCCGGAACTAAAACTATGTCCCTCTACAAATGCCTTCAAACACAATATCAGGAGACATTTCTCTCCCACCTGCACCTGCTTGAAGCCCTAATCTGGCTCTCCTTCTGCACTCTTTTCCCTCACTTTCTGGTTATCCACCTCTGGCACTTACCCTCTCTTGCTAGCACTTGTAGTATGGTTAATCCACCTAGGCTAGTTTTTAGATTGCAGTTAGATTTTTTGTTTCCCACTGCTATATTATATTATTGCTAAACCCTCCCTGAATGCTTAATGTCACCTTGCATTTGTTAATTCACCAAGGCTTGTTCATGGTTTTCCCTTTAGTCTATATTATGCTGATTTTATGTACCATTGTATTAACCCTCACTGTTAGTTAAATGTTTTAGCCTATGTCATGTCTCATTAATGTTGTATGTATCTGGACACTTGTGTAAAAGGGAAGCAATGTTCACATGCCTTTCCAGTATAACCAATAAACAATAAATAAAATCCAGTGTATGATTTCTTGTACATACCAATACTAATTAGTTTCTTATGGATGCATTTACTAATTGGTTCATAAAAAGTCAGTAAGTTTGTGATACATGACCTTCCGTCTGTGAAACTATGCTGTAGTTTGTCAGTCTCACCCTTCATTTTGAGGTGCTCAGTTAAGTAATCCTTTATTATACCTTCAGTGATTTTACCTAAATGCGTGATAATTTGTTGGATCCCTCTTATCCACTTTCTTGTAAAGTGTTGGCACAGGTGCAGGTTCTGTGATGTAAGGCCTGGAAGATCCCTGATGAGAATACCACAAAATTAAATGAAATTTCAATAGTAAAAAAATAATGGCTACTGGTAATGAAAAAGACTAGGGGATAATCACAGATGGAGGACCAATAGGGATAGGCAAAGTCGACAAACCACACACAGCACGGTTTTTATGTAAAGTAAAAAAAAAGTGACGTCTGTCCCTCTTAATGGGCACGGTCCACAGCCGACTCCCTATGAAGTTAACGATTGTCAACAAGCAAACTCAGTGAGGCCAGTACTTCACTGGTATAGTCCACTTTGCAAAACATATTAATGGCTGGAGAAAAAAAGGAAAACATTACAAACCCCCTTTCCCCAGCTTCATAGCACATTCCCGCCATGGTCCCAGTAAAAAAATGAAAATGCCTCATCCCCCAACCCACATAGCACCTACACCTCCCACCTTCCTCCCATCATGGTCACAATAGTAAAGAAACACACAGCTTCCCCCAACCCACAGCATATCCCATCTACCCCCTCCTCCCCTTCCACGTGGTTTCAGCAAATAAAAAAACCTTCCCCAGCCCCCTTAGCACCTTAAATCCCCTTCCCACAATTGGTATGCTGACTTAGAAAAAAGGATACAGTCAGAGAAGTCAAAATGATGGCAAATGCCCCCCTCCCCCACCACCACCACATAGGCAAGGATGAGAATGAGAGTCAGCTTATAGTATCTAAACTGAGTGTGCTTGCACTTTCATTCATTAAGAAGGTATCCGGCTGAGGTGGTGAGAGGAAGGCTGTGCCTGCCCCTGTCACAGCATCTCCTCCTACTGTATCCTGTTTTTCTGAGTCAGTGGACCCTGGGGGATGCTGGGAGTCAGGCTGGCATATGGGTTGGGTGGAGGTTTTTTTTTTATCAGGATTAGGCTGGAGTGAGAGAGATAACTGAGGTACTTCATGGGTTAGAGAAAGGGGAAAATTATTTATTGTTGGGATCATGGATGGATTGGTGGTTGGGAATTTAGGATGTTATATGGGTTGGGTAAGGGGACATTTCACAGTTTTTGACTGGGAGACTATGGGTTGAGGAGGATGGGAGATTGTTCTACAAAGATGGGGGAGGGTTTTAATGTTTTTTTTTTAACACCAGATATTTGCCCACAGGGCCCACTGCCTTTGTCAGCATACTAGTGTGATGAGTTTAACACACTCTGACATGTAAAATATTAGAGGACATGCATTAGGTACACTGGGATAGACTTTCAGCTTGTACAGAGCAGTAAAACTAGAGACAATATCCTGTATGCTCGAGGGGTGGAGGAGATGTAATTGAAGGTGATGTAAGAAAGCATTTATTCAGACAGACTAGCAAATGGGTGGATTATAAAATGGGTTGGAAATGTTCTGCTTCAGACTGGCTACATTTTGAGACCCATGTGTAAATCCCCAATAAATGCACAGCTGGAAAAGGTTCAGGCAGTTGGATTTGGATTACAGGCAAATCACATGCAGGATTCATGAGCTACTTCACTCACCCCTGATTTCCATCACAAACATGGTTGCCGTCTTTAATTACTGAAAGCCATCAGCTAGGCTAGGCCTTAAAAGTTAAAACTTCTCTTGTGTCCGGCAAGCAAGCTGAGTCACAGACAGGAACTGCAGTAAATAACTCATACCCCACACACACACCACCACCTCCAGTGGGTGGAAAAACAGCTTTCACCATGCTAGGCTGCCACACGTTTGGGTGAGGAAGTAAGTTTACTTATTGCATCAGCGACTCTCTCTCTCTCTCTCTCTCACCCTCTGTCTCTCTCTCTCTCTCTCTCTCTCACCTCTCTCTCTCTCTCTCTCTCACTCTCTCTCTCATCCTCTCTCTCTCTCTCTCTCTCTCTCCTCTCTCTCTCTCTCTCTCTCTCCCTCTCTCTCTCTCTCTCTCACCCCTCTCTCAGTTGCACGTAAAATAAGGAGGATGTGTGACTGGAGGAGTCTGTTAGGACCCAAGTTGTATACTGTTCACACACACACTTGTTTGCTCTAGTCTTTGAGTTAGACTGTGCTGTGAAGTAAGTGAAATGAGCGCTTTCACTGTTTTCCATACTCTAGCACCATCAGCAATTTAGCAACCAGTTAAAGGCTGTTTATCATCTCTGACCAGCCATTCTTGTTTAATTTATTTTTATTTTTGATAAAATTTAGTTACTGGGAAAGGCGCACTGAGCCGAAGCTCATTTCCAGGTGCCCCCTGGGGTAGACGGAAAAGGGAGAGTTACAGAAATAACAAGTATATATAATAACAGAAAACATTATAGTATACAAGGCACAATTGTATATGAGACAATGTGATGAATAAACTTCAGTAAGCAAGGAGTAAACAGTAAAACTCAACAATTGTCTTCACAAAATATTACACAATTTGCTATTGTGCATGAGGCTGTGTATAGTGCTGTTTATATGCAACATGGTGTCACAAGGTGCAGAATGATCATAATAGCTGGAGCAGTATGTGGCAGGCACAGAGGGCAACCAGAAAGAGAACCAGCTAAATGCCAACTCTCTGGGGGGAGAGAATTTAGGGGCAGGAGTAAGAATGAGCTGTGTTGGCCTGGAGCAGGGGTTTCAGAGAGGAAACAGGAGGATGTGAGAGTGGTAGGTTTTTCCAGATAGAGAGAAAGAGAGAGTCTGCTAGAGAACGTGGCCTACCCAGCAAGAGAGGAGAAGGAAAAGGAGGAAGTCAGAGTTTCGTGGGAGTAGGCTTGAGGAGAGGAGAGGAGAGAGGAGAGGAGAGGAGAGGAGAGAGAGAGGAGAGAGATGGCAGAGGTCCGGGGAGCAGGGAGACCTGGAACTTGGCTATGATGACATGTATGTGGCAGGCCAGAGGGCAACCAGAAAGAGAACCAGCTAAATACCAACTCTTTGGGGGAGAGAATTTAGGGGCAGGAGTAAGAATGAGCTGCATTGGCCTGGAGCAAGGGTTTCAGAGAGGAAACAGGAGGATGTGAGAGTGGTAGGTTTTTCCAGATAGAGAAAAAGAGAGAGTCTGCTAGAGAATGTGGCCTACCCAGCAAGAAAGGAGAAGGAAAGGAGTGAAGTCAGAGTTTCTGGGGAGTAGGCTCTGGAGGAGAGGAGAGAGGAGAGGAGGAGGAGGAGAGGAGAGGGAGGAGAGGAGAGGAGAGGAGAGGAGAGGAGAGAGAGATGGCAGAGGTCCGGGGAGCAGGGAGACCTGGAACTTGGTATGATGACATGTATGTCCAGATAGAGAAAAAGAGAGAGTGTGCTGGAGAAAGGCCTACCCAGCAAGAAAGGAGAAGGAAAGAAGGAGTGAAGTCAGAGTTTTGGGGGAGTGAGGTCGGAGGGGAGGGAGAGGGAGGAGAGGAGAGGAGAGAAGAGAGAGGAGAGGAGAGAGAGGAGAGAGAAGGAAGGAGAGATACAGGGGTCGCGAAGCAGGAGAGCTAGAACTTGGCTATGATGACAGCAGAGTGACAGAGGCACTTGTCAGCAAGGGAAGGAAATGAAAGATCCAAATAAAGAGAACAGTGGTGGATACGGTGGGGGGGGGCTGCCAAAGGTAAAATGGCAGAAAGAATGAAAAAGGAAGCCCAGCGGAGCCAGAGTGGATTTGTGGGCAGCACCATAGATTACACTACCAAAGACAAATGTCAGAAGGATCATTTTAAACAATCTCTCAACAAGCTGGGAGGGGACTACAGGATTTGTTCCTGTACAGTGCATCAATTTGGGGAAAAGTTTGGAGTGGATGACATCCATGTGTCTGGTGAAGTTGAAGTGAGTGTCCAAACAGATAGTCAGATACTTGAAAGAGGGGACCTCCTCCAGCTGAGAGCCATCCAGAGTCTTGCATACAGGGATGAATGGGACCCTCGCATGCTTCTGTCTGCTTCCAAGCATCATTGATCACTGTGTCATCCATGTACGTGTGGATGCATGCAGATGCAGACACAAAAAGAGGTGCTAGCATGGGGGCAAATGTGTGTATATTGTAATAGTCCACAATCTAAAAAAAACCATATAATCACATCATGTTGATAAATGGAATAAGGCCTGAAAATGCCAGTTTACCAAAAAATACAAATACGTTTATTTAACTATATGGTATTCAGGTTTGTTAGTTTAATAACATCTGCTGAATTTTGTGGCTCCCCCGTTCATAGAGTAAAGGACCCGAGTGGTCGTGGTGGCAGAATAAACCTTGCATCTTCAACAAAGCTGATGGTTTAACATTTGCGGGGAAACCAAAAATTTAGTATTAATTCAGGGAGGGGTGTTTGATAAACACTTTTTAAGAAAAGTAATAAGCAAATTGCAAATTATTGTTGGGCAGTTATTGTATGTAACTAGTGAGAAATTAATAAGGTAAAATGAAAACTATTGCTATCATTTATTTTTTATATCTGCTGAGATACTTGCAAAGACTAAAAGAGGCCAAGGGGAGATTAAAGACAATGTACACAGAACCAAATAGAGAATGATGTAACAATTAATGAAGAACTGAAGAAAACGGCAGTAAGGCAGAAAAAATTGGCAAAATGGTATTACCTAAGTCAACTAGGGTTTCATCAAAACTAAATAACTGAAACGAAGAAAAAAATTACAAATCACTGGACAAAATATAAGAAGGAATTCTGAAACTACAGTAAATATAGGTTTACATATGTGTCATATGCAGGATCCAAACCATCGTGTGTCATATCTTCTAATAATAAGTGAAGATATATAAATTAACCAATCCCTGGACATTTTCCTGGTTTACAAGTAACCCACGAAAATGTCCGAAGCCTAACAAAAAGGTTGATGCTCTCGGAGTTTGGGTGAAGATATAATGGGAATTACTGAAATGTTGCTCCATAATGATAGAGAAGATAAACAGTTGCAGTTAGAAGGGTATGGATTGTCTAGGAAGGACAGAGGCAAAAAAGGTAGTGGAGTTATGTTATAAATCAAGAAAATTATGGGACCAAATAAGACCATTTATTCAGAAAACTTAGAAGGGATAGATTGCCTTGTGGTGGAATTAATATTAAGTAAACTCATGGTAGGGATAGTTTATGCCCCACCCCCCAGAACCAAACTGATACATTTTGATGTTCTTGCGGCTATGTTATTGGATAACATCCAGCATTCAGAATTTATATTAATTGGGGATTTTAATGCTGGCTGGAAACAAAAAAGGGGGAAAAAACTAAAAGATAGTTTGGATATTTGGGGACTCAAACAGGTGATACAAGGACCAACCAGATGCACAACAAGTATTGAACAGGGATCTACCTTAGACCTCATGTTTCTATCAAATGATTTACTGGTAAAATCTGTTGAAATAATACCACTAAATCTGGGGGACTACATCCAATCGAATGTAACACTGAGTGGACGACTACAAAAAAGCCCGAAAGTACTTCTTGCTGGGTGTCAAACTGGAAACACTTCAATAGAAATGCTTTTAGGGAGAGCCTGAGTAGTATAAATTGGAGTCAGCATACCCTGATTCCAGACTTGGATCTGGCAGTGCAGGATTTTAATAAAATATAATTTCCATTATTAATAAACATGTTCCTAAAGTTTTTTAGAGGATTGGAATATATTTAAAAAGTGGCGGAACTACTGTTTAAGTACGGGCCCAGATATTCAGACTGCGCCTGGCAATAGTACAAGTGGAGGTGCAGCACAACCGAGATGCGCCTGGGACCAGACAGGGAGATATTCAAAGGTGATGTGCAATGGCGCATCACGTTTGAATATAGCACAGAATATGCATGGCACATATACAATGCACCGGTGCAGTCCCCAGACAGGTAGGACTGGGAATGCTCAAGCGCAATTGTAGTTGCGCTTGGTGCATTTCCCAAGATATTCAGACTTGGGCATGCAAATGGGGCCTCAATGTATGCAAGGCACAGATGGGGCCATTTGCATGTCATTATGGCCCCATTTGCATGAGTTGAGCAGGACAGCCTGGCGAAATGCACCTGGCACCCTGCACTGCATGTGGTGCAGACAGAGGGGTGTTGAACCCCTCCATCCCCAATCACCAGTAAATGATGAAAACCATCCCAAGTAGTCCAGCAGCACCCCCTCCCTCCTATTAGCCTGATCATGGTAATAATGTATACATTCCAGCCCTGGTAGTCTAGTGGTACCCACCTCTCCCATTAGCCTGATCGTGGGTAAAATGATGTAAATATAATCCCTGGTAGTCCAGTGGTACCCCCCTCCCTGCCCGTAGCCATGATCACTGGTAAAATGACTTAAATACAATCCCTGGTAGTCTAGTGGCCCCCTCACCCCACCCAGAACCCCGATAGTGGGTAACACCTATAGCTCGTAGTCCCTGTTGGTCCGGTGGCACCCTCCCAGCCCTTCCACCCTTTGGACCCCTGCCCACCCAGCTCCCCCATCATCATCGTGTGGCTGCAACCTCCACACACCACCCAGCTGCTTCACGAATGACAGCTTACAGTATGGTCTGTAAGCCCATTGGTCCACTGTATGGACCATGGGCTTCCAGGCATACTGTAGGACAGTCACAAATCTGAGAATGAGGTCCATTCACAGATTTGTGACTGTCGACAGTATGCCTCTTCTAAGCCCATTGGTCCACTGTGGACCAATGGTCTTGCAACCATACTATAAGCTGTCATTTGGCAGGTGGTCGGGTGGTATGTGGGTGGCTTCCAGCTGCCTGTCAAGATGGGGGAGCTGATGGGTAGGGGTCCTGTGTGGGTGGAGGGGTGGGGAACCACTGGAACCACCAGGGATTATGAACTGTAGGTGTTACCCATGATCTGGGTTCCGGTGGGGTGGGGGCCACTAGACTACCAGGGATTGTATTTAAGTCATTTTACTGGCAAGTACCTTAGCAGACAGGAGGGGGGCAATTACTGAATACCAGGGATTATATTTACATCATTTTACCTGCAATCAGCTAACGGAGGGAGAGGGGAACCACTAGACCACCAGGGCCAGAATGTATACATTATTCACCATGATCGGGCTAACGGAGGGAGGGAGGGGTTACCACTAGACTACCAGGGCTAGAAATTATACATTATTACCGCCATCAGGCTAATGGGAGAGAGGGTACCACTAGACTACGGGGACAATATGGGTGCTTGTGGATGGTGTTCTGGTGGGGTGTCCACCCACGTGGCTGGTTGCTTGTGTTGTGTCTCAGCACAGCAGCTCACCTGTTGGTGGCCCAAGATTTGAGCCTTTATCTGGCTCAACTCTGTGCCCCAGTATGTGGCGATTCAGGGTCTGTGCCAGATGCACCGCATATAGTAGCAATTAGTGGGACGTGGTTTACCAGTAACCACACTTGGGAGACTTCTATACCTGGCTATGTATTGTCTGAAGAGACCGAGGTGCAAAAAGGGGAGGAGTGGCTTTGTTAAATGAAAATATCAAAGCTACAGAAATTCAGAATACACATAAGGAGCCAGAAGAACTGTGGTCACCCTGAAACAGGAAATGGACAGCCATAAGAACTGGGTTGTTCACAGGCCCCCAGACCAGAGGGAGGACATAGACACATTACTGTTAGAATATACACAAAACATGACAGCTAAAGGGAGGTTCTGATAATGGGAGACTTCAACATGCCAGATACAGATTGGTCAATACCAGCAGGAACATCTGCCAGAACTGAGACTATAGTGGATTCTCCAGGGGAGGGCCTCAAACAACTGGTACAGCAACCCACAAGAGACAGGGCTATCCTAGACTCAGTACTGACTAACAAAGAAGGATCACAGATCTCCAGGTAGAAGGTCACCTGGGGCCGAGTGACCATCACATGGTATGGTTCAATTTGGCTACTACATCTAAATCATCCCATCTCCAAGGCAAAAATATGGGAACTCAGAGGAGCTGAACTTTGATAAGATGGCCAAATATAGAGTTGTTTACATTCTGGCAAAAAGAAACACAGGTGAGGGGGTACAGGCAAGTGGGCAAGCATTATGGATGCAATACTTGAAGCAACATCCCACTGTGTTAGACAGAAAAAGGAAGTGCAAAAGAAGAAGGAAACCACTTTGGTTCTCAAATACAGCAGAAAAGGTCAGTGCCAAAAGGCTGGCCTTCAGGAAATATAAGGGAACACAGCGGGATGAAGATAGGGAGGCATACCAAACTGCCCTAAGGGAAGCAGGTAAGGCAGTAAGGCAGGCAAAGTCCCAAACTGAGGAAACACTAGCACTAACAGTAAAAGGCTGTGACAAGACTTTCTATAGATACATTAGTGAAAGGAGAAAGTCCAGAGGGGTATTCAAGGCTTAATGGAGAAAAGGGAGCATGGAGGAGGAGGACCCTGTAAAGGCATCTATCCTAAATCGATACTTTTTGCTCATATTTACTGAAGAGAAGGTAGGGCAGGGCCCACAGCTCAGCATCATGGGACACAGGGGAGGAGAGAGCACTACCTCTCACAAAAGAAAGGGTCCTACAAGAGCTTGCATGCTCAGAGTGGATAAAGCAATGGGACCTGACGGCATACATCCCAGGTACTTAAGGAGCTAAAGGAGGAACTAGCAGAGCCATTAGCAGAATTGTTTAGTGAGTCCCTGAGCACAGGAGAGGTCCCAGAGACTGGAGAGGGCTCATGGATCCCCGCTCCACAAGAGTGGTAGCAGGAGGGGCCGGGGAACTACAGACCAGTCAGTCTTACCTCAGTAGTAGGCAAGACTATGGAGGCACTTATAAGGAAAGGATAGTGCAACACCTGAATCCATAGGGGCACAGGATCCAAGACAGCATGGGTTTACAAAGGAAGGTCCTGTCAAACTAATCTCATAGATTTCTTTGACTGGTGCTAGAGTGAAGTGGACCAAGGGGAGCAGTTGATGTAGCCTACCTTGACTTCAAGCAAAGCTTTGACACTGTTCCACATAGAAGATTGATAAATAAGCTGGGTAGGGCTCGGGGTGGGTCAGAAGTTGGTCAACTGGGTGGCAAACTGGTTGACTGGCAGAAAACAGAGAGTGGTGGCAAATGGTATACAGTCAGAAGAGATGCAAGTCACAAGTGGGGCCTCAGGATCAGTCCTGGGGCCAGTCCTATTCAACATCTTCATTAGTGACCTGCAGATGGACATAGAGGGTTTGTCTGTTTGCAGATGACACCAAGATCTGCAACAGAGCAGATGAGCCAGATGGGTGGGCAGAATGAGAAGAGATCTGGGTAAACTAGCAGAATGGTCAGAAGAGTGGCAACTGATTTATTACAAAGAAGTGCAAAATCATGCACATAGGGAAGAGAAACCCTGAAGCCACTTATAGGCTGGAGGAGTTGCTAGCAGTCACAAAGGGAAGAAAGAGACTTGGCATCATCATCACTGATGACCCAAAATCATCCAAGCAGACCTCTAAAGCAGTAGGTAAGGCTAGGGGGTGTTAGTGTGCTAGTAGGGGTATCACAAGTCATAAGAGGGAGGTAATAACCTCTCTGTACAAGACATTGGTTAGGCCCTCATCTGAGCACATGGCGCAGTATTGGAGGCCACACCTTCACAAGGACATTAACCAAATTGAGGTAGTCCAGAGAAGGGCAACCAAAATGGTGCAGGGACTGTAATTGTACATATATGAGGACAGATTAACGAGCTCAATATGTATACCCTTGAGCAAAGGAGGGAGAGAGGTGATATGATCGAGGCATTCAAACACCTTAAGGGCATAAACAAGGTGAAAGAGTCTAACATGTTTAAATATAAGAAAAATAGCAGGACAAGAGGACACAGCATGAGATTAGAGGGAGCCGATTATGGGGAATGGAGGAAATTCTTTTCACAGAAAGGGTGGTGGATGCATGAATGGCTTACCACAAGCAGTGGTGGCTATGAATACAGGGGCTTCTAAACAGGCATGGATAGGCATAAGGAGCAATACAAATGATTATGAATAGATAGGTCACTGACAGAGCAAAGGTCTAGTGGCACATTTATAAGGTAGAAAAGAAATGGGCAGACTGGATGTGGGCCTCCTATGGTCCTTATCTGCCGTCAACTTCTATGTTTCTACATACCAGGCTGAGTATCGGGATGTGCTGCATATGCATGGGCATGCCCCCTTCAGATGCACCACATACATTACCAATGTACCCCGGCACATTGGAACTTGTGCTGTGCAAGTCCTCCTTTTGAATATTGCATCGGGGCACATTGCAGGGGTTGCACCAGTGCAACTGGGTTGCACCAGGCACAATCTCTTTGAATATCTAGGCCATGGTGCAGATGGCTAAGTCACTATATTACAAAAATAACATTTCAGAAGTGAAAGATCTCAAGAAATTTTGGTTTTATACTAAAAAATTACAAAATCAAATTAATTCTAGGATCCCAATACAGCTGATTGAAAATAATTTAATAGTAGATGATGAGGTGAGAGTAGCTAACATGCTAAATCAGTATTTTATAGAATTAGCCAATTTGGGGCTAGAGAACCCCAATATGAGCACTTCTGAGATATTATTACAAGATCTTACTCAGAATGCTGTAACAACAGGGATTGGAGATAGTCAACCTTGGTTTACATTTAAGGCAATCAAAATAAAGGAAGTTGAAAAATAACTTAAACGAATAAATATTAATAAATTGGGTTGTCTAGATGGGGTGGAATCAAAATTTTTGAAATTGGGAGCTAATATTTTGGTATCGGTAATGACACACCTATTAAATTGAAGCCTCAGTACCACATAATTTCCAGAAGTATGGAAAATAGGAAAAGTGGTCCCAGTTTTTATGGGTGGGGATTCCCTGATTGCCTCAAACTATAGACCAATAGCTTTGCTTCCTGTATTATCAAAGATAATGGAGAGATTTGTACATAAACAGCTTAGCCAGTATTTGGACCAGCATG
This sequence comes from Neoceratodus forsteri, assembly GCA_016271365.2. Taxonomy (NCBI): domain Eukaryota; kingdom Metazoa; phylum Chordata; order Ceratodontiformes; family Ceratodontidae; genus Neoceratodus; species Neoceratodus forsteri. The sequence goes on from CM028131.1 coordinate 480,019,797, forward strand.
ATTTGATAATGAATTGTCAACATGGCTTTAGAGCAGGGAGATCCATCGACACGGCCCTAGTGGACTCTAATAATCTTATAGCAACATCTGTAAATTCAGGGTATAGTACTGGGGCCATGTTCATGGATCTCAGTAAGGCCTTTGATTTGGTGGAACATGAGACTTTGTTATTGACACTGCATGAACTAGGGGTTCACAAAGAGACATTAAATTGGTTGAAATCATATTTAGCAAGCAGGAGGCAATGTGTTTCTGTAGGGAAAGTAATGTGTACATTGGGAGAGATAAAAAGAGATGTCCCATAGACTCAATTTTTGGCCCTCTACTTTTTAATGTTCATGCCGGAATTTTAAAAAAATAGAGAGGTCCAGCTGTATGCGGATGACAAAGGGTTGGTGGCATCCACAGACAGTCACACCTCCCTAGAAAGAAAATTACAGAAGGACATCTATAGGATGGAAGAATGGTTTTGTGACTCTAAATTTTAATGAACTTCAAAATAACTCAATGTATGAGCTTCAAGACAGGCAATAATTGCTCTGTAAATTTGATTTACTGAACTTAATGTATGCTGCACCCTAATCCCTGCCCTGGGTTGCACCTGAAAATGAGTCTTGGCTCAGCTTGCCTTTCCCGGTTATCAACTTTAAATAAATAAATAGGCACACCATGTTGCTGTGGAGGAGCATCGAGAGCAGGACTGAGCAAAAGCGATTTTTTAGGGTAGAACAGGTATGCCACCGTTGCCTCAATCGTGAGTTGCTTACAGATAAAAGCATTCTGCTTCTGTTACAAAGCACTCCAACATTTACCCCTTACTCAGTCTTTCCAGAAAAACTTGTTTGCAATTGAGAAAAGTGGTGAATAAGAATGTTGGTATTCAAAGCTCCGAGAGTGGTCACTCCCTAAGAGGAGTCCATGGTGGCAGGAGCCCCGGGAGTAGCCGACCTCGGTAAACCCTGCGGAGGGCGGAGGCTTTGACTACTGCAGAAACCACTTTTAGGAGACAGTCTGAGTGCCGAGTTCCATGGGTGAACTATATAAAAGTTATTTAGTCAACTTAAAGTGAATTGTTGACCCGTTTACTCAGGGATAGCATTGATTGTTTTTCTTTTTTTGAAATATCCCTGGAATATCACTGGAAATATTCTTGAAACATTTTGGGACATCTCCTTTTATATATTGCTAGCTCCAGATTTGTTTTGTGGTTCTTCATATAGATATTGTATATATTTTTATTATAAATAAATAATTTTCTAAGGCTGATAAAGATTTGAAGATACTATGTAAGAATAATCAGAAAATCTTAAACACAAACACTTATAAATATTTAGGTGTACTAATTGACCAAAAACTTACATAAGAAGAACATATAAATTCTGTTGTAAAGAAAATCTACCCATAAACTAGGAACATAAAGAAGAATTTCTTCCTGTCTTGTAAAAACAGTGAGAACTAACCTTGTACAACTAATAATATCTGTCTTGGAATATGGAGGATTGGTTTATAGATGCACACCAAAAAACAGCACTGAAAACAGTTGATCAAACTTATAAACTAGCTAGATATGTTAATTCTAGTACATTTGGAACACGCCATTGTAAAGTCTATGCTGATTTGAATTGGATGGGTCCGGAACAGAAAACAGAAATTAGATGGATAGTCCGGTGTTACAAATTACTAAACACTAAGGGCTGGATATTCAAACTGCACCATTCTGTGGCACAAGCCCTTGCGCTGCACAAAATAGTTGCACTGGGCTGTGGCTGGGGCGATATTCAATGGTGTTGCGCTATTGAGCAACTCCTTTGAATATCACCCCCTGGCCACAGCCACTGTGCATGGCGCAGTGGAACTTGCATTACCACAAGTGGTCAGAGTGGAGCAGTCAAGATGCGGTGGTGCAAGTTCCATTGCACCATGCGCAAATTTCCCATATTCAAAAGGTGACATGCAAATGGAGCCATAATTCATGCAAAGCGCAGGGGGCCATTTGCATCTATTTGGACCCATTTGCATGCAATTAGCATGCAGGTCGCCGATCCCGAGGACTTCAGCCTGGCGCCTGCCAGGCAGCAGCCATCGGGGACCGGCGCCTCTGTAGCCTGATCGCGGGCATAACTGTTGAAATCCCCACCCCCCAACTTATTCACATCTGACTGCCCACGGTATGGGAAGCTGCACGCCTACTGGCTCTTGCTCTGAACCAATGGGCATGCAGCCCTACCGAGCAGCCGCCCATGGGCGTGAGGCGGCAGGCGGGTGAGATGCTGCCGTCGCCGCCGACGGGGAGCGGGTGGTGGGGCTCGGGGTGGGGTGGAGGCCACTAGATCACCAGAGTACATGGACCTTGGGGTGGTGGACTCTAATGCCCGTGATCGGGTCATGTGTTCACTGGACCACCAGGGATATGTTCTTGTGGGGTTGAATCTTCGTTCTGCCCGCGATCGGGCTAGTGGGGTGGGGGATTACTATGGGTTTGCCCGTGATCGGGCCAGTCGGGGTGGGGGTTTACTACATGCCCGCGATCAGGCCAATCGGGGGAGGGAGGGTTACTCACTTATGCCCGCAATCAGGCTAGTTGGGGGAGGTTGTTACTACACTTATGCCCGTGATTGGGCTGCAGGTGGCACAGGAGAAATGAGGCCACCCACAGGTGGCAGCTGCTGTGTTGCACCCTGCAAGTGCAGCTCACCTGTGGGTGGGCCCCCACTATACTCCTTTTTTTTTTTTGTCAGTTGTGCAGGAAGAGGTTGGGGTTGCACTCTGCAGCCAACTCTGCACAACCCGCTAAATATTGGGCTGTGCAGTTTATGCATGCCTCCCCTCTGGTTGAGCATGCCTTCATTAGCATTGCGCTGTTGCTCAGCTTGACTTGGGGGCTAACTGCCTCCTGCTGAATATGGCAGAATGGCGACTTCGGACGGCAGGCATTAACCCTTATTGAAAGCAATGCGCAACCCTTTTGAATATCCAACCCTAAAAGTGTACATCCTTTATGATATCTAGTACCTACTGGAACTAGGCATGAAAATAAATATATATTGAGAAAAAATACAATAAATCTGTTTTGGCCTAGATTCCGTAGTAGGTTTTGAGATATTACATTACAAACTTCGGTTGCACAAACATGGAACACTATACCATTAGAATTAAAAGCCAAAAAACTCACTAGCTGAATTCCAGGCATCTTTGAGAAAATATTTTATATTGCAATGTAACTGCTACATATGAATTTGGCTGCATACTTATGTGCAATAGTTTTGTGTGTCCAACAATATTTGTATTTTTGTATTTGGTGTTGTATTGCTTGTTGTTCAAATTGCTGTATGTAAATATTGTTATATTGTACAGGGCATTCTTATTAAAAACAGAGATATTATCCCTAAAGTTTGTACCTGAATAAAAATAAAATGTCACCATCATCATCATCATCATCAACAACAACAACATACCATGCATTTAAAAAAGAACAAGCATTTGTCAATGCCGAACGTTCGCTTGCAGGTATTTGCAGTGGTATTTGGCACTTGGGCATGGCTTAAAAAAATCTGTGACAAAGAAGTACAAGCATTTGTCAATGCTGAATGTTGCTTGCTTCTATGTGCTGTTTAGGTATTTGGAAGTCATTGGCGTGCAAATATTGAAAATTCACGAACTTACGAGAGTTCGTAGGAACTGGCAACGCACGCTTGTAAAACAGTCATTTTTAGGAATTTTTTCACCAAATTTTCAACATAGCCATTTTAAGACCTCTCCTCATGAACAGTGTCACTGTGATTTTCTTAATGTGTCCCATACATTGATTTCGCACACCGACTGCGCCATTGTGCGCTACATGGGCGAAACATGTTTTGGACAGGATGTGAAAAATGACAGCTGTACTGCTCAGAAGGGAGTGTGGTAAATGGCAATGTTGAAAATCTGGAGGAAAATATTGAAAATTAAGAATGCACGAATAGCATGTGAGGAACTGGCGCAACGCGACGTCAGAACAGTCATTTTAGGAATTTTTTCACCAAATTTTCAACATAGCCATTTTAAGACCTCTGCTCATGAACAGTGTTACTGTGATTTTCTTAATGTGTCCCATACATTGATTTCGCACACCGACTGCGCCATTGTGCGCTACATGGGCGGAAACACATTTTGGGCAGGATGTGAAAAATGACAGCTATACTGCTCATAAGGAGGTGTGGTAAAATGGCAATGTTGAACATCTGGAGTGAAAATATTGAAAATTCGTGAACTTACGAGCCTGCGTGAACTGCCAATACTGCGCTTCGTCAAAACAGTCATTTTGGAATTGTTGCACAAATTTTCAACATGGGGTTTTGGGACCCCTTCTCATGAATTATGTCACTGTCATGGTGTTATTCAGGCCCAAAGGGTGATTTCATGCAGTGACTGCGAAATCACCCTTCGGGCCCGAATAACGCCATGACAGTGACATCATTCATGAGAAGGGGTCCCAAAAACCCCATGTTGAAAATTTGGTGCAAAAATTCCAAAATGCCTGAGATATGCAATAAAGTTGAAAACCCCCTATCTAGCCCATTATACAGCTTACCGGCATTTCCTCAGTTCGCGGTCGGCTTTGAAGAGTGCAGACGTGTTCCCGGTCCACCGAAGATCGTTGCGCCGAGCTCCGGAGGTAAGTATGGGGTGAGGGGTGTGGGAGGCTGGAGTGCGCGGTGGGTGGGTGCAGGTTGTGGGGGCTGGAGAAGCACCGTGGGACCGTTTTGCTTTACAGGTGAAAAAAAAGACTACGTGGGACATTTGCCACACTGGGTGGGCTCCCAGTGTGGCAGAAGGATAACTGGGGGCCACGTGGCACCAGCGGGATTAGGCACCCCGGTGCCGGCAGACAGTGGGGGATGTTTGCCACGCTGGGGTGGGCTCCCAGCGTGGCAGCAAAGATTTTGGGGCGTGTGATGCGGTGCTGTGATGACAGCGGTGGTTTCTTTGAAGAGATACCACGCTGTCATACACAGCACCACGTCCAATTGGTGCAGGACTGCCACGCCTGCTCAATGGAGCAGGGGATTGCAGAGGAAGGGCACACCTCCAAAGTGTCCCATTCTCCTAAGATATTCCTTGTGCATGCGTGCAAGCGAACATAAAAATGAATGGCATAACAGCTTCAACAGTTTTTTGCATAATGCTCTTTCTCTTTTAAATGCACCATATGTAGTTAAATAAACGGATTTGTGTTTTATTTATTTAATTATTAGATCATCGGTTTACAGACCTTTGAGTCATAGACTCATTTACAAAGGCACCTTGTCAAGAGAGCAATACATCACAGCAAACAAAACAATACAGTACATAATGCTTAGATTAAAAAAGCAACCAGTGTTACAGGCATTCACTGATGGTACATGCTTGGTAATAGGTGTTGTTGGTAAACTGGTGTTTTGAGCCTCATTTGTTTCCTCAGCTTCAGTTAGTGTGGCACCTGGGATTTTTTTCAGCTTGAAATGTGCAGAAGAACAGGCCTGTGGGAGGTCATTTGGAAACAGTTTCTGGTCAGAGCTGATATGGCTGCTCAGAATGATGAGTCAGAATCCTCTGAGCTCTCACTGTGGGTGAGTCAGCCATATCCAAGATGGCCACCATGACAGAACTGCACATGTGCGAGTTACCATCTGTGACCATCTTGGTCATGGCGGCCATAACTTCCACATCAAAGATGGCCACTGTGACATCGCTGTGCATGCACAACACTCATGCATGCACAGTTAGTTACAGCAGCTATCTTAGGTATGATGGGTGTAACTTCCACAGTTGCAGATAAAAAACAGTGCCCCACAAAAGGGAAGTGATTATGTGGCCAGCAGAAGGGAAAAGGCCCTCAAACAGAATGCTACTAACTTTGGCGCAGCACTGTGGAAGCTCGCCGGAGGGGTATCTGGTCATGTGCTTCCACAGTCCCTTTTTCTTAAGTAATAGCAATACATCTTCGGAGCTCTGCCCATGCAGCCATAAAAATAAAGAATTTTAGGGAGCCTAGCACAGAATATGGTGGAACACTAGAGACTATTGGGAGTGATAGAAAGAGAAAGCTACCTACATTACATTAAACTAACATTTTAATCACATTTAACTACAGAAAATGCATCAATTATCAGCGTTTAATATATAATTTAAACAAATGAATCAGCTTTGGCCTCAGAAATGAGTCCACTGCATGCATAAGAATCAGTCAGACAGAGTTTTGCTGATAGCAGGCTGGCAAGTTTAGTGCCCAGTTGTCTCAGTGGCACAGCTGGTTAGCACAATTGGAATGTATTCCAGGTGGCCTGGATTCAAGCCCCAGCTGAGGCACTTATTCTTTCTCACCTTTGTTTGTATGTGTTCCATAAAATATGCACGCCACATTCCTATGTGTTTGTTAGAAATAAACTATTTGTGTTGCCATTTAGTTGTGCATTTGAGAAAGTAATGTGCCCAGGGACATCCCAGGTTCCAGTTGTCTCAGTGGCGCAGCTGGTTAGCGCAATCAGAACGGTATCCTTTCTCACCCTTGTTTGTATGTGTTCCATAAAATATGTACGCCGCACTCCTGTGTGTTTATGGCAAGTTCAGTCCTCTGCTAACAAGTTAACAAAGGAAGGCTGTAATTGTGAGGGAAAAGGTGTCAAAACTCTCTAGATGTCTATAGTCTTTCTCTCTGATTTCTGAAAGAAGTTAATTATTAAGCGAGTCTTGGAGCTTGACTATATGCTGTTTTTAAAACAAACAGCCAGAGTATTTGAGTTTGGGGAAAGCCTGATCGATTTTGACTGCAGGCTGCAAATATACAGCTTTTCACTGAGCTCATATAGTGTTCAGCTGTTAATTAGCTGAGAAAAGAACAGAGTATGCAGTCAGTGAAAAGGAAAAACAGAAAACTGTCTGATGTGTTTATTTGTATTTTTGCTGACTCGTTTTATTTGGAAGGGGGTATTAGTCCTTAACCATTTTGAAGACCAATAAGTCCATCGGTGAAGGTTTAACTGGGCAGTTTAAAAGAAGCAGGACTCCACTAGAAACAAGATGCTGCATTTCAGCTAGGCTCTTCTTTGTAAATAAATTGTAAAACAAAAGTCAAAGTATCCTCCTGCTCTTCTCCCCCAACTCCCAGTTGGTAAACTTGGACCTGGTCATGACTAGCGATCATCTGTCAAAAACGGTATGCCTCTTTTGATATGCAGAACTACTGTAAAACTGCTTTTGTTTTTTACTTTCTCTTTATACTCCTCTCCCCCACCTGCAGCACTCCACTCCCTTCAGGAGATACCTGTGGCCTTCTTAGTCCCTGCCCTCTTACCTGGATCCTGGAGCAGTCCATCCCCCGCGTAGTCATGGCTATACCCCACCAGGTGGGTACAAGGTGGGGGCCCTTACACCCCAAAGTCTTCTGGTTTTGTCAGGATGCCATTGACAGGGCAGGTAGGGGCATTGGGATCAGGGCCTGGTGCTCCATCTACTTGGGAGTGCTGTGGGTAATTTTTCTGGTGCTCTGGATGTGATGTGTGCCCTGACGTCAAGGCACTAACCGCTGATGTCCATCACGCCACCCCCTTGGTAGTGACTTGGGCTTGCTGTACCTCAGGTCTCCACATGAGGTCAGACAAGCTCCAAGCCCAGGACCCCAAGAAGACAAGCTGTCCCTGGGATGCTCATGCCTCCTCTTCCTGGCCGGCCCTCCAGCTCCCGGGCTCATTCCCAAACTTGGATCGCTGGTGTTGCAAGTGGAAATCCAACCACTGTGCCACCAGGCCGGCTTATAAAGCTGCTTTTTATGAAGGGGACAGTGCTGTCTCTGTGGGCAGGAAGAGAATGGTGGGACAGAGATGTTAAAAAGGTGGGGCAATCACAGACCATGCATTCTTAAGCCCACTATATAATTGTGCAATACAGGCCAGCATAGCAGTTCTTTATTAGCAAAATAAGGAATAGCTGAGCTAATTGTGTCCTACTGGTCCTTACTTAGGCAATAACACATGACATGGTGTGATATGTCATGAGGCCTCGTCATGCCTTGGGTGCACTGTGAGGACTATGGTCATGGTTTTGAGGATTTGGGGACTATCGGTGGAGAAAGTACAATGGAGATAAGAGGCAATATTGATTTTTATTAAGCTTAAAACCTGATACCTGACCCCTCTCACCAGGCACCAATGCACTTCTTATGGTCCATGCCTGTGAAGTGGCAAGCCCCCCAACCTGGGTTCAAAAATGGTTAAGGAGGCTGAAGTTTAACATGCAAGTGGACAAGGGGTTAAAACTGTTTTTTGGCATGTCTACACATTGCATGAAAACTTGGAGAACAATTCCTGCTTAATATAAAAGTCCCTAAAACATGTTTATAACTTAAAAGTGTTTGGTGTGGTATGAACCAGGCAGAACCTAGTAGAACCAGGTAGAACATTTTGGGATTCTACCCTTCCTTTGCAAGTTAGAACTTCTAAAGGTTCACTCAACCCTAATAATAGAAGATAAACACATTATTATTATACTATTATAGCCTTGGTTCCTTTTATTGTGTGCTTGTAATAGAGTGTTGAAAGCTGAGACTTAGATGAAGTAATTAAGGGTTTACAAGTGTGCTCCTTCAAATTGGTGAATAAAACAAAATATTTGGTATTGGACAATGATCCTTTCACTTTTTCCAACATCATCCTAAGCCCAAGAGGATGTCTCGCTTGCAGTGCATAACCGGTTAGTCAGGTTCTTGAAATAAACAAGAAGCCAGGCCAGGGTGGGCATTGGTGGGAATTGAAGTCTTCTCTGGGTTCATTGTGAGGCACGAGACATAGCCAAGTGCCTGCAGCCAACTGTAAACATATCAGATGACCAAAAGGTAAGCAAGCAATGTGAGAAGGCAATAAGGAGGGCTGGGGGGATACTGGAATGCATAGGGAGAGACATCACCAGTCGAAAACAAGAAGTTGTTATGCTTCTGTACAGACAGTTGGTAAGACCCCATCTGGAATACTGTGTTTAGTTCTGGAGACCCCATCTCTACAAGGACATAGACAGGATGGAGGCAGTCCAGATGAGGGCAACTAAAATGGTGCAGGGTCTGTACCAGATGCCATATGAAGAGAGACAAAAGGAGCTTACTATGTATACCCTCGAGGAGAGGAGGGAGGGGGAACATGATAGAAACTTTCAAGTACCTCAAAGGAATCAACAAAATCCAAAAAGGTGGCATCTTTCAGAAAAAGAGATGTGCAGGAACAAGAGGGAACAATTTGAAGATAGAGGGGGATGGCTCAGGGGCAACGTGAGGAAGTATTTTTTCATGAAGAGGATAGTGGATGCATGGAACGGCCTTCCTGAGGAGGTTGTGGGGTCAAAAACAGTGGGGGAATTCAAGAATGCATGGGACAGACATAAGACAATTCTGGTGCAGAACAGGAGGAAGTAGGCTGTTGGTTAACTAGAATATGCAGCTTATTCAATAGGTAGGGAAATGGGCAGACTGGGTAGGCCAAGTGGTCCTTATCTGCTGTCAAAGTCTGTGTTTCTATGTAAGTGCATTTCCCTGAAATGTACACTCTGAAGTGTCTTACTATGCTTATAAAATTGATGTTTGTGTCTAAAAATGTAAAAAAAAGGCAGAATACTTTAAAAAATAGCTAACAGGCAGTTGTTTAATTGCTATGGTGTGGTTATTTTGTCATCATTTTAAAATGTAAATGCATTGTTAACTTTGATCATGCTGACATGAAGTTTAACTTATAATGTGAGTGCACTGTGACAGGTCACAGAGTTTAATTCTTTGCATTGTTATTATACAAACATTTGTTTTCACAGACAGTCCCATATAGGGAATTGATAGACATGGTCATGTGATGCACATCATTCAATTGCAGACCATGATTTCTTAAACCCATTTTATAATAATGCAATAATGACCAATGTAACAGTTATATTAGCAAAATAAGGACTAAGTGAGCTAAATATGGCCTGTTGGTCTTGATTCAGGCAATAATACATGGCACAGTGTGATATATTATTTATTTATTTATTGAAAATTTTGAAGAATACCTTTGAGCTCAAATGTTCTTTTACAAAGGTTTCACGTCAATAACAAAGATTACAAGGCAACATAACAAATACATTAAGTGAGTTCCAGTGGAATGAAATCAGACAAGTACAATATTGTTGAGCAAGTGCAAATACATAGGCTAGATCAATTGCATACAATTTTACAATAGGCTGGTAAACAGAAACAGTGTCAAAGAAGTATAGAAATGGTACATGGCCACAGAGCCAGACTCTGTTACAGTTCAAAGGGACTTGGGTAGGGTGATTAGCAGTTACAGTTGCATAGAACAGTTAGGGTTGCCCATAGTGTTCTCTTAAACTGGTTAAACTTAAGTAGGTTAAGCAAGGTATTAGGAAAGTAATTTAACCAGTTGGTGGCCCTAACAGCCAATGAACACTTACCCAGCTGAGTATGGCAAAAAGGCAGTTCAAGGGCATTCTAAACCATGCTCCTGGTGTTGCAGTGATTGCTGATAGGATGCAAGCAGTGAGTTTGGGCCCGAGGGGGGGCAGTTGTGCCTTCTTAGCTAGCAGACATGTATAGAACTTGAAGGAAAACTCCATGTTAAAATCAGAAAAAGATATGTAGTAGTCTTTTTTTCTGTGTTCTAACCAGTTCCCAGAATTTTCTTTTCCTCTGGCTGTGAGAGATGTTTTTTCTAACTTTCCCTAACTGTTTTATTCCCTTGGAGGTTGCCATTCTGGTTTCTTTTATGGCCTCTAGTATTCTCAGAGTGCCCTTTGGTGTGATGTCTAATTGCCCTGCAGGAAGCCTGTGTCTTGTTACAGGGTCTGTCACAGCTCAGCCACAGAGAAAATACTTCTTGCAGAGAAGACAAACTGGTAGATTTTGGGTGAGTGTAATCATTATTTTTTTTTTTTATATCAGTACCTTGTCCTGCTATGCTCTGCTGTGTGTGTGTGTGTGAGAGTCATGTCACTGTTTACTTTATTCCTCTCAGTCACTTTCAGTTTTTGCACCAGTACTAAGCAACAGAATTTGAACATCACCTTATAGGTTGTAACATAGCAGGACAAGGTACTAATATCAAAAAATAATAATGATTACACTCACCCAAAATGTAGCAATGTGACTTCTTTCTCTGAAAGAAGTATTATCTTTGTGGCTGGGCTGTGACAGACCCTGCTAAATCTAGGGGCATAGCTACATCACTGTCACGTGAACCAGGGTGCATCGTAGGAGAAAGAAAGCCAATAAACCTATTTGTGATGGAGATCCCCAGGGGTCATAAAACTACCATTCAGCTAGCAGGCTAATTTAGGAAAAACTCCTAATAGCAGAAAGAGGGAAGGACACACTAGGACTTAACATACATACCAAAACACTCTGCATAGCATATGTTTTTGCACATTCTGGGTAAACTTCTCGTTTAATTCTGCTAGGAACGGGTAACCAGTTTTATTTAGGTATAGAGGGTGTAGCTATGGGTGTGCTTAAAAAGCAACAAGCCTATCTACAGATCAGATTTATTTAACTGAGAACTGAGTCAGACAGTTGCATAGACAGGGAGGCCATAGTCACCTAGTGACAGTACTGAGCTTGTGACTATGAGGTGTTTAGCATCAGCAGTGAGGCTGACCCAGTTATGATACAAGGCTCCCAATCTTCTGGTCACCATGGACACAAGGTGGTCAACAAGGGGAGCAAAAGAAAAGGTGTCTCTTGAGTATCATGTTATGTCATGAAGCATCGTCACACCTTGGGTACATTGTGAGGCACTAGATAATGCTGAGTGCCTTCAACTATCAATAAAGTGATGATATGCTATGATATACCACACCCTAGAGTGTATTACTGTAATTATAAAATAGCCCCAAAGTGTTAAGAAATGTCTGATTTTGGTAATCATTTCTGACCCATGATGATGTACTAATACATCTTCAAGTATCAAAAACTGTTTCAGCCAATGAGCTTTCAGGATCTCTCCTATTAATATTATAATCTGTTGATACTGGACCAAAACAGAGGTATGGCAAGTACTACCAGAATTCTGTTTACACCAGCATTCCAGTACAAATATCATAATGACCACTAGTGAACCAATCAGAATGCAGGATTCTGAGTTTAGCATTCCATATGATTTACTACTTTTCTCATTGTAAAGTACTGTATAAGCAAATTATCAGCAACAAGTATCTGTCATATAGCATCAAAAGAAGGGTTTCCTAGATTATCAGATAAGTGCCACCACAGCTCTCACCTCTAATGGTTTCTCTACTGAGTGTCACACATAACTGTTTCTTATTTCTCTAGCTACCTAGTTATGCCTTTCATGGGAACAGACCTTGGCAAGATCATGAAGCACGAGAAACTGACCGAAGACCGCATTCAGTTCCTGGTTTATCAAATCTTAAAAGGCCTTAAGGTTTGCAGCATCTTGTTTTTCTGTTTCATCTTTTTTTCGGTTGTAATGTTTTGGATAAATAACATTAAAATAAAATGCTTAAAAGTATTTTTCTTTCTCTGGAACTTTTATAGACAGATCTATAATTAATAATGCAATCCTGCTGATATACCAGAAGTTACATAATTTTGTAGGAAATCAGTCAGTCTCATAGACTCAGTCACCAGTTATTGTAAGAACAAGATAATGTAGATTTGTTTGTCTTTATAGATATGAAATGTGAAAAAATCTCACTAACATGTGTGACAAACAGGCAGGCAGACAGGTGGATAGACAGACAAATGGATAGACAGCTAGATTGATAGATAAGGGGTAATCTTACTGGATAAACACAATATCATGGTATCTAGAGTTTCTCAGCATGTCCAGAAAGTTCAGCTTAATACTGTCTTAAAATACTTTGTTTTCAAATTGTGACTTTTATAAATGCAATGCCATTTTTCAGGGAGCTGAGGTGTTCTGAGCTTGTAATAGTCAAACTCTGAAAAATCCCGCTCCACAGATTCACTAAGGTTTGGGGGACTTTTTAACCCTAACACTGCATTTCACAACTTTGCTCTTTTTGTGCTTGAACCCAAATTGATGCATAAACATAATTTTTTTAAAAGATATATGAAGCACGTGATGACCTCCCCCCAACACACACACACACTGGCCCCCAGGCTTATATAGTCCTTTGGAAGTGGTCTACGGTGGCTCGTTACAAAAAGAACCAAAGGTGCCATGCAACTCACTCACATAAAATAACAAACTTGGAGCCAGAATATTTTCAAAGTGCTGTGTTTTAATAAGCTTACAAAATAACGAACAGTGGCCCAAGAAAGGACCCAAATCACCCTGTGAGAAAATTACTCCACAGGGACCCCAACTTTCAGCATATTCCCCACCCACCCACCTTCATGGCCCTCTAGATAGCGCAGCGTGGGGAGATGATGGATCCCTCCATCAAACCCCACAGGTGCACCAACTGTTTGGAGTAACTGCTGCCGAAGCAATTCTCAAGTCTATGGCAGAGGGGCCCCCTTTTTTTATAAATAGGGTGCAGGGACCCTGATGCACCCAGAGTTTGCTGCAACCGTAGATCATCACACACATCAGTGCTCTAATGGCCAATTGAAAATCGAGCTGTTTGTCTCACTGAGAAAAATGTTTACTGAGCAGGGACACTCTTCTAGAGAAGTTGACAGATCTGTGGAATGTGCCGCTCTTACACCAAGAGAAGTGCACTGAAAATTTCTTGATGGTCCAATTAAAGGTGTCATAACACTTACTTTATTCACCTGTTTGTACTGTACAAGGACCTATATGGCTACAAGCAATTCTCTGCTTCGAAAACATTATAACATCCTTCCCGTCATTTATCATTACAGCTCCTCTTTCATGTACTGTATATGTTAATTTCTGTTAGTACTGTAGGTAGACATGTGATAAGTCTGGATCCTCCCTAGGCAGAAATAAAGGGTACTAATCAGGAAGTGGTCTGCTCCTATGAGTGCCAATGTAAATCGCTTAGGACACAGGAGAAAAAGGACCACTCACCAAACATGTATCATGCAAAATGGGTTTATTGTTAATACAAGCAATCAAGATGATGGAAATGTGAAAGAAAAAGTGTGGCTCCCACTGGGACTTGAACCCATGCCCCTAGCATTCCAAGCTAGTACTCTAACCCCTGACCTATGGAAGACTCAGTGATTAGCAGGTTTCAATCAAGTCACCTAAGCCCATCAATGTTTCAGGGTACCCAAAGACCCCTTCTTCAGGTGGTAGGTATATCTGTTGTTCTTTTACTATTCTATGTTACACTCTTCTTGTCTGAGTTTTGCACAATTCTCTAGTAAAAGTTGTAAATTCTTTCTTGTTCTGATGTAGTTGTCAAAGTTATTGGCTCATTCTGTTACCTCTAAAGTGTGACAACTGTATAAGAACTAGAAAGTTTTTAAAAATGTTACTAAAGAACTGTGGAAAACTTAGACAAGCAGGGTATAACTATATCCGTATTTACCTGGCTGTAGTGCTATAGCATTTACATCACTCTGCTCCCGCTGTGATCTCATCAACCAGGCCAAGTCACTGTTCACACAGCCCTCCCTCACGCTGATGCAGGTTGCTGTGGGACCGGGTTGGGAGCAGTGGAGGAGTCTCAGAGTGGCTGCTTTTTATCAGAATGAATGTCACGGTGCATTTACAGTGTCACATAATATGCTCACTCTGATAAATGTACCCATTCCTGCATCGGTGCAATAAATGGATTTGAAGCACTCTTAGCATGGTCCAGTGAGTGTCCACATTGCCGACTTTGCAGCACATCAACCCGTGCACACAGATTAATGTGCTACAAAGGTGGCAGTGTAAACATGCCTTTTGAATTGTACAAGTCCTATAGGAAGCACTATCCATTGTATAAAAGATATGCATTTTGTAGAAACTGCCATCAGCTGAAGAAATACTCAGTTTAAGCTTGAAAGCTTGTGTACTGAATATTTATTTTTGGTCCAATAAAAGGTATTAAATAATGGTAGCAATTGTAGTAGTCTTTATTTGTTTGTGAAGCTCTTTTGCCTAAGGCCCAGGATGCCATTACAATAAGACAGTAATATATTAAACCATAAGTACAACTAACTCAGCCACTTTAAAACCACATGAATAAATAATAACTATATAATAACTAATAAAACAATAAATAAAAGAACAGGTTAACAATTTAGGATGTGCTCAGGTAAAAAAGTTACTGATGTGTCCCAGATACTTGTTGAAGCAGATTATGTTTCCAAACCTGTCTTAAAGGCCTTCACCAAGGCGGGGGGGCTCCCTCAAGGCTCAGGGTACAGAATTCCAAAGGGCTGGGCCTGCTACTTTAAAAGCCTGGTCCCTAGAGATTTTCAGTCTAGCCCTAGAAACCACAAGAAGGCCCTCCCTGGTAGATTGGAGCATGTGAGCGGAGATGTGTGGGTGCAGGAGCTCAGCCAGGTAGTCCAAACCCAGACTGTGTAGGTTTTGAAGGTTACCATATCCACTTTAAATGAGATACACCACTTCACTGGCAGTCAGTGTAGCTCCCACATGCTGGCAAAATATAGCATGATCTAGAAAGGCCTGCAAGTAACTGAGCTGATGCATTCTGCAGCAGCTGCAGGTATTATAGAGTACCCCTCCTAACCCCAAGGTAGAGAGCATTACAGTAGTCTAGCCTGGAGGTCACAAATACATGCACCAGTGTGGCCAAGTCATCAAGAGGATAAGGAATCTAATCAGGTGGATATTCTGCAGGTGGAAAAAGCCATTCCAGACTACAGCGAACAACTGAGCCTCCATTGTCAGGCCCTTATTCAGTATGACTCCCAGATTCTTCACCTTAGAAGCAGCTGAAAGCCCAGAGGGACCAAGCCAAAGCTCAGTCTCTCTCCCAGCAGCTGCCCCCTCCTCCCCCCCATGGCCCAGTTCAATCACTAGGACTTCAGTTTCCTCAGGTTTAAGTCTCAGCCAGCTCGATGGTATCCAGTCTTAGCTCTGCCAAGCACCTACTAAGCATGTCAACAGCACCTGATGTCCTGGGAACAAAAGACATATGGAACTGGGTATCATCTATATAGCAATGAAACCCAAGCCTATACCATCTAATAACCTTGCCCAGGGGTAGCATGTAGATTATAAACAGCATGAGTGACAGAACTGAACCTGGAATACACCACAGGACAGAACCATCGCGTGCGAGAAAAATCTGCCTAGCAAAGCCCTCTGGGTTCTATCTCAGAGATAGGACTTGGGGGACAGGACCTATGAGGAGAGGCTCGAAGAGCTAAATATGTACACATTGGAAGAGAGAAGGGACCGGGGGGACATGATAGAGGTCTTCAAGTACATGAAGAGGGTAAATAGGGGAGGAACTGTCAGGGTGCTCCGAAGGAAGGAGGAGGGGGCCAATAGAGGACATGGGTGGAAACTGGAGGGGAAGATTCAGGGAGAAAGGAGGAGGTGCTACTTCACTGAGAGGGTGGTGGAGCCATGGAATGCACTGCCTATGGGCTGGTGGAGGCAGAGGCGGTGGAGGTTCAAGAGGGGCTGGGACAGGTACAGGGGAAGGGTTCTGGAAGCAAAATCCAATGCAGCAAGAATATCCGGAACTGGGAAGGGAGAAGCCAGAGAAAGCGAGGGGAACAGCAAGGTCAGCCCCCAGGGTGGGGTCTGACCAATCGAGCAGACTCGAAAGACCATTAGGCCTATTCTGCTGGCAGAAAAAAAAAAAAGTAAAAAAGAAAAGAAACCAATTGATGACCTTGCCAGTGAGTCCTGCATGCTCCCTGAGCAGATCCAAAAGCAACCCATGGTCCACAGTATCAAAAGCTGATGAGAGATCCAGGAGGACAAGAACTGACTGTTCTTTAACCATCACCCTGAGAAAGTCATTGTGCACTCTAACTAGTGTCATCTCGATGCTATACAGGGCTCTAAATCCAGACTGGAGAGGCTCAAAGATGTCGAAGGTTGTGAGGTATGCCTCAAGCTAAAGTACAACAACTTTCTCAATAAGCTTTCCCAGAAGGGAAGGTTAGAGACTGGGCAATAATTCACCCAGACATCTTGGTCTAGTGGTGTTTTTTTCAGAAGAGGTTTCACCACTGTGGTTTTACACACTACTGGGAACAACCCTCCTGATAAGGAACCCAGGGCAGTCTTGGCAAACACCAGGCCCAGATGCTCAACACAACTTTAGTAGTCGCATTGGGCCTGGGTCCAGGTTACAAAATGTTGATCACAGCTCCGAGATCACACCACATACATCCTCTATTGTCACTGGCCAAAACTCCTCCCAAGACCATTGATTATGTCCCTGACCCATAGACCTCCCACTGCTGGGCTTCTGAGGCCCAGTTGAGGTAATTACAGTCCCGATGGAGGACACCCTATTTGAGAAGAACAGGGCAAACCCCTCATATTTTGTGGGAACTGCTCTTACAGGCCTCAGACAGGCAGGGTGGAGAAGCCTATCTATAGTCAAAGAGCTGTCAGTTGGTTCCTCCCAGCAGCAATCTCTCTCAACATAAAATCTGCCCTTTTCTGAGTGATTGCCTTCTGATAGTCTTCATAATGAGATATCAGAACTAGTTTGTCCTCTCATGATTTGGACCTCCTCCAGTGATGCTCCAGCCTTCGTCCCTGGTTTTTAATGCTCTCAACACATCATCAAACTACGGCCAGCTGAGAACATGACACCAAGTGATGTACACAAACTGGTGACGGTGTTAAGCAATCAAAGGCCTCAGTAACCACCCTATCATATGCCACCATTGTGGCCTCTGCACCCCTAACGCATGTTGACATTTCCAAGGTGTCCAGAACTGCCATCAGTCCATCTGCCCATGTCTTCTCAAAGAGTGGCACTGGACCTCCTCCACAGGGGATGGACTACAAGGGGAGGCCTGAAACTAAACCTGCTCACACAGTTATCCAACCAACTGACCGGATCACTCTTAAGCTTATTAACCTCGAGCAGCAGGCATGACCATGTCGGTGAGTCACGGAGATAATGACTTGTGCTAGGCCCAGAACTTCCATGCTCTGGAGGAAATCTTTACCAAATTGCAAATGTTTCTCATCCACCAAGGCATTGAAATTGCCCAAGATAAGCCATCTTGGTGATTCCAATATGAAGTCAGTGACAAAGGATGCAATTTCCTGCAGAAACTCCCTATCACAACCTGGAGGCCGTTACACAAAGAGGATTCTGCAGCCCACACCCAGACCACCCTGCACAGCCACACATTCAAACACAGTGCCATCCCCACTGGGTGTGCCACCAGGTTCAGCTCAGATCTAAAACAAATGGACACCCCCCTCCCCTAGGTCCCTCTTCAGGCAATGCACAAACTAGAATCCAGCTGGAACTACCGAATCCAGAACTGGGCCAGTGTCTTTCCCCAGCCAGGTCTCATTAATGTAAGCCAGATCGACAAAGGAAATAAAATACGCCATAACTGCTGTCTTATTCCTCATCAATCTAGCATTACATAGCACTACCCAAAGTGGACGGAACGAGTCAGCAGGCCCCTCAACTGCCTGCCAACTTGTGATGATATCCCTGGGAATGGGCACCAAACAAAGAGTGAGAGGGGAGGCAAGGGTGAGAAATCATCTACTTTGTTCAGCCATTTTTAGTATTTAATTAGCAAACATTACCCCTGTCTCTTAACTCATTTTCACCTCTTTTGTGACAATTGCTTTTCCTTATTAACCCCACTGACCCTTCCCTCCCCCATCATTTTCACCATCCCCTTGTGTCTATCCCGCCCACTTATGACACTTGTAACCATTTTGACACTAACCAATTCCCCGAGTAGATGGTTCCACTTTTCCACCACCCTTTCCATAAAGAAGTACTTTCTCACACCCCTTCTAAATTTCCCCTGTACCAATTTATATTTCTGTACCCTTGTTGCAGACCCTTCATTATGCCTGAACAGTTGCTGGCTGTCCACCCTATTTATTTCCCTCAGATAAAATGAAAGTTTAAATTATGCCCCCCCTCTCTCTCCTGGCCTCCAGTGAGTACATACTGAGGGTATCCCATGAGAACGGCGATTGCTATTGAGCGTTTACTGAAAGAGTGACTTAATAGTGGCACCTGTTCTCATGGCTAGTGGATGGGGGGGCCAATGTGGGTAAAGTGACATCCTGTTGCTATATGTATACACACACGCATGCTGATGGGGAATGAGCAGGCCGAGCGATGGAGCGGAAGGGGACGAGAAGGTTTCTGAGGGTAGTGTGACAGTGGGTTACTGAGCTGGCGTGTCGCATGGTGGGTTCATGGCAGGCCATGGTTGGGAGAGTGCGGGTTCGGTGCAGAAGTAGCGTGGGATTTTCATGACCGAGAAATTTTTTCATTTTCACCCCAACATGCACCCCCCTGGAGTTGAGAATCTTTAGTTCCCGGAGCCATTTTGTCATGCGCCAGGAGTGTACACCAGTGAAATGGATTTTCATCGATGTACATTCGCCCTAACAGCGATGGCCTTTCCGCAATCGCCGTTATCACATAAACCCCATACTGAGGTCAGCTACTCAGTCCTTCCCTTCTGCCCATGTATCATTTTGGAATCCTCCTCTGATCTGACTATAGGAAGTCCTTGTCCTTTTTAAGGTACTGGTTCCCAGACTAGAAACAGTAGCCAAGGTGTGGTCTCCACAATGCCCTGTAGAGAGGCAGTATTGCTTAACACAGAAACATAGACAATGTCAGTAGAAAAAGACCACTGGTCCATCTAGTAAGCACAAATTTACCCTACCATTCCCTACACTTCCCTACCCTGTGACCTATTGTCTAAACAGGGTTTTCACCCTTGCCTCCCCTCTCACTCTCTGCCTTACTGCTATCCCCTCGAGGTTACTATTAAGCGCTTTACTCTGTCCCAGACATGTTTCAACTCATTAATGGTTTTTGTGCCTACCTCCTTTGCCAGGAGGCTATTTCATGGCTCAACCACTCTCTATGCAAAGCAAAACTTTCTTGCATCTCTGCTAAATCTTTTACCTCAATACCTCACTAGCTATCCTTCATGTTCCTTTGTTTTCAACCTGCCATTCCTGCTAAATACTAACATACTAAGAAGCCAACAGAGTAGGCACTATGGTCTATCGAGTCTACTCAAGGATCAGTGCCTATTCCGGGCCCATTGCGACCTCCTCCAACCCCATCCCTTGACCGGGTTCCCCTCCAATACTGGCCATTCTCAGACTCCCCTTCCCCCTATACCTATCCCAGCCTGTCTTGAACCCTTCCACATTATTCACAGCCACCAGCTCTGCAGGTAGTGCATTCCAAGGTTCGCCACCCTCTCAGTGAAGTAGCATCTCCTTGTACTCTCAATGAAGTTGCGTGTTCTTGAGATAGTTCTTCCCAGTTTATTTGTTTATTCCTTTCAGAAACTTGAAGGTCTCTATCATGTGGGCCCTCTCCCTTCTGACCTCCAGCGAATGTGTGTTCAGTGCCCTGAGCCAGTACTCCATGAATCTAGCCCACCCACTAATGCAACTGTAATCATTTTGACTCTGACTTTTTCACTCCTTCTGTCATTTCGCTCTCATCTGCCCACCATGGACTCATCACTATGATCTCTACAAAGTCCTCTCCCTCCCATTGCTTGAATTCAGATGCCTCATCCACTCTGCTAGTTTTATGGCCAAATTCTGGTTTGGGTCACTACACTCCTACTTTACCTCTACACTTTTTATCCCCACCCTTCCACCCCAATCCCTCCGCAACACTTCAAAAAAAACCTGGTTCTCCCCCTTAGGTCCACCATTGCTGGTCAATCCGCCTTCTCATATTATTGTCCTAAACTGTGGAACACCTTCCCCCAATCCACCCGAAACACTTCCTCTGCCACATCCCTTTCTTTGCCTACTGCATGACTTCACCTCCCCAGTCTGTGCCTGCCCCTAATCTCTCTCCTTCCTCCATGCCCAGGTCCAATCCACCTCTCAAGTAAACCTCTCATACCTCGCCATACCTTCAGGTACTGTCTTAGTCTAATTCTCACCACACAAAGATTTCAGACCTATTGTACCCTTCATATTCAACTCACCTACCTACAATTGCATAGGTAATGCTCCACGCAGGTTGATAATCCTTTCATACCTCTCCACAGCCCCCTACAACCCACTAATCTACCCCCCCCACACCTTACCCAGCTCTATTTCTTACCTCTGTTGTTCCTGGGACCTCCCATTCTATCTGTTCAACTATTAGTAATGCTTTATATTATCGTTATTGTTTGCTAATAATTCTAACTGGGCGGCTATCCACAACATGCTACTTGTATCCAATGGATGTTGCTATTTTTGCTGTCCCATCTTGAGATGGTACGTTTACTGTAATCTGCAACTCAGTTATTCTGCTGTATTGTTAATATCCTAATACTGTATCTTCTGAAACTTTTGTGTAATATTATTCTAATGCTGTGTCTATTGTTGACTGTTGTGGATTGTGTTTCCTTTCCCCCATCCTCCCAGGATGCATCTGGAAATGAAAAGTACTGCTCAGTTTGCCTTCCTCGTGAAACTTTTAAATAAATAAATCTACCCTGTTGGCCCTGAATAATTCTGGTTAATGTATGCTGCATTATCTCCAGTCTGTGTCTGTCTTTCCTCAGAAGAGGACTCCAGAGCTGGACACAGCATTCCAGATGGGGGTCTCACCAGATGCTCCGAGGCATTCAGGTTGAGTTGCTGTAGGCCTGTTACATTGGCTAGTTTGTTTTAGGGAGTCTCTAATGATGACTTTTAGGTCGCTTTCCTCTGAAATAGTGGCCCGCTTAACCCATCCCATCCAGTATTCCATCCTGCAGTGCTAGTTGCTTATGTACATCACCCTGAACTGTTTGGTGTTAAATTTCAACTGCCAGACCATGAACCACCTCTACCCTTTGCAGATCCCTCTTAAATCCCTTTTGCCCTGTATTACTTCATGTATGTTGTTGATGAACATATTGAAAAGGACTGGTCCCAGTACTGAGCCCTGTGGAACCCCAATCATGAACTCCTTTCCCCTGATTTGATCACATTTAACACCAGCCTCAGCTGTTTTTCATTTATTTAAATTTTGGTAGCTGGGGTAAACCCACTGAGACCATGACAGTCCCTTTTTTAGGGGTGACCCGGGATTAATCACAGTTAAACATTCCATAAAGTTACAGTACAAATTACAGGTTGACATTTCGTGAGTTAGCAACAGTAGACAGTATTCCAATGACAGTAGTACAGAGAACATAGATTGGTGTTCATCACACATTGCAATGCTTATATTGCTTCACTAACCAACATCCCACCAATCTAATTAGATCATTTGCTGCTCCCAGATCCTCAGATATCTTCAGCAACCTCCTGTGTGGCACCCAGTCAAATGCCTTACTGAAGCAGAAGTACAGTAAATCTACAGCTTGCCCTTTATCCACTGCCCTTGTTACCCAGTCAAAGAATACTGTCAGGTTGGTCTAACAAGACCTCCCTGCCACAGACCCATGCTGTTTAACATAGAAACATAGAAACATAGAAGTTGACGGCAGATAAGGACCGCATGGCCCATCCAGTCTGCCCATTTCTTTTTCTACCTTATAAATGTGCCATCGGCCTTTGCTCTGCCAGTGGCCTATCTATTCATATTCATCTGTATTGCTCCCTTATGCCTAGCCCATGCCTGTTTGAAGTCCTGCACTGTATTCATATCCACCACTTCCTGAGGTAGGCCGTTCCATGCATCCACCACTTTTCTGTGAAAAGGACTTCCTCACATTCCCCTTAATCGGCCTCCCTCTAATCTCATGCTGTGTCCTCTTGTCCTGCTATTTTTCTTATATTGAAACATGTTAGACTCTTTCACCTTGTTAATGCCCTCAAGATGTTTGAATGCCTCGATCATATCACCTCTCTCCCTCCTTTGCTCAAGGGTATACATATTGACCTCTGTTAATCTGTCCTCATATGTCTTCAGATGCAGTCCCTGCATCATTTTGGTTGCCCTTCTCTGGACTGCCTCGGTTTGGTTAATGTCCTTGTGAAGGTGTGGCCTCAAGTACTGCATGCAGTACTCCAGATGGGGCCTAACCAGTGTCTTGTAAAGAGGATTATTACCTCCCTCTTATGACTTGTGATACCCCTACTAATACACCCTAACACCCCCCTAGCCTGGGTTTACTATCATGGAGCCCATTTCTAGCCAGGTAGTTGACTGGGTCCCTTTTGACTAGTGTCTCCATCAGTTTACCCACAGTGGAGATAAGATTGACAAGCTTGTAATTTTATGGTTCTTTCCTGTCCCCTCTCTTGTTGAGTACCATATCCATTATTCTCCAATCGCTCACAGCCACTACTGCCCATAGTGAGCTATTGAATAGCCCTGCCAGGGGTTCAGCCAGTTCAAATGCCAATTCCCTGAGCACCCTGGGATGCATCCCATCTGGCCATGGAGCCATATTTGTTTTCAGGCCTGTAAACCCTTTTTGAACCCTTTCTCTTGTAATTATCAATCACCCCATTTCTGGGATCCCCTGTAGCAGCCATTGTGCCACTTTCTGGCAGTGGCCCACTGTCTTCCACTGTGAATACCAAGCAGAAGTCATTTACAATGGCTGACTTCTGCATGTCCTCCTCCTCTACCCTGCCATCAGCCTAACATTTCCCCCCTCATCCTCCTTTTTCCCTGATGTACCTAAAGAACTGTTTTCCCCCTCCCTTGACCCTCCCTGCACTACACAGCTCTGTGTCTGCTTTTACATTCCTGTCTGCCTTCTTGGCCTCCTTCATCTTCAACTGATATTTGCTCCATTCCCCCACCCCAACACTGTTTCTCCTTGTAGCTAATAAAAGCCTTTTTGTGGGCCCTCACTTCCTTCCTGACCTTCACATGAAACCAGATTGGTTCTTGTGTCTGTTATCCTTGGTAACCATTCTCAATCACTGTTTAGCTGCTACAAGAATGGCCGCTTTAACTTCACGCCACCTCTCCTCCACCCCCTACCCCTTGATTTTGTCCACTCCAGCCAACTTAGCCTTGACAAACTGCCACATCTTATCAAAATCTGCTTGTCTGAAATCCAGAACCACAGCCTTTGATGAGGGTGTACTGGTACTGAGAGTCAGCTCAAACCATATGGTGTTATGGTCATTGGAATTACCATTTCTGAGTTGGTGAGTAACATGTCAAGAATGGCAGCTTGTCTTGTGGGTTCCCTGACCAGCTGCACCAGCGGGCAGTCCTGCAATATCTAGTAGGGCCTGACTTCTGGTGCTGTTAATTGCTGAAATGTCCCAATCTATTTCTAGTAGATTGAGATCCACCTCAACCACTACCTCCCCCTTTGCAGCCTCCTTTTCAGTTTCTGGCCTAGTTCCCTATCCCTCATCATCTCTTTGTTCCAGTGGTCTGTAGACCAACATCATGTGCAACTTCTTTCTAGTGCTGTTGTGAGCTGTACCCACAGTGATTCTGTCTTCCCAATTCCTTCCATGATGAACTCATCCTCTAACACTTCTACACTTTTCTTGACTTAGAGGGCTGCCCCACCTGCTTTTCCCTTTCCCTGTCTATCCTATACATGATGTACCCTGGTACAGTACTACCAGGTCACAGTGAATACTTCCAGTACTTCCAATACTTTCTTCCTTCTGCTTGATAGGGCCATGTCCATTCACCCCAGGATCCCACTATCTTTCACATAGGCCTTTTAAGCAGGTAACTGTGAGTGGGCAGTGGCTAGGTGGATATTCCAACAAAGGAACAACTTTTAAAATGAAAATGCTGTACTGGGAAGACAGAGGGCCAAAACTAGAGGGTGAGAGAATGTGCTGCTAGCCAAAGAGAACCAATTCTCTGAATGCTTGAAAGGAAGAGTAAGTTCTGCTGCTAGAAGACAGTGATCAAATGAGGGTGGAACCATGGACTACAGTACAGGGTAGTGAGATGGTCACACTCAGCTAGACAGAAAAAAGCTCAAAAGCTAAAGCAAGACACTAGTTAAAGGAGAGACAGGAGAAACTGTCTCAAAGGCAGAAGCTTAAAAAACTCCTATACAAAGGAACGCCCCACAGTGAAGGCCAGTGCCTAAGGTGCAGAGGTACAACTCAGAAATATGCAGGATGCAGCACTAACATTCCAACCACAGAAAAATGGCCAAAAAACAAATCTGTTAAAAACAACAAAATATAGCAGTGCAGCAGTGTTCACACGAGTCTCACTGTTCCATGTGATAAGGGTGATTTGTGAACATGAACTTCCTTATCGCAACCCCACATTGCCAAAATGCAGTTTCGTGATGTGAATCACCCACAACCAATAGCAGCACAAATAACTTTTTTTTCTTTTTGTGTGGGGATGCCCACCGCACCCCCTAAATTAGGATTCCTCAACTCGGGGCATGTTGAGGGGTGCATACTGCAAAAAACACCGCCTCAGGCCGGGCACAACAAAACATACCAGCGCATCATCTTGAACCCTGCATCCTCTGCCACCACAGGTCAGCACCTAGCCCACCATGGCATCAGCCCATGGCACCACCCCTCACATACCCTCCCACCCTATATCGGCGGCCAGCTCCCACCCACCCTGCATGCTTATATGTATGACGAATATCCTGTCTCCTTATCGTGATCCACTCCATCCAGTCGCCAACCCCACACCCCTTTTGTCGGGCAGTAGCAGAAAGTGGGCAGCCAATTCAGCAGGCGACACTTACACGCCTTATCACAGGATACCAAGTCTAGACATTTCATGCCCTCCCTCCTGGTGCTTTCATTGGTAATAGTTCTCGACCATGCTTAAATAGTTCCCTTTAAAGTTATATGGTCTCCCCAAAGTTTATTCAATAGGATCATCCAGTGACTCATTATCACATAAAACAATAAAGTGCTATAGTATATGATCAAGCTCGATTCTACACCGATTTCAGCAGCTACTGAAATCTTGTTGTAGGACAGT
The DNA here is from genome assembly GCA_016271365.2 of Neoceratodus forsteri. Lineage (NCBI taxonomy): Eukaryota > Metazoa > Chordata > Ceratodontiformes > Ceratodontidae > Neoceratodus > Neoceratodus forsteri. Next base: position 480,045,735 of record CM028131.1, read on the forward strand.
TCAAAAGTCAGCATAGTTATATTATCGTTCTGATGTCACATCGATAGTACAACAACTTTTCTGACATTTAAAATGGCTCACACTGTCACCAATGTTTTGAAGCGCACAGAAATCGGTCTCTGACAGAAAGTAGCCCCTCAAAGAAAATTCTCAGAAAACCATTGAAATATCTGACAATGGCCACAGCAGTGTACTCTAAGCATCAAAATGAAAGGGTACAGTTCATAGAATAGCAGGAAAATACCCACACCATTCAAAAGACAGCTGCTGATGTAAAAATAGCAAGAAATTACCTGAAAAATGTAGGTGAGCTCCAAGAGCTATACCCTATTCCCATCAAGGAGCTTAACATCCTTCTGGCAGACTTTATTTTTGCTGTGAAAAGGATCGATGGCAAGATTATGAACTAGGCACCATCAGGGGCATGTTAGGCAGCATTGACAGGCACTTGACAAAACATAATTATGGACATTCTGTCTACCATGGAAAAAACAGTCCATGTGTCAGTGTATTTGTTCAACCTCATTTTTATGTTTGTTTGCATGCATGCGCAAGAAACATGTTGTAATGGCTTGCTGGAGTAGCAGGTTGTGGAGGTGCGGCAGTGTTGTGGCCATTGCCGCCACTGTATTTTGGGGCTTGTCTCTGTGGTACAAACAAATGAGCATGCTGTCTATGATGGTAGCTCAGAAGTGTGCCATCAACTTGAAAGAATTTCACCGCTGAATGAGGGAGCACCCCTCATTGCAGGGTGCCTTGCTTATTACATTTCAATAAACATGGTGGCGGTTGTCGTGCCATCCGCCTCAAAGCCGGCGTCAGGTGCCCAATCCCTCTGTCAGCATGCCCTTCCCCTAGTTCATTTGCGGACGGGAGCCCAGTCCTCATTAGCATAATGTCCCCTTGTTTGAATGTATTCCTTGCCCAGGGAGGTGCCCAATCTCTCAGCATCATGCCCCCTCAACACAGACATGCTTCTTTCTTTGCTTATTGTGGGGACCCAATCCCTCGTCGGCTTTCCAGTCCATCCACCTCTAAAATAATGGTGACACACTGGGAGCCCACTCCTAGTGTGCGAAAGCAAACCTGCAAGAAAAAAACTCTTCCCATGATGTCTTTTATTATTTTTTTTACCTGAAACAAAGAAAATAGTTCCTTGTTGTCTACAGTGCCCTCCCCAACCTGCACCTACCCTCTGCTCACCCTCACTCCCTGCACCCCTCACCCCATACTCTACCTCTGGAGCCCGGCACGATGATCTTTGGTGGAGTGGAAACATCTGCACCTTCAAAGTCACTACAAACTGTAAGAGACGTACTGTTAGCTGTATAATGGCATAAATGGGGGGGTTAATTTAAGGTGATATCTCAGCCATTTTGAGGAGTTTTGGTTCCAAATGTTTAACATGGTTCTTGGGACTCTATCGGAACTCAGTAATCGTCATTTCATTATTCGTCCCGAAGGGTGATTTTATGTCACCGCGCCGGAATCACCTTCCAGAACTGATTAACAAAATGACAGTGTCACCGCTCATGAGGTGGGTCTCAAAATCCTATGTTGCAAATTTGGTGAAAAAATCCTAAATTTACATTGTGTTATAAGAGTGCATTGTACAGTTCCCATGCACGTCCTACCTTCAAGAATTTTTATATTTTCACTCCAGATTTTCAACACTGCCATTTTTCCACACCTCCTTATGATCAGTACAGCTGTCATTTTTCACATCCTATCCAAAATGTGTTTTCACACATCTGGCACACAATGGCGTGGTCGCTGTGCAAAATCATTGATCGGGACAGAGTAAGAAAATCACAGTGACAGTGTTCATATGAGAGGTTCAAAAGCCTATGTTGTAAATTTGGTGAAAATATTCCAGAAAATGATCAGGTTATCAGTGTTGCGTAGTTTCTACAATAATAATTTTACACTTTGCCAATTTTTATATTTTTACTTCAGATTTTCAACATTGTCATTTTTGCATACTGCCTAATGAATAGTACAACTGTCATTTTTCACATCCTGCCTCAAACATGTTTTCCCACCTGTGGCACGTGGCCACTATGCAAAATTAACGTTCAGGACAGATTAAGAGAATCACAGTGCCACTGTTCATGAGTGAAGGTCCCAAAATGCCTATGTTGAAAATCTGATGTAAAAAATCTCCCAAAGTAATTGCATTGTGGGTGTGCATTGAACAGTTTCTACACATGCTTGTGACTTCACCAATTTTTTTTTATTTTCATTCCAGATTTTCAACGTTACCATTTTTTTACACCTCCCCATGAACAGTACAGCTGTTATTTTTCACATCCTGTTTGAAATATGTTTTTGCACCTGTGGCGCCAAATGGAGCAGTTGCTGTGCAAAATCACCTTTCAGCTAATGAACTGATAGTGTCACTATTCATGTGGTGGTGTCACAAAAAGCCCATGTTGAAATCTTGGAGTGAAAATACCAAGAAACACCCAGGGTGTTAGGGTTTCCAACCATAACGCCCTACCCTGTAGGGACTGACAGGTGTCAGGGGTGTGACTTGGGATTGTCGACAGTAATGATTACGCCATTCCACCCCCACTCACACCCTGCAGCCAGTGACAGGCATCGAGGTGCGCTTTGTACTCTTCGGCCCCAGAGTTCACTCCATTCTTCTATATTGCACCCATTTCAGTGTATTTCCTTATGGAATGGGGTGAATGTACAATCCGAACACCCCAAGGCGCATCTTGGCACTTGTCGGTGTCTGCAGGATAGGGTGAGACGAAATGGCATGAGCATTATGTCTGACGACCCAAAAGCACACCCCAATGCCTGTCTATCTCTACAGGGTGGGGGTGGGGTTGGCTTCAGTTCAGTACTTCATTGCCATTCCTATTCTGCATCTGTCTAACTCCTGCACTTCCAATGCTAATGTCAGCAAGCAAAAATTCAACATTGACAAATGGTTGTTAAACAAAGGCACTGCTGAAATCTGTGTATCGATGAATCCCTGAATCGAGCTTGACCATGTGCAGTACTATATAATCAGTATATGGATAAGCATACACAACTAAGGTTGTGTTTGCATCTTGGCTTTGTGATGACACCATTGGACATCTCAAGCTTCACTCTCAAGGTCCCCAAGATGTCATCACTAACCCTAGATGGAACAAGCATTTGTCAATGCCGAACGTTCGCTTGCAGGTATTTGCAGTGGTGTGGCACTTGGACATGGCTTAATGTCTTTAGGGGGTACAGTTTAAAGAGGTGCAGCCCCTGCCCTTTTTGCATAGTCAGACTTTTAATTTCACACCCACCCCATCCTCTGATGCACAACAAGAAGTACAGTTACTATTCAAAAGCATATTTCAAGGGTGCCCACTGACAGCACACTGATCAGCAATCAAAAGCTTTTGCACCCAAACATTTCAGCCCGTACAGCAATATATACCTGTCCATTTGTTTTTACGTGATGGGCATGGTGCCTCGGACCACCCTCTGGATTAATGACAAGGGATGTGGGACTGGACCCTGAGCTGGTCTCCCAACCATAAGATATGACACTTACAGTAGTATTTCAGGTAGAAATACACTCCGGTGGCTGCGGCGACCTCGGGGCTGCCCACCACCGATACCTGCTTTCCACACCCTAAGGACCGCAGCTTATACATCTCTAGCTCACCTTCCCCAATTGACCAGTTCACAGTAGCCAGGAACTTGGCCACCCTCTCCTGCATGAGCCTCAGTAGCAGTTCGCTCACCACCTTCATCTGGTTCTTGTAGTCGGCCCAAGCCTTCAGATGCACCAGCATCTCTACACTGCGGCTTCAGAAACAGATGGACCCCACAGAACTCATGGTACAACACAGTGTCATCAGGAGGAGTGTCCTACAGAGTCATGGTGCCCCTGCAACTGTTACTCTTCTGAGGAACAGCTGACACAGCCCAGTGCTAGGGACGCTTCTTCTGCTTAACTTCGATGTCAATTGTAAATAGGAACTGCCACGGGTCTGGGAGGTATCAACTGGTGTTTTTTTTTAGCCAGTAGGAAAGCATGTAGGTGGGGGAGTGGGTGTAAGCAGGTGTTCAGCACTAAACTCAACTGTAGTACTGTGGAGAACATCTGTGGTGTAAGGTGTGTCAGTGTCACTTTTGAAATTCATGTTAAACCAACAAATGAGCACAAAGCAGAGCAGAAGCAGGTCGAAGATGTTCCTTTCTAAGTTAGCAGGGTCTTCTGCTAGAGTGAGTTCAATGGGTGAGTCAGGGAAAGAGGGAGCAGGGAGGACAGCAGCAGAGGGGGGAAGCAGGAGGGATTGTGATGTCAACGTGCTAAATACATACACATTACCACTGCTGATTGCAGCAGTGGTTTTCTTTGACCTGAAGAGCACTGCAGCTGAACTGCTGTCATACAGAACTTGCGCATTCTTTGGTGCGGTACGGTCATGCCTGCTACATGGAGCACTGCATTGGACAGGAGGGTAACACACCTTCAAAAAGCCATACTGTCCCAAAATGTTCCTTGTGCATGTGCATAAACAAATGTAGAAAGGACATTGAAGCACATGTTCAAGACTGACAGGGGGCAGTAATTTCTGATGATGCTGCATTTCATATGGCAGGCTAAGATTTGAGCTCCATCGGGTCCACTGATAAAATACCTCCTTACACTAATTTAAATAGACTAGCTCCACAATTTCATTAAGAAAGAGGTTTTGATTGAATGGGGAGTCACCAGAGACTAACTAAATATAAATTGGTAACAAAAGAAGAAACACATACTTCATCTGCACCACAGCATGCATCCTCTCTGAATAGTATGGCGATGGGCAGTTTGGAAGCAGGGCAGCTACCCACAAATGCAGCTCTTAAGACTGAGCTTCTGGACTTTCAACAAGAAATGCTATCATTATATGCAAAATTAAAATCTTCGGTGGCTAATACTGAAGGAAAAATCTGGGAACTGGAACAGCATGCAACTAGCATGGATGGCACGGTCGATCAACTTGAGAGATTGTTTACTTGGCTTTTTCAAGAGACCCAAACCCTTATGGAAAAATGTGATGACCTAGAAAATAGGTCTCGCCAGAACAACATCCGAATATTTGGAGTACCCGAGGGAGCTGAAGCCAGGAGGGATTTTGTGGGCCTTGTTCAAGAATTACTAAATTCCCTCCTTGATCTTTCTGACCTCTTGCTGCTTCTGAATGAGAGAGCACACAGATCATTAACAGCAGCACCGGCATTTAGCACACATGAGGCAAGCGGCCACTTGGGGTGCCAGCAAGGGTCTGGGACTGGTGGGCACATGGCATGATCTGAATACCGTTGAAGATATTTTAATTTGGTATTTGGATCCCGGCATCTGGAGCCCTTGCCAGTCCCACCACAGTCCACAGTAACATTTAGGGGTTTGCAGGAGGCTAGATGCCGGCTTTACACACTATTGGTTGTTGTGTAAAGTCAGCCAACCAATAGAACTGCTGGAATGTGTTGCACCTTCCTCCATTGAATTTTCCCTTTTCCAGTCAGCTATGTGAGAGGGTGTAGTGCTTCAGAGTGGGAATGTTTGAGAGGAGAGGCAGCTTTTTGAGAGTCTGTACTGTATAATCGGCCGGGGAAATTACACTGCTTTTGTTGTTTTTCTTTAACCTGACAATGAACAAAAAGTTGAAAACTGTTTACTAAGAAATTTTGAATACCAGCACAGCAGTTTGATTTATAAGTGTCAGTTTTCAGAAAAAAAAATTATTCTTTAGTTTTAGTTCGCTACGCATAGGCTATCGCTATGGCACTGCACCTTCACTAGCATAATGAATCTTCTTCCTATCATGTCTTGTTCCTGTCAGTCTATTTCTCTCTGTCCACCAACTGAGACCCTACTCTCAAGCCACAGAAAAATGTAACTGTCATTCCTCTGAATTAGTCAGTCCACAGTGTAGTGATGTGGAGAAGAAAGAAGGGAAAGACAGTTTGAACTGACATGCTGTTGTGGCTCGCTGACACACTTCTCCATGACATGCTGATAATACTGTGCTTCTCTCTGTTTACACAAACTCAAAACCTAATATCAAGCCTAAAAATAAAAATTTTTGAGTGTCTCATCAGAGAGGGGAGTGGGGACAGATGTTCGAGCTGTCACGCTGTTGTGGCTGAGCTGACATGCCACTCTCACTGACACATTGTTCTCAAAGTCTTTGCTGTCAGGCTGTTCGTCCTGTGCTTCTCTCCTTCCACCCAACTTGACTCCAAACAATCAGTAGAACCTACTCTCAAACTTAAAAACACACACACACACACACACACTCACACACACAAATAGATATGCTCACCATTACCAGAACTGATCCTTTTTGATCTCTAAGATGTACTGTTTTCAGATAATAAATATAAGAAATCAGTCGCCATCTTCTGTGATATGAAAACAAAACTTCATAATAATGCAGCCCTTTGATGTTTTTGATGTGTGCAGTATTTATAAGTTATTAAGCGTTGTTGGTTATATTTACATTGTAACATACTCACAACACTAGAGGTGTTTCCATATTTCTAAATGCAGTTGTATTAGTTGGGCGTTATAAGCTTTTGAGATCTCTGTATATATTGTTACGCAAAACTCAGTCCCTGCCAGAAATTGATGTTGCCTTGTACTAACAATATAATACAGAGATCGTGAAAAACTATAGCCCCAACTAATACAGCTGCATTTAGAAATATATAGCCACCTTAGTGTTATAAATATGTTGAAATAATGTAAAATGCTATTAAGTTTGCTGGTTCCATTTTAGATCACTGCCAGAGTGGGAGCATGGCATCAGGGCCAGAGAACGGTTGTTGAATTCATTTTGACTTGACCTCCACTACATCAAAAGTGCTACAGCAACCCATCAATACAAAAGGATCATCCTCATCTCTGAAGCGACCCCCCACACCCCCACACACATTAGCCAGAAAACACAGTGTTAAAGGATATAGGAAAAATAAATCCAAATTTGTTTTTAAATATGTTGTTCTGGTAGTAGTGGCTACTACTGTCATGTTAAATAAACAAATTTGTGAGTAAAATGCTGGTTTCTGTTTTTTTTTTTTTTTTTTTTTTAACACTTACTTCATTCTGTTACCAGCACCAGCACAGCAGTTTCAGTGTCAGTTAGCGATAGCTGACTGAATCATAATGATGCGCATGACTCCAAATGCTGTAGTTTAGTTCCCCTGACTGATTGAAATTAACTGAAACATACACGCAACCAGAGACCAGCACAGCACTCATTTATTCACCCCTGCTAGACATCGAGTCATCAATTAAGCTGTGAGTGTTTTGTTACTATATATTGTAGTACTCATTGGCACTTATATGTCAGTCAGTATCAAGGGATGTGTACAGTGTGCAGTTACAGCTCACATAGTGCTCTGACTGTGGCCAGACGAGGTGGCAAGAGAAGGGCTGTGCTGGTTACCACTTGTGCGACTGATTTTTTGTGGGTGCAGGCTAGTTGCATACTAAATGATGAATGTGTGGGACTGTGGATACAAAAGACCATACTGACAAAAACTAAATATTTTATATGCAGCTAAATCTTTTTTTCGGTGGTTTGGGGATGGGGTGTTGGAACCACTGTGGGATCTGTAAGCATGTAAAGGGATTGACCACTGTACTCTTAGTGACAATTAGTAATAATGGACTGGTTCATGGAAGGACACCACATGCACACTTATGATTTACAATATGCTGTTGTGTTGCCTGTAACACTCCCATACGTGTACACTTAATTATATGTGTGCTAGTTGCATGTTAATGTTTGTGGAAAAATAAATATTTTTCCAGTAGATGTTGGACACAGGCTGAAACTTATCTGGCTGCATGTTCAGAATCTACCTGGTGACTAGTGGTCCCTCTTCTAGCCAGATTCCTCTCAGATATACACATAATGGATCTGTTGGTGGATGGTAGTCACTCACCCTCAATGGACCACTCCACGTTACATTAGTTGATTTATCTAATCATGTCTGGCTGTTCATCCAATTACCAGTGCTCTCTCCCCCCCTCCCATCCACTGCCAGAGTTCCCACCCCATCCTTACATATTCATTTTTTTCTATGACTGGAATGCTTTCTACTAATTTCCCTCTTGCCAGAAATGAAAATATTTTTGGACAAATGGTCCCTCCCCCACAACGTTGTTCTCAAATCGCATCTATTTATTTCCGTATGCATACATCTGTTTGACCAGATGTCTCCCCCCCACATCTTGATCCAACTCCAACCAACCCTCGAACACTCAGTTCCATAAATTACACACAATGTATATTTCACAAGATGGTCTAGTTGCCCCCCACCCCACATAAGATAAAAAGCCAGCTCCCAATGTAGCACAATTAAGTGTCTTACAGAACCCAACAGCAGTCTGTTTAATCTAGTACCCCCATCACTGTCAGTTAACTTCCCCCTCTCCCAACAGCCCCAACCCCCAACCAGACTTAGTGCTAGCTACCATCACTTCTCTCATTTCACCACTTTGGCTGGCAGCCAGATTAGTGCTCAATGAAGGGTTGTACGACTGGTTGGGGAGGTGGGCAGGGTGGTTGGATACTTACGGATGGTAGCTGTGGTTGTGGATGAAATGTATTACATTGGCAACAATTATTTTCAGTAGTTTCCAATATTGAAGAAACAAGATTTTTTTTGTGGCGGGGGTGGGGGACAGACCGCCAGGTGAAATATTCAGTTTTTGAGATTGATGTATCTGGGATAATTGTTATTTTAGGGAGTGGGGACCAGACTACTAGGCTGTACCACCCCAACTGAGCAACACAACCAAAACTCATTCATAGGGCTGTATCTTTTTCACTGCTATCACATATTTCATGATATCCGAGAAATTTAACTACTGCAGTGAAAAATGCAGTAACCTGGGAAGCTGCCAAAAATCATTGCCAGGGTACAATCACGGCCAGATCCAGCACAGTGATATGTTCAGTCTTGACCGCAAAATCAGCACTCACTGTGCCAGGTGGCAGTAGAAGGAACTCAGAAGCAGAGATCCTTGTCAACAGTCTGCAGCAGGAGGCCCAAAGGTGGAATTCAGTTATGGGGGAGGAGGGGACAAATAAAACCTAAATACAGATATAAATAATTTTTTGTTTCTGTAAATGAACTCTTACAGTCTTTAGCGGGACCTGAATAATCTGTAATGGGAGTTTCAGACGGCCCCCTCCCCCCAAAAAGATACTTTATTAGAAGACCCCCTGATGGCTCAGTGGAATAAAAGCAGTATAAATAAACTATTCTCAAGCTATCTGAGCTTGCAATGTAGAACATGGATTTCCCTTCTGATGCAACACAATCCCCCAGCTGGTAAGGAGCATAAGGTGCAGAGATATTGACTTTACTGACAGTGCCAGTTAGTTATAAACAGTTAAGCTGGGCACACTTTCAAAGTATACTCTGTGCCTGGCCACACTAGCTCTAGAGAGTACTGGCAGCGCAGTTCAGTTCTCAACATAAAAACAAGCAATCATTGTAAAATGCAATGGTTCCATGTGATAATAGCACTGACAAAACAGCGAATGTCAAAATAGCGACTTCCACTGCCAAGAACAGCTGCTACTACCTGTACGTTTGACTGTTCTTCCTGGCATGAGAACTTCAATACATATAGGGCTGTGCCCCGCACTTCATCTTATATATATTCTAACACCACACCGCTCATTGATTGCGGAAGAGAATTACATATTCGGAACACTTTTATTCCGAGTCACTATTATCTGTCAATCACTATTTTGCAGTCGCTATTGTGTCATTCGCTATTTTGTCAGCGCTATTATCACAGGATACGAATGTAACAGCCAAATACTCAGAACATTTAAACAATCAAATTTGTTGTTTTTTTTCCCATGCAGATTTGAATGTACTGGCAAAACAATGCCTGCTCATAAACTATGGAGAGAGGGGTCAACAGAATTTACAATACCTGTAAATTCTGTTGACATCCAATGAGACTTGAATGAACACTTTCTTATAAAAAAAAAGTAGTTTAATGTTTGAGTATCTGTTATGTCCTCTGGTGCAAGGGGTCCTGAAAATGATTATTCCCTCCACTTCCCCAACATCCTTCCTAGAAGTGGTCAGCCAGCCTGATGGGTGCACACAGCCCAGTCAGATCATCAGGAACCCATGAAGTGGACAACTGGTGGCCGAGGAAACAATGTGGACATGCAGCAGGGGAGAAAGCTAAACAATACACATTAGGTCCAGAACTTGATGTAAGCTTCCTTATGAAGAAAAAATAAAAGAGAGTGTCCCTGTCCATCTGGTGGTAGCATTTTCAACAAATGGGCACTGGATGAAGCTCAAATGTCTCAGTGCTCATTTGTGGCTGGATCTATATTAAGCCATTTCCTAACAGGACATGAGCAGGGATGTAAACAACCAGGGACAGCTCTTCAATGTGGCTAGGTGGAGGCTGTTCAGGTCAACTGGATGCTTGCTGAGGCATTTGACTCTGCCATGATTGTGGGTTTAGGATTTTGAGACAATCTCTGCTGAGTTCCTCAACTTCATGTAGCCTAAATTTATACTGCAAGTTAAGGAATGCGCTAATAATGGCAATAGTTGTTTTGTGGGTGTGTAGATAATTTTTGCAAAGGTTCATTCTGAGTGAACAGATGAAGACTTATGATGCAATAACACCACCACTGCAATGTTTTCTTTGTAATCTATATAATTTATTAACAATAAACCCCCTCCTAGGTACCTCTCAACCTTCTGTCACTTAAATTAAGGTGGCATTCCAAATGAGGGACACTGACCCTCATAATGAGGGGCACCTCTTTAAACATGGAGATGCAAACTCAGAACACTATGGAACCTAGTGCCTTTGCTTGTACAAGGTTTATATTTTATTTAAAATATTATGAATTTCTGCTTCAAAATCATAATTTACAGCATGTTCGGAGCTACTGTCCATGTCTTTCACTTGGGGTTGCACTTGAGCCTGTATTGCTGCTACTGGCTGGACAGAAGTTAAAGTGGCATTTTGTATCACCAGGGGAAGGAGCTAGGCTTCCACTGACATAGAAACATAGAAGTTGACAGCATATAAAGACTGCAAGGCCCATCCAATCTGCCCATTTCTTTTTCTACCTTATGAATGTGCCATCGGCCTTTGCTCTGTCAATGGCCTATCTAGTCATCCTCATCTGTATTGCTCCCTTATGCCTATCCCATGCCTATTTGAAGCCCTGCACTGTATTCATATCCACCACTTCCTGAGGTAGGCCGTTCCATGCATCCACCACTCTTTCTGTGAAAAATAACTTCCTCACATTACCCCTTAATCGGCCTCCCTCTAATCTCATGCTGTGTCCTCTTGTCCTGCTATTTTTCTTATATTGAAACATGTTAGACTCTTTCACCTTGTTAATGCCCTTAAGGTGTTTGAATGTTTCGATCATATCACCTCTCTCCCTCCTTTGCTCTAGGGTATACATATTGAGCTCTGCTAATCTATCCTCATATGTTTTCTGATGCAGTCCCTGCACCATTTTGGTTGCCCTTCTCTGGACTGCCTCAATTTGATTACTGTCCTTGTGAAAGTGTGGCTTCCAGCACTGCACGCAGTACTCCAGATGGGGCCTAACCAGTGTCTTGTAAAGAGGGATTATTACCTCTCTCTTATGACTTGTGATACCCCTACTAATATACCTCAACATCCCCCTAGCCTTACCTACTGTTTAGTGGTCTGCTTGGCTATCAGGAAGGCCCATGCCAGCTGTACTTTTAAAAATGATGTCATACCAGTAACAATGGAGCAATGAGAATGACCCTTCACCAGTGAAATATTCTAATAGAAATTAATTTTATTTTTTATACATGAAAGAACACCACTCACTGGCTGCCAGTGTTTCATGACCAGCATGGCAACTCATTCAAAGCTTATTCCCACAATTAGATATGTAGGCTTTCTGATTGCAGATGTACAGCTGTAGCAGTAGCAGTCCCCCACTTCTCAGTCTTCATCTTGACCCTTGTCCCTCTACACGTTCTAAAATTTGGTGAATGTAAAACAAATGAGCCTTGTATTATTAGATTACAGCAATTCAATACATAGGTCAGTCAGTTCATTGCTGCCTAAACCTGACAACTTTTGTAGAATTTGGGGGCAGTATAGTACAGTGGTTTAAGGCTCTGAGCTGCAAATCTAGAGACCTGGGTTTGAATCCCACAGCCCCACTTGCATACTATGTGACCCTGAGCAAGTCACTTAACTTCCCTGTGCTCCCAGGTTGCACCTTTAAACAAGCTTTCAGCTTAGAGTGTCTCACCTGGTTAAACAACTGGAAAAAAAAAAGAATCTGACTTGGCCATTTCTTAGGTACAGGCAAGAGATGCGTTGATATAAGATCATTTTTAAAGCACAATCACAGTGGGGCTGCACTCCTAACAAAGATATACGAACAGGAGGAGGATGCTATTCCAAAAACCTGAGAGACAGCCAAGAAAAATATAATGCCCTTCTCAACAGTGACATTTTCCAATAGAAGCTATTTTTTAATTTAAACTGCACAGTATCAAACATTCAAGTCATCAACATTTTGCAACCAACTTAAGTCACCTCTTCAGCTCGTGAACATAAACTTAAAACAATGGCTGCTCACTAAATTTATTATGCAGTAGCTCCCAATGTGGGGGTCAAGAGTACTTAAGCAATTGGAACATGTGTGTTGTTGTGTAATAACGTCACTCCTGAGGTGGGTTGGAAGCACGAGAGCGAAGTCGAGTGCTTCCACCACCCCAGGAGTGACGTTATTACACGATAACACACACCTTGAAGTGCCTTATTGCATTTATACAATGGCTCAATGTTATACAAAACAAAAATAAAAATAAAAATGTTTTTAGTAGATTTTTAGTGAGGCAGTATATCTTTGTTTCTGAAAATAAAAATCCATATCCTCCAAAAAATCAACACAGTGCTGTTATTGTGTAGTACCATCACTGTCTCAGGCACACACTGACCAATCAGAGTCCAGGAAATGTTCTTGCCATTGTATAATTATATTTTCTCACTTCATGTTTTAGTTGCTGGAGTGCTTTTTATGTTGATTGTGCACATGCGCAAGAAACATATTGCGGCAGCTTTCTCCAGAAGCATGTTGTGGAGGCGCGGCACTGTTGTGGCCAATGCTCCCACAGCCTGTAAAGGCTTGGCCCTCTTCCCCAATGCCGTGGCATGCTGCTGCTGACACTAGTTCAGCCAGCATGCCACAACTTTCTAACGTTTTAGCTGCTGCAATCAGGAGCCGCCTCGTCATTGCAGCATCAGCCATTCGCTGCAATGAGGGAGCAACCCATCATTGCAGGGTGGAACTTGAAACACTGATATTGTTTGTGAACATGGCGGTGGCTTGCTGCCGTGTTCACAAACACATAACCCCCACCCACCGAGGGGTGCCTAATCCCTTGGCAGCAAGTGCCCCCTATGTTTGTTTGCAGATGGGGCCCCAATACTGCCAGCTTCATTGTCATAAGATTAACTCCCCCGCTTATGTGGTCTGCCAACGGGGTGCCCAATCCCATCAGCATAATGTCACCTCCTCCCCCTTTATTGTGTGTCGACGGGGTGCCCAATCCCCATCGGGCATAATGTAACACCCCCTTTCTTGTGTGCTAACAGGGATGCCTAATCCCAGGTTAGTACAGCTGCCCCCAAACAGAAGACTCCATTGGCACACTGGGAGCCTACACCAGCATGCCACATGGCTCCTGTAAAATTAAAAATGGTCCCGCTATGTCATTTTTTTTTTTTTAACCTGTAAAGAAGGAAACGTGTCCTTGGCTGTCTCCCTGCCCCCACAACCCGCACCCACCCACTGCACACCCTGCCTCCCCACAACCCCTCACCTCATACTTACCTCCGGAGTCTGTCGCGATGATCTTCGGTGGACCGGGAACACGTCTGCACTCTTCAAAGCCGACCGCGAACTGAAGAAATGCCGGTAAGCTGTATAATGGAATAAATAGGGTTTTTTCAACTTTGATGTATATCTAAGGCACTTTTTGGAATTTTGGCACCAAATTTTCAACATGGGTTTTTTGGGACCCCTCCTCATGAATTCTGGCACTGTCATTGTGTTATTCAGCCCTAAAAGATGATTTAGCGGTCACTGCGCGGAATCCCCTTTCGGGACCAATTAATGAAACGACAGTGCCAGTGTTCATGAAGTGGGCTCTCAAAAAGCCTATACTGAAAATTTGGTGGGAAAAATCCAAAAAATTACTGTTTTATGAGCGTGTATTGCACTGTTGCTACGCACACTCATAACTTTGCAAATTTGCAATATTTTCATGCCAGATTTTCAACATTGGCATTTTTTCATACCTCCTTGTGAACAGTACAGCTGTCATTTTCCACATCCTGGCCAAAATGTGTTTTCACAGTTCCGGCGCAGAATAGCGTGGTCGCTGTGGGAAATACATGTTTGGGACACATTATGAAAATGACAGTGACACTGTTCACTAGCACAGGTCCTAAAATGCCTATGTTGAAAATTTGGGGATGAAAGTCTATAAAATGAGTGTGTTACGAATGTGCATTGCACAGTTTCCACGCACTCTCGTACCTCTGCAACTTTGCAATATTTTCACTCTAGATTTTCAGCATTGCCATTTTGCCACACCTCCTTATGAACAGTGCAGCTGTCATTTTTCGCATCCTGGCTGAAATGTGTTTTTGCTCTTCTGGTGCACAGTAGCGCAGTCGCTGTGGGAAATCAGTGTTCGGAACATATTAAGAAAATCACACTGACACTGTTCATGAGCAGAGGTCCTAAAATGCCTATGTTGAAAATTTTGTGATAAAACTCCATAAAATGACTCTGTTACGAGCGTGTGTTGTGCAGGTTCCATGCACCCTTGTAAGTTTGCAAATTAGTAATATTTTCATGCCAGATTTTCAACACTGGCATTAGCTCACACCTTCTTATGAACAGTACAGCTGTCATTTTTCACATCCTGGCCGAAATGTGTTTCTGCGCTGCCGGCGCAGAATACTGTAATTGCTGTCGGAAATCAGTGTTTGGGACAGATTAGCATCGAGCGACTGGTTGGGGGCAGTGACCGAGCTCAACTGAGCTCTGTCAGGACTGCTACGAATTTATTTGTGGGCAGGAAAAGGTGACAACCCAGGCAGGAGCCCAGTACAAAAGGCCAGTCTGCAGCACTGGCAGAAACGGAATGAGCGAGTGAGAGAGGGTGAGTGAGCGAGCTCAATGGAGCTGTGTCAGGACTGCTACAGATGTCTTTGTGGGCAGAAGAATCCACCAATGCAGGCAGGAACCCAGTACAAAAGGGCAGCCTGCAGCAGTGGGAGACGCAGAATGAGCGAGTGAGGGAGGGGGAGTGAGTGAGCTCAACGGAGCTCTGTTGGGACTGTTGTGGATTTCTTTGTGGGCACAGAAAGGCAACAATGCACACAGGGGCCCAGTACAAAAGGGCAGCTTGCTGCGGCGGAAGAAACAGAATGAATGAGTGAGAGAGGGGGAGTGAGTAAATGAGCTCAATGGAGCTCTGTCATGACTGCTGCAGATTTCTTTGTGGCCAGAAGAAGGTGGCAATGCAAGCAGGAGCCCAGTACAAAAGGGCAGCCTGCAGAGCCAACAGAAATGGAGTGAGTGAGTGAGCGAGGGGGGGAGTGAACGAGCTCAATGGAGCTCTGTCGGGACTGCTGCAGATTTCTTTGTGAGCAGAAAAAGGCACCAACAGAGGCAGGAGACCACTACAAAACGGCAGCCTGTAGTGCCAGGAGAAGCAGAATGAGTGAGTGAGACAGGCGGAGTGAGCGACCTCACCAGAGCTCTGTCGGGACAGCTGCGGATTTCTTTGTGGGCAGAAAAAGGTGCCAATACAGGCAGAAGCCCAGTACTAAAGGGTAGCCTGCAGCGCCGGCAGAAACGGAATGAGCGAGTGAGAGAGGGGGAGTGAGCTTCCTCAACAGACCTGTCAGTACTGCTTCAGATTTCTTTGTGGGCAGAAAAAGCTACCAACAGAGGCAGGAGCCCAGTACAAAAGGGCAGCCTGCAGTGCCACCAGAAACAGAATGAGCGAGTGAGAGAGGGGGAGTGACCAACCTCAACAGAGCTCTGTCGGGACAGCTGCAGATTTCTTTGTGGGCAGAAAAATGTGCCAATGCAGGCAGGAGCCCAGTACAAAAGAGCAGTCTGCAGCTCTGGGAGAAACAGAATGAGTGAGTGACACAGAGGCAGTGAGCGAGCTCAACAGACCAACGCAATCAACATTCAGCACTGACAAATGCTTGTTTAAAATGCCAGCACTTAAATGGGCACTGTGAGCTCCCGTTTATACTCCTGCTACTAAATTAAAGTTTAAGAGGTATGTCATCCTCCTGGTCCTCCCAGTCAGCTTCTCAAAACATGACCTCAATGGAGGAAATGGAGGGGTTGGGGACACTGCAGGCGCCGCAGTGCACCCATCTGTTTCCCTAGGACACTGTTAAACCTCCCCCTGCTCTGAAAGTCCCACTTTCCTTCTCCATGTAAGTACACGCCTGAAAAGCTGCTTGAAGCTGTGGCTGCTTCTGCTGTAGTGTCACCACTTCTCATCCCCTTCTCTGCCTTGAGTGATGACACTTGCTCCTTAGCTGTCCATTCTGCCCTGCACTGCACACATGTCCAACAAGAGTCAGAAGGCTCAGAGGACCCTACTTTTTGAAGCAGCTCCCCACCACTGGTACGACTATATTTTGAAAGGTGCGCATGAATTTGAATTCAGCCCCAGCCAGGATTCGATTGGCTCCAGCTCCTGAGTACCGTGGAGCAGGAGTGAAGTTGGAGCTCAGAAGAATGCAGCAGGTGAGCGGGCCGGGGGGCTGGTGGATGGAGAAGCAGGACTGAAGAAACAGACAGGCAGTACGAAATACTACTGCTGTGCAGGTGCAGTTTCTGGCTCATCAAAGGGGAAGGTGCGCACACTTGCGCCATGGCCTGAATCTACTACCAGCATAGAAAGTGAACAGTTGATGGAGCATCGGAGTGTGCCAAAACACAAATCCAGAGATCTGAGGTGAGAGAGAGCAAGAGAAAGAGAGAGAGCGAGCGAGAGAGAAAGAATGAGAATGTAGCGGAATTGTCCTCTCCTGCTCCTTTGCTCTCCCATCATATTACAAACATTCTCTGTCTCATGCATTGGTTTGCAATGTGGATAAACAGCACGTATTGTAGGTCACAGATATCGGAAGTAAATATTTTACAACCTGAGGATGCTGGAGGGACTTTCAGTGAAATGTTGTAATATATTTACTTCTGATATTTACACTTTTCAAACTCGTCTGATTTGTTTAAAAAAAATGCTTTTAAGTCATAAAAGCTTACAAATCTGGTGTTCTCAGTCTCCAAAGCATGAGAGCCAGTTAATGCCCACCTGAATGGTGATTGCTGTACTGTACCATGAAAAACACAATTTCAGCTGTGAAGCTGATGCAAAATGATTCATTTTTATGCAACCTCTAAGGATCCTACGTCGCTCCAGGTCAATCATTGCCAGGTTTTACAATCATATGGTCAAGCATCAAATTTTAACGAGGGCTTAGAGATTGGGAAAATTGGAATATTGGAGCCAGAGAATATCATTTGTGAATTTGCTGTTCCCTGATTGTTCAGCGCTGTCGGAAAGCTTTAGTGCGATTGTTTGCAATGTTGAGAGCACATACTATAAAATACATGCTGTTGTATCCTGCCCATTTGAAAATTATTTTACCAGAGGGGCCACCAATCTACAATGAAGTTGAAGCTGCAATCAGTGCCCTACAGGATAAGAGACTGATGGAGAGGATTATGGAGTGTCAGGATACCTGGGAAAAGCAGGCCCTGCAAAAAAGGCATGGTCTAAAGTCTCTCCAGAAGGTAAGAAGTGGAGGGAAGAACAAGGGCTTGTTGAGAGCTGCAGTTAATTTTCTTGTTCTGAATGCGATGGCTTGTTTAATTTAACTGTGTACATGTGAGTCTCCTCAGCAATGCTCCAGGTAGTTTGATGACAGCTCCAGTGGATCCGATGTTGGTACCTCGTATCTGGAGCAGCTGAATGAGAACTGCAAGGCTTAATCTGGGCTGAAATGCAAGACCATTTAAAATATCTGCCAGAGTGAGTTCAATGGGTGAGCTGGGGCATGAGAGAATGAGGAGGACAGCAGCAGAGGGAGGAAGCGGGAGGGATCATGACATCAGTATGCTAAATACACATACGTTACCACTGCTGATTGCAGTGGTGGTTTTCTTTGAACTGAAGACCACTGCAGCCGAACTGCTGTCATAGACAGCTCACGCATCCATTGGTGCAGTACAGTCATGCCTGCTACATGGAGCACTGTATTGGACAGGAGGGTCACACACCTCCAAAAAGTTGTACTGTCCCAAAACGTTCCTTGAGCATGCACGCAAGCGAACATAAAAATAGCCTTGTGTATGCTTGCCCATACACTATTCTATATATAGTGCTATATTTGCAAAAACAAAAACATTAACCCAGATTCACTAAGCTATTTCATAAAGTTATGTAGACAAAGCAAGTGATACATCTTGTTGCTGAAATTTATGTAAGATAAACAATAATGTGTAATTAAGAGCAAAATCATCAATGGCTGCAAAGGATAACCTATTCTGCTTTCAGTAAAATATCTCATGGTAGCTTTTACAATAAATTCCACAGTCCTGATTTTTTGCAAAGATATCAGCACAAAACAATTTATCAATAAGTTAATCCAACACCCGCAAGATTTATATTCAGGAAGACATGAATACAATTGTCAAGAAAACATTTCTACTAGTACTACAGATACAAGCGAGAGAAGAAGGGGAATGGGAGAAAAGGGGGCATGGAAATAGGGAAGAAGTGGAAGTGGTGAAAGAGGGTGGGGTAGAAACTGTTGCAGACGTAGAAGCTTTACGATAAACATCTATTACTCTACTACAACATGTAACATCCTCAGTTTGCTTATTAAGACCTGGCCAGGAGAGGGCCACCAAATGGGAAATCTGGAAGACCTTTCTCTTGGTCAGCAACCTGTCCAGGTGCCCACTTCTCAGACCCAATATAACCTTCTCAGCTGCTATAAACTTTGCAGTATGTTTAATGGCATCATGAGTGTCTTCAACATCTCTTTGAATTGTCTTCTAGCCCTACCCACATAAAATGCACAGCATGGACACGGTTTCAAATAAATAACATGTTTACTACCACAAATGATAAATTTAAGTATGTCCATGCTGACGCCTGTCCTCAGGTTAATGAAGTTCTGAGGGTTGAATACAGCCTCAGAACATTTACAGTGACCACATTTATGGCAACCTGCTGGTAGTGGAAAGAGCCTTGTACATGGTATGGTTCATGGTCAGGAACTGTGAACTGATCTGTCAAATAGTTTTCTAGGTCTCCTGAACACAATTGTTGTGTTGTGTAAACGTCACAGAAATATGTTGTGAAAAAGTTAAGAGCCTATGGTTCTAACTCCACCCTCTCCCTTTGCTCTAGAGGGTAGTGTCTGGCCCTTTCGTCTGCACACTTCCTAGCTATCTCAGTCACTTGCTCACTATATCCTTGCACTCAAAGCCTGTTATGGAGGATATCAGTCTATTTCTCATATTCATACTTCATACTACGGTTTCTTTTAACCCTACAGAGCTGACCTTTGGGGATGTTTGGTATGGTGTGGGGGGATGGGGGTAGCTATCCACTGATAGCAAAGTATCTCTATCAGTTTTTTGCAGAGGAGTACGGTATTGGTTCAAACCTGTCCATCATCCGTGATTAACAGGTTCAAGAATTATATTTCAAAGCTACTGTGTGACAGAGAAAATGTTATACCTGCCTCATTTTGATGGAGATATGCTACAAATTTCATAATGTTTGCCTCATTCCCCCACCACACCATCACAGCATCATCATATAGTGTCTACAAACTCAATGCATTCCAGGAATATATTTCTACCCCATCACAGATGTTCTCCTTTTCCATAAACCCATGACCAGATTCACACTGTTTAAGGTGAAAGTTGCCCTCATGGTTGTTTCAATTATCTGTAGGAACTATAAACAGAAACATAGAAACATAGATAGTGACTGCAGAAAAAGATCAAAGGTCCATCTAGTGTGACTGGAGTTCCCTATCTGCCCAGGGACCTATTATTCATATGAGGTTTTATCTCTCCCGGTCAACCACCTTTTCCTTTCCCTACTACTACTGATCTGAGTAACCACCAGACTCTTCACTCTGTCCCAGCTATGCTAGAAACCATTTATATTTTTGGCACCCACCACCTCTGCTGGCAAACTGTTCCATGGCTTCACCACCCTTTCTGTCAAATAGAACTTCATCTTAAACCTCTCCCCACTTACTCACTCATGACCTTGGGTTCTCTACTCTGTACTCCTGCTGCATAGTTCTCTGCAGTTCACCTTGTTTATTCCCTTCGGGAATTTGAAGGTCTCTATCATATCAAGGTCTCTATCATGGTTGCCCATCTCCTCTGCCAGCTACATTGATTCTGCCCTCAGTTATTTTAAATCCAAATTTCTGTCTATCTAGGACCTTTACACTCTTCTCAGAAAAACCAGAGTCCGTGGTTCCCACCTCCCTTGGATCTCTACCGAACTGCTGACCTGTCTGCATGCTTGAGATCCTGCCTGGAAGACTCACAAGTCCTCTGGCTCCTCTGCTGATTTATTCAAGTACTGTGTCCTTTGCAATGCTTGTACCAAAGGCACTGTGCTTGCCAAGGTGGAGTACTTTACCTCCGACTTCCAGACCAACATTAACCACCCCTCCTCGTTATGGAAGGTCTTCCATGCCCTCTTCTCCCCCCCAACCCAGTCTTGTGCTCTGGTCTTCAAGGTAAGGGATATCACCATTTCTGACCCCCTCTCTGTTACCTCTGAGTTCAATGCTTTCTTCACCTCCTGTGTCTCTTCCCTTCTCCTCCATCCCTCCCATCCTCCCCTCCTCCACCTACCCTCCCCATCTCCCATTTCTCTTTTTCTCCTATATCTCCTGCTGATACTCTCAAGTCCCTCCTAGCCTTAAACCCTTTCAAGGGTTAGAGCCCTGATCAGTTCACCTCTAAACTTCTTCATCTCTGCTCCAGCAATTGCTCTACGACTCTCCTCCTTTCTAAACCTCTCCTTCTCCCTTGCCTCTGTCCCTGACACATTGAAACATGCTATTATCACATCCTGTCATAGAGGCACAGGTCAGGAAGCATAGGAAAACCAGGAGCAGTTGTAAAATTTGCAACAAGTGATTTATTATTAATAACAGTAAAATAAAAAATTAAAATTGTTCAGTATAACTATTTACAAAGGCATTATAAACCGAGAAAGTCCATCTGGGTTTCTTCTCAATTTCCAATCTCAGTCTCTCTCAGTCTCTGTGTTTCTGTCTTGCAAGAAATTGCAGCTCTGTTTCTATAAGTCTTTGCAACCCTCGCTTGTTAAGAAAACAGCATGCTTCTCACACAGTGTTCTGGTAAGTTTCAACAAGTGCAGCAAAAGAACATTGTGACCCAGAACTGACATCTTGCTTACAGCTTCTCAGAGAGTTTGCAAACAGGTTAACCCCTTGAGTTCCAAACAGCTTTTTGCAATCATTTCAACAGTATAACTATATACATTTCTAAACAAAAGAATCCCAGTATCAGTTACATTTCCATATAATGATTCACATATATTTTTATACCAACAGATATGCAAGGGGGAAGAAAAGACAGAACAGCAAATGAGGGCCGAGAGATAGTGAGAGACAAAGAATTGCAAGACTGTCGGGGTGATCAAAGTCTTAGGTCTCACGAGAAAATTTGGTTGCGCAACCAGACAGACAAGAGACAGAAAAGGAGAGATAGAATAAATTCTTGCATTTAAACTCTTTCTACAGAACAACTGGGTCAGGGCACTATTCAACCCTGTCACATACCCCTTCCCAAAGAAGGTGACCCCTTTAATCCTGATAATTACTGCCTTATCTCCCTGCTCCCAGCCCTTGCTAAACTTCAAGATCACGTAGTACTTTCTCAGCTCTCCCCCTTTCTTGATTTGTCCTTCTTCTTCACCCCTTTCCAGTCTGGTTTTCATAAATACCACTCCACTTCATCCTCCCTCCTCCAGCTCACTGACTCCATTCTCTCAGGCATAGATCAGGGCCTTATTACATTTACCTCTGCCATCTTTGTCAACTTGGTCAAAGCCTTCAGCACTGTAGCCCACTCCCTTCTCCTTGACAGACTTACAGCAGTGGGGCTTTCCACATCTGCTACTAACTGGTGCTCAATCAGTTAGAATTGGAGATTCCTTACCCCCTCCACTCCGTATCACCACTGGTGTTCCCCAAGGTTCCATCTTTGGCCCAATTCTCTTTTCAGTTTTCCTGAATAACCTCCCCACTGCCTGCATCTCTGAGTCTATCTATATGTATGCAGATGATACAGTTCTTTATGCCTCTGGCCCCCCCCCGATCTGATGGCCGAGCTCCAGCCAGACTTCAACAACATTCAGCACAGGTTCTGATCAAATCAACTGTCCCTCAATGCCAAAAAGATGGTCTCTATGACCTTTGGCACTATGCAAAAGATCTCTAGGCTTACTGACCTCCCCTCCTTCCGCACCCAAGATGTGACCACAATTGATTATGTTCCCACTTTTAAGTACCTCTGGGTCTGGTTCAATTGACACCTCAACTTTTTGGGGCATGTGGATGCCATCCACAAAAAACTACACCCTACACTAGGTGCATTATACAGAAAACATGGTTGCATTTCTCTGCCTTCTCGCAGAGTCATTGTCCAGCAAATGATTCTCCCCATTTTTGACTATGGAGACATTGTCTACAGTGCTGCTCCTAAGTCCACCCTGACCAGACTGGATTCCCTCTTCCACTCCTTCTGTTGCTTTGCCTTTGGCTGCCTGCCCCACACCCACCATTGCTCCCTTTATACCTCCCTCTCTCTTACCTCTCTTGAAGCAAGGTGCCTCACACATTGTACCTCCCTTATCGCTAAATTCTGGCTTCACTCCTCTCCTCTTACCTCACCTCTCTACTCCCCCTTCCCCTTACACCCTTCATAACTCCTGCCCCTCCCTACTAGGTCATCCTCCGCTGGCCAGGCTGCCTTCTCCTACTGTTTCCCCAAACTATGGAGTTCCCTCTCCCTCTCCATCTGCTCTGCCTCTTCCCTAAACTCTCTCTCTCTCCCCTCTCTTCTACTCAAGTTCTTTTCTTCCTCCTGCAACTGTACCTGACCCCTCTGTACCTCTCTTCCCCTCCTTCCACTCTCTCCACCTTTCCCACACCTCGTCTCCTTCCCCCTCTAACTCTACTCCTCACCCTTGCTCCTGCTTATAACCCCCATTTCTTCCCTGTTCACACAGACTCTTCTTGAACACCTACTGGTTAGTTTCACTACACCTGCCTGCATTATCTGTGCTTTGCACTTTAATTTGCAACCTCTTGGTGTCCTCAGGATGCATCCTGCTATATCCATGCCAATGTACTTATTATGCTTAAATGCCTTTCAACATTGCTTGTTATATGATGTGTTTTTACCTGCTATGTAAATACTGTTCTAATTGTCATTCATGACCCTTCTCTACCCCCTCCTTCCAGGACACATCTGGAAATGAGCTGTTACCAGCTCAGTATGTCTTTCCTGGGGAAACATTTGAAATTAATAAATAAACATTCTCCCTCTTTCACCTGGTCTCCAGTGAGTACATGTTCAGTGCCTTCAGATGATGTTCATGAGATCTGCCCTGTTATTAGCACTGAATCATCTTGATCACCCTGCACTGCACTGTCTCCAGCCTGTGCTTATCCTTCCTTAGGTGAGAACTCCAGAACTGAGCACAGTATTCCAGATGCATCTTTACCAGTGACCTATATCGAGGTAGCAGTGTCTCCTTTTTCCTGCTGTCAGTACCACTTTTGATACACCCCACCATCCTATTACCCTTACTATAGGCCTTGTTACACTGGCTTGATTGTTTGAGGAAGTAACTAATGATGATTCTAAGCTCCCATTCCTCTGCTGTAGTGCTCAGTTTACCCCTCCCATCCAGTACTCTGTTCTGTTTTGTTTTCCCCCTAGGTGCATAACCTTTCATTTTTTTGGCATTGTATTTCAACTGCTAAACCTTAAACCACCTCTCTAACCTTTGTAGATCCCTTTGCATCATCCTAATCCCTTCATCACTATCTACCTTATCACAGAGTTTTGTGTCATCTGCTAAGAGACACAGCTTGTCCTGGTGCCCTCTTCAGTGTCACTGATGAACATATTGAAGAGGACAGGACCCAAGACAGATCCTGGTAGCACCCCACTTGTGATATCCCTCACTTCCGATTTCATCCCATTTACCACCACCCTCTGGATATCTCTCCTTCAACCAGTTTCCTACCCATCTAACTATGTCCCTAGCCATGCCCAGGTCATCCAACTTCTTCAGCAATCTTCTGTGTTGCACTAAATTGAAAGATTTGTTTGAAATCAAAATACAGTAAATCCACAGCATGGCCCTTATCTACTACCTTTGTAACACAGTCAAGGAAAACTATCAGGTTGGTCTGACAAGACCTCCATGCCACAAACCCAGATGCTGTTTACCATATTGTAGACTGTTGCTCTCTCGGTAGTCCACAACATACTCTTTGCTCAGTAACTCCATCAGTTTACCCACTACTGAGGTAAGGCTGAGAGGTCTGTAATTCCCCAGTTGCTCCTTGTCCCCCCGCCACATACACACACACACTTGTGTAGCAGGACAGTGTCCACTAACCTCCAATCTTTCAGAACTACTCCTGTGTGAATTGAGCTATTGAATAATCCTACTAGTGGTTCAGACAATTCCGAGTCCAATTCTCTCAGCAACTTTGCATGCAACTCATTCAGCCCTAGAACTGTATCTACCTTTTGGGTTTCAGTCCCCTTCTGGGCCCTTTTACTGGTAAATACTGGCTGTGCCATTTCAGGAATGCCTCTGACAGCCACCCTGATGTCACTTTCAGACAGGGCCCCACTGTCTTCCGTTGAAAAGACAGAGCAGAAGTAATCATTAGAGACTGCTTCTCTTTGTTCATCTTCCTCTATTACTCTCCCTCCCTTGTAGCCTAATAATACTCCTTCCTTGCTTCCTTTCTCCTTAATATACTGTATCTGAAGAATTGTTTTTCCCCATCCTTGACCCCTTCCGCAATACGAAACTCTGTGTCTGGCCTTGCCTCCCTGACCGTCCTCTCTGCTTCCCTGGTGTTTATTTGGCACTCTCCCCACTACTCCTCCCACTGCTTCTCCGTATACCCGGTGAAAGCCTTTTTCTTGGCCCTTGCTGCTTCTCTGACCCTTTCCAAGAATCATATTGACCTCTAGCACCTTTTTTACTTTGTAACAACTCTCATGCCTGACTTTGTTGCTTCAAGAATGGTCCCCTTAATTGCCCCCATCTTTCCTTTACTCCTTCAGTGCTGTCCACCCTGATCAATTTGTCTTGGACTAGCTTCCTCATCTGGCTGAAGTCTGCACTTCTGAAATCTAGGACTTCAGTTTTTGATAGGAATATTCTGGTCCCAAGGGCCAGTCTAAACCAAATGAAGCTATTGTCGCTGGACCCCAGTGGCTCCTCTACTCTCACTCCACTCACCATCTCTGAGTCGGTAAGCACCAAACTGAGAATGGCCCCTGTCTAGTGGGTTCCTTAACTAGCTGCATCAGCAGGCAGACCTGCAGTGTACCAACAAGGCCTGACTTCTGGTGTACCCGGCCACTGAAATGTCCCACTCAGTATCTGGTAGGTTCAGATCAGCCACTACTACCACTTCCACCTTCTTCACTGCCCTTACCAGCTCTTCCCCAGGCTACTTATCTATCTCTTTTCCGCTTATGCTGGTGGCCCACACATCACCACTACCTGTATTTTCCTGCCTGAGGGCTCTGTGAGGTTAACCCACAGCGACTCTGTTTCCCCTTTGCTTTGCCTGATGTGTCCATCTGCCACAGATTCTATGCCATCCCTGACATATAGGGTTATGCCCCTCACTTGCCTTTCCCTCTATCTTGTCTAGACACTATGTAACCTGGGATGGCTACAAGGTCCACCCAGTGTCTGCCACCAATGCCAGGAACTCTCTGCTTTTATTACCCAGATTCCAGGAATAAAGGCACAAGAAGATATTATTCACCAAAGGCAAATTCATGGAAAGGGGTGTGCTTCAATGCCAGAAGCCTGGGGAACACAATTTGTGATCTACAGGCAATAATAGCAGACACCCAAGTTGACCTGGTGGCCATCATGAAAAACATGGGCCACAGAGAACAATGACTGGGACCTCTCAGTACCAGGTAATTCTCTCCATAGATAAGATAGGAAGGGTGCAAAGAGAGGAGGGGTGGCACTTCATGTTCATGATAGTATAACTGCCTTTTCAGTTGACATGAACAAAACAAAATGGGGTAGAATTGCTGTAGGTTCAACTCAGCTCAGCATCTGGAAAAAAGAGTTACCTGTGATAATAGCAACTACATTATCATGAATACAAAATCACGAGTCAACAATAGTGAAAGAAATATCAGCAACCACACAGTAATAGCAGTCTAACATAATCAGTGACAAAGCCTACCGTTTGGTATACAAAAATCTCAAATGTGTTAAATCGCAAACCCAGTTACCAAGTCTGCACTCATCAGACTTGGCAGACCCATCTGGTGCCAAAATTTCTCAGCCATCCCGATCCCTGCTCGATCACTCACTCTTTACCTGCATCTCATTCTCTTCTCATGCAGTGCCAGAATTCTGCAGAGGCAGACCCAGGATTTGTGCTCAGACAACTGAATGCATGAGATGAACCATTGAACACCTTTAGCTTATCCCTCCCGCCCCCTGTACCATAACTTTCTACCTACTGTATTCAGCATATTTGCTCAGTCCATCATCATACTGGCAGGTTATTCAGGCCAGGGCAGCCACTTCCTTGTTGTGATTCAGAAGTGGTGCCACAATCCTTTCAGATCATCATCCAGCCAGTTTCAGCCCTTGCGTGACTGATAGCCAGTAGCTCTACTCATGTCCTTGCATCACAGTGCCCCAGAGGTAAGTCTTTCTACTGTTTCCCTCCCTTTGGCCATCTTGCTGCACTCCTTTGTTTTACATTCCCAATGGCTGGAATCAGGCAATGATTAGGTTTTAGGTTTGCTGCTCTGAGGGAAGGCTTGTGCTACATTTTGCCCCATTTGTAGCCCAAATTCAAAGGAAAGTAGAGGTAAAGGAAGGGGAGTAAGAAAACAAGAGATAACATTGCAAGAGCTAGGGAGTGGCTATTAGTGCTGTGTTTTGTTGTTTCAGGCATCTCTCCACTGATCACTATTTTCACGCGGTAGCTAACATGGGTAGTGCTATTATGTATGGTCGCGGCAATAGCACTCGCTATTAAGTCGGTGCTAAATTGCCTATCACTATTTTCTAGTCGCTATTTTAACATGGAACCGAAAAAAGATATGCGTCAGGAAACTGAAAGTAATAGAAACCTTAGTTAAACAGGACATAGTGGAATATCTAGATAAGTATAACCTACAGGATGACAAACAGCATGAATTCATGGCTGGCAGGTTGTGCCAGACAAACCATATCACATTTTTCAACTGGGTGAACAAGGAATTGGATAAGGGACACCCAGTGGACCTCCTCTGCTTCAGTTTCAGCAAGG
Source organism: Neoceratodus forsteri (assembly GCA_016271365.2). Lineage (NCBI taxonomy): Eukaryota > Metazoa > Chordata > Ceratodontiformes > Ceratodontidae > Neoceratodus > Neoceratodus forsteri. Next base: position 480,073,465 of record CM028131.1, read on the forward strand.
CATTCAACTCAGTGCCACACAATCACCTGCTAAAAAAGTTGGAAGACCTAAGCATTGCTGAAAGCTTAGTCAGGTGGGTGGGGAACTGGCTTAGGAATACAAGTTAGAGGGTAGTCATCAATGGAGTGAGGTCAGATGAAGGCAGAGTCACTAGTGGTGTGCCCCAGGGTTCGGTGTTAGGGCTGGTCCTGTTTAATATTTTATTTATTTATGTATTTATTTAAAATTTGGTAACTGGGAAAGGCCCACTGAGCCAGAGCTTGTCTCCAAGTGTGACCTGGGGAAAAGGGAAAGGAGGGGTTTTACAATACAATAACAAAATAAGGAGAACATTTACATAACAGATCAAAATATATTTACATACCACAGATCAGAAGATAATGCAGTGTACAATGAGATCAGTTAGAATAATGATGCAGAAAAATATATTTACAAAAGGCAATTCATAAACAGTATGCTAGACCAGTAGTTGGAGAGGACAGGTCATGGGAGTGGAGAGGTCAGGCAGGATTGCCTGAGGGCTTAGGGAACGTACAAGAACATGGACTATTGTCTAAATAGAGCAGCTGCTTGAAGACTTTCAGTGAGAAGAAGTTACATAGGGAGGCGGATTGCTGATTCCAGAGGTTAGGGAGGTGATAGGAGAAAGGTAGTGAACCCATGGATGTGCAAGGACAGGGCAGTTTGAAAGTACGCAGATCCCTTGTCCTTAAGCAATATGAGAAGGGGGGAAGTAGAGGAAAGGTGGTCAGTGATGTATGGTGGAGATTTCCTAGCCAGTATTTGGCAAGGAAAGTGAGAGAGTGTAGGTTACACCTATGAGTGAAGGAAGAGAGGGATAGGGAAGAGTAGAGAGAGCAGTGGTGGATGCGAGGGGCAGAGTTCAAGCCAAAGTGGCAAAAAGAGTTGTAAACAGTGTCCATCCTAACATAGAAACATAGAAACATAGACTTTGATGGCAGATAAGGACCGCTTGACCCATCTAGTCTGCCCATTTCCCTACCTACAGGATAGGCCGCAGATCCTAGTTAACCAACAGCCTATTTCTTCCTACCCCCCACAAGAATTGCCTTATGTCTGTCCCATGCATTCTTGAATTCTCCCACAGTTTTAGACCCCACAACCTCCTCAGGAAGGCTGTTCCATGCATCCACTACCCTCTCTGTGAAATAATACTTCCTCACTTTGCCCCTGAACTGCCCCCTTCTATCTTTAAATTGTGTCCCCTTGTTCTTGCACGTCTCTTTTTCTGAAAGATGCTACCCTCTTGGACTTTGTTGATTCCACTGAGGTACTTAAAAGTTTCTATCATGTCCCCCCCCTCCCTTCTTTCCTCAAGGGTATACATATTAAGCTCCTTTAGTCTCTCCTCATACGGCTTCTCTTGCAGACCCTGCACCATTTTAGTTGCCCTCCTCTGGACTTCCTCTATCCTGTCTATGTCCTTATGGAGATGGGGTCTCCAGAACTGGACGCAGTACTCCAGATGGGGTCTCACCAACTGTCTGTACAGAGGGATAACAACTTCCTGTTTTCTGCTGCTGATGCCTCCCTATGCATCCCAGTATACCCCAGCCCTCCCTACTGCCTTCTCACATTGCTTGCTAACCTTAAGGTCATCTGACATGATTACCTCCAGTCCCTTTCCTTTTTGTTGTTATTACCCCCATTGTGTATTCTTCCCTGAGTTCTTGTTTCCAGGTGCATTATTTTGCACTTCTTTGCATTGAATCCTAGCTGCCATACTTCTGACCATTCCTCCAACCCTTGCCAAGTCCCTTCTCATCTTTTCCACGCCTCCTTGTGTATCAACCCTGTTGCAGATCTTTGTGTCATCTGCAAAATGCATACTTTTCCTTCCAGTCCCTCTGCAATGTCACTGATGAAGACATTAAAAAGGACTGGACCCAATACTGAACCCTGTGGTACCCCACTAGTAACCCCTCTTTCTTCAGAGTGGACTCCATTTACAATTACCTTCTGTGTCCTGTTGTGCAGCCAATGTTTTACCCAGGCTACCACCCTGGGACCCACTCCCAGGCTGGTTAATTTGACTATTAATCTTTTGTGTGGGACTGTGTCAAATGCCTTGCTAAAGTCTAGGTAGGCCATGTCCACAGCCCCTCCCTGGTCTACTACTTTGGTCACCCAGTCAAAGAAATCTATTAGATTCATCTGACATGACCTTCCCACTGTGAACCCATGCTGCCTTGGGTCCTATGCCCCACTGGCCTCTAGATACTCAACTACTCTTTCCTTCAGAAGTGACTCCATCACTTTCCCTACCACAGAGGTCAGACTGACATAAGATAAGATAGATAAGGTAGTTGCAGGGGCAGCACTGAAGACAATGTTGGCGTAATCAAAGAGGGACAGAATTAGTTTGTTTAATAACTGCTTACGTACTGGGAAGGAGAGAGAGTCCTTATGTCTGTACAAAAAGCCTAATTTGAAGTGTCATTTAGCAAATAGGGCATCAATGTGAGGAGAAAAGGATAGATGTTGGTCTAGCCAAATCCTTAGATATTTAAAAGGTTACTAACTCCAGGGAGGTACCGTTGCGTGTCTATAAAAGAAAAGAGGAATGTGGGTGGAGGCTAATTTTTGAGAGGTCCCAAAGGTCATGGAGACCATCTTTTTGACATTAACCATGAGAAGGTTTTTGTGAAGCCAGCTGAGTACAGTGTTCAGACCAGGCTATAAGGGGACTTGGACAGCAGTGGGAGAGGGGCCAGAGGCAAACAGAATAGCACTATCGGCATAAAGATGAATATTAGAGGAGGAGCAGACAGATAGGAGTGAGTTTATAAAGATGGAGAACAGTAAGGAGCCCGAGATGGAACCCTGAGAAACACCAGACAAGATGGGGAGGAGAGGAGGAAATTCCTATGCGAATACAGTGTGTTCTGTTTAGAAGATAGGACTGAAACCAAGCTAGTGTGGAATTTGCTAGGCCCAGGGCACATAGTTTCTGGAGTAATAGGTGATAGGACACAGAGTCAAATGCCTAAGCCAAATCAATAAAGATTTCTGCAGTGATATGGCTATGATCCATAGATTCATAAATAGAATTAGTTACTCTAAGCAGTGAAGAGACCGTCAAGTGATGCTTATGGAAGCCGGATTGATAAGGAGTTTGTACCATTGAGGAGTCAATGAATTGTAGAAGCCTTTTGTGAGTGAGTGACTTCTGGAGCTTAGCTAATTAGGGTAGTAAGAAAATCGGACGGTAGTTCCAAGGTTCAAGAGGACTACCACCCTTGTGAAGAGGGATTACATGGGCAATTTTTCAGGCTTGTGGAACAGTACCAGACTGGAAAGATAGATTTAGAAGGTTGGTTAATATGTTCATTTGTGACATAGGCATAGGCATTCAGGGTAAGCTGGAACTCTTCACAGATGATACCAAGCTGGGTAGTAGGGTTGACATTGTGGAGGTGATTAGGGTACTTCAGAACAACTTACAAAGGATGGAAAGATGGTCTAACTTCTGACAACTGAAGTTCAATACAAAAAAAGTGCAAGGTGTTGCATTTGGGTAAAGGGAATCCTAGGACTAATTACTTGCTCAACAGGGTAAAACTCAGCACCTCTCAGGAAGAAAGGAACCTAGGGGTCATTATATGTTACTCCCTTAAACAATCGAGCAAATGCAACAAAGCTTATGACAAGGCAAATAGAATGTAGGGGTGCATAGGGTGAGGATTCGACAGCAGAAGCAAGGAGGTGATCCTCCCACTTTACAAGTCCCTGATGAGGCCCCACCTGGAGCACTGCATCCAGGTTTGGAATCTGCACCTTAAAAAGTACAGGGATAGGCTAGAGACTGTGCAGAGAAGAGCAACCAAGATAATACAGGGCCTCCATGGTCTCTCGTACAAGGAATGCCTGAAGGAGTTAAACCTATTATCACTAGAAACAAGGAGGAAGAGGGAGGACATTTATTTTTATTTATTTATTTATTTGTTCTAGGATTACAAATACCTTTGAGCCGAGGCTCTTTTACAAAGGTTCCATGTCATTGGTACAATTGAGACGACATAAGCAAAGATAACAGTTTATAAAATAAAAAAAAAAACACATAGTCTTGTAGAGGAAGAAAGAACAATATGGTGAAACTTTGGGAAGGGGAAAGGGAAAGGAGGAGGGTGAAATCAGGAGACTAAGTGGATGGGAGAAAAGGGAGGTAGGATGGGGGAACAGAGAGGAGAGGTGGAAGGCGGTAAGAATAGTGGTAGTGCAGCCGGGTGGCATTTGTCATGAGCCAGCAGGGAGGTGAAGATGGGGGGGGGGGGTGCTGGTAAAGTGCAGGAGTAGATGTGGATCCAAAAGGGCATCTTCAGCTATAGAACCAAAAGACATGTTTAGCCACAACATTCACAGAGGTTAGAGGCAGTGAGTGTTAGGCGGAGCCGAGTCTTAAAAGTGCTGAGCGATAGTGAGGATGAGATGTCGCTGGGAAGACCGTTGTACCAACTAGCGGCCCCGTAAGCAAAGGATCTTTGGCCTTGTGTTGTGCGGCAATGCGGGATTTGCAGAAGTTGAGATTTCTATCCCCTGGTATGGTGGGTGTGGATTCTCAGTTGTATGAGGGCACAGACTCCGGGGAGGGGCAAGGCCCAGCAAGATTTTCTTAGTAGTAATTCAAGTTTGGTGTTTTATTCCATTGGCAAGATTCAGCCATCCAGTTTGAGAATAGAGGTCACAGGTGTGAGTTAGACGTTGGGAGCCAGTGACAAGTCGACAGGCTTTGTTGAGGGCGGTGGATACATGTTTGAGTGCGGTGGTTGTAGCAGAGCCGTGAATGATAATGCCATAATCAATGATGGATATGATGGAGCTCTGGACAGCGACAGTGAGGGCTTCGCGTGTCAGGTGTTTCCTATGATGGAATAGCAGGCCTAGCTGGGAGTTAGCAGCTTTGGTGACATGGTCGATGTGGGCAGTGTAGGAGAGGTGAGGGTCAAGGGTGATCCCAAGATATTTAAAGTTTTTGACCTGTTCCAGTGCGCACCTTGTCTGGTGATAACAGACAGTTGGAAGTGCTTATGTTTATTATGGGAGCTGCTGAAGATCATGGCCTTGTTTTTTTTTTGATTAAGGATCAGTTTGTGCTTTGTGAACCAATTCTCAACTGAGGAGAAGCCAAGTTGGAGATTTTCTTGCAATTCCTTCGGGTCCTGGTGTGTGGCAAGGATTATTGCATCATCGGCATATAGGGTGATATGTTCAGTGCAGGAGTCTGGTAGGGTGTTAAGGAACAGGCTGAAGAGTAGGGGGCCCAGTATTAAACCCTGGGGGACTCCAGAGAGGACAGGTTTGGAATTAGAGTGCACATCCCTGATTGTTACATGCTGGGAGCGGTTTTCAAGATAGCTTTTGAACCAAGAGATTGAATCATTGGAGAGACCAGCATTTTTTAGTTGGCTCAGTAGGAGGGAGTGGTGGACAGTATTGAAGGCTTTGGTCAGGTCGATGAAAATAGCACCAGTTAGTTGTCCATTGTCCAGGGAGCTTTGAATGGAGCCGGTGAATTCGAGTAAGGCAGAGGATGTACTATGACCTTTCTAAAGCCATGTTGCTGCTTACAGAGAATATTATAATTGTCCAGATGCTCGATGTTGGTCTGCTACTATATCGCTCCAGTGCCTTCGATAGGGAGGCAGAATGGAGATAGGGTGAAGTTCACATGGTCAGTCTTATCACCACTTTTGTGAATCGGGGTAACAGTGGCCATTTTCCATTTGTCCGGGAATTGGCTAAGGGAAAGAGAGAGAGAGATTAAAGGTCTTGGTGAGGGGCCCAAGTACCTCGTTAAGCGTTAGAGATAGTAGCTTGAGGTCAAGTGTGTCATTGCTTGTTCTAGATTTGCTGATGGCTGTGGCAATGTAGTTTCGGACTTGATGTTTCTTTAGTGCTTTAAAGTAGAAAGGTAGGTGACAGGCATGGGTGGAGGAGTTGGGGGGGTGGGAGTTGACACATCTTGGAAGAAGTCAGGGGGAGAACACTGCTAAGGCAGTGAAAGCAATATTAAAAGTGTTTGCAATAGTTTTAGGGTCCAGTGTAGTGTGCCCATTTATGCTGAGTATGTTCAGTGAAGATTTTGACTGCTTCCCAGTGACATCTTTAATGTTTTTCCAGAAATCCCTCCCATTTCCCCAAGAGTTAGTGAGGGCATTTTTGTAGTAGTCAGATTTCTGTTGCCGAATGGATTTGGTGCAGTCGTTCAGTGCCCGTTTACAATTCTGGCTGTCGAGTTGCTTACCGGAGTTTCTAGCCAGTTCCCAGAGGTGGTCCCTGGATTTAAGTTTTATTAGAAGGTCTCCTGACAGCCAAGGGTTACTGAGCGATTTAACTTTATGCTTTTTGAGGGGGGCAAATTTATTACAGGCTTGATTGAAAATGTGAATAAATTGCTCCAGTGCAGTATTAGTATCTGTTGCCTTGAAGATGGGGGGCCAGTCCTGCAGACAGAGGTGCGATTTGAGGTGGGGTAGCTGACCATGGGGTAGGACTCTTCTGGTGATGATTTTTGGAAGGGGGCTTATAGAATTTGCTTGACCAGGTACAGCTGATGGGAGAGTTGTCACTGAGAGAGTCAGGGAGGACTGAGGTCTTCGTGATCCAAGAGGGGTGGTTGGTTAGGATCCAGTCAAGTAGGGTGCAGGTCCCAGTTCTGTAGTTCTTTCTGGTTGCATAGTCAACCATTTGAGTCAGGTTAGCTGATATAATGGAGTCCTTAAATGACCCACCTTCAGCTGAGAGCCAATTAATGTTAAATTCACCAAGAAGGATGATTTCGGAGTCTGATGGGTGGAATTTGACAAAGTCAAGGACAGCGGTTAGACCAGGTCCCTGTTCCTTAGGAGGTATGTAAACAGTGACAACTGTGAGGGCCTTATTGTGGGTGCCTAATAGGAGTCTGATGGGAAGAATCTGAGCAGGTGTTGCTGGAAGATTGGAATCAATGGTGTGTCCTCGGAGAGTGTCTTTCACATATAAGGCACCCCCTCCACCTCTTTTGGACTTACGATCAACCAGGAAGACATTGTAGCCAGGAAGGGTGATTGCCTGGTCAGGAATCTTTGGGGTGAGCCAAGTTTCAACTACTGACAGAATATTTGGGTTGTGTTGGGTGGTAAAGGCTTGCAGTGCATCAAGCTTAGGAAGTAAACTGCAGATGTTCAGGCACATGATTGAGAGAGTGCCTGTTGGTTTGTTTTGGTTGGAGGTGTTTGGTCCGGGGTTAGGGTGAACAGTCCCTGATATCAGCAGGAGGAGGAGGAGTACAAGTTTCAGGGTGCATAGTCGGAGTTCAGTCAGAGAGAGGTTGCATTTCTTTTTGAACAATAGTATGGCAGGTGGTAATGTCGAAAATGCAACATTGGAATAGTTGTATACGATGTGGCTAGATGTGCCCAAGGCTCACACATGAGCAGGGACAGATCAATTTTGGTGGTGTGCCTCCAGGGGGGAGGATTTGCCCCATTGCCAAATGATGTAAAATAATCAAATCCACAGGAAAAGGACCAGTAAACTGTTTGATCTACAGTAACAAGACAAAGGATGTGTTAAATTCCTGGAACACTGGCTTGGGTCATATGCAGGAAGTTAAACCTTTTGTCAGTGTCTTCCCTTTGTTTAAATAGTTGTGAATGGTCCTCAAAGACATGCAGATCCCTTTAGCAAAAAGGTAGACAGAAATGTGGATTCAGTTTGCACTCCCCAGGTCAGAGCTTTTAGAATTTCTTAGCTGTACTTACTTTGATTGTGATGGCTTCCAAAAAAGTTTATTTATAATGAGAATTCCAGTATCTACTGGTGATGTTTTCCAGTTTCTTAGTCCAGAAAACTTTCATAGATCTCATATCCAAGAATGGTCTAGCTCCTCCAAGCCAAAACACATGGAAATCCACAAAACTAAACTACTGAGAGACAAACACAAACACCCAGCCACACAGCCCAAGTAGACTTTCAAGTTCTTGAAAGGCATTAATAAGGTGCCATACAAAGAACTATTTCAAAGGGCCACCATCTCCACCTCCAGGGGACATGAATAGAAACTACAGGAAGAGAGCTTCAGAAAAGATCGAAGAAAGCATTTTTTTCATGGAAAGAGTGGTAGAGCCCAGGAACAGCCTGCTGGAGGAGGTGGCGAGTGCACGGACCATGGCAGCTTTCAAACAAGGGTGGGATAGAGCAAGGGCTCAAAGGAGAATGAAGATCAGGAAAGGGTACATTTCAAAAGTGGGGGTTAAACCCCAGGAACTATAAGAGGTCTTGGAAACTCTTGGGCAGACTAGAAGGACCACAGTCTCCTTCTGCCATCACTTTTCTATGTTTCTAAAGCAAATTGGTTGGAACCATTTAATAAGGAGTTCTCTGAGTTGGGTGAAGGCTTCTCAAGGGTTGTCAACTGAGTTGTACTTCTGGGACTGGAATCTCTGCCTGTAGGTCTCTCCTGAGATGTCATACTTTTTAAGGATTTCTGTTTTCACTAGGTCATAGTTTTCTGACTGTGCGGTGTCCATATTGCTGTAGGCATGTTGGGCTTTACCTGTCAGATAAGGTACTAGCCTGCATTGTCCATTGCTGTTTTGGCCACTGCCAGGCTCAGGTGACCATTTCAAAAGTTGTCAGGTATGCGTCAATATCATCTGAGGGCTACGGCTTTGTAAGTTTAATGTCTTTTAAGCTGTTTGTGTTTTACTGATCTGCTGAACCTGTACCAGATCCTCCAGCTTTGATAGCTTGCAAGGCATCCAGCCAACATTTCTCCTGTCGCTGCATCCCTTCTCTTATCTGTTTCTGTAGATGCTGCATCTCTTTTTCTCTCTGTTTCTCAGTCTCTTTCTTTGTCGTATAGCCCACCATTTGAAGAAGGCAGACATGCTTTCAGGTTTTGTCCCTGTCTGTTCTTCCATCACTGGCGCCGGCTGTACAGTCTCAATTTGGACTTTTGTTTCTGCATCTAGTTTGGCTGTCACTCTTCTGGTAATCACTCTATAACTTGCTGTTGCAGGATCCATACCTTTCTTCTGTGCTTCCCTGGTACCAGGTCTAGTACCCATGCATAAGCTTAGAGTATGCACAGCATAAATCCAACTTCTAACACCAACTGTAGGCAAGGCATATGTCAGGAAGCATAGGCAAATGAGGAGAAGTTTTAAAAGTCACAAATAGTGTTTTATTATTATCAATAACAATAGAAAAAAATGAAATAGTGCAGGATAGCTGTTGATACAGGCAGTTCAAACAAAGGCCTTCATCTGAGAGTCTCATTAAAATCTACAGCTCTCTATCTCCAAACAAAAAATTGCTCTTTTTTTTTATAAGGTGTTTTTCCCTGGCAATTAAATTCTGCATCGTGTTCTTGTAATTTACATCACCTCTGTTCCACAAAATGTATTAAGACTGTCAATTTCTTTCCTGTCACCAGCCTGAAGAGTACATTAGTCTTCTTAACAGGTGCAATCAATGAAGACATCCTGTCCAAGAGCTGATTTCCTGCTAATAATTCTGCAAACAAGCTTGCGTAGGTCACAGTGCACTTCAAGGTTAACCCCATGTGTTATAGATAAACCCAAATAGCTTTGTGTAAAAATGTACATAACATAATTATATACATTTGCAAGCTAAGAGATCCCAGTTTCACATAAACATTCATAGAGATGTAAAAACATAGAAGTTGTCAGCAGATAAGGACCTCTAGGACCACCTAGTCTGTCCTAAATTCCCTACCTACTGTGCTACCGCAGACCCTACTCAACCTCCGGCCTTACCCCTCCCAGCCCTATTACTATAGTACCTTTGTGTCTATCCCATGCATGTTTGAATCCTGCTACCATTTTAGTACCCACCATCTCTGCTGGGAAGCCATTCCAGGTGTCCACCACTTTTCGTAAATTTCCTCACATCCCCTCCAAGTCTCCCCCTCCAGCTTCATGCCATGACCCCTTGTCCTCAAGCATCTCATTCTATGTAAAATGCTACCCTCCTGTATCTTATTAATACCTTTGAGGTATTTGAACATTTCTATCATGTCCCCTCTTTCCCTCCTTTCCTCTAGAGAGTACATATTTAATTCCTTGAGTCTTTCCTTGTAGGGCTTTTGATGCAGGCCATGCACTATTTTCGTTGCCCTCTTCTGTACCACCTTCACCCGATCTATGTCTTTCCGGAGATGGGCCTCCAGCACTGGACATAGTACTCTTGGTGGGGCCTCACCCTCGATCTATACAGGGGTAACACTACCTCCCTCTTTCTGCTGTGATGCCCCTCCCTATGCACATTTGCATTCTGCTAGCTTTTCCCATCCCCTTATCACACTGCTCTGCTACCTTCAGGTCATCAGATATAATAACCCCCATGTCCCTTTCCTGTTTTGTGGGTGCCAATACCTCCCCACCCAATTAGTATGTTGCCCTTGGGTTTCTGTTCCCTATGTACATAATTTTACACTTTTTGCATTGAAGCCCAGTTGCCAAACCCTTGTCCAGTCTTCCAACTTTTTCAGATTGTTCCTCATTTTACCACCCCCACCCCCGGTGTGTCCACTTTTTTGCAGATTTTTGTGTCATCCATGAACCAGCATACTTTCCCTTCCAGCCATCCTGCAATGTCACCAATAAAGACATTGAAGAGGACCTGGTGCAGTAATGACCCCTGTGGCACCTCGCTGGTTACTGTGCCTTCTTCAGAGTGAACCCCATTTACCATCACCCTCTGACTCCTGTTTCTTAACCAACTTCATATCCATTTTATTACTTTTGGACCCACTCCTATGCTGCCCAGCTTGTTTACCAGTCTTCCTTGTGGAATGGTGTGGAAAGTCTTACTGAAATCCAGGCAGGCCACATCCACCGCCCCACCCCCGCTCTACTTCCCTGGTCACCCAGTTAAAGAACCCGGTCAAGTTTGTTTGACAAGATCTCCCCCATGTGAATCCATGCTGCCTTGAATCCTGTAATACACTGGTTACAAGATCTTTCCCAATCGTTTTCTTCAGTAGTGTTTCCATTACCTTGCCCACCACTGAAGTCAGGCTGACAGGTCTGTAGTTTCCTGCCTCCTCCCTATTCCCACTTTTGTGAAGTGGGACCACATCTGCCCTCCTCCAGGCCCCCAGAACTTACCCCCATCTAGTGACTGGTTGAACAGAGCTGTCAGAGGTGCAGTCAGCTCCTCCTTAAGCTCCCTCAGTATCCTAGGGTGTACCCCATCTGGCTCCATTGCCTTATCCACTTTTAGTTTTGCTGGTTCCTTGAGGACTCTATGCTCCGTAAAAGGACTTGTATCCTCTTCCCTTCCTTTAATGCCCCTTTCCCCTATCTGTGGCCTGTCACCTACCCCTTCCTTCATAAATATTGAACAAAAGTGTTTGTTCAATATGTCTGCTTTTTCTGGTCCTCTTCCACAGAAACCACTTTCTATTCCTCCCTTTTTCTTCCTCTTTTCGCATATATACCTAAAGAATGGTTTAACCCCCTTTTTTACTGACTTGGCAATATCCTCCTCCATTTGTGCCTCCACACTCCTAACTGCTTTCTTGCCTCCCTTTGTTTTGCCTCATTACCCTCCCTATCCTCTTCCTTCTGTGTCGACTTGTACCTTCTAAATGCCAGCTTCTTTTCCTTTACTTTCTCCACTGCTTATTTAGAGAACTACAGCAGTCTCTTTTATCTCTTGCCCTTTTTAACCTGCCTTACATAGAGGTTTGTTGCCTTCTCAATGTCATCCTTTATTTTTACTCACTGTTCCTCTACTCCACTCAGTCTCCCAATCTCTGCTAAGGCTTCCCTGAGACATTTTCCATCTTCTTAAAATAGGTCCTCCTGAAGTCCAGGACCCCATTTTAGTGTGGTTTGATTCTGGCCCAGTTCTTACATTGAAGTTATACTGTGTATATATATATATATATATATATATATATATATATTAACCACAGAGAATCAAGGGAAGAAAGGAAGAATAGAAACAGCAAGTGAAGGAATGGAGAAAACGGGGAGAACTTGTGGAATCGTTGGAGTGGCCAATTCTTAGGTGCCACAAGGAAAATTTGATTACACAATCAGACAGGGAAGAGATAGACAAGTGGCAGAATAGGAGAAGAGAAAATAGAGCCTTGCTTTAACTCTCGCTGCATAAGAAATGGATCAGGGTCTTACTCAACCCTGTCACAATCCTGTGCTGATAAGAAACCATACTTCCTCATTTCGAGGAAATATTGCATGGCCCTGATGCCCTGGGTATGCTTAATATTGTTGTATAAAAATGTCACATTGAAGGTTACTACAATATGATGTTCTCAACCAGGATAACATTAAAAACCCATCACCTCTATCCACAATATATGAGGACAGTGTTTCCACTATGGACATGATGCAGCAATCTACATACTAGGAGAGGGATTCAGTTAATAAAGCCACCCCAGACATGATTGGTATCCTGGGTGGGTAAATCAACTGCTTGGCAACCTTAGTCAGTACGTATATTGTGGGCCTACAGGGATATTCCATAACTAGGAATTCTTTCTCCTACTTCATGATGATCTCCTATTACAATGCCTCAATAATGTAACTGCCAGTCATCTTCTTGATGGGCAGTTTTAAGTTACTTAACAAAGGATGATAAACTGCTGTATTATGAATCTGCTGTTGTATCTCATTTATGTATTTGTCCCTGTCCTGTACTACACCATTGCCCCCATAATCTGCTGGTTTTATTGTAGATACAATGTTCCTTCTCAGATTCTACATAGTATCCATTTCTCCTCTACTTTGATTTTGATATACCCTCTCTATTGGGATACATAGAGGCCCTCTAAATCCCTCTCACAGGCCTCTAAAAACCCATTAAAGATCTGGTTAATCAGAGGACAGAAGGTAGTTTTTTTTGTTAATTCTGCCCTCTGATGAACCATACCTCCTCCTCTAAATCACAAACAGTTACTGTACTCACGTCTGTGGTTTGTTTGCACATATTGTTAATGGGAAAATAAACACCACAAATTTAGGAGGTGCACAAATCTCTGTAAATCTATGCAAGTCTAAACTTTATTGCTTTTAATTAGTTGGTGCAAAACTTAGCCCTTTGCTCAGGAAGCTCCTTGCTTAATCAGTAAGATAGTAGCTTGATAAATTTATAATGTTATCCTGTTTAAGAAAGCTTATTTTACCTCTGACTCAGATAATAGACTTAGATTTACCAGTGCAGTCCTTAATGATGTCCCTATTAATTCCAGTACTATGGATAACTGTTCCTTGAACTGTTGCACCTGTCCCTCTTTGTTGATAATGTGGATGGCCTTTTCCTCAGTCGCTGAACCTTCTTCTGCCTCTTTACTTGGTTTACTTGGTATTATAGGACAAAAGTAGGCCAGTGGCCCATCGAGATTGTCCCCCACCACCATGGTGGGAAACTGGTTAAACCCAAAATGTATTAGTCTCCATCCTATGGTCTAGATTCTTTTTAAAGGAAGAAATCAAAGCACTATCCTCTAAATACTGCAGAAGGGTATTCCACAGTGTTGGAGTTCTTACAGTAAAGTAGTTTAATCTCTTAGTAGTATTTGATTTTCTTATTTCAATCTGTTTGTTAAGCCTTGGAAAGCTCCTTCTATTAGTAAATTTTAGGCCACACTGATCCATTTGATCCCAAGAGCTGAGAATTTTGTACAATAGGAGTATATCACCTCTAGTTCTTCTACTCTGTAAAGAGTGCAGTCCAGTTTCCTGCAGTCTTAAGTGATAATCACTGTTCGCTAATCTCGGTGCTAATTTTGTTGCTCTCCTCTGAATCCTCTCCTTTTTATCAATATTATATTTCTGGTATGGGTTCCAAAAAGGAGATCCATAGTCAGAATGTAGCCTAACATGAGTCCTAAAGAGAGGAATAATACATTCCTGGGTCCTAGTTACAAACGTTCGTTTGATATGAGTAAGTAAGGCATTTGAGGTTTTGGCTACCTTATTACAGTGGTCAATAGATGAAAGCTTATTATTAACAATGACTCCAAGGTCTCTTTCAGATGAGGAAGCTTTAAGGGGCCGATTGTTTAGGACTTAATTTTGTTTGGGATTGTTTTTCCCATAATGTAACACAGTACATTTATCAGAATTGAGAAACATCCTATTGTCAGCTGCCCATGATTCTATGGTTTTTAAGTTGTTGTTCAGAATAATTCTATTTGCTTCTGTTAATACTGCCCCACCTAATTTAGTATCGTCAGCAAATTTAGAGAGAAGATTTTCAGTACTGACATGCATATCGCTAATATAAACATTAAACAAGGTAGGTCCAAGAACCGACCCTTGGGGGACCCACTGGTAACATGCCCTATATCTGATAGGGACCCATTTATATTAACTTGCTGATGTCTGTTTGATAGCCAGCCAGAACCCCATCTGACTAGGACTGTAGAGAACCCTAAATTGGACATTTTATCAAGGAGCATACCATGCAGTACCTTATCGAAGGCTTTGCTGTAATCAAGTAGTATAACATCCACGGGAGTCCCACTATCAAGTCCTAAACTTATATATTTATAAAAGGAAACAAGGTTGGTTGTACAGGAGTACCCAGGCCTAAAGCCATGCTATGCTGGATCAATTATGTTCTTAAAAATTGATTCCCCTTCCAGTAATTGTTTAATATTTTTTTCCATAACTTTCCCCACTACAGAGGTTAAGCTTATAGGGTGATAATTCTCTGGGTTTGAATGATTGCCTTTCTTGTAAATGGGTATTACTGTGGCATTTGCCCAGTCATAAGGTGTTACTCCTCGTTGAAGAGATTTATAAAAAATTTGTGCTAGGGTTTAGCAATGACCTCTGCTGTTTCTATTAAGAATCTTGTGCTAATTTTATATGGTCCTGGACTAGATATCTTTTTGAGGGATTGCAAAACTACCAATGTATCAATATCAGAGATGTAATAATCTGTAGATATGCTGTTTGAACCCTGGTTTATTTTGGGATAGTCTTTTATGGAAAATACAGAACAAAACTGTGTATTGAAGGCATTGACTATTTCCTTGTCAATAGTTATAAACTTGTTATTTAGAAATAGGGGACTAATGTACCTATTATTCCCTTTTTTATAATTGAGACAAGAAAAAAGTGATTCGTAACTATCTTTACAGTAAGCCAGATGAAATTCGAGTTTCTTTTTTGACTGTAAAATAGATTGTTTTAATTGTTTTAATGCATTTCTATATTGTATTAATAAATGTTCTTTACTGATACCTTCACTTTTTTAAAGAGAATATAATTTCTTTTTATTTCTAATTTGTTTCTTGATAATTTGGTTAAACCATAATGGAATTTTTCCCTTTTTGTTCAATTTCTTTTTTTGGGGACAGAAAGTTCTTCAAGTTCATAGATCTTATTTTTTAAATATTCCCAGGCCATTTTGAGAGATAGAGGGGATAAAACTTCCTCCCAAGAAATTTTATTTAAATGTTCTTTAATAATATTAAAATCAGCATAATCATAATTTTTGAATTGTGTGTTTTATGTGATGTACAGTATTAACAGTAAGTGATATTGTAATAGAATAATGGTCACTGGAACCAAGGGGGTCACTAATACATACCCTAGATATTATTTTCCCTATATTAAATATGACCAGATCCAATACATTATCTCCCCCTGTTGGTTCTGTAACAAACTTTTCCAAACCTAAATCTACAATAAGTGATATTAAATCATTTTCACTATGATTTTTCCAGATAGTGAGGTCCAGTTGATGGTGGGCATATTAAAGTCTCCTAATACTAGAATATTACCTTTACTTGCCATATCAGATATCTCCTTATGGAGCACAAATGTGTACTCAGCATTTGCTGATGGAGGTCTGTAACAAGTACCGTCCATTATTTGTGGTTGACCCTTAAGCTGAATATTGACCCATATGGTTTTGATGTCATTAGTTGGAGGGAGTTGAAAAGAAGTTATATCTTTCCTAACATATATACAACCCCCCCTCCTATTTGACCTACCGTTTTTATGATAAAGTCTATAGTCTGGTAATCTTGTTGCCCATATCGAGTCAGGGTCCCACCATGTTTCAGTTACTGGTATGAGTGCATAATTAGTTAATATGCATTTAGCTTCTAATTCTGCAATTTTCTCTTGATTTAATGATCTCACATTCAATGAAAGAATCTCATAAGTAGGATTATCGCTAATTGAACTTTCTAGAGGACAGGAGAAAAACCTGTTCTCCCCCCCAAGCTTCTAGTTTAAAGGTTTATTGATAGCAGAAAGAACACTCTTGCCCAACAAAGAAGTACCCCTTCTACTGAGATGTAATCCATCCCAGCAGTACATGAGGTTGTTTTGGTAGAGTTGTTCCCAATGAGTAAGACACAAAATGCCCTGATGGGGACACCATCTCCTAAGCCAGTCATTAAAGGTTTTTATTTTGTTTATTATAGCAGTTGTTGCCCTTGGTACAGGCAGAATTTTGGAAAAGCAGACAAGGCTATCCTTGTCAGCCAGTATGTTGCTAAGTGCAATGATATCGAATTTAAGGTCTGCCAGACTTGATCTATTGATATCATTCATGCCAGAATGTATAACAAACACAGGTTTATCACCTGCCCCCACTAGTACTTCCTTGACCACCGTAGTAATATCTGTAACTCTTGCCCCTCTTAGGCTAGTACATATTCGATTAAGGTTATCCACATTACAGATTGGACGATCTAGATGTTTGATTATGGAATCACCGATAACATAGATTTGTTTATCTTTAGTTTTGGAATCAGTCTTCTCACTTACTGGAGTCAAATTATCCTCTGAGACTGGGACAGATTTAGTCTCTATATTAGGTCTGGACATTTTTTGACTAGTGGTCTTCATTTTATTTTCTGCTACGGGACCTTTATGTGGTGGTGGGCAGGATGTAGTATTGGTTTCCAAGGGGTCATAAATCTTCTCTTTTTGGGGGGACTC
The DNA here is from genome assembly GCA_016271365.2 of Neoceratodus forsteri. Lineage (NCBI taxonomy): Eukaryota > Metazoa > Chordata > Ceratodontiformes > Ceratodontidae > Neoceratodus > Neoceratodus forsteri. The sequence continues at coordinate 480,090,423 of CM028131.1, forward strand.
TGTAGATTCTATAGTAAGGGCTTCATAGCTGTTAGATAAGGGTACTAGGGGTGCACTATGGAATATTTGTCCTCCCCTGTGTTTAGTTTTATGTTTGAAAACCACAGACCAGTTGTCTGTTTCATCATCAGGCTGATTATTATTAGAGGCATTACTTACTGAACCAGAGATTTCATGTGGGGTGTTAAGGGTCTCGGGGGAACTATCTGGCCCAGCATTAGAGCTATATAATCTTCCAGTGCTTCAATTTCTGGACTTGCAGCTCTGGCTGACTGTAATTGTAATATTTCAGATTGCAGAGTCGGCAACAGCAAACATCTATCACAGATAAAATCTGTGATTTGAGGACCCCAGCCAAACATCTGGCAGGAAAAGCAGTAGTTGTTTGGAACATATATATTTCATTTATTACTGTATGTATCAGTTTATTAAAACTTTTTAAATTCAATTTTTATATTACCTGGTCCCCTTTCCCCTGCTGCCCCAGTGGACACAGCAGACACATGCATATGTGCCTGTCTCTGTGCGTGTCTCCACGTGCGGCCCCGTGCACACTCACCCCGCTCACTAGAGGGGCTGTTTAAATAGCCCAGAAACTGGAAGTTTGCAGCTGTTTACTTATGACTTTATTGCTGACTTTAAAATAATAAAATAAGCCTGTGAACTGCACTATGCAAGTGCTACAGGCACTAGTAACCCAATATAGGGCTAAAAAGCATTGTTCCTGTGCCCCACAGCTAGCTAGATAGCAAGATTGAGATCAAGCTCTATTGGACTTAGATACAGCCCTCCAGTGTCCCACAATCCCCAGCAGCTGTAATAGAGACAGCTCCCTTAAGAGAAGAGAACCAGAACAACACACAATTGTAAAATGGTATATTTCACACAATCAATATAAGTTCTACATATTAGGCTTATAAAACACCATCTCTCTCCAGAGGTATGCTTACTCCAGCAAAAAAAATGCCTCTTTGAACCCTTTCATCCTTTTGTCACCCTCTCATTATTCCTTGCTAATACTTGGGAATAACTGGAATACTGTTTATTTTTCCCCATGTTATATTACTTATAATGTATGTAATTTTATGCTGCAGCTGTTTTACTTGTTTTGTGAGGCACCTTGATAATCTGAAAGGCGCCATATAAATGAACTTAATTTGATTTGATTTAATACCCCTGAGGTTAGTGATTCTTTTGCTTCTGCAAGGCTGGGGAATCCTCTAAAAAACATGGCATTATATATCATCAGGGGCATCGATGGTAGAGGCATGCACACTAGTCCATTTACAGAGGAGAAAGTCCTGAAAGAACTTGCAAATCTTAATGTGGACAAAGTAATGGGGCCAGCCGGAATACATCCAAGGTTATTGGAGGAGCTCAGAGAGGTGCTGGCTGGACCTGTAACAGTCCTATTCAACCACTCACTGGAAACAGGAGTGCTCCTGGAAGATTAGAGAAGGGCAGATGTAGCACCACTTCACAAAAGTGGTAGCAGGGAGGAGGTTGACAATTACAGGCCAGTCAGCCTGACCTGGGTGCTGGGGAAATTAATGGAATCGTTACTAAAAGAAAGGATTGTAGAATACCTTGAATTCAGTTGTTTACAAGATCCAAGGCAGGATGGATTCATTAGGGGGCGGTCATGTCAAACTAATCTTTTAGATTTTCTTGACTGGGTGATCAGGGAATTAGATCAGGGTGAAGTGGTGGATGTGGTCTACCTAGATTTCAGTAAGGCCTTTGGCACTGTTCCACATAGGAGACTCGTAAACAAGCTGGGCAGCCTAGGAGTGGGACCAAAAGTGGTAAACTGGGTAAGTAATAGGTTGGGGGATAGGCAACAGCGGGTGGTGGAAAATGGAGTTCACTCTGAGGAAAAGAGGGTGACTAGCGGGGTGCGGCAAGGATTATTACTGGGACCAGTCCTCTAATATCTTTATAAGTGACATTGCAGAGGGACTAGAAGGGAAGGTATGTCTTTTTGCAGATGACACTAAACTCTGGAAAAAATTAATAGAGATCTAGGTAAGCCTGAGGAGTGGTCAAGCATGTGGCAACTAAGTTTCAATACAAAAAAGTGCAAAATCATGCACTCGGGGCATAGAAACCCAGGGTCAGAGTACAAAATGGGAGGAGTGATACTGACAACCACCAAACAGGAAAGAGACTGTGTGTTATCATATCTGATGACTTAATGGTGGCCAAACAATATGACAAGGCAGAGGGAGAGCCAATGGGATGCTAGGGTGCATAGGGAGGGGTATCAGCAGCAGAAAGAGGGATGTGGTGATACCTCTGTACAAATGTCTGATAAGACCCCACCTAGAGTACTGTGTCCAGTTCTGGAGTCCTCATCTCCAGAAGGACATAGACAGAGTAGAGGCAGTCCAGAGGAGGGCAACTAAAATGGTGCAGGATCTGCATCAAAAGCCCTATGAGGAGAGACTGAAAGACCTCAATATGTACACTCTGGAGGAAAGGATGGAGAGGTGGGATATGATAGAGACTTTCAAATACCTCGAGTATAAATAAGGTACAAGAGGGAAGCCTTTTTCAGAAAAAAGATGCTCAAGAACAAAGGGTCAAGCTATGAAGCTGAAGGTGAGTAAACTCGGGAGAAATTTAAGGAAACACTTCTTCACAGAAAGGGTAGTGGATGCCTGGAACAGCCTCCCCGTGGAGGTGATGTGAGCAAAAACTGTAATGAGATTTAAGAAGGCACGGGATAGGTATAAGGGAACCTTAGAAGTAAGGATGGGGGGGGTTAAGCTGGAGATCAAGTAGGGTCTGCGGTGTGACTGTAGGTAGGGGAAAATGGGCAGACTGGGTGGGCCAAGCAGTCTTTATCTGTCGTCAGATTCTATGTGTCTATGTTTCTATTACATTCCTTTTTATTGCCCCTTGCAATATATTCCTGTAGTGAATTTGTATCAGTAGAGGAGGAGTTTGTTCTCCTATCATTTCCTGTTTGTCTGTTTTGCCTAGTCAAATACTTAACAATTGTTAAACACAGATGCATAGAAACATAGACATTGAAGTCAGAAGAGGGCTGTTGACCCATCCAAGTTGCCCGCCCTCTCTAACTATTCCGCCTCGCCCTAGTGGCAGTCCTTTCCTTTTTGTTGTCCCCCCTTTTTCCTAACTAAACCCACCAGCCTGTCCCATCCCTGCTTGAAGCTGACAATTGATTTAGCCTGTACCACTTCTTCTGGTAGTTTATGCCACTGATCTACCACTATTTCCATTAAGAAATGCTTCTGGATGTCCTTTCTGAATCCCCCCACCACCACCACCGCCACCACCACCAGCTTTAGTGAATTCCCTCTTGTCCCCGTGTTTGAATTTAAGAAGAATTATTCCATGACATCTATCCTATCTATCCCATGCAGGTACTTGTATGTCTCAGTCATCTCACCCCTTTCCCTCCTTTTCACCAGGGTATACATGCTTAAGTCCTTCGGCCTCTCCTCATATGTCAAATTCCCAACACCATGCACCATCTTAGTTGCCCTACGCTGTACTGCCTCTGCCTTGTTGCAGTCTTTACTTAGGTGTGGGCTCCAGTACCTTGTGCAGTATTCCATATGTGGCCAGGCCACACCAGTGACCTGCAGAGAGGAAGGATCTTCTGCCTTCTACTGCTATTTCTCTACCTATGCACCCCAGCATTTTGTTTGCTTTGCGCTCTGTCCCATTGCAGTGTGCAAACATTTATAGGGTCTCTAATATCATCACCCCTAAATCCTTTTCTTCAGCAGTGTTATCCAGCACTACCCCTCCCATTTTGTGTTGCATCCTTGGGTTCCATTTCCCAATGTGTATTACTTTACATTTCTTAATGTTAAAGTTCAGCTGCCAAATCCTTAGACCAACTCTCCAACCTGCCCAGATCCTCTCTCAGTTCCCATCTCCCTTTGTCTGTGTTGACCCTTGCACAGATCTTAGAGTCATCTGCAAAGAGGCATATATTACCCTTGATGCCTTCACCTATGTCATATATGAACATATTGAAGAGAACTGGCCCTAGTACTGACCCCTGAGATACCCCACGAGTAACTTCCTTCACCTCTCAAAACTCCCCAGTGACATTACCCTCAGTGTTCTACCCCCCAACCAGCTGTCTCCCCAATTCATCATCATTTCCTCTACTCCAAGGCCCTAATCTTTTTGACAAGTATCCAATGGAGGACTGAGTAATAGGCCTTGCTGATGTCAAGGTACTGTATGTCAGTTGCCTGCCCCTTGTCTGCTGCTGTAGTAACCCAGTTGATGAACTTGACCAGATTTGTCTGGCAGACCTTCCCCTCATGAACCCATACTGTCTGGGGTCCTGCAGCCCATTCCCTTCAAGCATGTCCACCAACCAGGTCCTCCCTCAGTAGATATTCCATGATCTCCCCCACTATAGATGCCAAGCTAACTGACCTATGGTTCCCTGGCTTATCCTTCTTCCAACTCTTGTGTAGTGGAACCACATATGCAGTCCTTTAGTCCTTAGGGACCACCCACGTGGCTAGTGAGCTATTGAAAATGTCTGCTTGTGGCCCTGCTGTAAACCTTTCTACCTTACGTAGCATTCTCAGGTGAAAGCCTTCAGGTCCCATATATTTATTTACTTTTAACCCTACTAGATTGTTTTAACACTCTTTTCTCTGTTATCTGGACCTTTGCCTTAGTGCCTTTACTCTCTCCCTTCCTATTCTCACAATCTGACAGTGGCCTATCCTTCTCCTCAGTGAATACCAAACACTAATAATTGTTTAGTATCTCTGCCTTCCCCCTCATCTTACCCATCATTGCTCTTAAAGAGCCCCGACACTATTAAAACTTGAAAAAAGTGAGATTTAGACACAATTCAGTTTACTTTTCATATATAGGCTATTCAGAAAGGACAGGACAAACAGGAAAGGTAGGGGGTGATGATCTATGTATGGGAGGGACTAAGAGGCATAAGGGAAGGGGGAAGAAGGGTCAGAGGCTCTATGGATGCAGTTTCAGGACTCAAAGAGCAGGATACTGAGGATGGGGGTGGTCTATAGGGCACCAACTCAAGGGGAGGAGCTGGACAGGGAGTTGGCAGAACAAATTAGGAGGGTTTGCAAGAAGGGGAAAACAGTGGTGATGGGACCAGTGCTGTTTGGGATATTCATGGCAAATATCTTATATGGGACCCAGAGTAAGATCAGTCTGTTCGCAGACCATACCAAGATGGGAACTGTAGTGGATGACATAGAGGGGTGTAGGGGACTGCAGGAAGACCTTACTAAACTACAGAAGTGGTCAGAAACATGGCAGATGGGGTTCAATGCCAAGAAGTGCAAAGTGCTGCACTTCAGAGTTAAGAACCAGAGGAGGGGCAATCAACTGGGAGAGGTACAGCTGGGGAACACAGAGGAGGAAAAGGACCTGGGGGTGATTATAGCAGGGAATATGGACAACTTAGCTTACTGCAGGAAGGCAGCAGTGAAAGCCAACAAGATGTTGGGCTGTATAGCAAGGGGAATCTCCTCTAGAAGTAGTGAGGTGATCCTTCCCATGTACAGGTCACTGGTCAGGCCGCACCTGGAATACTACGTGCAGCACTGGTGCCCATTCCTGAAAAAGGACATCAGATTGTTGGAGGGATAGCAGTGCAGACTGACTAAGATGATCCAGGGTTTGGAGGGGAAATCCTATGAGGAAGGGTTGAACATGCTAAACATGTATTCCCTGGAGGAAAGAAGGGATAGGGGAGATATGATTGAGACCTTTAAGTACCTGAAGGGGATAGACAAGACTAATACAGGAGAGATATTCCAGATCAGAAGAGGGAGGGATACAAGAGGGCATCAACTGAGGTTGGAGGGGGTAAAATTCAAGAGGGAAATCAGGAGACATGTTTTCACTGAATGGGTGGTAGGTAAGTGGAACACTCTGCCTGAGGAGGTGATACTCTATAGGATGGTGGGCTTTTTCAAGAGGGGATGGAATAGAGTGAGGGGGGGATGACTGCAAGGGGGGAGGAAAGGGGGGACAGCTGCAAATTGAGGGGCTAGCTGCACAATCAAGCAGACTCGATAGACCGTGAGGCCTGTGTCTGCTGGCATTTTCGTATGTTCGTATATTTTCTATAATTCTTTTCCTTTTTTTCTTTATTGCTGAGGACAGTTGTATAAAAGAGGATTACTGTCCCTTTGACTTTATCTGCTCTTTCTGCTTGCCTACTGGACTGCAGTTGCAGCAGCCACTCCGAAGAGTGGGGTTATTCTAGATGCCCTACAGGGGGCATGCCTTAGACAACTAGTACTGGAGCCCACTCGAGAGGGAGCAGTCTTAGACCTGGTTCTCTCAAATGGAGATGGAGAGAGGATCACAGATGTAGAAGTGGGTAGCCATCTGGGAACTAGTGACCATCGAACAGTATGGTTCTAATAAACACAGCAATAGAGCAAGCCATACAAAGGCAAAAGTACTGGACTTCAGGAGGGCTGACTTTGCCAAAATGGGTGAGTGCCTAAGGAATGCACTAGCAAATGGGCAGGAAGGAGGGGTGGAAGAACAATGGGAAATAATTAAAACTGCCATCACAGAGGTAATGAGCATTTGTGTGAAGCAAATTAACAAAACAAAACAATGTAAGAAACCACTATGGTTCTCAAAGGAAGTGGCAGTGAAGGTTCAAGAGAAAAAGAAAGCATTCAGGAAGTACAAGGAATCCAGAAGGAGCAGGACAGAGAACTGTATCAGTTAAAGCAAAGGAGGCTGGGAAGGCAGTCAGAACAGCAAACCAACCGAGAAAAAGATAAACTCAGTTAAGAAGGGGATAAAACTTTTATAGGTACATCGGGGAGCGAAAGAAGACCAAGGGAGGGATAGTGAGGCTTAATAAAGGGAGGGAGGGTGGGAAGAGGGAGACTGTGAAAAGGCAGAGATACTAAACAAATATTTTTGCTCAGTATTTACAAATGAAGAGGGGGAGGTACCTAAAACAAACAGTAGAAACACTCTGGATACAGAAGTTGATACCAGCCCATTTACAGAAGAAAGGGTTCTGAAAGAACTCTTAAAACTGAAGGTGGACAAAGCAATGGGGCCTGATGGGATTCATCCCAGAATTCTAAAAGAACTAAGGGTAGAACTAGTGACACCACTGACTACCCTTTTAATAAATCATGGGAGGATGGGGTGGTACCGAGGACTGGAGGAGGGCAGATGTGATTCCCTTCACAAAAGTGGGAGCAAGGCAGAAGCAGGAAACTACAGACCTGTTAGTTTAACCTCAGTGATAGGGAAAATGATGGAATCACTTCTGAAGGAAAGAATTGCTCGAGTATCTAGGAGACCAGAGGGCACAGGACCCTAGGCAGCATGGATTCACATGGGAAGGTCTTGCCAGACTAATCTGATAGATTTCTGACTGGATGACCAAAGTAGTAGATCAGGGGGGCTGTGTACATGGCCAACCTAGACTTTAGCAAGGCATTTGACACAGTCCCACACAAAGATTAATATAAGTTAGCCAGCCTGGGAGTGGGTCCCAAGATGACATCCTGGGTAAAGAATTGGCTGGAGAATAGGACACAGAGAGTAATAGTAAATGGAGTCCACTCAGAAGAAAGGAGGTTACTAGTGGGTACCACAGGGTTCAGTATAGGACTGTCTCCTTCAATGTCTTTATAGCGACATTGCAGAGGGACTGGAAGGAAAAGTATGTCTCTTTGCAGATGACACAAAGATCTGCAATCAGAAAGTTGATGCACAGGGTGGGGTGGAAAAAGTGAGAAGGGTCTTGGCAAGGTTAGAGGAATGGTCAAATGTATGGCAGCTTAGATTCAATGCTAAGAGTGAGGTAATGCACCTGGGAAACAAAAACCCAGGAGAAGAGTACACAATGGGGGGTGAGATACTAACAACAACAAAAATGGAAAGGGACCTGGGGGTAGTTATATCAGATGACCTAAAGGTGGGCAAGCAATGTGAGAGGGCAGCAAGGAGGGCTGGGGGGATACTAGGATGCATAGGAAGAGGCATCACCAGTAGAAAACAGGAAGTTATTATCCCTCTGTACAGACAGCTGGTGAGACCCCATCTGGAGTACTGTGTGCAGTTCTGGAGACCCAATCTCCGCGAAGACATAGACAGGATGGAAGCTGTCCAGAAGGGCAGCTAAAATGGTGCAGGGTCTGCACCGGAAGACATATGAAGAGGCGAAAGGAGCTTATTATGTATAGCCTCTAGGGAAGGGAGGAGAGGGGGGACATGATAGAAGCGTTCAAGTACCTCAAGGGTCAACAAAGTCCAAGAGGTAGCATCTTTCAAAAAAGAGGTGCAAGAACAAGAGGGCACAATTTGAAGATGGGGGCGTCCAGAGGTAATTTAAGGAAGCATTTTTTCACAGAGAGGTTTGTGGATGCATGGAACGGCCTTCGGAGGAGGTTAGGAGTCAAAACCAGTGGTGGAATTTAAGCATGCATGGGACAGTCATAGGCTATCATAGGGGGTGGGGGTAGGAAGAAGTAGGCTGCTGGTTAACTAGGATCTGCAGCTTATCCAGTAGGTAGGAAAATGGGCAGACTGGGTGAGCCAAGCGGTCCTTATCTGTCGTCAAATTCTATGTTTCTATGTTTCTATACACCTGGCATCATAACCCCTGTTTATGGCATTATAATTATCTCCACAGCAACAGATTGTGATGTCATAAACGGAGCTGTGATGTCAGGTGTAGGCAAGCAGCAGCCAGAACAGATAGAGAAACAATCCTGTTTATATGCAAATGTACTTAGTAATGAAAACATAAGGGGGAGAATTGCAGAGAAAAATATACATATAAACAGAATTGTGTCTAAATATGACATTTTTTTCAAAGCTGTCACAATTCACAATGGCGTCAGGGGCTCTTTAAGTCTTGCTATATCCCCTTTGACTTTGTACTTATATTGGATATACCGGGAAAATTATTTATCCGCTTTCTTCACCCCCATGCCAACCTGAGCACCGTCTCTGCTGTGGCCCCCTTTACTTTTCTAGTGGTTTTTCTTGTTGGTCAAAAGATACTAGTGCTCTGCCTGGTCTGTCTAAGAATGAGCACATTCTATTCTAGTTGTATATACCACATACTGAGCACAAGTCACACCCTGTCTTGTGTTGTTATATACATTTCTGACAGCTCTAACTTTCAAACCTTTGTTATCTGCAATCACAAACAAAGCCACCAGACATGGTTACAAATTTCCTGAGATCAGTGGCTTTTGGCTTTCTTATGTATTATATGAGTTTTGTTGCTTTACAAATTATAAATGACATATTCATTTATATCTTTGCAGTATATCCACTCATCAGGGATCATCCACAGGGTAAGTGTACTTTGCTTCATTGCGTGAACTTCATGACGCAAATAAATACATGGATGAACAGTAATTCAGAACAGATTAAGACTGGATATTTTAATGACTGGTCACCTGGGCAGCTGCTTTATATAGAAAGGTATGAAGAGATGTTGAATTTTCTTACGTAGGCAACCTATTATGTCACAATACTGTATTGCAAAAAAGTTGTAACATTACGGGCAGTATATATCAGGGATGCAAGATCACATTCAAGCTTAGTGTCTGTAATAAGTTAGTTTTTCATGTGTAACTGCTGTAGCAGAACAGGCTACAACACTGCACCACAAGAAGGCATACCTGGCATACCAGTAAATCATTCTTACTGTCAAACATGTCAGCATCATGAGCCTTGTTCAGACCTGGTAAATTTGGTTTGTTTTGCAGGATCTCAAGCCTGGAAATCTAGCTGTAAATGAAGACTGTGAACTGAAGGTAAGGTTAATGCACAAAGCCCAATTCCCAAATGTGCAGTAATTAACCAGTGTCCTAGCCATGCGTTAAGTAAAGCACTGGAATGACTACAGGGAAAATGTTGCTCCAGTGTGTTTCCTTACTTTTACAACAATGTTTTCTCCTTTACTTAAAGAGTTAGTGGAACCAAAACTGGCAGACAGGAAAATGACACAGATTTTAAGAAGTAGACAGTTGTAACTTTTTATTTATGAAGTATTTTCCATTTTCCCTTAGTTCGTTAAAAACATTTTGATGTGATAATATTGTGCTGGATGTGTGGAACAGCTGTCAGCCTGTCAGCTGACGTTTCTATCTCTATTCCCCTTCACTGCATCATCTGCATTGTGACTTCACTGACTGTGACATCACAGGTGCTGAGGAATAGCCACTCAGTAGCTGCCAGATCAGGCAACTGTGATGTCACAGTCAGTGAGGCCACAGGGCTGATGATGTACTGTGGGGGATAGAACTAAATATGTCAGCTGCCAGAATCAGTGCTGTTTTACACATCACAACTACTAACATCAGGTAAACAATCTTCTAATTAACCAGACAGAAAAGAAAAAGTATATCAGATATAAACAGTAATGGTTGACTGCTTTCAAAAGCTAATATTAGTTTTTGGGGTAGCACCCAATATGAGCATGTATTATTGAATGCATCAATTTGAGCGACTCAGTAATACCACTCACACTAACAGCAAGTGGTGAAAAACATTGCTGTATCCTGGGAAGCGACTATTGCAAGGAGCTACACTTGCTACCACAGGATAGGAGATGTTGTGGGGGTGAATTTTGCTGAGCTGGCTGTTTAGCATAGTGGTGCAAGACATCACTTGCAATGCCAACAGACCTGAGTTCAGGTCTAATTTCTGACAAAATACTTTTTTTTTGTTTTGGGGAAAGAATAACTTTCCGCTAAGTCCGCACTCCCCGTGGAGTTGATTGTTTTAGTTTGGGAGGTGGGGGGGGCACGGGGGGCATAGCGCCCCCCACATAAAAATATTTATTCTGTTTTTGTGTTTCAAGTTAATGTACTGATAGTCATTAATTTCAGTCGCCCTTTTGACAATGGGCTGTTTTTTTGTCACTTTATGTAATAGGCGATCTTTCAGACTCGCCCTTATACATAAAACCGTTTTAGGCAGCACAGTTGCTCTTTAACTCATTGCCACTTCTTTGTGAAAATGTAACATTTCTTTAAAGCATTATCTCCATGTCTGTATGCTCTAATATGTAATGCATATTCATAGGACATGATAAATTCATAGGGTATACTGTAACAGAATGATGGGCTGCCTAAGTAGGGTATTCAGCAGCAGAAGGAAGGAGGCTATACTACCCCTGTACAAAACCGTGGTGCATCTGCACCTTGAATACAGTGTTCAGTTCTGGAATCCCCATCTGAGGAAGGATATTAACAAGCTAGGATCAGTGTAGTGAGGGACAACAAAATGATTCAAGAGCAGCAGAGGTACTGTACACGTACAAGCAGAGGTTAGAGCATAAACTTATACATCATCATCATCAATTTAATTTATTGGAAGGCAAGATGAGAGAAATTCTCTTTTACAGTTGTGTCCAATTACAAGTTACAAATAACAAACATAATATAAAATATTTAAAAACACTTAATATACCTCATTTTTATTAATGTCTAATACCCCCTTTTTATCAATGTCTAATTCACTTGGAATATTTATGGAAGTAATTATCAGCCATAGCATACATAAGATTTATGAAAAAGGCCAGCTACAAGTAGTTTAAAACATGAAATTGAAATGATTGCACCCAGTTTTAGTTTACTCTTCAGCTCTTCCCAGGTCCAGGAAACAGAGACAGATAACATATAGTCACCTATTTTTAAACATGTTCTAGGCATGATAAACTTTGGTAATTTACATGATCTTAAGCTGTACTTGTCTTTTTGTTTAATACTCACTGAATTCATGAGAAGCAGGGGAAGTTTGCCAATAGCAAAATTATATACAAAAGAATACCAATGCTGTAATCTTTTGTTCTGTAGTGAATCCCATCCCACAGCTGAATATAATTGACAATGGTGAGTTTTCCATGGTAACCCGGAAATAAATCTTAATGCAGAGTGATAAAGGGGATCAAGAACAGCCAAAATATTGACTCGGTAGAAATTTTATTTTGTCTTGCGCCTGCGTGAGTGACATCTTGTGGCAGTAGGAGAAATGCAGAGGTGTGTCAGTGTTGGCAAATGCAGGGCATGCTTTAGTAGGTGCGTCCCTCATTCTCCAATGAGCCAGCATGCTAGCACTGACACAAGTTTATGCGAAGTGCCACCAACTTGAAAGAAATGTGCCGCTGCAATCCGAGACAAGCTCGTCATGCAGTGGCACAGATGACATGCCTCCCCTAAGTCCCTACTTCACTGCCATTCCTATTATGCATCTCTCTAACTCCTGCACTACCAATGCCAATGCCAGCAAGACAACATTCAGCATTGACAAATGCTTGTGTAAATGCAGTCACCATAATCAGTAACAGAATGAAACAAAGAATTGATTAACAGTCAAAGGAGACCAGGGAGAGAGAGAGTGGGGACATGCTAGAGACCTTAAAATACATGAGAGATTTTAACGAACAAGACTCTAGTGAACTGTTCAGCCCAGTAAGAATAAAGATATGGGTAGAAATGGGTGAAGAATTGTGGGGAGTAAATTCAGGAGGGATGCCAGGAAGTACTGGTATATGAAAAGGGTGGTGTAAGAGTGGAACAGGCTGCCTGAAATGGTTGTGAAAGTTAAATCTATGAATAACCAAAAGTGGGGATGGGACAAGTACAAGGGGCAGGCTGTGGGGGTGGGGAGGGGGTGGAGGAACATGAACTTAGAAGGGGCATGTACCACCACAGCAGACAAACTTGATAGATTGCAAGGCATCTGGCTGCCACAAGTCTATGTTTTTATACAGTTATGGAGATAATATCACAAAAGTGAGCGTTAAAACCAGATTAGTGGCTTATTTCTCCTGTTTGTGTTCTGCATTTCATGCAATAATATGCAGCGTGTGGCACCAGACTCTTCCAAATGCTTGATACACTCTACCAAATTCAAATATATTTTGTATGATTCTTTGAAAGGAAAGACAAAGACTGGCAGGTGTCAGTGCAGCACTGGGTAACCAAAATGATTCGGGGTAGGCAAGGTAGGTCCTATGAGGATCAGCTTAGGCAGAAAGCATGTTCTCACTCGAGGCCAGATGAGAGAGGATTCATGATAGAGACCTTCAAGTACCTGAAACAAATAGAGAGGGTGAACTATTCAACAGAAGTATCAAATCTAGAACCTAGAATACAAGGACACTAGTGGAAGCTGGCGGGAGGTATCAGGTGGAACATGCAGATGTTTTTTTTTACAGATAGAGTGGATGAGCAATGGAACAGTCTGCCAGTGGAGATGGGGGCAAAACCATTAATGGGTTCAAGCACTGCTGAGACAAACTTAAGGGCTTAGTAGTAACTTAGAGGGTAGTTGTAGAGTAGGGAGCAAGGGGGTAGATGGTGTTGACAAAGGCCCCATATTGTCAGCAGGTCTCAGGGTATAATAAGATGTTTCAGGCAGACTGCCATCATTGTCTACATTTTTATGTGTACACAGTTGTCCGAAGGGTATATGGCCTTCCTAAAAGCAACTTGGTAGACCTATTGTTTTTGCTTTGTTTTTTGCTTCTGTCAGCAGGTCTTAGGGGGCTGTAACCTTGCATTTATAATTACTGTGGATCATTGTGAAACTTTTCACAGAGGCACTGGCATAACATAGGGTGCTTTGGCTTTGACCACCACAGCTGTGGCACACCTACAACAGTAATATGCATTGCACTGTTGGCCTGTAATGTTGTCAGCATGTGTTGCACCTTTGCCAAATGTTAGTGAATCACAGACTTTCTGGTGCTGGAATGAAATGTTTTAATTTTTTCAATGCTGTGTGAATATTTAAAAGTCTGATGGGCAGCAAGGCACAGTGGTGTCCTCCAGGATCAGGTGCGGTGCCACAGCGTGACAGTTTCCTGCATGACAGATGTCTTTGACTTGCCCTGTTTCATGCAGAATTCTGCTGGATCAGCCATCAGCTCTTGCCAGGCAGTACGGTACAGACTGTGAGATGTAGTTACATATTTATTTTGTGTTGATGCCTGGCAGCAGCACTGTAATCAGTCTTGATATGTGCCACCCTGGAAATGGGAAACTATTGTATGTGCATTCTGGTATCTGAATGTATATTAAGAAACATTATATGTACATTAGTAAACCACTTCTGGGAGATTTACAAGATTGTTCATTTTGAGTGCACTCCCAGTGGGGCATGAATCACAAATACGTGGCAAGGCAATCAAACTCCTCACTTCATTCAGTGGACACAATGCATTCTGTCGGACCATGAACAGAATGCCTTTGGTCAAACTGTTACCTTCATTTCATGGAGGAATGCCTTTCGTCAAACTCCTAACTGTATTGTGTGGATAAAATGGTAATTTACAGACGGCGCCCCATGGTTCCTCAGACTACTCCAGCAGGGCTTCATCCATGCTGAACACTTATTGAACAGGCAAGGTAAGACGCTTTTATTTGTAGTGTCCTATCCCAGAGGCTTGGGCTGCTTCATGAAAAACAATAAACAAATAAGTAACATGCAGTGGACTACTCTGTCTACTTTAACAGTTATTTTTTTGCATTGGAAGCAGAGTGAGCACATGTAAACCCGGTTCAAAGGTTTTTTTTATCAAATAAATATTTTTGGGATGTTTTGAAAGGGGTAACGAGCTGTGGGACTGAAGCAACATCACTTCTGGTCTGTGACTGATCAAACGAGAGCATGCCAGCGAGCAGCATGAGCTCGAGCGGGCTAGCGCATGGGGACACATGCAGAGACAAGCACGTCAACGCACGTCTTGAGTGTCCTGCAGGTACAAGGAGTCAGGACAGGTACTAATGTACACGATTGCTGGCATTTCATAAGGTAGGGGAGTATCCTGTAATAACCAGGGTGACCACATAACATTGAGGGCTGCAGCTAGTTGTAGCTAAGGACATATTGGGAAATGGCTATGGGCATTACAAATATAGTCCACTTGCTGGATGCATGGTGTAAACAGGGGGCCTTACTAAAGTGTGTTACATGTGCAATGTATATGGAAGCAATACAGGGTAGTGTAGCAGCAAATTTCAAATGTAACAGGTGTGTTGAAAATGACAAAATGGCAAAAGAACTTAGAGCGCTAAAATGTAAGGGTACTGAGAGGACCAGAATTAACAAGGACCCTCCATTACATACAACATATAGCCCAAAACTGGTGCAGAGGGACAAAGGGAACTGCCCCTCTGCAACCACTAGTGAAGAGTCTGATCAAAGTGAATGGGCTACTGCGTGTGAGGACTCAGACTCAAACAGTTGGGCTACTGTAGCTAAAGGCCCCTATAGAAAGAGGAGAAGAGCACTGGGAGCTACTGAAGCAGCCCTGTACAATAAATATTCACCAGTAAGTACTGTCTCTGAGGCTAGTACCGTCACCCCTTCTCACACCACTACTTCTGACACCAAGGTTCGGATAATTTGGGACTCTATCTTAAGACGTACATATACTATTCTGATATGGGAAAGTAAACATAATACAGTAGTGAACTATCTTCCAGGGGCTAGGGTGAATGACATAAAAACTCACTTGCCCACACTTTTAGAGAAAACCCCTAACTCACAAGTAATTGTCATGCACGTGGGGAGTAATAACATTGGAAGGAATCATGAAAAGGATACTGTGGAGGATATATTTGAATGCGTAGATCAAATAAAGGCAGAAGGACAAATGATGACAAATACCCATGATATCTGGGATATTGCCTAATTATGGATGTAACCCGGAAAAAAAACATACCATACAAAGTGTAAACAGTAGGCTAATAAATGGTTGTGGCACCAGGGGTATGATATATATTGATACTTGGGATACGCTTTATAGACAACAGCAAATGTTTAAAAAAGGGCGAATCATTTAAGTCATATTGGTATGTAAGCTATCATAATAACCATAAAAGAAACTTAAACGGTCATTTAAGCTTAAATAAGGGGGGGTGGGAGCTATACCAAAACATATCTGTAGAAAGCAACTCTAGGAATAAATCTAGCACAGATAGCCAAGCCCCTAGGAATGAAATACACTGAGTACTCTTCAGTGCCAGAAGTCTAAATAACAAAAAAGAAGAATTAGAGGCACTACTAAATAATGGGACAAATGTAAAAATGGTCTTTATCATGGAGACCTGGTGGTCGGAAAAAAATGACTAGGATAAGGCTATACCGAGATATGAATTATACCATCTGGACAGGGACAAACAAAAGGGAGGGGGATAGCAGCATATATATCAAGCTCCTTAAAATCTACTAATATAACTGACCAGGTCAAACAAGGTAAAATGGGCACTGAATCCATTTGGATCAGAATAGATAATGGCAGAAACAAACACACTATTGTTGGAATATGCTATAGACCCCCTGAGGCCTCAGGGTATCTATCCATACTAATAAATCTTGAGATCAGAAAAGCATGTGAACTGGGGAGGGTAATATTCATGGGTGACCTTAACTATGGCAATATAAATCGAAATACACAAGAAGCAGGGAACCCTCAGAGTACAGCATTTCTAGAGCTCAGCCGAGAAATGAATATGACTCAACACGTAAACTCTCCTACCAGGGGAATAATATATTAGACTTAGTCATGACAACAAATGAAATTAATATCATATACTGTAATAATATAGCCCCTACAGGACAAAGTGACCACAATGGGGTGATGTTCTCATTTAAGCAGCACATCCCAATAAAAAAGGATGTAGAGAAATCTATAGCCTGGGTAGCACTAACAGTACAAAAATATTGGAAAACTTGGAGGAGATAAACTGGCACACAAAAATGGGAACTAAAACCATAGAAGAAATGTGGAAACCCTTCAAACAAGAAATTTTCACAATATGTGATAAACATATTTAAAAAAATAAGGGTGTATAACAACAGGGGAAAAAAGCCCAAATGGCTAACTAAAGCTATAATGAAACTGCTGAGAAAAAAGCAACGGCTCTATAATGCACATAAAAGGACTGGAGATCCCCAAATTTGGGCTAACTATAAGGAAACACAAGATAAATGCAAATGAATGATGAGAAAGAATAAGCAAAGGCTGGAAATAAAACTAGCAGCCACAGCTAAGAAAGATAATATGCAGGCTGGCCTGTCGGCGCAGCGGTTGGATTTACGCTCACGATACCGTGACCCGGTTCGGGAACAGGCCAGGGTCACTGGAGGGCCAGTGGGGAAGAGGATAGAGCATCCTACAGACTGCTCTCCTTCTCCAGGAGGAGGGTGGGGAAGTGCCCGGCACGTGTGGGACCCCTGGCGGAGGCCGGGACTCGCACAGCTACTGGTGCTCAGTTCAGACAAGGAGGCGGGGTGGACGCTGGATGTCATTGCATGGCCCCACCTCCCCCAGAAAAAAGGAAAAAGAACAGTTGCTGGCCGCTCTACATGAGGCCCTGCCACGGTTTCAATTAGCCCCTCAGGCCAGGGCCCTCTGACCTATCTGTAGGTCTGCGGCGTGCAGGGAGAGCACTGCAGCCCCACTGTGAGGGGAAAGCCATGGGGCTTCAGAGGGACCCATTGGCCAATATGAAGGGTGGAAGTTGTGGCTCCGTGACCAGGCTGAAAATACCGAGCGGCTAGTGGCTTGAGGGAGTAAAGAATATAGAATAAAAAAAAAAAAAGAAAGATAATATGCAGCAATTTTATAGCTATGTGAATTCCCTAAAGAAAACAAATAATACTCTGTGCTCTATTAAGGAAGGGAACAAGGTGATAACAGATCCTGGAAAGATTGCAAATATTTTTAACTCCAACTTTGGCACAGTATTTGTAAAAACACTGCAGGGACAGGAGGACATAAGGCCCAATAAGGAATGCAACATAGAGATCACTGTTGACGCAGTAAAAAACAAAATAAAATTACTAAAAAATACAAATTCAGCCGGACCTGATGGTAAATCAAATGGGTTACTTAAACTATTCTCTCCCAATATTGCTATCTCACTAACACTAATATTCAGGAAGTCACTCAAAAATGGTAACGTGCCACGGGAGTGGCTAGAAGCAAATGTGGTCCCCATACATAAAAAGGGTAACAGGGCAAACCACTCAAACTATAGGCCCATCAGCCTGACCTCGGTGCCCAGAAAATTGATGGAATCTGTAAAAAAAGATGTAATAAACACCCATCTGGTAAAAACTGACCAAGGGGATCATGAACAACATGGATTTGTGGCAGGTAGATCATGTGTGACCAATATGCTATGTTTCTACGAAAAGATTTCAGTGGCACTGGACAGGAGAAGGGGGCTGTGGACTGTATTTATCTTGATTTTGTTAAGGCCTTCGATAAGGTCCCTCACTTAGAAATCATATGCTGCCTAACTGAAATTAAACTAGACCATAGAGTGGTCAGCTGGATAGAGGGATGGTTGTCAGATAGATCAAAGAGAGTATGCATAAGTGGGTCCTCTTTGAACAGAATTCCGGTAACAAGTGGACACCCCCAGGGGTCTGTACTTGGTCCGGTGCTCTTTACAGTCTTCATGGCAGGAATAGAAAAAGGGGTGGATAACTGGATAAGTAACTATGCAGATGACACTAAACTGGTTGGGCTGGTGATAAACACTGCAGGGTACAAATGATACAAGAGGACCTAAACAACATCTATGACTGGGCAACAGCGAGAGGCATGAATGAGTTTTAACAGAGACAAATGTGTAATTCATCTGAGTAAGAACAACTGTGAACAAAACTATTATATAAATGGATCAGTGCTGCATAAATCAGAGGAGGAAAGAGATCTAGGTATCCTAAAAGATCGCAAACTTACGTATCACCCTCATTGTAATAAACACATTATAAAGGCTAAACAGGTGCTATGGAACATAAAGAAAAATTTTAGAAGTAGAAGCCAGAGGGTGATCATGCCACTGTACAGGGTATATGTTAGACCAATCCTGGATTATGGGCCCCCCTGTGGGGGCCCATCACTAAGGGTGTGTGTGGCAAATATTGAAAAGGTACAGAGACAGGCCACAAAAATTATTCATAACCTAATGAATATACCATACGAACAACGTCTGAAAATTTTGCATTTTATGTCATTGGAGACAAGAAGAGTTAGAGGTAATCTACTATTATGTTATGATATAATGCAAGACAATTATCTTTTAAACAAACTAAATTTTCAATTCAAAACTGATAAAATGGCTACCATGGGCCACCCACTTCAGTCACGCTGCATTAAATATAACACTAATAGGAGAAAGGCTTTTTTCACACAGAGAGTGCTGACCCCATGGAATGAGTTACCTGAAAAAATTGTGTGTTCTAAAAATAAGGTGCAGTTTAAATCCCAGCTTGACACCTACATTCAAGAAAGACAGGTTTTGACTTATTATGGGCAATTGGAGCAGGAGCGGTCATGGGCTACATTTGTCCCTCTTTGCTCCTAACATCCTGTATGAATCCTAGTATGACTCTGCCCCCAAACCACCACCAGGATAAATGTGTGGGGAAGATATTGGGTTTTATTTTGTTGTGAATCCCATACTTGGGTTTGAAGTAGTTGTAGTAGTGGTAGTTTCTTTATAATGCACCCAATGCCTCAAGCACTGGGCACCTAAAAATAATATGAATACAACAGCACATGATTTAATTCAGATTATAGCTGAGAAGATCTAACAGTATCATAACTAATATAATAAATAGTGATTTGCAGGATACCAAGATGACAATGTAGAAAGAAAGAAAAGCCAGAGAAAACAAGTGGTGTTTCAGCCCTTTCTTGAAAATGTCCACAAAGGGGGCCAGTACTGGGTCAATACCGTGCATGTAAGACAGCACAGCATTAACCGCGCTGTGCAGAATGATACTGAATTTACAGTGACAGGGGTATAACAGCGGTAGAGAACTACTGCCATCCTTGTTGCTGTACACTATTGACATGGCAGGATTAAGTTGCCGTGTGCTGGATGCCTGGTTGAGCTGCTCCCGTGATGGTGTGGCTAAGGCACCAGCACATGGCAGAATTAGGAGACCTGGGACCATGGTTCAGTTCCCCCCAGGTCTGCCTATGCTACTACTTTTGTGGTTTATATTAAAAAAAAAAGTTACCCCCACCAGAGTTTCCCCCCATCCCTTAAGACCACCCACCCCTGGAGTTTGTTATATAAATTCAGGGGTGAGGTGGGGAGGTAGAGCCCTTAATGTCAGTGGTGCAGGGGCAAAGCCCCCCACAAAAAAACAAGGAATCCTATTGTTTTAAAGGGCATGCATTGTTTGTGTTGTGTCGGTGTTTTACCTGACGTTATTGCAGCACATGCCCTTTTGCTTGCAGCATTCATTGCCGCGCAGTTTTTGATTTAGGCGACATGACCCCATGCCAAGGGGGCCTCCTTCAGACCCCATCTTAACTGATTCCACAAAGTGGGTGACAATACAGCAAATGCCCAGTGCTCTGATAATTATGATGAGACCTGGGGACCTTTAAGAGACCCTGTTCCAAGGAGGGAAGAGGGCAATCAGAAGCATGTAGACAAAGGAGCTATTTCAGGTAGCTAGGGCTCAGATTATGTAGGGCTTTGTATGTTAACAGATCTATCTTAAAGGAGCTGAACCACCCCACAGAAAGCCAATTCAACGTCCACAAAACTGAAGTAATATGCTCAAAATGATCTGCTCCAGCACAAAATCTAACCATAGAGTTCTGCACCAGCTACTAATGGCACATCAATCTTCCAGACAACGTGCGATAAATAGTGTGGGAATAGTTCAATCTAGATGTTACAAAGCATGCATCAATGTCTACAGGTTCTCAGACCTTAGATAGGGCTTAATCCAGGCAATATTCCTGAGATGGAAAATCCACCACAGGCCACAGCCATCAGCTAATATTCTAATGTCAGTTTATAATCCATGATGATGCCCACCAGCTTCTTCACCATATCCCTAGCTGTGAGAGAGGTGGCACCAAGACACAATCCTGATGCCATCAATCCCAAATCTGCCATGCTTCGGACACTCTCATCCACTAGCAGCACATCCAACTTGTCTGGGTTCAGCATGAGCCAGTTGGGGGGCCATTCAGTCACTTATATCAGACATGCATCTATTCAACATATCAACAGCATTCCTCTCCCCAGGGGCAAAAGACAGATATAGCTGAGTATCATCAGCATAGCAATGAAACTGCAAACTATATCATCGAATGACTTCTCACAGAGGCAGCATATGTACCGCAAACAGCATGGAAGACAAAATCAAACCTTGAGGGACTCCATAGTTCAGGGCAGCAGGGCCTAAGGAAAATGCCCACACACAACCTGCTACACCCAACCAGTAGGGAAGGACTTGTACCACCTCAACATGGTGCCTCTGAGTCCCACCAAATCCCTCAGCTGAGCTGTTCAAATCCCATGGTCTATGGTATCAAACACTGAAGAGACACGAAGGAAGCTGACCACGAAATCCCCAAATATGTGCATGAATCCAGACTCATACCCTAGAGGCTGGTATATGAGAAGGATTCTGCCCCCAACACTTGCATCACCCATTGCCACCACACAAAGTGACCTGAGTATTCCTACCAGGTATGCCACAAGCCTTAAACCAGATCTAAAACAGACAGCCCCCACCCCCACTGCATTCCCACCCTTGGCCAGTGCATCACTGAATACCCATAAGGATGTTTGCCTCCAGCACAAGGTCAGAGTCGTCTCCCAGCCAAGTCTTGGTAATGCACACCAGGTCCACTGAGGAATCCGCAATAAAATCCTCCACTATTGCAGCCTTATTCTTTATAGACCTGGGGCCCCATGTTCAAATGTCCCAGGCTGCATTGTGCAAGTGCCTGCGCCACGCAACTGAAATGCACCAGCACAAAATAATGGTATATTCAGAAGATGCGCTATGAGATGCGATCGAGCATGTCCAGCTGAATATCACAAACATGCGCCAATCAAGCAGTGGGAGATGCACGTGGGAGATGTGAGGCGCGGTAGGTGACCGGAGTATAGGGAAATGCGCGATAGGTGGCCACATGCATGGTGCACAAAATTGCAATATTCAGCTAAGTTATGCAAATGGCCTCATTGCACATTCCGAGCCCATTCCCCACATGTGCAGCTCATTGCTGGAATGTATTCAAGCCATTTGCATACCCCAGGCATGCTCAGTTCCAGCCTTGCAGGGCTGCCCACCACCCCACAAAGGTGAACAGGAGGTACTGCAGCCTAGCAGGCATGTGCGATGGAATGTTTGTGTTTGGGTGGGTGGGCTGCATTGGCCTGGGTACAATGCTATTATCAATAGCCATGTACAGGGTCAAACTGTGGTACAGGGGGCCCAACTGGTAGGTGGCCACAGGGGCCGACCTGGACAAGCAACAGGCGAGGGCAGAGGGTGACACAGTCTGATCGGTACACCACACGCATGTGATACACCAGCTCCATATGCAGTGTACAGTCACCTGCAGTGCCCCACATACCCCTGTATGAGAGGAACATGGTGAAAACTGCAAGGAATGGAAGTGTGCAGAGGGTGACCAGGTACTTGAGTGGGTGGGTCCCACCTGTGTGCACCTATGGTGTATCACTGTTGGTGTGTGCCACAAGTCTGTCACTGGCCCATGTCACTGCCACTTGCACCACCAGGCCACCTGGGCACCGTTGCCCCAGATGTCACCCTGGGTGCATGCCACCACTGGGGGGGTGCCCTGCAGGCTTATGGGTGCAGGTCATGGCCTCTGGTACATGTACTGCAGTGTGTCCATCTGCTCCGCTGGTGTGCTAGGGGGGCACCCAACAGCACTGGCATGTGGCAGTTGGGTGTCTACGTCCTGGGTGTTTTGTGGGGGATGGCTCTCTGGTCAGTGCCCATGGTGTGATGGTACCTGTGGCTTTGGGCACTTCTGTTCTGGCATGACTGCAGTGTATGGGTGCCTGGCACACGTCCTGGTGGTGCACCTTCAAAGGCTGTCTCAGGATGGCCTGTCTGCAGTTCTGTGGCCTTCCTGTAGGTGGCTGGCAAATTTAGGCCATCCTTTTGGCTGCCCAACTTTGAGTGGCACATTTCTGGGATGCATGGCAGATGCGCCACACATTTTGGCTAAATATACTGATGTACGGCATATTCATGTACCCGGCCCTTTTTTTGCGCCACATACATTATTTCTGCATGATCCCACATTTAGAAATGCATGCCACATCTCTCCCTTTTGAATATCGTGCTTCTGTGCATTTTCTGAGATGCACCATGCATTTCAATTTTGGGCAGCGCATCTCCTTTGCATATGTGGGCCCTGGTGTTTGAAAAATTACGCAAAGAGGAAGAGCAGTGCTGGTGGCCCTTATGGCTACCTTCTCCAGTGTAAATTCAGGATCCCTCAGGAAGGGAACTAGGCAGGGCTTAACCCTCTCCTAGTTCCACATTAACTCGGGGCATCTCATTGTCTACTCTTAATCCTACCCTCACCTACTTCCTCCCCAAAAATAAACTGTATGAAGTGACGCTGAGTTCTCATTATCCCACTTCTCCACCGTAGCATAAAGCAGCTGATGGGACTAGGTAGCAACAGAACTGCACATGAAGTTGCTCTGGGGAGTAGGAGATACAGAGGCACTCCCTGGCTATCCTTCACACCCTGCCAACAACTTAATTAAAACTCTTTATAAAATGGTTCGGCAAAACTCATAAAAGTAGGACGTTGCACTCAGAGCTGCCACAATGCAAATACCAACATGGCAAACACTTACACAGAGAATATCTCAGCTGAGAGAGTTGTAATGCTCACAGTAAAAATGTATTAAAGATGCAAGAAGTAGTGTGCAAAAAACATCATTTCCTTTTACCAAGCATGAAGATGTAACTGTTGATATATGGACTCATATCATCAAAATATATTTATGCATGAGTTTTGTACATACATGAGTGTATACCACTTTAAAAGTTAGTGGTACTTAAGAGAAGAAGTGGATGCAGGTATGCTACCTCTGACGAAACCTGGCAGCCATCCAAGCAAAATGTAGATGAACTGCGACATGATGACATGTCTCGCTGGGGAGTTCATAGCACGCTTATGCCTGTGAGTAAATTTTAAACCTTTTTGCACACTGTTTGTTGCACCTTTAATAAATTTTTACCATGAGCATTAAAACTGTCTGTTTTTCATTTGTCTCATGGCTGCAGGTATGGTATTCTTTCTTAAAGTATTAAACAGGTAGGGGATTTGCTGTGTACTGATTGGTCGAGAAGGTTCCAAAGCCATGTGGTTTAGGAAAATAAACCAATGGCTTCACATTTCATCTGGCAATTAGGCCATGGTGCACTCAGGTATCAATGCCTGGCAGAAACTTAAAAAACATGGCAACCATCTTGGTGGGGTATAAATGACTGCCACTCCCATTTTCCAAAAAAATTACATTTGCCACAACATTACCACACAAAAAAAAAAAAACAGACTCGCCATAGTAAACACAAACTCAAGCTTTAAAAACTCTTAGACTATGCTGTCATCTGGGATAATTTTATTTTTTCCTTCATTTTCTTTTCTAGGCCTTAAAGCCTTAAAGTCTTGGGTAGATACTACAGTGTGGCTCATCCAGTTAATACAGGGTCAGCTCACAAACACCTGCATCCACACCCAAAATTAGACTCTTCCTAACTGCTGATCACTGGTAAACATATTAAGACTTCCCCAACTGCTGTAGTTTTTTATTTACTGATCTTACCGAAGTGAATTTCAAAATTCAAACCCCATTTACAGCACTGCAGCCCCCTCCATCACTGTTTTAGTAGTCAGTGAAATTGGAAGACATTTAAAAACACAACGTTTTCTAACATTCAGCAAGTACCTTGGCTGTGCAGTAAACTCTGATGGTCTTGATTGCTACTGTGTAAAAATTGCATAACCTACACCCACAGCAGAGAGGGAGTGAGATACACGTTAAAAATATATAACTAATCCTCACCTGAAGTCCTCATTGCCTTCAGGTCACTCACAGTATCTGCTCATGGCTCCCATTCTACTCCCGCTGGAAAGGAACCTGTATGAGTTTGGATTTTGTAATCGGGCTTGATGGGGTGGAAGGTTGGATATCTCACAAACTTAAAAAAATTAATAATTATATTTGTTGAGCCATCTAGTTTCGTTACTTAAGGCATTCACAAATCGAGGAGCTGCAGTTCTCATCAGTTATCTTGTTAGTGACTCACAGTTCTTGGTAAACGTTCACTCATTGCTTTGTGAGCGTCTGTCTAACAATAGGCACACATCTGAACTGTATGCTCTGCAACTAAAACTATTAACAAGGGGCACCAGTCTAAATATATAAACAATGTGTCTGTGGTTTGCATTTAAATAGCTTAAGAAGACAGCCACAAGGGCAGCCTGTTATTAAAACAGTTATCCTTTCTCCTTCACCATCTGATTTTTAACATTCCACAACACAAATAATATGCACAGGCAGTAGAAAAGATAAAACAAACATGCATTTAAATGTTTAAAAAAAAATTGTGTGCAATAGCTTTGTGGATAGGTTGACTTATAGTTTCATGACTTTCAATCAACCCATCCCAGTAAAAGGGACTATTTTTTCTCAGTTTCCCCAGTTGCTAAATAAGATACTGACTCATCAAAGTAAGTATTTTCTCTGTCTTTTTTATTACAGTCTATCAATCAAAATCAATTTATTGATCAGCTATGTAGCCATTACAATATCAAATAACATCAAAAAAGTTTAAAAACAAGATACAGTACATGGGTAAAAAGTTACCTGGCACAACGTTCTCAAACAGTAAAAATCTCTGAGGTTCTCTCTGACTCCAAACCGGTCCTCTCTGGTGTCCCCCAGGGCTCAATTTTAGGTCCTCTCCTCTTCAGCCTATTTCTAAACTTGCTTCCCAAATCCTGCCCTGAAAAATTAATACTCTATGCTGATGACACTGTAATTCTCTCCTCCCATAAGGATCCAAATCCACTCCGTTACAGAGCTTGCAGCTTGCTTTCTTATGTGTTGAAAAGTGATTCCTTGAGCACAAACTGGTCCTAAATCAAAAAAAAACAAAAGTCATACTTTTCGCCAGTCATCAAAACAGAAATAGGCATACTCCACTAGTCATAAAAACTTCTCTTGGAAATACACTAGAACAAGTGAACACCTTCAAATACCTTGGTATCACTTTTGACGAATGTCTTACTTTTGCGGCCCATATCGATAACACTGCAAAAACAGTGCACCAACGCATTGGAATTTTGTACCGGAACCGTCAATTTTTCAACCAAGCTGCCTTGAGGATTGCTGTTCAAAGCTCCATCATCTCAATCATATACTATGGTCTAATTGTCTATGGCTCAGCTACTACCACTGCACTAAAGTGCATCTCAACAGCACTAAACAAAACCTGTCGACTGGTCACTGGAGCACAGAGATGGACCCACACTTGTGACCTCTACACAGAAACCGGTTGGTTGCATCTTTCCAATCGCCTCATGTATCTCACCTGCGTGATGGCAAAAAAATCAATCTTGGGACTCACTCCTCCATGTATCCGGGACCTGCTCTGCCTGAACAATGGCACTTGTACCACCAGAAGATCTGACCACCAACCTTTCCTTGTCCCTAGATGCCGGACTGCTCAGGGACAAAGATCTTTTATATACCGTGCCCCTACCTGGTACAATGCCTTTAACCTGCCCTCCCTATCCTCCATGACATTGGGAGCTTTCAAATCTATACTTTACGCTCACCTCACAGCCTCCAGCTCCTGTGACTGCCTTGACTAAAGTCTCATCCCACTGAGTGCACTTACATTTGTTTCACTCAACCACCATGGTCTCCTCTTTGACAAAGACAACCTGAGTACCACTAATCTGGTTCTGTCTGCTCCTAAAATTCTTATTTCTCCCTCTCTTCCCTCTCAAGTTCTCCAATCCTTATTCCTTGCCCTTGACACTGCCTCTGAGTTCCTTTTTCTTTTCTGTACATAAATGTTACTGTTTAAGTTGTGGCCTTGTTAAACAGCTTACTGATTGTTTGTAACACTGTCTACTATGTTTTTTGTACTTAATGACGTGGAACCTTTGTAAAAGAGCCTTGGCTCAAAGGTATTAATTCCTAGAACAATAAACTTCAAACAGTACATATTTTTTAAAGTGCTTATATAGGTAGAGTAAGCCAATCTCAGAAAGTGCTATATATAATTATATCGATTTTGTTAATTCTTATTTCATTTACAATAGACTAAATCTGACATTGCCCCTAGAATCATTACACCACCTTTCATTTCTGTCTGATTTTAGTAATTGCCAAAAAATATTTTGCAAGTCTCTCTAGAGACCATCAATTTGCTGTATGCATAAGTATTGATGTCAAACAGGATTCCTCTATATTATAACCGGTGTTAATAAAAGTACCTAGCCAGTATTTCCTTTCTTTAGCATACCATGGGCATACCCAGAGCACATGAATCAGGTTCTCCTTATCACGTACCAGACAATCACATTTATCTGAAAGGTCTTTACCTTTATTATACTGAGCTAGTAGAACATGCTTTCAAAGCGTTCAAATTTAGAGATAATAAAGCTATTGCATAGAATTGGACTCTCCAAAGTTTCTAGATACTGCTTGAAGCCAAAATCCTGGTTATTTTCAACAAACCAACCTGAATAGTGTGATTTTTTTAATAATTTCCAAATTCTCTTTATTCCAATAATTATTTATTTTCTTTTAAATATATTTCTTGTATTGTTTATTTGGCTTAATATTTTTCCACTGCTATTTTCAAAGGTGTCAACTTGTGCTTGACCACTAATACATTAAATGATGTATATTATAGACTATGTTCCATTTCATAAGCACAGTAAGACACTTTAGCGTATGGGTTTATTTTTGTAAACTGCATTTTTAAGTGGTAGAAGACACAAGGCACTTCACTGTGCACCTGGATGTACAGTTTACAAAAATAAACCCACACCTTGTCATGTCTTATATCCTACTAAACCCCTCAACCACCAACCCCCCCACAATACACAAAACAGCAAAATACGCAAAACCACCCAAAACTGCCACACACACCCACACTCATCCACATGTAACAGCTCAGTCATCACCCACACACAATCCACACTAAAGCCTATCACCCCAGACATTTATTTATTTTATTTTTTCTTTTTTTTTCCATCGATTCAGATCCCAAGCCCATTGCTTCCAATCATATATAAACCATCATAATACAGGCATATTATATCATCATTATTGAGGGGAAAAAAGATGGGGGGAAGAGGGGAGATACCCAGCCAAACAGATATTCACTTAATTTTGTTTTGTAATTAATTAATAATGCCCAGTCTTATGTTGTCTCAGAAGAAGACCCAAATTTTCTCAAATTTTTGTGTCTGTCCGTCTTTAATATAGTAGATTCATTCTAAATTCATGATTTCTATCATGAAGTCAATCCATGTTTGTATTACTGGAGGTTGCCTATCTTTCCATTTAAGTAATATGCATTTCTTTGCAATTATTATTACTGTTGTAGTAAAGATCATCTGATCTGCATTACGTTCTATAGCAGGTATCATTATTAATGCCAATTGAGTCATATTAGCTACATTTTTATGCAGCATTTTTTGAATGAATCGTATAATTTTATGCCAAAAATTTGAATGAAAAGGACAGGTGTATAGCATATGTATTAGCGTACCCATAGTTGTGGTGCATCTAGAACATTTTTCTGTAATGGCAGAATTAAAGTGCTTTAATCAAGGGGGTATAATAGGTTCTATAAAAAGTGTTAATTTGAATTTGTTGAAGCTTACTAGCTTTTATATAATATGAATAGGATTTTATTACATTCTGCCATAGAGGGTCTGTAATATTTATGCCTAAATCCATTTCCAATTTTTTAATCAATTTATGTTGTTTTTTTCATAAAGTATCAGCAAGCACTTTGTATATAGTCATTATTAATTTTTGTTTTTCTTTCTTATTTAAAACATTAAGTAATAATGAAGTCCATGTTTTATTTTGTTTCTTATAAGAAACTTGTACAAAGTTTCATAATTGTAAATATTGAAATTAATGTGCATTAGGTAAATTAAAATCTCATTGAAGACTTGAAAAAGATTTCAATTTTTCTTTATCTATAGGATGTTTCATTTGTTTAATACCCCTTAAGTACCAAATTTGGAAAGTTTGATCTTTAACCGATGGTTCAAATTAATAATTTAACATAATAGGTGAATAAGGTGATATTATATTATGTTCTTTAAGTTGGAAATTAGCTTTCTCCCAGGCTATAATTGCAGTTATGGTGACTTGACTCAACATTATATTTTTATCTTTTTAAATAAACTCCAGATCCCCCCCCAAAAAAAAAACATCATGACCCATAGTGGTCATCATTCTGCTCTGAACAGAGAAGTTGGACTGGCTCTGAGCCGGGAGCAATCTCTACTAAAATTAGATTATCTTATGGGAATGCAGAGAGATATTAAGAGAATATAGGATAATATGGGCTAATAGCTAATTCTGTATTAAATTGCAAGCATACTGCTAATAAGAGAAAGGAGGAAAAAAACGCCTCCAAGATAAATCGTAGATAAAGCATTCTCCTATATCCTTTCTCATACCTTTCCTATCAGTATCCTTCTTAAATTTTAAAATGTCTTCTCTCTATTGAATTGCCTTAATGCATCTCCCAGTCTCAACTTCTTCACCCCTTGCCCCTTTCTGTGTCCTCTCTTTGCTCTGCTTCACTTAACAACCCTTTCATAGCCCCTTTAACCCATCTGCTTGTTAAGTTGATATCTGCTAAGCTAGAAGCATAGATGTTTAGCCATAATTTCTATTAAAAGTAGCCATAGCATCCTCCAGGTCATCAAAGGTCTGTAGTTTACCCTTGATAACAAAGCAATAATTTTGCCAGATAATTCATTGACAATCGAATGCCTTTATGATGTAATTTTTCTTTAACAGGATTGAATAGCTTATGCTTTGCGTTAGTTTCTGAAGACATATCTGGAAATGCATTAAACTTTACTGATTCATATGTAAGGCCCTTTTCAGTACGAGCCTTAGTCAGTATCATTTCTTTATCAAGAAACTTGTAAGGCTTTATAAAAACTGGTCTGGGATAGGTGTTATTACCAAAACAGCTACCTGCTCTATGAGCACGGTCCAGATTAATCTTTTCTTCTGGATATTTGCGGTTCAATGCTTGAGTTACCATTTTTTCAAAAAAGGGCAACTGGTCACCATTGCCTTTAACCCTTCAGGTATTTTTAGTAAGTGCAAATTACCCCATTGGGCACGGCCTTTTTGTTCCACGACCCAGTCTTGTAACTGTGCTAATTGCTTAGTCAGGCAGTTGCTTTTTTCTAGCTAAGGCTTCACAGAGTCTTCAATCTAGGATACACAGTTTTCAACCATCTCTATGCGCAAAGTTAATTGCTCAAATCTTGAATTTAAATCTGTAACTGAGGCAACGACTGTTGTTAGACAAGTTTTTATCTCCCCCAAAGTTCCCAGAACCTCAGATTTAAAGATGGTCATTGCTTCTAGCATTTCTGTCTTAATGCCAGTTACTGGTTCCTTTATCAGTAGCTCCATTTGGGTTTGCATAGAAGCGTTGTTAAGTGTAGATGACATGAGTATTTTTAAGTTGGTCATTAGATGCCATATTCACAGAGCACCCCTCCCTGCTATCTATTACATCCTGCTTATCAGAGACTGATTTCAAATCACCACAGGGAGTTACCTGCTCCTTCAATATCTCTGGCATGTTTAACAGCAGCTCATCCGGTACAATTTTTTCAAGGAAAGACAAAATCTTACCCGTATTTAAGCTCTTACCATTACCACTACCTGGGGTTTCTGAGAGCAGGGAAATTAGGGGCTCTTGTAGAGTAAACTTGTCAGCTGCTTCGAGCAGTGGGTTGGTTTGTTGCATTGCTTGCGTGGGCAGCTGCCGAGGCATCTGTTTTTTACTACGAGGGGTATGCTTGTCCGAAAAGTGGCCATTTGTAAGTTCACGAGTACGGCAAATGCTTTTAGACATACCCAGCACTAACAATGCAGGAAGGATAAGACAATCTTATTGTGAGCTGGACTATATATTTTTTTTATTCTTGTCATTTCTTACATCCTGCATCTGCTCCTGCTCGGGCAAGTCCATGCTGCAGTCTGCTCAGAGTTGCATCCACCTGGCACTATTGGATGATATTGGAAAAACGCTCCTCACAGGTGCTTCTATTTATTTATTTATTTTATTTAGTTTTTGTTGACTGGGTAAGTGCACTACACAAATTCTGCCTATTTTCAGGCACGAACCAGGGGTGGGGGATACAGATGAATGCCAACTGACCTTGAACCAGATTAAGCTGTTGGTGGTATTATTAGTGAATGGGGGAAATTTTGACCAGGGCACCTGGGAAATTCCCCTACTCACTGCAGGGGGTGCTGTCACTTCCTGTAGACAGGATGAAGGAGCCCATTTCGGAGCCAGACAGAGGAGGAGGAGGAGGTGAACAGACAGAAGATTTCTTTGATGCTGCAGTATCTACAGAACTCAAGAATTTACCGGAGGTTGAAACTATTACTGAGAATATTGTTGGTCCACCTATAGATATGCAGGGACAATCTGTGACTGATGAAGGAATATCTATGGAAAAAAACTGCTGCAGAACTCAAACAATTAATGCTGGAAGAAGAGGCTCAGTACTGCAAAAAACAAAGCAAGTTGCAAGAAGCAATGGATAAACTGAACAATTTAAAGAAAGAACTGCACCAGTCTGTAGGCCTCCATGACAACGGGACCAGCTCTAGCAGTTCTCCCATGGTAACTGTTGTGACATCTATATTAAGCAACACGCATACAAAGATAACTGCCACACTTGTCATTTATCAAACATCATCTTATAATCAAGACAATGTCATGGTATTTACCTTCTCAGGGGCTAGACACAGTCTGCTACAGTGAATGTAGGAGGTGAGCAACTGCTTATTAGCCTCCCAGGAATTACTTTCTCAGACAAAACCTGGTCGTTAGTACCGGACCCACAAAGAACACTTACAGCTGCCACAAACAATGTTAAAAACATGAGTCTTCCCCTCAACAACAGAGAAACATGCAATGCAGGAGCTCTGTAATAATTCAGCAGAGACACAGAAAAGAGCGTTGTTAATTCCTGCTGTTTGCGCCCCGCAATAGTCTTTTGACATACAACAGAAGCTGGTGACAGCTTTGAAAAATATAGCAAGGATGGAGATTGAGTCGTGAATGGCATATACAGGGGGTTTCCACCCCTGGCCTAAGACTCACTCATGAAGATAAAAAGAATGAAACTAAATGGGTGTCTGTTTCACAATCTCCGGGACAGTTTGCAGCAGTTTTGGAACATGAACTAGTAGAAAAGAAAAATTATTTATTAAAAATTATAGCAGAAGATGACGCTGGGCAAAAACAAAAAGCAGATGAACTCAAGAAGAAGAGGGATAGTGTTGTCTTGCAGCACAGACACTTCCCTGTTGGTCATGATGATAAAGGGACCGGTATAACTGATACTCAGGTTATTATCTCACACCCAGCTCCTATGTTTTCTCAACCAGAACCAGCAGCAACAGCTGTGAAAGCTACATTTGACATAGCAAGAGATACAGTAGCTGAAAAATCCTGGTCTGAATTCAATCTTAAAGGGGTAGGCTGGATACCAGATAAAGAAGGGCACTGGGTGCCAGACCCCATGTGGGACCCCAATTCTTTCTCTCAGTACTCTACAACCCCTGAATGGTGCCCCGCTGGAAGTTCAGGGGAATGAGGGTGCTCAAAATCTGGATAGTAATTCTCCCACAGTCACTGATGGAACTTTACAGTCTGCTTCCAGTGTATTGTCTACCTCTAACCCTCCCGTAGAGAACAGCACAGTAACTTCAGAACCTGACAATGAAAACCTTGCCACCACTATACATCCTCAACCGGTGTTGACACACACTGCAACTATTTCACCAGGAGGTATGAAGACAGTGCAGAGTAATACTTCAAATCCCCCCACTGGGTTCCACACCTACCTCAGGGATGGCTCCTCCAACATGAAGAGATGCAGATACCTGTGAACCAACTTTAGCAGGTCAGAATCTTAAGTCTGAACAACCTCAGAGACCCTTACTGTCAGAACTGTTTAAAACAAATAAAGCAGAACCATTGCCCTGACGACACACAGTACAACTAAACTATAAAGGCGGCCTGGACCCCCACCCTGATAGGCAATATGTCAGAAAGACACTGATAAAAGATTCCTTATGCTTCTACCCAGCAGATGTTTTTGCTTTCATCCATATTTGGCAGAGGACACTTTTGACATCAGCGTTCGGTCTGCCCACCTTCTGGAGTTATTCTGGGCTAAATATAACCAACTTAAATTCTCTCCACTTTGGACCCCCTTTGTAGCCATCCTGTTGACAAAACCTTTAGTGAAAATGGTTACAATTATGTTTAGGAACAAATGTGTGCCGGTGGGGGACATCTACCACTGGCTCAAAAAGAAATGTGAAGTGTTGAGTGCTCCAGAAGCTATTCTGGATGGGGAGCAAT
Organism: Neoceratodus forsteri; assembly: GCA_016271365.2. Lineage (NCBI taxonomy): Eukaryota > Metazoa > Chordata > Ceratodontiformes > Ceratodontidae > Neoceratodus > Neoceratodus forsteri. The sequence continues at coordinate 480,123,930 of CM028131.1, forward strand.
TTTGGACGGGAGCATGGAGGTTTAAATTTAAACTGCATCAAACAGATAAAGGAATCGTACATATTCCAAACAGCTTCTTCTTGGGGTCATGATCAGGTGGTCTGTTTCTACCCCAGAAAACCAAAGACATGTTACCGACGTGGGTCGCAGACACACCTTATCAGTGTCTGTGACAAAAACCAGTGTAACTTGTGCAATGAAGTGGGTCACATTAGTTTGCAGTGCAACAATCACACCAGATGTAATCTTTATGAAGAGTTTGGACACCTATATCAAGAATGCCCATGGGCGTCTGCAAACAAAACACAGGATCTGGACCCAGAAGATTTGATAAATAAAGCACAAACTGATATGACATCTAATTCCAACCCTCCACCCCCTCCACCCAAACTAGTATCAGCAAAGGACACAAAGTTTCATGCACCTGAACTTACATCCATAGTGGCAGAGGCACAGGGGATGCCACCTAAGGAGGATACAGAACCTAGAGATATACAGAACCCACCAGCAACTCACCTCTTACAACCAGTTTGTTATACAGACCCTCCCCAAACATGACAATGCAATTAAGCAGCATGACTCAGTTCCTTCCCCTTAGGACCCATTTCCCTCACCAAACAGAAGATCATCCAGACAGATGAAAAAGGAAGAGGTAACCCAACCAATGGATATAGACAATCCTTATGAAGTCCTTGCCACTACCACATGGGGAGAAATTGAGATGGAGGAGGACCTTCAAGACACAATGGATGTGGATAATGATCTCTCACAACCACCAGAAAAAACTCTATAGCAGAAAGAAGAGAAGAAAGAAAAAATAAACAGGATTAACTGGCTACCATGCATAACACAGTAGTGGCATCTCTAACTGCCACAGTATATTGAATACTAGGAAAAGGCAGGCTGTTTTTCAATTGTTGTATGATTTGAGCCTGGGTATTATTATACTCCAGGAGACTTGGATGGGATCAGTGACACAACATTCAACCTTTAAATCTGAGTGTCCTTGGTGACCATTCTATTGATCCTTTGGAGCCAACAGGGCAGATGGCATATGTTTTCTTTTTCAGGAAACAGGTTCTCTCTCTTTCTTTTGGTTAATAGATATTATACCAGGAAGGGTGTTAGCTCTGGATGGGTACTGGGATGGGGACCCATGTCAGCTGTTAAACATCTATGGCCCACAATCTAAGGCAGACGGGGTAGATCTTTGTGGGTAGCCACCGCAAAATCTGTTATAATAGGAGGTAATTTTAATTGTAGTTTGCAAATCCCGAGAAGGCAACCCCCCTCTCCCATCAAAGGTATGCTGTGATTCCCTAGCTTTTAAAAAATGTATTACAGTTGCAGACTTAGTAAACTGTAATGACCAGATAAAAAACACTACATCCTTTACCTACAAAAGTGCCTAATACACCACTACCATAGATTATGTTTTCATGTCCAAACACCTAACAGTGAACTCAACAAAGTTGTGCTCAGTTACATTTTCAGATCACCAAATGATACTCTCCTCTCTGGAAATGAATACAGCACATCCCATAACAAAGACCCATTGGAAGTTAAATACACAAACCCTTTCAGACCCAGTCATACGGTCTGCCATCAGACAACTATTATTAGCACGGGCATCTGTCATCAACTTATATGAGGATATAGGGGACTGGTGGATTCAGACTAAAATTGATATTCAGAAAAGTTTCCAATATTATGGGAAGAATAACTCCAGAAAGCAGTATTTTCAGTATTTAAAACTAAGAAAACATCTGCAACATTTATTATCTATGACATCCACAATAAGGAATGATTTTGCCTCCTAAATTAACACAGTAAAATCCGAGATGCAGAAACTACAATATGATAGGGCCAGCTCTGTCAGAGCTGAACTTTCTTTTGGTACACAAAAGTCCCCGTTTTTTGACCCATGTGCAGCCTGTAAGGCAAGACGATAGGTGACCTCAATTTCTACCTTAAAAAATAAAGATGGGCTACTGGTTTCCTCTTTTGATTACATTTTTGGTGTAACTGCAGAATCCTTACAGCACATAGGGGTAGTAAATGGGACACATGATCTGGAACTATTACATTATCTCTTCAATATTTCTAAGCATATGTTATCACGAGAAGATTCCTTACATCTAACCAGATTAATTACAACTCAAGAAATAACTGAGGTTATACAACCAAGCAAATGGAAGCACCACCGGTCGCTGACAGCAACATTGCTGACAGCCCCCACAGTGACACCCAGAAACCACCGTAATCTACCCTGATGCACTCCAAACTGATTGTCATCAACCCGACACTGTAGTCACAACGGAGACACCGATGGAATCGAGAGGTGTCCCTGGCTACTGCAACAATGTGCCAGCAATGACCGCCACTGCAGCAATGGACCCGATGACGTGCCCCCCACTACAGAGGACCTGATGGACAGTAGAGCTACAGTTCAGGATGTGGGCAGGGGTCACCGGTAGGCTCAGCATAGGCAGGGGACAAAGTGCATACATCACAGGGGATAAGGGTGGCCTATCCAGTGCAACCAGATCTGCAGTTGCAGTGGTCGACCTTGTAGTCACCACCAGTGCACCTGCCACCACTGTGGGGGCATGTCAGCTGCTGTAGCAGGTTGCTGTTGTGGTGGTTGAGCATATGGCAGTCGTTATGCCGGTGTCAGGATTGTGGTGTCACTCTGACACTGTGCTTCCAAGAAAACTGAGGGCTGCCCCAGGGACAGATGGATTGCCTTTTGAGTTTTATAAACCTTTTATTTCAGAAATGGCACTTTTCCTAGAAAGAGTATTTAATTTCTTTTTTCAACAGGAATCAGTTCTGGGATATTTTTCTAAAACTTTAGTAATCTATCTATATAAATCTGGGGATAGAACACTTCTCCATAATTGGAGACCAATACACCTACTTAATTCTGATTTTAAAATAGTGGCACAAATTCTCCATCTTCGATTATGTAAAGTAGCAGCAAATATTATACACCCAGTTCAGTTTTGTGGCTTGCCGGACAGGGCAATTCACCATCCTCTTATCATCCTGAGGGAGGTTTGGGAATTTTATCAGAAAACCCAAAACACAGGATGGGTTATATCCCTTGATCAAAAGAAAGCATTTGATAGGGTAAACCATGGCTTTCTGTTTAAAGTTTTACAGGCTTATGGTATCCCAGTGACCTTTACTGCCAAAATCAAAATGTTATATAAACAAGCATCTTGCAGTCCCATTACCCAGGGCAAAGTAGGCCCATAATGTAAAATAAGGGAAGGAGTTCGGCATGGATGTCCCTTGAGGCCGCTTCTCTATATTTTACCTCTCAATCCATTTTTAGAAATAATTGTGGACAATCCATCAGTTCAGGGACTGTCGGGAGGCATAAAGGGGGATGAGATAAAGGTTTTAGCTTATGTGGACGACACTTGTTTAATACTTAAAGATACCAGAAGTGTACTTGAAGCCAGCAGGGAATTGTAGCATTTTTTGGAAGTATCTTCGGCACAGTTAAACTTAGAAAAATGCAAGGCAGTTCCAATAGGACCTGGAGCAGATCTTCCCTCTTCAGTGAGGAATTTTCCAGTGGTTACTGGCCCGGTAAAGATCTTAGGGATCACTTTTGGGATGCAGAATTTGGCCCAATCAAATTGGGAAAATGTTTTACAAGGTTGTGAGGTAAAGGTAAATGTTTGGAAGGGGTGGAAGCTGTCCAAGCTAAAAATAATTCATATAATAAAGCAATTTTTGATCCCCAGCTTAATATACATTGCAACAATCTTTCCATTACCAACAATATTAGAAACTCGACTTTACAGTATTTTTTTTGTATGATGTGGGGCAGCCACCTCAATCCCATTAAAAGAGGGTTCACATACCTACCATGGAATAAAGGTGGACTGGGTATGATAGACCCTGTGGCCTTCTTTCATTCCTTATTCTGGTTTCATCCCATAAAATACCATGGCAAGTGACTGACTCCATTGTTAATAAATGTTTTTTAAATAATTGGAAGACATATTTGGCAAAATGATATGGCGTCCCCCCAAATTATCCACATTTCTGCTATTGCCAGAGTCAATGAAATCCACTGCCCAAAAATTACATAAATGGAACATCTTGAAATCTTTTCTAGAGGTTTCATCCAGGAAACAATTATACCACCATATTTTAGACATGGTAGGCCCCTCACAACCAGATTTTAAAAATTGTAGGCCCCAGAAACAGGACCAAGGCATATCCCTTCTGAATGAGAAACGCATCCCAGAAAACAAGTGGGAAACAATTTGGTAAGTGCTTATGGGAAATTAAATGTTTGGGGCAACAATAAACACAAACCAATGGAGGAATGGTTGTGTCCTTACACTGGGTGTGGAGCTTCAGAAGAATCTATGGAACACTTTGCTCTATACTGCATCATTTTCAAAACTTAAGGAAATTCCTAGCCCCGGGCCTGGAACCTACCCTGGCTCCAAAACTTTACATATGAAGCCTTGATATTGGGGGATTATACAAATAGATTGGCTAAGTACCATAAGGGAACTTTATCTGTTTTCTTTGCTGTTTTGAAGTTTTATTTATGGAATGCAAGGATACAGTGGGTGATTCGTCAGCAAAGAATGCCTTATACAGTATTTAAAATAATTTGTGAAAATGCCCTGAGAAATATTTATGAAAAAGAAGTTTCAGCGCATAGCTTGCAGACAGTTAAATCATGGTGGAGAGGCCTCTCCTTCTTTATAAAGTTTAAATAAACTTCTAGACCATGACAAAAGGAATCGTACCTTCTAGGATTGCACTAGAGGTATGCGCGTTTCTAAAGATAAAAAAAATGATTTATTTTATATAATGTTTATTTTTCCTCTTGTATTTTTTGCATATGGTATTGTATCCTTCAATAAAAAACTCCCCTACTCTTTTCGAGAAGTGCCACGGGATCTTTAACATCCACCTGAACAGGCAGATTGGACCTCGGTTTAACGTCTCATCTAAAAGACAGCACCTCAGGAGTGCAGTACCCCCCTCAAGCTGCACTACGGTGTCAGTATTGGGATTTAACCCAAGTGCCTGGTGTGGGGATAGAACTCACAGCCTTCTGATCTTCCAGCCTCAGAAGTGAGTGTGCTACCTACTGAGCCACTGACACTGACGAGTGTCAGGTCAATCATACTATAAGCTATAAATAACAATTAATAAATCACAAGTTATATATGTAGACCCAGTATTTCAGAGCAAAAGTCCACTCATTAAAAAGGCTCTACAATCAAGTTCTTAAAAGACTGCACGAAATCCACAAAGTGCAAAAATGTAATCCCTAGAAACAGGGAACATCAAAAAGTTTCTTCCTAGGTCTTTAACTGCACTCTTTCACTGTGGATTTACAGACCAAAGCAAGCAACACAGCATCTGAAGGTATCCCACCAAAAGTGCTTTCTCACTGTGCTAGGAGAAACAATCCAAATGCCCATTTTAATGCTACTGGGTCCCAGTCCAGGGTGATTAACCCACCAACACACCAGTCCAGGGCTGTTAGCATACCCTCGTACCAGGTACTTTTTGAAGCTTGTGCTTTGAAATTAAGCAGATGCCATGCAGAATGCAACTGCTTGAACTTGGCAGACCCCACAGAGAAACACCGACTGCATTTCAACAATCTGCTCTTGCTAGATGCTGCTTTGGCTCACAGCCCTGTGGTGAGCTTAAATGGTCACTACCCTTACCGGGTGACCCCAGAAGTTCCTCCCTCATACTCAGAATTGAGGCTATTGTGTGGCAGATATCTGGATGTTGGGTAGTTGAGGGATAGATAGGCAAAAGATAACTCCCGTACTCCAGTATCTGCCCACAACTTCCCCATACCTCTGTAGCTGCCCAAGAATCACCAACAAAGCCCAGCATCTTACTGGAACTGTGATCAGACCTCAGTGTCAGCCCCACAAGTACCCCTTCCCTCTAGTTTCTGCCATGGAGTTTTCACACATCATGGTATATCTCAACAATCCACCCACACCCCTGTATCTGCCCAGTTACCACTCACACAAGTATAGATAGAAACATAGAAACTGTCGGCAGATATGGGCCTTCAGCCCACCTCATCTGCCCTATTACCACTAACACAATTGTGCTCTATCATGCACTGCTGGCATTAGGTTGTACCCCCCTGCCTATCAGCAATCCTCTATGCCTATCCTAAGCCTGTTTAGAACCTGTAATCGTTTCTGCCCCCACCAGCTCTGCAGGCAGGCTGTTCCACTTGTCCACCACCTTCTCTGTGAAGAAGTACTTCCTCATGTTCCCTCTGAACCTCCCTCCCTTCTCACAACTACTTCTTAGAGGTGTCAGTGCAAGTTCTGGGGCCGGCCATGGAGTATGGGGCAGTTGTGAGGCAGCTGCTGGAGTTTGGAGTAGTTGCGGGATAGGTGCTAAAATGAGTAGTAGTTGTCAGGCAGAAATTAGTATGGTGTACTTGTGGGCAGATACTAGTAAGAGGCTGTAGTGGTTAGAAACTGGGAATAGGGAGGTTGAGGGTAGATGTTTGAGGGCAGATTCTGGGGTATGTGGTACTGTAGTTGTACAACTGTGCAACAGATACCAGATTGTGAGTGATTATAGGGGAAATACTGAGGTGTAGTGATGGTTGTGTAGTAGATATATGTGCAAAGGGTAGTTAGTGAACAGATGCTGAGTGTGTGTGAGTTGAGGGGTAAATACTGAAGTGTGGGGCAACAGTGTGGCAGATGTGGGGTAAGGGGTAGTTGGAGGGCAATTACTAGAGTGTGTGGTAGTTGTGAGGCAGATACTAGGGTGGGGTGATTATGGGAGAAGATACTGGGGTGTGGATGGTTGTTAAAGCAGATTCTCAGATATGATATAGTTGTGAAGCAGATACCAGAGTATAAGGTAGTTGTAGGGCATGTACTGGGGGGGTTGGTAGTTGTTGGGTTGATACTTGGATGAAGGGCAATTGTGCAGTATATACATGAGAAATGGATAGTTGTGCAGTAGTTGTTAGGGTGTAGGGCACTGTGGGGGCAGATACAGTGGTGGGATAGTTATAGGACAGATATATCGGCGAGGGTTAGTTTTGCAGTAAAATAGTGGGTAGCTGTGGGGCTGTTACTGAAATGGGGGATAATTATGGGGCAAATACTGGGGTGTGGGTGGGTATGGGAGCAGAAACTGGTTTATGGTGTAAATTATGGGGCAGATATTGGGTTATGGGGCGGTTGTGGGCAGATACTGTATACTGGACATAAGGCATTCTGTCTTACTCCATTCTGTGGACAATATGTATTTTGTAAGCTCAATTAATTCTGTGGACAAAATGCATTTTGTCAAACTGCTAACTTTATTCTCTGGACAAAATGTATTTTGTCAAACTGTTACTTCATTCTGTGGAAATAACACCTTTTGTCAAACTGTGTACTAACTACATTCAGTGGGCAAAATGCCTTTTGTCAAACTGCTAACTTTATTCTGTCGACAAATGCCTTTTGTTAACTCCTTAAATTTATCTAGTGGACAGAACATTGTTTGCTAATTTTCTAACTACATTTTGTGAACAAATCACCTTTTGTCAAACTGATACTTTATTTTGTGTGCAAAATTTATTTTTTCAATGTCCTAATTTAATTTTGTGGATAAACTGCATTTTGTCAGATTGTTAACTTCATTTTATGGACACAATGTATTCTATTAGACTGCTAAATTCATTTTGTGGTTAGAAAGCATTTTGTTAAGCTGCTAATGTTATTCTCTGGGAACAAATGCATTTTGTCAAGCTGCCAATTTCATGCTGTGTACACAATGTCTTATGCCAAACTCCTAACTGCATTAAGTGAACAAAAGGTTAATGTTATAGATGGTGCCCCATAAGGAACATGCCACACTGAAAGAGAAATAGGCATTTCATCATAAGTTGCAGAAACATCTTCGCCTCCCGTCTTCTCAAGTGCCAGCAGTTGATCGGGCTGGGCGGCATGATAGATAGCTTGCACAGTGGTTCTTCCTTTACATTTCACCAAGATAATTCACACTATGGCAAACCTGAGTATTATTGTGGCCTAGGAATGTATGAAGTTGACAAACTACTGGCCTGGGCTTTCTCTTCAAGTTGCCTAGGAGGTCAAAGGGGTCATGTGCTCATGCTGAAAAAAAAACACTGATCTCAGAGGTGTTTGCTGGTTCATAAGGTAACCAGGGTTAGCCAACTTTGGAAACAAGCCACAGAGGGTGTTCAAGGGAAAGCAAAAGTGTGAAAATCATGTGTTCTGTTCCTATGCAACAGATCTGATTATTGTTTAAATTTGGGAGTGAGTTGTTCCTCAGTGGGGGGTTATTAGACAGCAAACAACCTTTTTTAAGTGAAGCCCAATCAAAACTTTATCTGTGGGAAAGAGCTTTAAGCTGAATTTCAGCAGTGCAGGCATGACATTCAGAGCCCTGATGTCGGCATAAAAGCTGATGGGCTAGTGTGTAACAGGTAGATGGGGTCAGTCTGTAGTTGTGCAAACTGGCCGAGGTGTGAGAAAAGTAGATGGGGTTAGATGTAAGGAGCACATTCTACCTGTAAGGGAAAAGAACTGAAGGAAAACAAATGTTGGGTAATATCTTGAAAAGCCTGTAAGTTTTATTCTTTTCCATCTAAGACAGACTAGGTATAGGAAGGGCAAATGTTGGTGCTTACTGTTTCCTGTAGTCATAGGAGTCAGTGGCAGGGTCAGCAGCTAAGAATACTTGGAGGGGTGAAATCCCCCAGCAAAACCAATAGGATTATCTGTCCACTCTCAGTATGACATAACTCCTAATAAGGTCTATTCAGCCACTGAGAGTAAACTTATGTAATCTGACATGCAGTAACATTTTATGTGTGAGGTGACCACAGGAACAAGGGCCTGACAAATGGGTGCAGCCCCTAAAACGTATCCCCAGGTGTTTTGAAAAGTGCCATGAAATAATAAACCGAAGATTAATATACTCTAACATATGTGGAGTAAGCCCTTTATTTCACTATATTTAATGGATTTCTTTTGCAAGGGCTTTCCAAATACAAAGACTGGCATTATTCCTCACAAGGAAGAGGCAGCCTGCAAAACTCTGATTCTACATTTACTGTTTACCTGCATTGTTTTGCATGTTTCTCTTGTAAAACACTTTCATTCTAATTTGGTTCTATTTGAAGATATATGTTGTGTAAACATAGTCTGTTTTAACACAATACACACTGACTGGTGGTACATTCTTTTATAAAAGGTATTGTAAGTGAGTCTCAAGCAGTATCTGTCATTCCAAAAGAAACACACTAATTTATTTTAAATAGTTGAAATCCCTCCTGATGCTGTGAAGAGAATGGAGTAAAGGTTGATAGGGCCAACCCCACACTTCACCTGGGGTTCCAGCAATCTGTCTTGGTTCGATGCAGGGGACTGGTGATTGGGCTTAAAGGATCCAGGAGCCCAGGGTGTGCCACCTTCGCTGGGAAGACAGAATGTGGGTGCAGGACATGGTGTGGACAAACACAGGTGAAGGCTGGCAATAGGCAAGTGCAAGAGGTGTGTTTACTGGGGTGTGGGCAGTGGGTCTGTGACATACTCCCATTCCACTGCATTGTGTCAGTACATCAGTAGCTCAACAGTGCACTAGGGAGCACCACACTGTAAACATGCTGTAGTGTAGACAGTAATAAGCAATTGGACCTAACTGATCTCTTCATCAGTGAGGTCATATTCCTTACTACTGTCTAGACTAACACATGTGTACAGTGTGGAACTTTCCAGAATGCCACTCAGCTCTTACGTAGCAGCATGCTGCCGGAGAAAGGAGGGGCAACTGAACTAGCATAGAAAATACTAAAGGAAGGTTTACTGAGTCGGTTGATCATCATGACACCACGCCAGTCACTGGGGACCAGGAGGTGGGGGGGTGAAGATGTTTCCCAGGATCTTTCCCCAAAAGGTACAGGCAGGAGGGTGGGCGGGAGGAAGAGAGGGGAAGAGAGAGGGGCATAAATTGTGTGTTAGTTGGGAGGAGGAACTGGCAGAAGAGAAGATATCAAGTTTTGGTTGGGGAGGTAAAGCAAGTTTGGTCTAGTGGTTAGAGCAGAACTGTGAACCCAGACACTTAGGTCTCAATCCCACCACTGCCACTTACTGTGTGACCCTGAAAAAAATCACTTAACTGCCCTCTGCTGAACCTCTCAGTACTCTATGTGCTGTTTAACCAGTCATCTACATTATGAACCTAGCATGCAGGTACCCTCAACAGAAGAGATTTTTAAAAATTGTGAGTGGCGGCCATCTTTAATGACATGAGTCATTAATTACAAAATTAGCTGTTAAAGCAGTTTTTACAATATGTGAGAAAACTAAAAATAAACTGAGCATGAATATAAGGATGTCAGAAATACATGTTTGCCAAAAAAAAACTATGTGAGTACATTTTTTGCCAACTAACAAATAATGCTTTTTTTTGCACACTAACAAATATTGCTGTTTTAAAACCTAAACAGATGCCTGTTGTCACTGGGCCACATTAATGCTGGCATTTTTCTTTCATGACAAAGACGCTTTGCTTGACAACATGACACCAGATGCAAAAGAGGAAGAAGGAAAAGACTTTCAGAGAGCATTATTGGGTGTTTTATTTACTCCATATATGTGAATGAAAAAGGCTGTGGCACATAAAGACCTCTTATACAGTAAAGAGTGCTTCACATGTATAGTAGTAGCAGCCTCAGCAAGGCCAGTAGTAATAGAGCTAAAACGTGAAGATTTTAGAAAGATGAGGGACATAGGAAAGATGACTAAGTCTTATTACATGAACCCATTCCTAACCATCACCACTCTCCCCCTCCATCACCCTGCTCCCCTTAGCCCCACCCCCTTACCTTGCCTTCACTACTGCCCTCCTCCCCACTCTCCCCATCGTTGTAAACTCCTATGTACTTTCATCCTACCTCTACTCTTCCCTTCAGCTTTCTCCCTAACCCTACCCTCCCCCTTCCCCATACCCACCACTCACCCAAATCCCTTACCCTCTCTTTACTCCTCCTCACTGCTTATGACAGTACTAACTCTTGCCTGCACTCCAATATTCAGCTCTTTGCTCCAGTCTTTTTCTCTCCGTTTGCTCTGCACTGATTAAGCTTTTGGCCTTTCTCTATTCCCACCCTTGGTAGAGAAGCTGGGTAGCATATAGGGAATAGAAAGCCCAAAAAGATTACCTCCTCCAACTCACACAGAGTATGACCAGTAGCAAGCAGGAAAGGAACCCCCCCATGGTGGAAACCTATGTGGACCCATGGCTACTGACCTGCCCATTCTCTGGGCAAGATAAGAGGAGATGATCCTAAATCAGTGGTAGGCAACCTAAAATAACCTAAGGGCCGCATACCCCCTTGAGGGCCGCATGCCCATGCATGCCCCAGACTGGAACCATTTCACCACAAAATTAATCAAAAGTGACAGATCTGAATGCAAAAAAAACTTTATTTAATGGACTGGTAACATCATTAAAAGTTTAAAAACAGTATAAATAGTATTAAATACAATTAAAACTCAGTTTATTTCTCTGTTGTGCAGCATAAGGCAGTCCTGTTGTGTTGGCAGAAATGTTCTTGGGGGCCGCAGCTTAACCCATGGAGGGCTGCATGCAGGCCGCAGGTTGCCCACCACTGTCCTAAATGCTTTGACTGATTTCTGCTTCTGGATTAACTAATGAAGTCCATCTTCCAAATTTCTTGCTGATGTCCACAGGAGCATTATTCTTTGATGCTGAAGAAGCTGTTCCAATTCAAAAGGAATCTCCTGGAAAGGAACAAGGACTGAGCCCAGTCGATGCAGAAGTGTTTCTGATGATAACTGCAAGACCTGAGGGCAAACGTTAGGAATGCAAAAATTTGTGCAACATGAGCAGAAGTACTCAGGGAGGATTGCAGAGCGCAGAATGAAGAATACTTTTTATGCTGTAGAATAAGCAGCTCAGGTGGCTTGAGTTAGAGAAGCCCACACGAAGGTGTTTGCTGCAGAAGATAACATTCTAAGTTTTTATGATGTCGCTGAATGCAAGATGAAGTTATGACTGAGACTGCTGAAGGATGGAGGCGACAAAAAGGTCTGAAGTGGAAGAGAAAAGGAAGCAGCTGCTTTGGTTGGATAGCCTTTGTTGATGTCCACTGCGGTTGATTGTCAGAAAATTGTAGATTGTCCTGAGGGACCAGCGATGACCTCATACAAGGGCAGCATCTACTACTGGGTAATCCCATAGAGAGGAGATGTTATTGAAAATCTCAGAGAGATGCAATGACTGGAGGCCAGGTAGTAGTGATCCATACTAGTCGAAGATATCAGCATAGGTGAGCATTGGAGATGCAGCAGAGTATATTCTGCAGTGGAAGTCAGGAGAAGGATCATTGACCAGCCAGTCCAGTAGGCTAGACAATGGGACTACTTTGCTAGATCAGATGTTGTAGCAGCATGATACGGATGCGAGGATACAACTCAGAAACCGATGATGCCAGTGTCAGAGGCAAGACTGAAGGAATTACTTGAGAGATAATCCAAATTGTAATGTGAAGATGACCCAGGAGGGAAAACATTCTTGTTTAATGCAGAGGATTAGGTCAAAAGGACTCCTTTAAAGCTAGAATCTATGAAGTTTATTGTGAGATGACCTGGCTTCCATACGATCAGTGCCAATAATTTGCCAAGGAATTCAAGGGTTGTTGCTGGACCTAAGGTTCTCTTGTCGGACAGAGGAACTGATAGCTCTTGGAACAGCTGAACTAGAGCAGTACTGCCAGCTGTAGGATGAGAATCTGATGGATCTGTCAAAGGAAAGTCATTGAACAGATGAACGACTGTAGGAGGGCAACAAACAATAAGTGCAGTGCAATGCATCACTTAGAAAACATATCAAAAGCTTTGAGCTGCATGTGCAACTGAAGGTCAGACAAAATGCAAAGTAATAATGATCCTCCCAAAACATACCATAGAGATGCCAGAGATGGATGGATGGGTAACAACTGAACTGCATCAAAGATAGCAGCTTTTGAAGGTCAGAATCCAGGGCCAAAGTGTTTAATAACTGCTATTGCATTGTTGATACAAGCAGAGGATAGCAAAATCAGAAGGAACCAATGGGTAGATGCCCAGAGTGGATGAGGACAGAGGCACAAAGAAGTTGACAATGAGAAGCTTCTTACCAGAAATTATCTAGTAGCAACACACTTATGGGATTGATTGATAAGTAGGGAATGATGGGTGCTAAAGGTTCCAGGAGGAATGCCATTTAAAGTTCCTTTTGCAAGAGCTGATGGATTATTGGAGAATCCTTCACGCAGACTGCAGAGTATGACAATGGCAGGCATCATAAGTGAGCACTGAGATGCCTGCATGGAGTCCATGAGAAAGCTGGGGTCAAAAACAGTGGGGGAATTCAAGAATGCATGGTACAGACATAAGGCAATTCTAGTGGGGGTAGGAAGAAGTAGGCTGTTGGTTAACTAGGATCTGCAGCTTATCCAGTAGGTAGGGAAATTGTCAGACTAGGTGGTCCAAGCAGTCCTTATCTGGCATCAAAGTCTATGTTTCTATGTTTCTAAAGCTGGAAAGGATATATTGCAAAACTGGGTGAGAAGAATGGGAGCTAGAATCCTGGACACAGTTTGTAAATTGACTGGAGTAGATGGAGGAATGATAGAAGTTTGAGGAGGCTGGGGAGCTTTCAGGCAAATCTAGTGAGCATGGCAATGCCACAGAAACTGTGAATGTGAAAATATGTGCAGTAAATCCAGGGCAGCCAGAGTAGTTAAACCGATGTTAGTTGGATTCCTTCCCATGAATTAGGTAGGTTCAGTTGGGCACACTGGCATGGAAGATTAGATATGGGCCGAGTAAGCCATGGCAAAGGAGCACAACTCAAGCTTGATGGATGGTCAAGGCTTGCTGGATTGGTGGAGGAAAAGGAGTCAGAATACTGGTAAGGAGAACTGATATCTGGAATATTACTCGAAGGAGCTAGGGAGTCAGGAGCATGGCTGGTGGATGGAAGTACAGCAGGTGCTGATGGAATGGAGGCTGGAGTAGGCTGAACCTGGAAGCGAGCTTCGATAGCCACCATATAAGATTGCAGGACAAGAACCGAAAAGGCAAGCTGAGCCATGAAGTCTCGAATGTCTGACAAAGGAGCTGGTCCTAGTTGAGGAACAGGCTGGCTTGGATTGGGACCCCTAATAGGTTGAGACTTTGAAGCTAAGTATGAATACTGTGATTCCTGAATGCAGGCAGATGCCAAGTGATGAATATCAAGTTTCTTCCATTCAGCCAGGAGGTGGGGAACGATCTGATCATGATGGGATAGATTGATCTGGACACCCAGTTACAAGCTGGGGAGCTTGGGAAGAAATCTGGAGACCTTGCAGGACCTTCCTCTGGGTTTGTTGGCGGAGTGTTGGGTGGCAAGATGATGCAATGTGGAGCCAAGGAGCCAATAAGAAGAGACCCATGTTTTTTTAAAATAAGAAATAAGAGAAATTCAAGGTATAAAAAGAAATAAAATGAAAACAAGCTCATTAATTTTTTTTTTGGCAAAAACTAAAATGATTGTTTAGGCTCCGTTGTTACCACAGAGATGGTCTGCAAGGAAGTGGCAGTGGAACTTCTGATTCACAAAACCTGTCAAGACCATAGCATAATGCTGCTTAATACAACGTAGTATACTAGGAATATGATTTCTAGTGTTTATAAGGTCATTTTGAGGTATTTTATGAAGTGATAACAAGAAATAAAATTACATTTTAAATGAATGAAAGAAATAATAAGAAATTCCAGAAAAATAAAAAAATATTAAAAATAAAAATAATTTCATGGGGCTCTACCAATAATCTATGTTATGCACTGAGGGTGGGAAGAAGTTTGAGGAGACCTGGCTGGACTTTCTTTAGGACTTATATGCAGAGAGTTGGTAGGCATAGAATATGTTATGGAGCCAAGGAGCCAATATGCTGCATTATTCACTGAGAGTGGGAAGAAATCTGAGGAGATTTTGCAGGACTGTCTTTATAGATTGATATGCAGAGTGTCAGTAGGAGTGGAAGATGCCAAGACTCCAATACGCAGCTGCGTATTGTGGTATATGATGAGTGCTGGTAGTCATAGAAAATGCCAAATGCCAGTATGTAGATGCATATTGTTGTAGATGCAAGATGTTGGATGCCAAACGCCAATATGCGGGTGTGTATTGTGATAGATGCAGAGTGGCGGATGCCAAAAAAAAAAAAAAGTTGCATATTGCAGTAGAAGCAGAGAGTCAGATGCCATAATGCCAATACACACTGCATATTGCGGTAGTTGCAGAGTGTTGGATGCCAAAATGCCAATAGGCACTGCACATCAATCAATCAATCAATCAATCAAATTCTTTATTTATCCAGGCGAACACCATTGAGCAAGCTCATTTACAAGGTGGACCTGCATTACACAAGTCAAGTAACAGTGCATTTATATTCAGACAAATAGACAGTAGATGCAGGAGTACAACAGTACAGGTAGGCCTGCAATAGACAGGAGGGTAAAACTACATTTGGGTTCAGGTAAAAGACAGTCTGTAAGGATATACATAACAATAGGGTAGCAAGTCAGTAAAACTTTATACCAGATACAACAACATACATGGTTTAGTATTCCTGTAAGGTAAAGGCATTATAGTCCAGTGAAGAGATTAGTTGAAGTGGATGCTACGAGTGAAGAGACATACATAGTCAGTTTAAAAAGACCCAGCCATATCGAGGGGGAGACATGTGTCGGAAGAAGTGGGCAGCCAGTGGGGGGGGGATCTGGAACTGGGATAATACTAGGAGCGAAGGAATGAGATGCTGTGGGTATACAAGGAATAGGTGGGTGAGGGAGGATGAGATTTAGGGCAGTAGATAAGTAGGTGGCTCAGGGACAAGTTATGCACTGATACAAGAAGGAAGGAGGATGGGAAAAGCTGGGAGGATGTGGAAGGGGGTGTAAGTAGCTAGGATCACTGGAAACAGTTGCGAGGCTTCTGTATGTATTTTATATAGAGGTCTTAAATACAGTGACTAACAGGAGTCCTCAGTTTCAGTGATTTTTGTAGCACATTCCAGAGCTAGGATCTTATTGGAAGCAGTTGCAGGCTTCTGTAATGTATTTTGAGTATAAGGACTTAAACGCAGTAATACTAACAGGAGTCCTCAGTTTCAGTGATTTCTGTAGCACATTCCAGAATGACGGTAGAACGAATCCTATGGCAGCTCTCCCAAAATGCGTTAGGACTTTGGGCACTTTCAGAGAAATCAGTAAATAGCTTCTTAGGGCATAGGTTCCAGGCATATTGAGAGTCAGGCAATCAACAATGTACTGCAGAAGTTTGCCAGTGATAGCTCTGTATGTCCAGAGAGCTGTATTTTTATTTCGTCTGTAGTGTAGGGAGGTCCAACCTACGGACGCATATAAAGAGCAGTGATGGGTGGAGAAAGGAGACCAGTGATGAGCGCGGGGCTCTGTGGTAAAGTATGTCAATTTACCGAGGTGTGAAGTAGCACATTGGCTGTATGTAAAGTCGATTGAATCAATTAGGGAAAGGAACGGAACTGAACTAGCTGTCTCTTGGCCTCTGTGGTTAGTAGGCGGTTTAACCTGAAGAAGAAACTAGTCTCTGCCTCAGTTTTTAACAAATCCTCAGGTGGTCTGCAAGGGAGAGTTTGAAGTCTAGTCAGACCCCAGGTATTTGAATTTGGCACAAATTCAGGGTTTCTTCTAGGAGGGTGGTGATGGGGGTAGAGCAGGGTAGGCTGCATGGTTAATAGGTGAAATTGCATTGACTTTGTCTTTTGGCATTAAACAGCAATTTTTACTAAGGAGCTAGTGATTGAAGTATGTTGAAGTCAGCTTGCAGGTCGCTACAGGCAGTTTCAGGAGTTATCTGGCTTAGGTAGATCATTGTATCATCTGCGAACAGATGAATTTTCGCCTCATTGATGCCTGAGTCTATATTGTTGATGTAGATGGCAAATAGGAGTGGCCCCGGGATGGATCCCTGCAGGAAGCCTCTTTTTAACAGATTTGAGGGGGAGAGTTCACCTTCAGCCTTGACCTGTTGGTGCCTATCAGAAATGTAGTTGTGGAACCAACGCAAGGAGGTGGAATCTAGACCAATAGCTTTTAATGAAGAAAGTAGGAGGCTGTGGTCAACAGTGTGGAAGGCCTTACTTAGGTCTAGAAAAATGGCACAGACAAATTTTTTGTTCTCTAGCTCGCGCTGCCAGTCATTTGTCACCCCAGCCAGGGCCGTGATTGTTCTATGTTCAGTTCTGAAACCAGATTGCATTGGGTTTAGCAGGTTAGTATCATCTATGAAAGATTTCAGCTGGGCATTCACAATCTTTTCCAGAAGTTTTGATAGTACTGGGAGAAGGGAGATGGGCCTGTAGTTGTTTAGATCACAGGGGTCTCTGGATTTAAACAACGGAATAACAGGTGCGGTCTTCCACAGTTTAGGAGGGTGTCCCTTGAGAAAGGGACAAGTTAAATAGATGCGTAATAAATGCAGCCAAGACATGATAGGCAATCTTTAGGTAGTATGGATCGAAGGTGTCAGCGCCAGCACTTTTCTGGTGTCCAACTGAAGGAGGAGATCTTCAGACCTCTTTTAGTGAGGCAGGAGAAATGAAAAGACTGCATCTGAGGGACTAGATTCTGAAGGTTGCATGGTAAGCTGGGAGCATAGGTGCGCAGTGCAGGTGAGTTGTCAAAAGCTAGCCCTGCAGTAGCAAAGTGATTGTTGAAGGCTTGTAGTATCTCTTATCGTTGTTGATAGTTACATTGTCAGAAATAATTTTGAGGAGTGTTTCCTGTGGTATTACCAGAAAGTTCTTTTATCGTGGACCAGAACTTGGTAGGGCATTTGGAGGCAGTGTCAGAGCGATAGAAGTTGGACTTGGTTTCCCGAATTAGCTTTATACAGTGGTTTCTGGCTGTTCTGAAAAGATGCCAGTCTTCAGCTTTGTGGGATTTGCATGCTAGCTTCCAGAGTTTGACTCTTTTTAATAGTGCTGCCTTGATGTCTGCTGTAAACCAACAGCACTTTCTAGCCTTTATGCGAGTTTTGACTAAGGGTGCATGGGTGTTAAGAGCACTGGATACAATTTTGTGGAAAATGGCGTATGCTGTTTCTACTGATTTGGCTAAATAAAAGGTCTGCCAAAGCAGGGAGGCTTTCAGGTCATTGATATATGTAGGCGGGTCAAAATTCTGTTTTGATCTTTTGGTAGAGAACTTTGCTGAGGCTGTTGGTCTAGGACTGCTCTTATGCCAGCAATAAAGCAATGGTCACTAACATCGGCAGAAAAGATCCAGCATGGGAGAGAAATGGGGTTTGCTTACTAGAGTACATCCAATAGTGTACTTTTCATAGGGTTTTCTTATTGATACGAGTAGGTTCATTAATAAGTAGAGTGAGCCCATGAGAGTCACAGAAGGATTTAAGTGGAAGAGATGCGCTGACAGCCAGTCGTGAGTTAAGGTCTCCTAGTATAATTGTTTCCATTGTGTCGGTACTCATAGCAGATGATAGGTGGGACAGGAGCTGTGACCCCAGGGCGGGGGTCTATAACATCCTATGACATGGAGGCCATTGATGTAGGTATTTTGATTTTTAAGGACAGGCATTCAAAGGCATTGGCAATGATGAGTGTGAGGTGTGACTGTAAGCTTGTCCTTAACATAGATGGCTACACCACCACCTCTGGTTAGTCTATCAGCTCTGAATAAGATAGTTGGGGATATTGACCTGTTTGTCTGGCGTGGATGGATGAAGCCAGGATTCAGATATGACAAGTACATCTGGCTCTGTGTGGATATCCCAAGCCTGTATTAAGGTGAGTTTCTTCAAGAGGCTACACACATTAACATGCATAAAGCTGATACCTTTATACTTCATGACTTTGGATGGTGAAGGAATTGCTTGTATAGGACCAGGGTTAAGTTTAACAATTCCTGAGCATAGCAAGAGGAGGAGTACAACTTTCTTCAGGGCAACAAGTCATAATTTGGAAGAACTAAACCTTCTTTGGCTAGTGGGAGTATTGGTGTAGGAATGCAAGGACCTATTCTTTGTACTGTTCAGTCCTAGTGATACACATGCTAAGACCTAGCCGTATGACACCAGTAGATGCAGGTACTGGGCCGAGTAGGTAACATTCCTTGGTGAGTAGCGAGATGCTGGTGGCTGTCCGAGAGAGAGACTCAGCTGAAAGTGGCACGACAACTTGGGGGCATAGCCCGAGTTGTATAGGGACTCCATGAGTAGACATTCTTGTGGTAGGGGATACGAGTCCTTTTGGGCTAAATTCCATCTGGCTTGTACACTAATAAGGGTAGTGTGCATAAGGCGGTAAATAGGTAGAGCCAGATTGCAAGTTCCATGGTTAAAGTCTGGGGGTCAGAAAGAGAAACAGTTGTAAGGGCTTAATCTGGGCAAGGTATCACCAGGTAAGGCTACAGCCATAGGGTCAAAGGATATAGGTGCCAATACCACTTGAAGGAGCATGGAATGTTTCTATGCTTTGTGACTAAAGATGATTCTGAGAAGTCGTAAACCTGATCTAAGTATCACCAGCTAAGGCTACACACCACAGGGTCAGCAAAGGGATGTAGGCGCTGAAACCACTTGTAGGGAGCAAGGAGAATTTACTATGACACAGCGACTAGGAACAGTAATAAGAAGTCACAAATCTGATCTGAGAGGAGTGGTAGGGGAGACTGCGGTGGGTTAGTTAGGATGGGACACTTGAACCTGAAGCGGCAGCCCAAAATTTATATGTCTGCGCATTGCAGTAGATGCAGAGAGTCAGATGCTGAAATGCCAATAACGTGTTGTGTATTGTGGTCGATGCAGAGTGTCAAATGCCAAAATGCCAATACAAGCTGCATATTGTGGTAGATGCAGAGTCAGTAAGTGAGAAGATGCCAAAATACAGATACGCAGCTATGTATTGCAGTAGAAGCAGAGTGTCGGTAGTTTTGCATGATTAGCAACAGAGTCAACCTGCACTCAGATACCTCAATAAGTATGAGTTAGAGATGGAGACTGGAATAAACTGCTGGTGAGGGCTGCATTGAATGACTAATAACAGTCTCGCATCTCTGGTAGACAGGGCAAACCTACCTGTGCTGAAATACTTCAGAAGGTATGAATTGAAGATAGAGATGGAAAACTGCTCCAAACTGTTGGTGAGGGCTGTGCAAGGAAACAGCAACAGGCTGTTGCCAGAGAAGAAGTAGGCTAAAGTAACAGCAGAATGGATTAACAGCAAACATGGAGGAAATGGACACTGCAGGAGTGAAGGGCGCTTATAACATGGAACTGGACTACACAGATGAACACACTGCAGAGATAGCGTAAAAGCAGAAAGAAAGAGAGAGAGAGAAATTGTAAGCATACCTCTGAATTGCTATGAATTTCAAATAGCGCTATGATTTTACATTCAAATTTATCCCTGCTCTGCATAGTGTAACTAATGTTCCTCATAACGTTAGAGCTATATCTGAACACAGACTATGAAAACATTATTTTTATTATTTATTTTATTTATTTATTTTGTTTTTGTTAACCGGGTAGGTACACTAGACAGCATAGCTGCCTATTTTCAGGTACGACCCGGGAGATTACAACAAAGTGTACGTAGACAATAGTAGATAGAAGAAAACATCATGGAACAAAATAAAAGTAGAATTAACTAACTTGACAGAAACATTTCTTATTTAACACGAGGGCCACAAATCTTGACTTGTTATTATTAAAATAAGAAAGTGCCACACATTCTGTCCATGTGCTCTGCATTAGTATGTAAGGCCAGTGCTATGAATTTCAATGCTGAGATATTTGAGAGGTATAATGGGGAGTGTAGCGTTAAGTCAGGCGAATGAGAGCACATCACACCCAGAAGTGCAGAGATGGGAACTGAGTGGCGGAGAAGCCCAAAAAGAATAGCAACATACAGAGAAGAGAGGCACAAAAGCAGCAGGGTGAGGAAGAGAGCAAGTGGACACAAGGTGAGCCAGACAGCAAGGTGCAAGGTGCCAGGGAGCAGAGTGGAGTAAGGGGAGAAGGAAGAGCAAGTTCCAGAAACAATGGCACCAAAGTGGAGGTGTGGAACAGGCAGGAGTGGAGAAGAAGCATGGCAACAGCAGACAATGGGAATGAGGGGAAAAACGGAGTAAGTGGGGAGCAGGAGAGCACAGGGAACCAGGAAGCACTAGCAGGTAAATACACAAAAGGAGAGCAGAGCAAAAACAAACTGGAGCAACAAAGAGAGGAAAGGGAGAAGCAAACAAGACACGCAAAGGAGGAGTGGTTGGAGGGAGCAAAAGACACAACGGCAACAGGTGCAAGCAGGGAACTGAAGCAGAACAACCAAACAAGAAACAGAACAGGGGAAGGGAACAAAACTCAGAGCAAAACATGGCACAAGGGGAGCAAGGGGGACTGAGAGGAAACAGCACAGGCAAGGAGCAGGGAAAATCAAGGAGGCGTAGTCACACAGACCATGCAGGAGCCCAGCATGACAAAACATGTTAAGTGTTCAAGTTTTCAAGTTTTCAAGTTTATTGCAGGAAAACTCCATTGAGCAAGCTCATTCTCAAGGAGGTCCTGTGACATAAACACTTAAAGTACAAACACAGATAGGTAATAACAGTATATACATGAAATGCACGTTACATGATACAGGCTGGATATACATACAAGGGTACCACATAGGGTGACCGCAGGTGGTAAACATTGATATGAGATAGGGAAGCGACTTACAGGTTGCATACTGATAAATGAAACATGATGACTGGTGTGTGCAATACATATACAATATTTTGGCAGCTAGAACAAACAACGTCTACAACTGATATGGGGGAGGAGTGATTTGATAGAGTAGCAGTGCGTAAGCAAGATAAAAACCAGGAGAAGAAGGGAAGGAAAGCAGTTAATATGACAAATCAATTATACCTTACCAGTGGATAAATATGGCACACATGGGGAAGGAAGAGACTTAATGACAGTTACAGGTGTCTTTTATTTTGGCTGAACTTAGCGATTTGTAGAAGTTTATTGAAACTGTGCTAGTTAGTTTCAATACGGTTTGTAATTGGTTCCAAATGGAGGGAAGGGCATATGCAATAGCACGTTTACCAAAGGAAGTCCACGTCCTTGGTATGTCAAGCATAATAAAGTCAGATTCTCTTAACTGGTATGCACTATGTGAGATACTAATAAGGGAAGAGATAAGCAGCAATTTCTGCAGGAGCAGTTTAAGAGTCCATAGCCCAGCATGGAGCAGAAGTCTAGTAGTAAGGGATGTCAACCAACAGCTGCATATAAGTCACAGTGGTGCTGAGCAGTATAATTGGTAATGAACTGTAACATACGGTGATAAAGGATGTCCAGTTTACTTAGATTTGCAAGAGTGGTGGAGGAATAGATTACACGCCATAGTTTCCAGTAGGGGAGAAAAGTGGCCTGTACAAGCTTGTTTCGAGTTTCAAGGGGGAAAAGGGGCCTATTTCTGTAGAAGAAACCTAACCTTGCTTTTTAACCTTCTAGAGACATCTTCACGTGGTCATTGAAAGATAATTTATTGGATCCAGATACCTAGATATTTAAATTTGGTTTACAACTTCAGAGGCTCATTTAAGCGTGGTGACAATGAAGTCTTGGGCAAGGGTATTGGGGGGCCTGAGACAGCACTGCGGAGAATATCATCGCTTTAGTCTTCTTAGCATTGAGCAGAAGCTTTGCCTTTATTAGATTATGCTCAAGTTGTGCGAAAGTCCGGCTTGAAGCACTCCTTGACTTCAGATAACGATGAGCCAGAAGTATACAACACAGTATCATCTACAAAAAGTGCAGATTGGATGTGATATGTTAGCATCTAAGTCATTAATGTACAGAGAAAACAAAATAGGGCCTAAGATGGATCCTTGGGGACTCCTCTTGCAACTGGCAAGGCAGCAGAAAAAAGCCTTCCGCCTTTACTTTTGGAATCTTCCAGTTAGGTAGCTAGAGAACCACTGGGTGGTATGGTATGTGAGCACCCAACTTTGCAAGACAATTGACTAATAGTTTGTGATCAACAGTATCAAAAGCTTTGCTGGGTCCAAAAGACTGCACCAGTTACCTTCTTAGCATCTATGGCAGAGATCCAATCATTGGTTACTTTGCTAGTGCAGTGATTGTGCTATGATTAGCCCAGAAGCCAGATTGAGCTGGGTTAATGAGAGAAAGGTTTCCAAGTGAGATTTTAACTGAATATGGATCAGTTTTTTGAGAACTTTAGAAAGGATAGGCAATATGGAGATAGGCCTATAGTTGTTTATCGCATGGGTCACCAGATTTAAACAGAGGAGGATATGTGCTGATTTCCAGCAGGGCGGCACAGTAGCAGATGTAATGGAAAGATTGAAGATGTGGAGAGGTGGGGCAGTGAGATGGCGTAGCTGACCTTAGGAAAAAGGGTTCCAAGCCATGCGTCCCCTGCACTTTTGGTAGTCTAAGTTAAGAAGAATCTTCTACTTCTTTATAAGTTATCTCGCGCAGTTGGAAGGGCTGGGTGCAGGACTAGATGTAGGGGAGGGGTATGCTGGCTCACCGCAGCACCAGCATAAAGTGACGAGTCAAAAGCTAATCCAGCTGTGGCAAAGTGGGAGTTAAGTTCCTCCAGGATTAGGGACTTGTGTTTCACAATCTTGCCACTTGCGACTATCTTTGTTGGGATAGAGGGGCCATGGGCCATCCTTCTATAAGCTTTGATAGTCTTCCATATTTTATGAGGGTTACCTTTAGCTTGTTCAGAGTAGAAATATAATAGTTAGCTTTAGCAGAGCAATTTTTCACACAGTTATTCCTGGCTGTTCTAAAGGCCTGCCAATCCAAGTTCTTTGGAATGTCTAGCTTTGGCCAGAGCTATCTCTCGAGAGCTATAAGGGCTGCCTTGAGATCCAAGGTGAACCAGGGTTGGAATTGTTCCGTGCACTTTACTTTGATGAAAGGGCATGCTTATTTATTATTGTAGTGAGTTTGTCATTAAGGATGCAAGCTGCCTTGTTGACATCTTTGGCTAGGTAAAGATCTTGCCATCTGATCGTGCTCAGGTCAGATAGGAAGTTTACTGCACTGAATTTTTCGAAAGGATCTTTTGTTATAAAGATGGGTGCTGGACGGCCTTAATTTGAGATCTTATGCAAGCAACAATTCCATGATAGCTCATGTCATTGTGAAACACTGCCAAATTAGATATTTTGTGTGGATGGGTGGTTAGTACCACATCTAGAATGGAACTGTTGGCAGTATTTAGAGTGTTGTTCCTAGTAGGTTCACTGACTAATTGCCCAAGACCTAGCTCGTCACAAAGGGATTTGAAGCAGTGTGATTTAGGGTGACAGCCAGTCATATTTAGATCTCCTAGAAATATTGTTTCAGTTTTTGCAACTTCGAACATGGATTTCAAAGATTAAGGACTTCATCACCACCAGACGGGGTCTATAGCCACCTAGGATAGTGATACATTCGAGGAGGGGAGATGAAGGCTCAGCGAAACTAACTCAAATTCCTTGGCTAGAGATTTGCAACTAATATTGGTGACCAAGTACTTAGATTTGGCGTAGATAACCACACCCCCGCCTCTAGAATCTCTATCTGCTCTAAATAAATTGTAGCCCTGCAGTGATATTTGTTGATCAGTGTTCGTCTTTTTTAAGCACGACTCAGTAATTATGATAAGGTCTGGAGTTACGTGGTGCAGCCCAGGCTTGCAGCTGTACAAGTTTTTTAGGCAGGCTTAAAATGTTGACCATCATCATTTTGAGACTTGTGGCCTCAGCAAAATCGATAGGCGAGGTAAGTTGTAGGGGGGGGCCAGGGTTGAGCTCCACATTTCCTTAGCAGAGAAGAAGCAGAAGTATAACTTTCTTTAAGGAGCTTATAAGAATGGAGACTGCTTTTTTATTTCTTCGCGGCAACCCATATTGTGCTGTGCAAGAGGCGGCACCACTGTAATGACAGTTGATCGTGATCAATGTAGGTGCTTGGGTGGACATAGGTGAGGACAGTAGCAAGGGGGTGTAGGCTAACCGGGGGGGAATAGGCTAAAAGGGGAGAGGAGAATGACATAGTGTCTGCACGGTAGACTGTTATAACATTAGGTATTGATAAGGTGCATTGGAGAACTGAATTGCATTGAGGTACCAATTGCACTGTATTGCTGAAAACTCTGCACTTAGAGCAATAAAACCCAATAAGGAGAGCATGGTCCCAGATTGAGTGGTCTCAAGTGATTTGTATTAGTGCAATATTTTCTAGGCAAGAGAATTGCCCACCTAGGTACTCACTTAAAACCTAGATGAGAAAATACAGCAGAAGAGAAACAAGGAGGCAGAAGCAGCTTAGTTGGTGTCATCCACCTTCAGACTCAGTCCCTTGTAGCAGAACCGGAAAGAAGTAGAATGATAATGCAGGCCATATTGCCCACGAATGAATACAGTGATTTATGTGAAGACCAAGAATCCTCTAGTGGCAGGTCTGTATAACCTGCTAATAGAAAACTAGCCACTTAAAAAAAAAAAAAGGTAGTTAGACTTATCGGCACCAAGGCAGAGTGCTTGTATCGGGAGGGGGGGGTGCTGCAGGAAGAGCAGTCAGACAGAAGAGGTGTAAGCACTTTAAAACAGTAGTAGAAATTACAATCCAGCTAATACAGTTGAAAAACTCCTAATAACACAGTTGAAATGTGCTTAGTTCTATCGAAAATCTAACAAAGTGCCAGGTGTCTATAGCAGGGAAAACTCCTGCCAATCAGAGTGGGTTGCTGGAATCACCCTTGTTCGATTGACCCGCTGTCCCATACCTTCCAAGGAGCTGCAGGCGGGTGTCCTGGTCTTGGTCAGTGGCTGGCTGGTGCCACCGACGTGAGTGAACTGGAGCAGCCCTGTTCAGGGACAAGCAGCTTCCAGGAGCTGCAGTAGTGTCCTGGTCTTGGTCAGTGGCTGGCTGGGTGCCCGGCAGACCGTGGAGTGAGCTGGAGCAGCCCTGTTCAGGGACAAGCAGCTTCCAAGGAGCTGCAGGCGGGTGTCCTGGTCTTGGTCGGTGGCTGGCTGGGTGCGGCCGACCGTGGGTGAGCTGGAGCAGCCCTGTACAGGGACAAGCAGCTTCCAATGAGCTGCAGGCGGGTGTCCTGGTCTTGGTCGGTGGCTGGCTGGGTGCCGGCCGACCGTGGGTGAGCTGGAGCAGCCCTGTTCAGGGACAAGCAGCTTCCAAGGAGCTGCAGGCGGGTGTCCTGGTCTTGGTCGGTGGCTGGCTGGGTGTCGGCTGACTGTGGGTGAGCTGGAGCAGCCCTGTTCAGGGACAAGCAGCTTCCAAGGAGCTGCAGGCGGGTGTCCTGGTCTTGGTCGGTGGCTGGCTGGGTGCCGGCCGACCGTGGGTGAGCTGGAGCAGCCCTGTTCAGGGACAAGCAGCTTCCAAGGAGCTGCAGGCGGGTGTCCTGGTCTTGGTCGGTGGCTGGCTGGGTGCCGGCCGACCGTGGGTGAGCTGGAGCAGCCCTGTTCAGGGACAAGCAGCTTCCAAGGAGCTGCAGGCGGGTGTCCTGGTCTTGGTCGGTGGCTGGCTGGGTGCTGGCCGACCGTGGGTGAGCTGGAGCAGCCCTGTTCAGGGACAAGCAGCTTCCAAGGAGCTGCAGGCGGGTGTCCTGGTCTTGGTCGGTGGCTGGCTGGGTGTCGGCCGACCGTGGGTGAGCTGGAGCAGCCCTGTTCAGGGAAAAGCAGCTGCTAATCAGCACACATTTGGCTTTCTTTACATACGTAAAAGACAAGTGTGGACTGTAAGGAGTAGGCTGCTTTTATGTGGAATGTGGGAGGAGCTATTCCACCACATTGAACCTTGGGCTTCAGCCCTCCTATAAATTGAACAGACCAATGAGGTTGAAAGGAAATGGGGCTTAATAAAAGAGGCGTTTCTAATGGCAACTGATACATATGCCAAAACAAGTCACCAAACTGTTTAAAAATAAGAAACCAATCTGGTTCACACAGACTGCAAGGAAGGCTGTGAGAGAAAAAAGAAGGGCATTTATAAAATATAAATTGATTAAAGGAGAGAAGGAATGGAATGTGTATCATTCTAAACTGGGGGAAACTAAGGGTAGTAAGGCCAAGGTTGATACAGTACTCTGGACTGCTGAAAGTGTAAAAGTAGGGGAGAAGGAGGGTTTTTTAGATATATTAGGGGACAAAAGAAGACCAGGAGTGGGACTGTTAGGTTAGCACACAGAGACAGAGGAGTAGTAGAGAATGACGAGTAGAAAGCCAATGTCCTGAACAACTGCTTCAGCTCTGTGCTCACAGTGGTCCTTTACCAGAAAGAGAGATTAAAGAGGACAAGAAATGTGTGCTTATTAGCAGCGGATTGTAATGTTCCTTTTTGCAGAAATGAAATTCATACCTCCAAAGGATCCATATTTAACTGCACCACAAGAAACACATACGTAAAAAAAGGTGCGTTCCTTTTTTTCCCCTTTATATGGACAACATTCTGCACTGTTCTCTTCATGGAACTAGTAATTTGAAGATTTCAGTATGTCACAGTTTGTGTACAGAATGCTAAGCGTGAGCTGCTGACCTATCAGAATCATGCTTAGAGTTCTGTGCAAAAACCGCTGCATAGTCAAAACTCTAGATCATTGGTTCCATGAAGAAATCCGTAAAAAAATGCTGCTCATAAAAACAAAATATTGCAAAATACAGTTTCTGCATCACTTTTTATTCAGGTACAAATAAATATGGATCATTTAGGGTATGAATGTCATTTCTAAAAATGTGACTGCTGGAAACAGCTTCCAGTTAAAAATTGTTTCCTCTCCTCTTAAAAGTAACTACGGGTGGGGGGGGTTACAGAAAATGGATAGGGTAGAGATCAGAGATGAACGAGCAAGGCAATGGTTAGAGGCCCTTAAAGGGGAGTAGTCAGCACAAAGGACAAACGACCGTGCACTTTGTGGACAAAAACATTTTGGTTACTTACTGTTTACTGTAACATAGTAGATCATTACAGACTAATTTTGCTTAGTTGTAGGCTCTTCTTTTACTGCAAATCCCAGAATCCCCTGCAGCTGACATCAGCGCAGTAGGAAGCAGTGGGAGATTCAATAGCCTGCAGTGCACATTGGAGCTTTTATAATCTCAGATCAGATGTTTTCGGGACTGCTTTTCTCCAGGGGCTAAGTACAGCCCTCTGTGACTGTACATAGCCCATGGAGGACAGCAAGATCATCAAACAAAAGATAAGAGGAGGCTGTATAGTGGAGTGGTTTAAGGCTTTGAGCTGCAAACTTGGAGACTTGGGTTTGAATCCCACAGCTACCACTTGCATACTATGTGACCCTGAGCAAGTCACTTAACTTCCTTGTTTTCCCAGGTTGCACCTGTAAACAAGCTTTCAGCTTAGTGTGTCTCTCCTGATAAAAAAAAACAAAAGAGCTTATACAAACTCTAAAATGCACTGCAGGCTATTGAATATTCTCACTGCTGCCTACTGCTCTGATGTCATCTGCAGGGGATTCTGGGATTTGTGGTAACATGCCAGGATTTGCGGGCTTCTTCCCCCACCCTGGGACCACTAAGTCCATTACCATTGCCTTAAAGGGTGCCAAGGAGGAGGAGCGGCTGGACTATGCTGGGCTCGGGAAGGGTGAGGGCAGTGGGTTAGAGGCACATCCCCTCTAAAGTATCACTACACAATTTATATGCCACCCTGGTGGAGCGGGACGGTCCTATGGAGGCACCTGTAGTAGTGAGCAGAAAGGATGTGGTGGACCTCTGTGGTGGAGTCCCTAGGGAGGGTGGCAGAGTACCCCAGAGGAGGAGGAAGCAACTCCTGGTGGAGGACTCCATTGTAAGGGGGATAGATCTAGGGGCAGGAAGGGAGGGGGAGAGGGAGGTTAGGTACCTACCCAGTGCCATGGCTCAGAGGGATGGAAAACATATCCTGTGGATCGCTAGGGCAGTAGAATGGGAGGGAGAGCTGGATGACAATTGTCCACCTTGGGAAAAATGACCAGGCCAGGGACGAAGTCAGGATAGTGCAAGAGGAGTTCAGGGAGTTGGGGAGGAGTCTTAGGGAGGTAGCTTGCTCAGTGGCCTTTTCTGAGGTACTTCCTATCTACAACAGGGGGGAGGACGGGGCACTCTGTACCAAGAGCTTCAACAAATGGCTGAAGGAGTAGTGCAGGGGGGAGGGATTGTGCTAAATAGATGGCTGGGGGTCCCATATGAAGGGATAAAGGCCTTTATGGGGTAGATGGCCTGCATCCTTCTGGGAGGGGAACCCAAGTCCTCAGTGAATGGTTTAAATGTTACATTGGTGAGCATTTAAACTAGCCAAGGGGGGGTAGTGGTAGGAAGCAGGGAGACATGAACTCCCCCCCCCCCATAAGCTGAAGTAGTCAATAGGGAGAACCCGAAGGGAGACAAATCAGCAAGAATACCTGTTAACAAGAAAAACAAAATGGTAGACATGAAGAGAGATGGGAATGAGGGCAGAGGGGGTAGGAGAGAAGTCAAAAGGAAAAAGGAGGGTCTGACAAGTAGGGTGGTAGCAGAATTTGGAAGGCCACGTGCACACATGCTAGAAGTCTGGGAAATAAAATTCTGCACCTAGTGGCCATTATGGAAGAGGCTGACTTGGACATTGTCGCCATTACCGAGTCATGGTGCAATGGGAACCATGACTGGAATATAGCCATGCCAGGGTTTACTTTGTTCAGGAAGTACAGGGTAGGTAACAAAGGGGGAGGAGTGGCTCTTTATATGAGGGATAGCATAAAAGTCACAGAGGTACAGGGACTACAGGGAGGAGTGAAGATACTGTGGATCACCCTAGAGATGGGGAATGGAGCTGCTATTCACATGGGTGTGATGGTGTGATCTACAGACCTCCAGCATGGGGGTGGGAGTGATGAATATAGATTGACGAAAGCCATCCAAAAGATGGCAAGTAAGGGGGAGGTGCTGCTGGTGGGGGAATTCAATCTGCCGGATGTAGATTGGAGCATCCCAGCTGCAGCTTCAACTAGGAGCAGGGACATTCTGGACTCCCTGCAGGTGGTGTTTCTTAGCCAACTAGTAAATGAGCCCACTTGCAAGGAAGCAATATTGGACCTTGTACTCACTAACAGGGACAGTGTTGCAGATGTCGTGGTGGGTGGCCACCTTGGGACCAATGATCATCGTATAGTGTGGTTCAATATAAAAACTGTGGCAGACGTGAATCATACAAAGGCAAGGATCCTGGACTTCAGGAGGGCTGATTTTACAGAGATGAAGAAGTGCCTCAGGGATGCACTGGCAGGGGCAGAGGACTTGGATGGAGTGGAGGAACAGTGGGCAAAACTAAAAGTGGGGATAGTGAGGGCAACAAACCTCTGTGTCTGGTAAGTAAGCAAAAGCAAGAGGAAAAAGAGACTGCTATGGTTCTCAAAAGAGGTGGCTGGCAAAGTAAGGTAAAAAAATTAGCATTGAGGATGTATAAGGAGACACAGGAGGTGTATCAGGAGAAGCAGAGGGAGACAGGGAAAGCAGTCAGGAGTACAAAGGCACAAACACAGGAGAAAATAGCTCAGGCACTAAAGAAAGGGAACAAGACATTTTTAGGTATGTAAGCAAATGGGGAAAGACCGGGGAGAGGGATTGTAAGACTAAGGAGGGCAGGGTAGGTGAGTGGAAGGGGACAAGGAAAAAGCAGACATCCTGAATGAATACTTTTGTTCAGTGTTCATGGAGGAAAGGGAGAAGAAGGGCTACAGATAAGCATCAGGGGCATCGAAGGAAGGGAGGTGGACACTAGTCTATTTACAGAAGGAAGAGTCCTGAAGGCGCTCACAAATCTGAAAGTGGACAAGACAATGGGGCCTCACAGGATGCAACCAATGATATTGAGGGGGCTCAGAGAGGTGCTGGCTGCACCTCTGACAGTCCTAGTCAACCACTCACTGGAGACGGGAGTGGTCTTAGAGGACTGGAGGGGGCAGATGTAGTTCCACTTCACAAAAGTGGGAGGAGGGAGGAGGCTGGCTGTTACAGGCCAGTCAGCCTGACTTCGGTGGTGGGAAAAGTAATGGAATCACTACTGAAGGAAAGTATTGTGGAATACCTTGAATCCAGTGGCTTACAAGATCCAAGGCAGCATGGATTCACAGCAGGGAGGTCAAGTCAAACAAATCTGATAGATTTATTTGCCTAGGTGACAAGGGAATTAGATCAGTGTACAGCGGTGGATGTGGCCTACCTAGATTTCAGTAAGGCCTTCAACATCGTTCCACATAGGAGACTCATGAACAAGCTGGGCAGTCTGGGAGTGAGTCCAAATGTAGTAAACTGGTAAGAAATTTGTTGGGGGATAGGTGACAGGGGGTGGTGGTAAATGAAGTTCACGCCAAAGAAGGAAGGTGACCAGCGGCGTGCCACAAGATTCAGTACTAGGACCGGTCCTCTTTAATGTCCTTTTTAGCAACATTGTAGAGGGGCTAGAAGGGAAGGTATGCCTTTTTTTCAGACACTAAGATCTGCAATAGGGTAGACACTCCAGGGGGTTTGGAGAAAATGAACAGGACTCTAAAAAAGCTTGAGGAATGGTCAAGAGTGTGGCAACTAAGTTTCAATGCGAAGAAGTACAAGATGATGCACTTGGGGCATCGAGACCCAGGGGCAGAGTACAAAATGGGGGGAGTAGTACTGGAGACCACCAAACAGGATAGACCTGGGAGTAATCATATCCCATTACCTAAAGGTGGCCAAACAGTGTGACAAGGCAGCGGGGAGAGCCAGTGGAATGCTAGGGTGCATAGGAAGGGGTATCACCAGCAGAAAAAGGGAAGTGGGGATACTGCTGTATAAATCACTGGTGAGATCACACCTAGAGTGTATCCAGTTCTGGAGACCACATCTGTGGAAGGACATAGACAAAGTAGAGGCAATCCAGAGGAAGGCAACTAAAATGGTGCAGGGTCTGCATTAAAAGCCCTATGAAGAGAGACTGAAGGACCTCAATATGTACACCCTGGAAGAAAGAAGGGAGAGGAGAGATATGATAGAGTTTGAAATAACTTATGGGTATAAATAAGGTTCAAGAGGGATGCCTTTTTCATAGAGAAAGATGCTCAAGAACAAGGGGTCATGCTATGAGGCCTTAGGGGGACAGGCTCAGGGGAGATGTAAGGAAGTACTTCTTCACAGAAAGAGTGGTGGATGCCTGGAACAGCCTCCCAGCAGAGGTGGTGAGTGCCAAAACTGTAATGGGATTCAAGAAGGCATGATATATGCATACAGGAACCTTAGTGATAAGGAAAGTGGGGGAAAAAGCCGGAGATCAAGTATGGTCTGCGGTGTTACAGTAGGTAGGGAAAATGGGCAGACTAGGTGGGCCAAGAGGTCCTTATCAGCTGTCAATTTCTATGTTTCTATGTTAACAGAAGATGTCAGCCTACAACTAAGCAAAATGAGTCTGCTACAACCTACCATACTACAATAAACAGTGAGCCAAAATGTTTTTGCATACACAGTGCACTTAGAGACAGCCCCACACTTGAGTGTGGGTGTCCTTGGTGATGACTGTTCCCCTTTAAGGTGAGTAAAGTACCAGGCTTGGATGGACTACACACAAGAGTTCTAAAAGAACTGATGTCAGAACTGGCTGAGCCCCTGACACAACTTTTGAATAGCTCATTGCAGTCTGGGTTAGTGCCATGGAGTTGGGGAACAGCAGGTGTGGTCCCAATATACAAGGTGAGGGGAACAAGGAGGATCCACGTAACAACAGACTAGCCAGTCTTCCCTCAAGTACCTGGAAAAAAATAAACTACAGGACATCACACAACATGACTGGTTTTCTGTCAGGGCAATTCTGTCAGACCAACCTGATTTTATTTATTTATCTGAAAATTGGTGACTGGGAAAGGCACACTAAGGTTAGGGTTATTTACAGGTTCGACCCAGGGAAAAGGGTGCAGAAGAAACAGTAAGCATAACACAGTCACATTTCTTGGCACAGAATAAAGTGCAGGTACAGTGCAATATGTAGAGTTACACAGTTACAAATCTTGGTACAAGGTAAAGTGCAGTTACAGTACAGTATGGCATATCTATACAAGTGCAAAATAATGCTGCAGCACAGCACAAAAGACAAAAACTGTAGTACGCTACAGTCCTGCATGGGAGGGATGCCTTCTCCTATGCCACCCGTGTCAGCACGGATTGCCACCTATGGGAAACTGGTGCACGTGGTGAGGGGGGGGGTTCACCTGATGCCTGAGAGAGTCTGGGGAGTTGGGATGGTACAGGGAAGAGGGAGAAGGTTCCAGATTATTAAAAGTTGATAGAAGATGGCAGATTGCCCAGCGGAGGAGTAGGGATGTGAATGGAGAAAGTTTGATGGTCCCTGGTGAGGAGGGAACATAGAGCAGGGGGGACTGGAGATCAGAGTGAGGAGAGGTATGAGGGAAGGGTCTCAAACAAATATTTGGAAATGAATGAGGTACAGTGTAATTGGCAATGTGAAGGAAGGGGGAGGATGGAAAGGGAGGAGTAGAGGGAGCAGTGGTGTATACGATGGGTGGAGCTTGTAGTGAAGCAATAAAAGGCATTGCAGAGGGTGTCCATTCTGGCCAGAGAAGTAGAGGGAGCAGTGCTGTAGACCACATCTGCATAGTTAAATACTGGGAGCACCATTTTGGTGACCAGCTCCTGACAGACCAGCGAGGGTAAGCAGTCTTTGAGGTGGTACAAGGCACCCAGCTTGGGGCAGAGCTTCATATAAGTTGCATTAATGTAGCTGAGAAGTCAAGCTTGCTGTTCAGCCACACACCACGGTACTTGAAGGAGGACACCACTTCAAATGGAGAGCCATCCAGTGTGATGAAACCAGAAATCTCAAGAGCTTGGCCAGTTTCTTGCTGGTACCAAAGGTCATAGACATAATTTTTTCGGTGTTGACCTGGAGATGGTTGGATTGGAACCAGCGCCGGATGTTGTGAAAATCCTGTTGGAGCAGGTCGTCCACGTGTGTGGTAGAGGGACAGGAGGTGAATATGGCTTTATCATTGGCATACTAGTGAATATTGAAGTTGTCAACTGTATTTTTTGATTGGGTTACTAGGGAAATGGATAAAGGGCAAACATGGGATATGCTTTATTTTCACTTTAGTAAAGCATTTCACTCAGTGCCAAACAGAAGGCTTATAAAAAAGCTGAAGGACCTGAGAATGGAGGGTGGAGTAGTCAAATGGTTAACTGGTTAGAAGATAGACTTCAGAGAGCGGTAATGAATGGAGTTAAACTGAGGGACATGAACGTTATTAGTGGTGTACCGCAAGGATCAGTTCTGGGACCTGTACTATTTAGCATATTTACATGCCACATAGGGGAAGATATTCAGGGCAACATGCGTCTTTTTACAGATGACACAAAACTTTCTGGTAGAATGGACAGTGAGGATGGGGTAAGGGAATTGGAGAAGGATCTGGATAAACTAGAGAGATGATCAAACATTTGTAATTTGCGATTTAATGCCAAAAAATGCAAAGTTATGCACTTAGGAAATAACCCGCATGCAAAGAACTGAATGGGAGGCACTCAGCTAGCAACGTCAACAGAGGAGAGGGATCTAGGTGTTCTCGTTAGTGAATTAAGCAAACTACCCAATAAAAAAAAGCTTATAGTAAAGCATCCAGAATGTTGAGATGTACTGAGAGGGGTTTTGATAGTAGGAAGGAGGAAGT
Organism: Neoceratodus forsteri; assembly: GCA_016271365.2. NCBI lineage: Eukaryota > Metazoa > Chordata > Ceratodontiformes > Ceratodontidae > Neoceratodus > Neoceratodus forsteri. Next base: position 480,158,761 of record CM028131.1, read on the forward strand.
GATTCTTTCTCACCTGGAATACAGTGTGTAGGCTTGGAATCCATACTTAAGAAAATATATATACTGTATATAGGTTGGAGACGGTGGAGCAAAGGGCCAAAAAAATATTTATGGTCAGCAGTACAACCCTTATGAAGAAGGTTAAAATCACTAAACATGTATTCACTTGAGATGAAAAGGGAGAGAGGAGACATGATTGAAATGAATGTTTCTAAGAAGAATAGAGTAGGTATAGAGGGGATGTTTATTAGAAACAAAAAGACTGACCAGCCTGGTGGTGTGGTGAGCTAAAGCGTTTAACACCTTACCTACTGCCATTCTGGTGACCCATATTTGGGAACGAGCACAGGTTGCCAGGGGTTTGCAGGATGGAAGAGGATTGAGCATCCCTTCTCCCCAGAGGGGTGGCCAAGATGTCTTGGCCCATGACTGTCAGTCTGGTGGTAGTGCAGACATAACTGATTCAAGTGGGTGGTGCTGTAACAGCATAGGGTGGGTGCACCTCCAACGTACATGTCCTCGTGCCACAGCATGTGAGAGAGGCTAAGAAAAGCAGAAATGCTAAGGACCTGGGCTTTGTGAGCCTTGCCTATTTCTCCACAATCCACCCCGGCCACTCCAATCCAGGGGGTGAAGTCCAGATGTGTCTGCTAGGGGTAGAAGAATAGGTCTCCCTCCCCCCAGCTCTGCCATGGGGGGAAATCCATATGGGAAATAGGGGAAATTAGCTACCAGACCAGAGATGATCACTGAGCATGGACACATGGCTGATAGCTGCCCAGCTGCCCAGGTCTGCCACAAGAGGATAAAATCCTCTGTGGAAAAAAAAGAAATAAAAATGCAGTTATAAGAGGACACAACTGGAAACTGATGGGTGATAAATTCAAGAACAATGTGAGAAAGGCTTTCTTCACTGAATGGGCGGTGGAGTCATGGAACAAACTGCCGAAGAAAGTAGTAGATGTCAAAACACTGAATGAGTTCAAGCATATTTTTTTAGTCACAAGGGTGGGGTGTGCACATGTATGAACCCAAACAAGCAGAAGAGAGAAGAAACAAGTGCCATAGCTTGCATTTGAACCTAGGCTGCCCGGGATACCGTTCTGGTCATGCTGCCAGCTGTGCCACCAAGACAACTGGAAACTTTGTACTCCCAGATGCACCTTACTCTTTCTCTGATACACAACCTGGCGCTGTACAGATAATTTTTTATTCAGAAGGGTGTAGTATGCACATATGTGGAACCCAAACAGAAGAGAGAATGAAATAAGTACTTTAGTTGGGATTTGAACCCTAGGCTGCCCAGACTGCCATTCTGGTTGTGCTACCAGCTGTGCCTTCTTTCTCTCTTCTGTTTGAGTTTAAATGTCATTGGGACATAACAAAGGGACTCAAATGCCCAAGAGCGGACAGAAAACAGGAGTGGATGCAGATGAGTGAGGGATTTGGGCGATTAAGTAACCATGACATTGGTTCAATGGGTTAGGCAGACATAACTATGGGCAGACTTGAAGGGCTATTGGTCTTTTTCTGCCAACAATTTCTATGTGTCTATATTTACCTGTGTATTCATTTTTAGAATTTGCTTTTTTTTAATCCATCTACAGAACTACATCACTACATCACATGCATAGTTAACCTGTTCATAGTGCATTTTTATGCAAGCAATAATACCCGACAGGGTGGGTGGTATTGGGGAATACTGGACCGCCAAGGGGCGTAATGAGGCCCGACGCTGCAGGTGGAGGGCCTTGTAGCACCTGGAAGGTCCGGTATTGTCCAATGGGGGGAGGTAGTAACAACAACAAAAAAGGAAAGGGACCTGGGGGTAATCATATCAGATGACCTTAAGGTTAGCAAGCAATGTGAGAAGGCAATAGGGAGGGCTGGGGTGTACTGGGATGCATAGGAGAGGCATCAGCAGCAGAAAACAGGAAGTTGTTATCCTCTGAACAGACAGTTGGTGAGACCCCATCTGGAGTACTGTGCCCAGTTCTGGAGATCCCATCTCCATAAAGGACATAGACAGGATAGAGAGAGGCAGTCCAGAGGAGCCACAAAATGGTGCAGGGTCTGCAAGAGAACCGTGTGAGGAGAGACTAAAGGAGCTTAATATGTATACCCTTGAGGAAAGAAGGAGAGGGGACATGATAGAAACTTTTAAGTACGAGTGGAATCAACAAAGTCCAAGAGGGTAGCATCTTTCAGAAAAAGAGACAAGCAAGAACAAGGGGACACAATTTAAAGATAGAGGGGGAGCAGTTCAGGGGCAATGTGAGAAAGTATTACTTCACAGAGAGGGTAGTGGATGCATGGAACAGCCTTCCTGAGGAGGTTGTGGGGTCTAAAACTGTGGGAGAATTCAAGAATGCATGGGACAGACAAGGCAATTCTTGTGAGGGGTAGGAAGAAATAGGCTGTTGGTTAACTAGGATCTGCAGCCTATCCTGCAGGTAGGGAAATGGGCAGACTAGATGGGCCAAGCGGTCCTTATCTGCCGTCAAAGTCTATGTTTCTATACCACCCTCCCTGGAGGGTATTATTGCACTTAGAAAATGGGCACCGTGAAAAAAAATGTTTAATTAAAAAATGTTCTTTCAAAACTAGTTCAAACTGAGTTTTTTAGTACAATAGTTCCTCCGCCTGTATTTTTCATGGTCACACACACACACATATCCTGATTGCAGATTGTTTGTAGATATTATTGCTTAAATGCCCTCACACATGAAGTACAAGCTGTGCTGCTTTTTTTGCTTTTGGCCTCCTGATATCGGTTCGTTGTGCCCCCCCATCATGTGTTTGCTTGTCATTGAGACAGGCATGAAACAGCGCTGGCGATCATCTGCTGCCCCAAAGCACTTCTAACAGCAGAATAGACACTCTGGAGTTTCATTTTACCTTTATTTTATTTTTTCATGCTTGACAATGGCTTCCTGAAGGATTGTGGTGCAATAGATCATACGGCTTGTGAGAACTGCGTGGCAATCGTATACGTTTTAGGGATCACATTGTTGACAATGATGTGTGTGAAGCCCTTCCGAGAGCAGTTACAGTGGGTGCGTGAGCTGATTAAAGAAAAGTAAAGTAAGCCTCTTAAACTGAATTATATTGATCTGGTCTGCCATTGTAATGTTTCGTTTTCTTCTGCGGTGCCATGAGTTGGTATAATTTTGAAAGTCAGTGCTACGGGAAATCTACGAGGAGCAGCACTGGTAGGGGGGCAGCTTTGATTTTAAACAAGTAGGTGGTGCAGCTGAGAGGAGAAATAAAACAACATATCTATGTGATTCAACGGAGTTTTAGTTTATTTAAACAAAATGATGGAACACCTGTGGTCCTGTTAGGGAGCTTGTACTGAAACAGCATTTGTTGGGGAGACGGTATCTCTCTCTAAGCGAGAGTCAAAAATGGCAGTGCTTTACAATGAAATTGGGGTTTTCGGCCAATGAAGAAACAGAGTGGGCACTTGGATATCAAAATGGGTTAAGGGACACTGTAGGCTGGCACTTTTTATTTCCTGGGCATCTATTGAAAGTTAATGTACCCCCTTGGCAAGGGTACTAGCCAATCAGATGCCAGGAAATAAAAAGCCCATTTTCTAAGCAAACTTAACACATAGAAACATAGAAAATGGTGACACAAAAAGAATCTTGGTCCATCAAGTCTGTTTAAAAACCCTAATCTACCCTGAGACCTGGGGCCCGATATTCAAAGGTTTGCACAGGTGCTTAAGGGTCTTTGCCCATGAAAACCAGGGTTGTACAGGAGCTCCATATTCAAAAGGGCCTGTTGTGCGGGCAAAATGGGTTAACACCCACACAAAACATAATGTATGTGTGCAGGCAAGGGAGGGGTGTGGCCATGAATATCCATGCTACTCCATATTCAGCAGCATTGCACTGCACAAAAGGGTTTAGCGTGGTCCTTTTGCAGAGCACAAATACCACCTAACAAAACCCTGACTTAACTAGGGGCAACCCTAGCAGCTGCCATAGGTAATGCAGCCACCAAGCCGGTTGCCCACTGGGGGAACACAACTGCCCCCTGTTGTGCCTGGTACCCTCCCCACTGATCCCCTGCCCTGTATATTGAAATATGTTCCCTGGTACTAGTGGTGTCACCCCCCCAATCCCCAGCCCTGTACTCAAAAATACATTCCCTGGTGCTAGTGGTGTCACCGCCACCTCCAATCCCCAGCCCCGTGCTCTGAAATACATAACCTCGTGCTAGTGGTGTCCCCCAATCCCCAGTCCCGTAATTTGAGCGACATTCCTAGCGGTGGTGGAGCTCTCCTCCCTCTGATCTTAGCCCGGCGTAAAAGTTTATATCCATGGTGGTAGTAGTTGCCCCCCATAGCCAGCCTGGAAGTACAAGCAGCTCCTCTGGTGTCCAGTGGTCCCCCCGGCACCTGACACCCCATTCACCTTATCCTCATCAGTGGTGCTGCAGGTGCATATGGTGAACAGCACAGCCCTGCTCACACCTCCTCAGCCAGCCACCATATGTACAGGCAGGGAGCACACCTCTTATTTATAGGTGATGCGCCTGGTCCTATAAATAAGAGGCACTCTCCCTGCCTGTACATATGGCAGCTAGCCAAGGAGGTGTGAGGAGAGCTGTGCAGGTTGCTGTATGCACCCGTGGAACTACCAATGAGGATACGATGAGTGGGGGTGCGACTTGAGGGAATCACTGGATGCCTAGGAGGGAGTTGTTTTTTACTTCTGGGCTGGTGGCAGGAGGAACCACTACCACCAGGGATATAAACCTTCCGCCAGGGAGACGAGACAGAGGGAGGGGCACCACTACCACTGGGGAATGTCATTCAAATTACAGGCCTGGGGATCAGAAAGGGGACACCACTAGCACAAAGGAATGTATTTCAGAGTATGGGACTGGGGATCAGAGGGTGGGGAACCACTAGCACCAGGGAATGTTTATCAATGTACAGAGCTGGGACTGGAGGGAGGAAGGGCACCACTACCACCTGGGATATATCCACATCTGATACTGGGCAATTGGGGGGGGGTGCTGCACTAACCTGCCTCTGTATCCAGGCAAATGAACCCATAATAGGTATGCAAATGTCCCCTTAGTGCCTTAGATGCCCAATCGGCTAATTTGCAGAGGTCCCTTTGAATTTTGCAAATAACGCTCTGGTGCTATCCATTCTGGTAGTGTACTTCAGGGGCCTGTCGAGGCAGCACTAAGTGGCTTAGCACTGGGCCAACATGGCCTTATATTCAGTTGAATAGCATCAGTGTGCTGTTTGACTGAACATAGCATCTTCGGGCACCTGGGCAAGTGCAAGGCACAGCACAAATTTTTGCACTCCGCTTTGTGCGCATTTGACTATCTGGCCCATGGTGTCTGAATAGAGGTTTTGCATGTGCTATCCCCCCCCCCCCCATGATTCCTGCCTTAATGCTGCCCCTTGGTTCACTATTAAGCTCTTAGCTCTTTCCCAACTGTGTTTTAAGCCACTGATGGTTTGGTAGCCACCACCTCAGCTGGCAGGCTGTTCCATGGCCTAAACTCTCTCTCTCTCTCTCTCTCTCTCTCTCTCCTCTAAAATGTCTTACTCACGTCCCTACTGACTCTCCCTCCCACCCACCAGCATCCATTCATGTCCCCGTGTTCTAGATTCGCTATTCCTGTTAAATATTTTTTCACAGTTTACCTTGCTCATTCCTATCAGGAACTTGAAAATCTCTGTCATATCAGCCCTCTCCCTTCTGGCCTCCAGCAAGTACACATTCAGTGCCCTAAGCAGATTCTCATAGGATCTGTCCTGCAGGCCATGCTCATTTTGGTTACTCTGTGTTACACTGTTTCTAGCCCATCCTTGTATTTTCTTGAATGAGGACACCTGAACTGAGCACAGTACTCAAGGTGTGGCCTTACCAGTGATCTACAGAGAGGTATTAATACCTTTTTTATCCCGCTATCAAAACCCTCCCAATATACCCCAACATCCTTGTTACCTTACTGTAGGTGTTGTCACATTAATTAGATGCATCAGACGCACTGACTGATGAAAATGAAAATGAAAGAAGATGTATAGAAACAAGATAAATTTTGGTCAGGACACTGGAAGACAGGTTGCCTAAAATCAGCTACTTTGAATCATGGACGATGGATTAGTAGTCTATGCTGCAGTGGCAGACAGTGTGCTACCCAGGCCTAGCAGTAGCACTAAACTGTGCATATGAATTTGTGCTAGACACAGAAAGAGAGGTTTATTACTGCGAATTGTACACCCAGGTAGGTTGGTTACCTATAGATTTGCATATCCAGTATTTGGATGAAATATGGTGCTGGAAATTATTAAATGGCCAGAGTACCATGAAGTTAAATGCTATACTATCAGAACGTACTAATTCTTATAATACTTGGTCAACAGTGAATTTACAGTTTTGGATTTGCCATGTTACAAAACTAAACCAGGACAGAAATTTTTAAAATATAGAGCTATTAAAACATAGAATTACTACCCTTTAAAAGTTACTAGCAGTCAGTATTTGTGCCACTATAAAAGTGGTCTTAGAATGTATCTGAATGATCTTAAAACCTGCACGTTTTAAATGATTGCTGTACCGATTTACAACCACGTTTAATGTTACTGTATAACTGACAAGGTATTTCATACTGTATGATAGTCATTATTGTTTGCAGAACATTGACTGGGACCTTTAAAAACAAACAAGCACTTGTTGCCTAAAGGCTAGTTCAGTAATAAACTAAGTGAAACTAATTGTATAATCAAGAAAGTGACAATAAAATAAATAGGGAATAAAATGTTAATGCACTGGATGTTTTTGTTTTCATGGAGAAACATGGGGAGTGGAGGGTGGGGTGCAATTTTCAAGCACCACACATATTACAAAAAAATTAAAACTCTGATGCAGCGACCGCAGGACTGACTGGTTGTGATTTTAGTTTTGTAGTGCTTCTATTGTTGTATGTATGAATAATAAATAAAAAACAACAAAAAACACTTAATAAAAACCTCAACTGCATGGCACAGATATCTCTTGACTAATCAAGAGAGGAATCTCATGCCATTTTTGGGTTCCAAAACCCTAAGACAGCACAACACTATTGATTAGCCAAGCAACATCCGTGCCATGCCATTTATGTATAGCAGAGAACTGGGAAAGAAACAAATGGCATATGTGTAACTCAAAAATCCTGTGACTGTGAAACTGCTTTGTTTGCAAGTACTGGAGCAATGCCAAGATTGAGAGGGGTTGCAAGAGGTAAATGCTCCCTTACGGCATCACTTCCACACCCCAGCACTTGCTGCCACCAGGAAGCTCCCTGAGTGGACTGGGACCCTCCTGCTAAGCCCACCTACCCTCCACACTGGCAGCCAATCAGGATGACCAGTGAGCGGGGCATCTGACTTCCCTAAAAGCTCTGTGTTGCTAGCGCCTTCCACGCAAATGACTGTAGCACAAAGGACAATGGCAGAGTCTAAGGATGATGGAGAAGTCATAGAAACATAGACTTTGACAGCAGATAAGGACTGCTTGGTCCACCCAGTCTGCCCATTTCCCTACCTATTGGATAAGCTGCAGATCCTACTTAACAACAGCCTACTTCTTCTTACCCCCCACCAAAATTGCCTTATGTCTGTCCCATGCATTCTTGAATTCCCCCACTGTTTATGACCCCACAACCTCCTCAAGAAGGCCATTTCATGCACCCATCACCCTCTCTGTGGAAAAAATACTTCCTCATGTTGCCCTTGAGCCGTCCCCCCATCTTCAAATTGTGCCCCCTTGTTCTTGCACATCTCTTTTTCTGAAAGATGCTACCCTCCTGGACTTTGTTGATTCCCATGTGGTACTTGAAAGTTTCTATCATGTCCCCCCTCTCTCTCCTTTCCTTGAGTGTATACATATTAAGCTCCTTTAATCTCTCTTCGTATGGCTTCTGGTGCAGACCCTGCACTGTTTTAGTTGCCCTCCTCTGGACTGCCTCCATCCTGTCTATGTGCTTGCGGACATGGGGTCTCCAGAACTGCACACAGTACTCCAGATGGGGTCTCACCAACTGTCTGTACAGAGGGGTAACAACTTTCTGTTTTCTACTGGTGATGCCTCTTCCTATACATCCCAGTATCCCCCCAGCCCTTTTGACTGCCTTCTCACATTGCTGGCTTACCTTTAGATCATCTGATATGACTCCCCAGGTCCCTTTCTATTTTTGTTGATAGTACCCCCCATTGTGTGTTCTTCCCTTGGGTTTCGTTTCCCAGGTGCATTACTTTGCACTTCTTTGCATTGAATCTAAGCTGCCATACTTTTGACCATTCCTCCAACCTTGCCAAGTCCCTTCTCATCCTTTCACCCCACCCTTGTGTATCAACCCTGTTGCAGATCTTCTGTCATCTGCAAGAGAAATACTTTCCTTCAGTCCCTCTGCAATGTCACTTATAGAGACATTAAGGGACTGGACCAATACTACCCTACGGTACCCACTAGTAACCCTTTCTTTGGAGTGGACTCAGTTTACTATTACCCTCTGTGTTCTGTTGTCCACCCACTTTTTTACCCAGGCTACCACCCTGGGACCCACTCCTAGGCTGGCTAATTTGTTTATTAATCTTGTGTGTGGGAATGTGTCAAATTACTTGCCAAAGTCTAGGTAGGTCAAGTCCACAGCCCCTCCCTGGTCTATTACTTTGGTCACCCAGTGAAAGAAATCTATTAGATTCGTCTGACATGACCTTCCCTCTGTGAATCCATGCTGCCTTCGGTCCTGTGCCCCGCTGGCCTCTAGGCATTCGACAATTCTTTCTTTCAGAAGTGATTCTATCATTTTCCCTACCACTGAGGTCAAACTAATAGATCTATAGTTTCCTGCCTCTGCTTTGCTCCCACTTTTGTGAAGGAGATTCACATCTGCCCTCCTCCAGTCCTTAGGTACCACACCATTCACCCATGATTTATTAAAAAGGGGAGTCTGCCAAGGAAAGTCAGCCAGAAGATGCAGTCAGCAGCTGGAAACCCTTCCTGATTCATCTCAGGTAAAACTGCATTTAGCAAGATATCTGCATTGTTAGTGTGAGTGTACTATTAGCTGCAACCTATCTGGGTGTGCGCACTGCAGGTTAATGGATTAGTCTGCTCCTTCTACGGTTGTTACGTGTTGCTTATGTCGGTTTTATATCATACCTGTTTATTTTTTTTAAATTAAGTTTATTTTATATTTTCAAAGCATACAAACTACAACCAACAAAACACAAAACATAAAACAATCCCCTTCCCCAAATATACACCCACATTAACTATGTACAAACGAATGAGTGCACTTAATAAAACTAAACTGACTAACTAACATCAAACAATAATCATTTAACGTAAGTAAGAAAACGGGGCATAATAACATAACCAAACAGCATGATTCACATAAACAATCTATAATCAAAAGGTGACAGAGAGGAGAAGAAAGCAATAGTAAAAGGGACTGTAACAGGACTATAATCAAGTAACTAAGGTGCAGAGAGTATGCAATGTGGACCATTGTCGCTCATATGCCGTCAGTCCATTGTGGGTACTGGCAATAAGTCTCTCCTATCGAAGATTGCTTAATAACTCATTAACCCACTCCCCATAAGTAATATGATGTTGATCCCTCCAATGACATAAAATTAATCTTTTCATTGTCATAGATATAGCGATATGATATTTGAGCTTTATTACGGGGACCCATGTAAGATCTCCCACAATACAAATTTCTAGAATAAAATAATCCTTAAGTCCCAAAAGTGAATCCATCTTCTCTTTGATTTCCAACCATATTTCCACCCCCCTACAAGCCACTACCTCAGGATCCACAGGCCTGCATACAGCAGCAGGCAGTCTGTAAGGTCAAGAGTGTGGTCTCAAACGCTCCCTCCACCCCACCCCAACAAGCTGCTACCTCTGGAGCCCCAGGCCTGCATACAGCAGCAGACAGTCTAGCAGGTTGAGTGTGGTCTCAAATGCCCCCCACCCCAACAAGCTGCTACCTCTGGATCCCAGGCCTGCACATACAGCAGCAGGCAGTCTATAGGTCAAGGTGTGGTCTCAAGCGCTCCCCCCACCCCAACAAGCTGCTACCTCTGGATCCCCAGGCCTGCATACAGCAGCAGGCAGTCTGTAAGGTCAAGAGTGTGGTCTCAAACGCTCCCCCCCACCCCCAACAAGCTGCTACCTCTGGATCCCCAGGCCTGCATACAGCAGCAGGCAGTCTGTAAGGTTGAAAGTGCGGTCTTGGACACTTCCCCCCACTCCCCAGCCCCAGCAAGCTGCTACCTCCCTATACCCAGGCCTGCATACAGTAGTAAGTACGGAACTCAGTCTCCTCAACAAGCCTCCTCAATTTTAACGGGTGAAGTAGTGTTGAGTTTGTAATGCAATTATCTGAAAGCTACAGTGTACTTTCAGATAGCCATTATATTGTGTGCTTTGTAAAGTGTGTCACAGGTTACCTTAAGACCTGGTGGTTGTTGCAGGCTAAGTGTAGATTTGATTCAGATTTGATTCAGGCTGGTGTTCTTCCGTCTCTCTCTCTCTCTCTCTCTCTCTCTGTCTGCTCTCTAGTCCCCCTTCTCCCCCCTCCACTCTGTATCATTTCCCGCCTTGACCTCTGACTTTCCTTTATTTTGGTCCTACTATTACTCACTGTGTCTTTGCCTCCTGCCCTCCTTCCCTCCTCAGGCAGTCTGTAAGGTTGAGAGTGCGGTCTCAGACACCCTCCCCCCATCCCCCCAGCAAGTCGCTACCTCCAGATACCCAGGCCTGCATACAGAAGCAGGTATGAAACTCAGGCTCCTCAATAAGTCTCCTCAACATTGTGTGACCATACTAGTCTCATCACCACTTGCACGGTGGCTGCCCGGCCCACCCTTGGTCAGCATTCTACTTATAGGCCTCCTAGGTCATGTGATCTGTCACATGATCTGCCACATGACCCTTGTATCTAATCTCCATCTCCCTAGATCCTAATTGGCATCTTGTATTGTTGGATCACTAGTGGCCACTGTTGCTTCACCCTACTCTGCTCAGCGACTCCATGGCCTCCCCGTTTTTTCCTTTATCCCCCCTTAGCTGTCCTTTTTCTTTCTTCCAATCTCCCCCTTATCTTCTGTCCAGCACCCTTTCCCCCACACTCTGCCCCCAATGTGGTCTATCTACATATTCCTTCCTTGCCCCCCACCTCACCCCACCCTTTCACCCAATCCAGCCATGCGATTGGTTTCCTGACTTCTGGCTCGGCATTTCATTGCCGCAGACTGTTTTTGCCTCCGAACTGCGCTGTTTTCAGCCCGAGGACCATGCAGCTTCTCCCTAAGAGACTGCAGCTTTTTTGAAAACTGCACTGACTTGCTCCTATTTCAGCTAGACCTACAGTTTGTATATTGTTTAATTGTATAGCCACATTTATACAATGGAATTTAGCCTAGCTTGCTTCTGCTTTTGTTACTGCACCAGAAACCCCAGGCAGTAAATGCATTGTCTATCCTGTGTACTTCCTTGTTCTAAACCTGTCAACCGCTTTGCTGTTTTGCCCTAAAGAACTTACCTAATGCCTAAACTGTTTCTCTCTCTCTTTAATGAGTGCTTCTTAGCCCTCCTTATCTTTTCTCTCCTTCCCTTTTGGCCCCTTTTCCTTTCTCCTTGACCTGGGCCTGTTCCCTACCCTCCGCCTGCCTGTTTCTGGCTTTTGCTAATTTACTAGTCTGGTGCCAAAGCCAGACAATCCCCCACCATCCATTAACTGCTTTCATCACCCCCCCTTTGCCAAGTGGCCAGCATTTAGCTTGTTGCTCCTTTTGTTTAAACAGACCCTCCCACCAACTGACTGCCTTGCTTGCAGCCCCCCTCCCCTCCCTCCCCCCTCCTCCTCCTCTGCCTCATCTGAGGCCCTTAAGTAACCTGTTTTTTTATGCTCTCTCTCTTTCCAGGTTGTGCCTCCAGACTAGGTGCCTCAGCCGACCCATGGCTTGCGGTGCAGCATTTTCGTCCCGACGCTCCACCAGCAATCCACCACTGGCTCCCCCCAACCAGCAACTACAGGTACACCAACCAGGATCCAAAGCCAACCATGCGATTGGTTCCTAGACTCTTCAGATTGGCATTTCATTGGCCATCAAACTGGTTTTCTGCCTCCGATTGGCTGCACTGTTTTCAGCCCGAGGACTGCGTGGCTTCTCACATAAGAGACCACAGCTTTTTTTGAAAACTGCACTCGCTTGCTCCTATTTTAGATAGACCTACACTTTGTTCTGCCCACCCTCCCTGACCCTGGCCTCTATTAAATACACACTTGCTCCTCCTCTCCTTAGGATCCTTCTCTTATTGGCTGATACAAAGTCTTGTTTCTCTGAACCGTTGGCTCAACTCCAGTCAGCCACCAAACCCTAGGCTCAGCCCAAGGTTTCACCACCATATCACAACTTAGCCTTGGGCTTTCTCGCAAAAAGCATTGCATTAGAAGGCTTAGGGCTACCATTGTAAAGCACACAATACTACAACATTTAAACTGCTCAAATCCATATCTAAACACTCAATAATACAACATTTAACCTGCTCTATCCATATCTAAACTACGGATGGCCAGTCAAACCTTGTTAATGTTGGCTCTCAGCCTGATGTTGCCATTCCTGGGCGGGCTCACAATCAATGTCAGACCAGACCAACATCAACATGGGAGTATGGACCTTAATGACTTCACTTACTCAAATATGCTAACCCTGCTCGATAGGTGCGTTGAGGTTACCCCGGCACTCCTCCTAGTATTCTTTATCTACTACTCTGCGGCATCAGTAGCTAAACAGTGGCATCCAAATGGTTATCAAATCCCTTCTTTTGTGCCATGCAAATCATGGTATCTAATATTATTAGCTCTTATGCTATCTGTCAACATTGATCTGAACCTGGGTCCCATAAACAATACTGGTTATGACTCTAGGGGTCTGCGTATTGTCCACCTCAGTGTTAGAAGTCTACTCCACAACCATGCAGAACTTGAAGCTTGGGTCACCAACTACCATCCCCATGTTCTCTGTGTATCGAAGACCTGGTTGAAGCCCTCAATCCCTGATACCTGCTGCCTGCTTCCAAACTACAACTTTCTCAGGTGGGATAGACCTCCCCCAAAATGCATTGGGGGTGTGGCAGTCTACTTCAAAAACCACCTTAACATATCCATGGTGACCGATAACTATACCTCCTCGTGTGAGTCACTACATGCCATCCTAAACCTAGGGGCCAAGAAGCTTCACATCATTTGTGCCTATAATCATCTCAAAGGTGGGCAATCTGGCCTGGTGGAATTACTGGACTATTCGGCCTCAATAGCTGGGCAGAATGAACTACTCATTCCTGGGGACATGAATATGAACTGGTTAAGCAAATCCCACAACTCTCTACAATACCTGGTGCAGAGTTACAATTTGCAACTGATCATAGCTGACCCTATGAGAGTGTCAGAAAATACTGGTTCCAGCACCCTCATTGACTGGGTCATAACAAAACGCATAAACAGGGTTGTGGCTGCAGGTACTCTACCAGACACGATAAGTGACCATTCCCCTGTCTTCTGTGTATGGAGTCACACAGCAGTCTCCATATCTCCCCAACGCTATATATCTTTCAGGAACTATGCAATCCTAAATAAGGCCAATTTTCTACTTGATTTCTCTCTGATTGACTGGTCCCCTATCTACTAGGCCCTGTACATGGATGACACCCTCAGCTTTTTTTCTAAGTGAGTTTGTATCGCTTCAAGAAAAGCATACCCCTCTTCTCACTCACCATGTAAGAAATAAGCAGTCCAAATGGTTACACAAAGAACTTCTCGCATCCCTCAAGTTCAGGGACAAATGCTGGAAAAAGTTCAAAACCTCTGGACTCCAAGCAGATTTTTATTCCTACTGGGAACAGAGAACAAAACGCAAAAAACAAATCAGGCATGCTAAAAGCCAATACTGCAAGGGATTATTGATGGATGTGGCTGGCAACTCCAGGAAATTTTGGTCACACATAAAAACCTTCCTAGGCTCCAAGCAAACTCACACTACCAATGACATGATACTGAATGGAGTGCATTGCACAGACTTGCGCACCATTGCAAATGTGTTCAACAATCACTTCTCAGACCTCTCCAAATATACCACTGCTTTCCCCTCCTTGGACTTAATTTCTGATACCTATGCCCTAAAAGGTGTGCCAGTGGGGCCGCTGTTCCACTTTAAAGTTGTCTCCAAAAAGGATGTTCTCAAACTTCTCAATGCCATATCAGATACCACTGTGGTTGGGTCTGACTGCCTGGAACCTAAGCTCCTCAAACTAGCTGCCCCCTTCACTGAAGAGCCACTATCTAAAATCTGCAAGGTTGGCCATTGTTAGAGGAATCCTTCTCCCATCTCTCACCTACAGAGCTGTAATCTACAGCAATGCATCTAAAGCCTCCCTGCACAGATGGGCACAACATACAATAATATATGTCATTATGCCTCTGCATCCCCCAGGTTAAAACATCACTGCCAGGAGTCACATGATGCGGAGAGCCTTGTAGCAGCTTGACTCCGGAGCTCCTGCCTTCCACCCTGATTTACTGCAATTTTTACATTAATATTGAGCAAACAGAGCCATACACTATACTATATATTATTTTTCATAATAACTATCAGGTTATTACAGCATTCACGCACTATGCCTCTCAAAAGTTAGCACTCCCTCATTGGCACACGGTCTCTCTGTGGGTGGTCGGAACAGTTCCACAAACATGGCAGCTCCGCCTCTCGGTTAGCGAGGCCACAAGACTCATCCACCGGGCTCTGCTCGTCCCTCATTTTATTTATTTTTTTTTATATTTTTAACTCTATCTGGTTAATCCTGCTTTTACATAAAAAAGAACATGTATCTAGTTGATCCCGCTCTTCTTCCACTTCAGGACACAACTACTGTGAGCATGAATGGCTCCATGGATGGCTGAACCACAATGACTATCTGTAAGGTGAGAAAAAAAAGAACAAAATCCTTAGTCAGAAAAGGCAGTCAGGGTGACAGAGACACAGTGTGTGTGTGTGTGTGTGTGTGTGTGTTTAAATAAAAAGTGACATCACTCTACTTAACTCCAGCAGTTACAGAAATGTGGATGGAAAAAAATGATCCCCAGTAATTATAAAAAAATAAAGCATGGGGCAGTGTGGTACTCAAATTTAATGCACATCCTTGGTGTGGGATGCATTAATAAACCCCTTGAGCTTCACTCTGAGTTTATGTAGCATCCCACACCTCGGGTGTGCATTAAATTCTTGTAATGCACACTACCACATGCATTATTCTCCACATAATAGTTTCAAATATGTTAACAGTATGTCAATAATGAACAGAAAACATCAACCATAGTTGGTTTAAATTATATATTGTTTATGTTCCTTATAAAGAGCCCCAGATACCAGTTGGATAACTTTGAAAACTGTGAGAGTTAGACACAATTCAGTATACGGTTCCTATATTTTTTGCAATCCTTTTTTTTCCATATGAACTTTAACCAAATGTTCCTCGCCATCAGCCCCCTTCTGCTGTCGAACCTCAGCCCCATCACACCACCTCCAGGGCTTACCCCATTTACTTCTTACCTTGTTGTGTGAGGGTACTGCCTCAAATAAGTGACTCGATTTGAGCAAATCATAATAGTGACAGTCATTATAATGACAAAGAATAAATGGCGCGGGCTTAATGGGGGCTATTCTCTAAGTTGCAAAGTGTCTACATGCCACATATCTGGGGGCACCTGGACACTTCTCAGCCACCATGGCCCCAGTACCCCATTCTTCAAGGGGGCATAGGGCCGGCACGCACCTGATACCCCGCCCACACACCGAGATCCATGAAGGGGTGGACCGGGGAGCTTACCCACACTCCTCACTATTCTGGAAAGTGTGGATCACTGGGTGAGGGGGGCACAGGCTACACGTCTGGAGGGCAGATGTAGCCGGTATGTGCAACCCATGGGAAGCCACCACCAGAAGCAGCAGGGATGTCAGGGCACAGATAGGCCCTCCAACGTGCCAAGCCAGCCCACGGATTGCACAAGGTGGGCAGAGGCGGCCATCCCAGGCACCCACCTGCCCCGATGTCTCAGCTCTATCATGGCCACCCGACATTTATTACACCCCAATGCGCAGGTGATTCAGTGGCAGACCAGGTCCGGGCATCCCATTGGAGGCCCAACCATGTCTGCAGATGTGCCCCCATGCACCTACGTGCTGTAGGGGTGGGACCTTAAAATGGGGCCACATGGTGGCTGGTGGCTGTGAATATGGCCACTGTGCAGTGGTCCCCAGGTGTGGACCTCCACGGGCGGGATACACCCCGCGGCATGCACATCCTACGCCATGGAGAATAGCCACCAGTATGAGCAACTGTGGAAGGTTTTGAGCAATTGTGGAGGGTGTGCAGTCCTAGAGTTAGTTATATTAATCAGGGTGGTTTTGGGGGGTGAAGCCCACCCCCAGCAGTTGGTGCAATAAAATGCTTTTTGTGAAAGTGTTTTAAAGTTATTAGCTTTAAAATGTCGTACCTGTAAATACACCTGCGGCCTTTATGAAAATATATTTTAGCATGTGAAGAAGTTTGAAGTATTGATCTTTAAAGTGTTTTTCTTGTGAGGAGATGTGCCTTTATTTGGTCTTGTTGCTATAGAGTTGTTTGTTGTGTGATGTGTATTTGTGTGGTAATATAGAGGATAATGTATGGTCATCGATTGTTAACTGGTTTATTAACCATCGAGAGGTTGCCAGGGTGACCATGTAAACCTCGAGAGGTTTATTCGCCCTGGCAACCTTGAGATGGGTTAAAAAAATGGTTGACAATTGATGTACCATACATTATATTTTATAGTGTATGGTACAGTTTATGCTTAAGAAATGAGAAAGCAGTTCCTTACAGCAGTTTTTTTGTGCCACTGCCACTCTGCTCCGGGTCATGCTCTCACCCCGGGGCTGTTTCAAGGCCGTCCAAGCAAGTTGCATGCATGTGCAGCCTATTCCCGGTTGTTAACCCCTTAGATGTGATGTACCATCGATGGGTTAACAACATCGTGACGTCACATCAATGGTAAAACATTGTTATAAAAAGGTAGATTTCTACCTATAACAACGTTCTACCATACATTATATGTGCTTCTTTGGTTTGAGTGCTGATCATCCTTCCGTTATGACGTAGTTGGTAGAGTAAGGTGTTAGGTAGGTAGGTAGGGTCATTGTTTCACAGTTCTGCATTGCTTTTTGTCCTGGTATTGATTCCAGGTTTGTTCGTCTGTGTAGTTGGATTGTTCCTTGTAGTTGTGCTGTAGTTGTGAACTGTTGTGTAGTTTTTGTTTTGACTGGTGGTTAATCAGGTGTTGGTCTAACTGTAGTGACCATGTATTCTGTATTGTGGTAGATTACTGTTGTAAAGAGATTTTGGAGCACTGAAGCTGCGTGCTTGTTGTATATTTTGGGGGGGGTTGTGTAGTCGCTGTTTCGATGGTTAGTAATTGTTAGTGTTTGATGCTGTTATGTGTATTCACTGTTTGGTGCTGTGCTATTCACTTATATGGTCAGAGCTGGGTGTTTTAGCTATTATGACATGGAACCTTGTTTGAGTGGGTGCCATGAATGGTGGTGGTGCAGTTTTTTCAGTGTTGCAGCATCATCCTGCAGACAGGAGTTCTTTTTCGCCCATTTCTCCCCTTGAGTCAGAACTGGCAGTATGCAATTGCACACATGTAGGAAGATGGTGCACACTTTCAACACCCACCTCTGACTTTCAATTATGGTGACCACTGATCTGCCATCTACCCTCCACTAATTGGCAGCCCAGTAGCAGTACACCCTATCCCGCCACTGCCACCCCAAGGGAGGAGATTCACTAAACTAAACTAAAATTAATCTGGGCAGTGGTTGCAGGATTCTTCAGCAGCTGGGTGGGGTTTTAAAATAAAAAAGGCAGATTTAGTTAGGATTTGCAGAGGGAAGGGTGGCCTTGACACACTTCCAGTTGTTGTACCATCCTTGTGTGATGCCATTAGAATGATGGTGCAACAGCATTGCCAAGCTTCAAGAACACATTGTCCTCTCCCAACTCACCTCTTTTCTATCTGACACCTCCTTTTTCACCACTTTCCAGTCTGGTTTCAGGAAAAACCACTCAACCACCACCTCTCTCCTTCGGCTCATAGACTCCATCCTAACCAGGATGGACAATGGCCAAATTACCCCTGCCATTTTTGTTGATCTGGCCAAGGCCTTCGACACAGTCTCTCACTCATTTCTCCTTAACTCACTCCCAGCAGCTGGCCTATCTCCCTCTGCCACAAACTGGTTCAAAGTCTACTTTATTGGTAGAACCCACTCAGTTAAGAACTTGAATGCTACTTCCCCTCCCCTCCCAATTAGCTCTGGAGTCCCCCAGGGCTTGGTATTAGGGCCCCCTCCTATTCTCCATCTTCTTAGACGACCTTCCCTCTGTTTACTCCCCATCCTCTGCTATACATATGTATGCCGATGATACAGTCTTGTATGCATCTGGCTCTTGTCCTGTTGAGGTTACAACCAGCTTACAGCAAGACTTCGACAAGGTTCAGCCCTGGTTTGCTAACCATAAACTTTTCCTCAACGCCAAAAAGACTGTCTCCATGACCTTTGGCACAAGGCAGAGACTATCTAGGCTTCCCTCCCTATCCACATTTCAGACCCTTGAGGGACTTTTCTTGAGGACACATCCTCCTTCAGGTACTTAGGTGTTTGGTTGGACCAACACCTAAACTTCTCTGGACATATTGATGCCATCCAGAAAAATATGTGCCTCAAGCTTGGTGCCCTGTTCAGGAACCGTAGTTGCATCCCTCCTACTGCTAGGCATGAACTTGTTCAGAAGATGAAACTGACCATTTTCAACTACTGTGATGTAGTCTATGGTGCTGCCATTAAGTCTTCCCTGGCCAGACTGGACACACTCTTCAATTCCTTCTGCCACTTTGCCCTGGATGCCCCCCCCCCGCACCCATCACTGTGATATTATCATGCCCTATCCTTTCCCTCTCTTACAAATAGGCAAATCTCCCACTGTGCTAAATTCACCTCCAGGCACTGGTTGGGTGAGCTCCTTCCTACCTCACCTCTTCCTTTATAACACCCCCACCCTCCCATTCCCATAGATCAACTGACTCCCATACCCTGCTTGTCCCCATGATTCACCCAAATCAGCCAATCTGGTTCTCTCACCACCTCCCAAAAATGTGGAATTCCCTCCCCCCAAATCCAGCACTCATCCTCCACCTACTCCATCTGCTCTGCCCTCAGTAATTACCTTGCACCTAGCTGCTCATGCCTTGTTCCTCCCTAATTCCCTCCTCTAAGCAGTGGACAAACCCTACCCTATACCTTCACCTTCATTTTACCCTGTGCACTCCCACACCCAAAATCTCAAGGCCACCTCCCCTTCTCTGCTCCCCCTTACTAGCCTTGCTTGATCTCTCACAGAATGTAAAGCACCCTGAATGCTCTTCATGGGTCCCACTCCTACCCCCCTAGGAGTTTGTATCTCTCATCTACTCCCTTCCCCCACCATCTTAAAGGGGTCTCTCTGGGACACTGCCTTATCCCCTTCTCTCTGGTCCCCCCAGTCCCCTTGCAGGGTTCCTCACATCCTGAAGGGGTCTCCAGGGACACGACTCTTCCCCCTCCCCCACCTCACCCCTCCTTCCCCTTTCCTCCTTTCTTTTCCCGTAAGCACTTGTTTACTTATTAACCTGACACTTATTATTGTCTACTCTTTCTACATGTTGTGCGCAACATTGTTGTAAATCTGTTTGTAACACCTGCCTTACAACTGTATGTTAATGTTGATCTTGTAACCTGAATGTCTAATGTCTCATTCCAGTTGTACCTCTTCCCCCCCCAGGTAGCACAGGGAGATGAGTGACTTGTTGCTCAGTGTGCCTTCCTGGTGAAATATTTCAATAAATAAATAAAAAATAGTGCAGCTGCATTTTAGGATGTGCATATTCCCTTACACAACCCCTACCCATTTACTACACGAACAATGAACTAAACAATTTGCTGTACCAGTGCATGCAGTCCCAGAACTTCTCCCAGTCCCTCCCAACTTTAAGTCATGTTACTTTGTTGTTGCACAGTGGGATAGTGGAACTTGGAGCAGGCACAACCTGGCTTCATCCCCAAGTCTGTCACAGAATGCCAGATAACTGTTTGCTTTAGTAGGTGAGAGTTCACACGGCTGGAAAACTGCCTCACAAAATTGAGAGGTGAGGAAACTGGATCTTGACAAATAGATTTTAAAATGCAAGCTGCTTTGAAGAATAGCTATATATTTATTTATTTATTTATTTGCTTTTGTTTACCAGGTAAGCACACTGGACAGCCAAGTGCCTATTTTCAGGAGCGACCCAGGAGGTTACAAAGGTAACTGATATAACACAGTACAGGGAACAATAGCATCAGCATTTTACAGATCCAGAGGTACATACAATAACATCAAGCAACTGACAGATACACTGATAGATAAAATAACAACATATACGCAGGCATGGTCAGTAAGGGTATTCAGCCATAAGTCCTAGGGGTGAGGAGGGGATAGGGAGGTTTTAGGAGGAGAGAGGAGCGGAGGGAGAGAGATAGGGGAAAAAAGTGTGAAAGGAATTTATTAAGTAAACCCTCAAAGAGGAATCAGAGCAAAGAATGGGCCCGGCGCTTAGGAATATAAATAGCATAGCTAGTTGATTCAAGATCAACAGCAGAGGAAGTGCAATTCGATAAAACAGGATATCAAATAAAGAGCCTCAGCCCTGGGTCTAGTGAACTGTAACTATCAGTCAAGGCTCAAATGGAATTACGTTTTTCAGTTTTGCTCCTAGCTTTAGTTTATGCCCTGTACTTTTATCCAGAGAAACAGACACTTACCGTTGCCATGTCTGTTTGTACAATAAAAAAGGAAATCTAAAATAAAGGATGTTAATAATACTGTAAATGTAAGTTTTATGTGCTGTTTGCACTCACCAACACATGACAGCCCCATTTGAATTGTGACTTAGAGACATCTCCGCTGTGAGTAAGTCTGCCTGCCATGTCTGGCAAAACTGGTGGTGGTACAACTGAGCTGGTTTGAACCCTCTTTTTGCGCTGCCACCAATTACACAGATACACCCAGAAATGTGAAGGCAGATAAAGGCCCCACGGCCCATCTAGTCTGCCCAACACCCTACCCCCCTTCTGTTATGCTTCAACCCTCTTTTCCAAACCCCTTAAATCTATCCCAAGCCCTCTTGAACCCCTCCACTGTTTCAGCCTCCACCACCACCTCCTCCAGCAGCTTATTCCAGGCTTCCACCACCCTCTTCATGAAAAACTGCCCTCTGACATTACCTCTGTATTGCTCACCTTCCAGTTTGAGGCTATGTCCCCTCATGTTTGCTCCCTTCTTCAATTTGAATAAGCTATTACCCTCCACTTTGTTTATTCCCTTCAGATATTTAATGGTCTCAATTATGTCCCCCCTCTCCTGCCTAGTCTCCAGAGGGTACAATTTCAGTCCTCTAAATCTTTTCTCATATGGTACATTATGCATCCTTCTTACCATTTTAGTTGCTCTTGTCTGTAGTCTCTCGATTAACTCAACATCTCTGCATAGGTGAGGCCTCCAGAACTCCACCCCATACTCCAGATGTGGCCTCACCATGGTTCTGTATAACGGCATTAGCACCTCCCTCTTCCTGCTATTAAAACCCCTCACAATGCAGGCCAACATTCCATTTGCCTTTCCCACCGCCCTGCTACACTGTCTGCCCACCTTGAGGTCCCACAATACCATAATCCTCAGGTCCCTTTCTGTTTCCTTCTCCATAATCACCACCCCCCAAGGGTGTAAGGTTCCCTCCTATTCCTCCTCTCCAGGTGCATCACCAAGTGCTTTTGTGCATTAAACTTCAATTTCCAGGTGTCAGACCATCTCTCTAGCCTCTCCAGGTCCCGCCTCATGGCTTGCACCCCACTAGGTGAATCCACCCTATTGCAGACCTTTGTTTCATCTGCGAACAGGCACACCCATCCCTCCAGACCCTCCGCTAGGCCACTTACATAGATGTTAAAGAGTATTGGCTCTAGTACTGATCCCTGTGGCACCCCACTGGTCACTGCCCCTTCCCTGGAATGGTTCCCATTTACCACCACTGTCTGACTCCTTTCCTTCAATCAGTTTTCCACTCACCTGGTGATCCTGTGGTCCACCCCTAGTCTGTCCAGCTTATGCACCATTCCGTCATGCAGAATGGTGTCGAAGGCCTTACTGAAATCCAAATAGGCCACATTCACTGCTCATCCCTGATCCACTATCTGTGTCATCCCATTAAAAAACTCTATCAGGTTAGTCTGACAGGACCTTCCCTTGGTGAAGCCATTCTGCCTGTCATCCTGCATGCCATTTATCTCCCAAGTATTCTATCAACCTGATTTTAAGAAGTGTTTCCATTACCTTCCCCACCACTGAGGTAAGACTAACGGGATGGTAGTTTTCGACCTCGTCCTCCCCCCCTTATGCAGTGCGACCACCTCTGCCCTCTTCCAGTCTATTGGCACCACCCCTGTGACCAAGGACAAGTTAAATAGTGCGGACTGAGCAGCCTGAAGGCTACATGGAACAATGTGAGTCACAAACAATGAACAGACACTCCAAATGACTAAGAGTGCACAATGCAAAATATTGAGTCAAAACAACAAGAAAAACAAGCATTTGTCAATGCCGAATGTTGGCTTGCTGGCACTGGCATTGGTAGTGTAGGAGTTAGAGAGATGCACAATAGGACTGGCAGTGAAGTAATGATCTGACACCGACCTCAGTCCCACCATGCAGAGAGTGACAGGCATTGGGGTGTGCCTTTGGGTCTATGGTCATAACGGTCATGCCATTTCACCTCACCCTACTCCGCAGAGACCAACAAGTGCCACGATGTGCCTTGGGGTCTTCGGGCCTTATGCTCACCCCATTCCATAAGGAAATATACTGACATGGGTGCAGTGTAGGAGAATGGGGTGAACATTGGGACCAAAGAGTCCGAGGCACACCTCGACGCCTGTCACTGGCTGCAGGGTGGGTGGTGAAATGGCATGAGCATTACAGCTGACAATGCCAAGTCACACCCCTGATGCCTGTCAGTCTATACAGGGTGGGGCACTACGGTTGGAAACCCTAATGCCCAGGGCATTTGTTGGTATTTTCACTCCAAATTTTCAACATGGGCCGTTTGTGACCCCACCTCAAAAACAGTGGCACTATGAGTTTGTTTGCCAAAAGGTGATTTTGTACAGCGACTGTGCATTTTGGTGTCACAGGTGCAAAAACACATTTCAGGCAGGTCATGAAAAATTACAACTGCACTGTTCATGAGGAGGTGTAAAAAAATGGTACTGTTGAAAATATGGAGTGAAAATATGAAAATTGGTGACATCATGAGTGTGCTTAGAAACTGCACAATGCACACCCATAATGCAATTATTTGGGGATTTGTTTAACCAAATTTTCAACATAGGCATTTTGGAAACTCTGGTCATAAACAGTGTCACTGTGATTTTGTTAATCTGGCCCGAACATTGATTTCCCACAGTGACTGTGCCATTGCGTGACACATACAAAAACACATTTTGGGCAGGATGTGAAAAATGACAGCTGTACTATTCATAAGGAGGTGTACAAAAATGACAATGCTGGAGATCACGTGATGCAGAGCAAGGAGTAACAGCAACCTCCGGGAGCTCCCTCCATCTGACTCAAAAATAATGTTCTTTTCAGGTCCTGATATTCCCCTCTCAACGCACAACGGTGCAGGATTGCTTTGCCAAGGGTCCAGTGCAAGAAAATGGACACGGATTTAAAGGATGCACTGCCTATACACACACCCCCGGCGACTCCCGAGAAGGCCGCAAAAAAAGCCCGGGCCTCGAGTAGTCAGCAACTTTCCTCACTATCCGCTAGCATCTCTGATTCAGAACCATTAACGTTAGCGAACTTCCTGAAGGAATTTCAACCCTTCAGAGATGAAATGAGGGAGTTAACCACACAAGTGAAAAATGTGTCTCGGGCTCTCGAGGATTTGTCTCGCAGGACAGAGGACGCGGAGACTCGTATTATTTCGATGGAAAGGAGGCAGGAAAAGCTGGCCCCAGAACTAACAAAATGAAACAGCAGATCTCAGTTGGAGAGCAAGGTCGAGGACCTTGAAGGCGATCCGCAGCAATAATGTGGTGGTCATAGGCCTCCAGAGAGAGGAGGGTCTGAGCCCATTAAATTCATGGCCTTCATTCAGAAGATAGCTGGCCCCTCACCCTATGGGCAGACATATACCATTGAGAGGGCGCACAGGGCATTGAGAGCCATGCCCCGACTGGCGCATCACCCGGCATTTATTTTAAGTTTCTCAATTACCTGAACGACAATACTTTCTGGATAAAATCAGGAGCTTAAAGAAATATCCTGGGAAGGCGCAAGGCTGAGAATAGTGCAGGACCTCCCGCTATCTGTTCGGCAGAGAAGAGCATCTTTTCACAACCTTATCTCTAAACTAATTGCGCTAAAATCAGATTTCGGATGAGGTATCCAGCTCGTTTCCAAGTACTGGCTAATGATAGTTGGCATACATTTGATAACGCAGAGGTGGCACTGTCGGGGCTTAAGCAGCTGTTCCCTGACCTATTTCGGGATCCCTGAAGATATCTGGGAGCAGATACCTAAAGTTTTGATGGGGTGATTCTTGTGTCTGTTTCGGACATGGAGACGTTTTTTGTTTTTTTTTTTTTTTTTAGTACTGGTCCCCGATGAAATCCCTGCCTAAGGAGGAGATGTACCAAGCTGGACTTCCGATTTTCTTGACTGCCACCCACTTTCTGGCTGTGGACTTTCTGATAGCTGAGTGCAGTTTTAGTTTCCCTCCCGGGGGGTAATCCCTTTTTTTTTTTTTTTTCTGATTATATGTTCTGGACTTATAATTGCTTTTAAATTTTACAGATGACACTTCGACATGGCACAGTTCTTTATTTTGCTTGGTCTATATAGACTCATGGAAGGGAATGATGTTGGGGAGGAGGGGTTCTTATTAGACCTGATTTGGTTGTCATTTGGACTATGCATGGCAGTAAAAATCGGGACATATTTACCCGTCTTTTTGGTACACTAGGATACATGGAAATAGCAATTAGCTGGGAAAGAAAAAAGTAAAAGAACAAGGATCTGGTGGCTCACTTGGGCTTCTGGGGATAGATTAAGCCTAGTTTGAAAGGGATAAGGTTGTGTTAAGACAGCTTTACTTTTGTCTATTGGGGATTGGACCTGCTCATGGAAGTACAAATCTTGGGGGGGGAAGAGGTGGAGTTTTCCATTGTTCTGGGATCATGTTCATTGGCAAAGCGGGTGGGTCAGGAGGAGGGGTTATTAATGTTGTGGTTTTGTTACTGTTATGGGTTCTTGGGCATTGGGGGAGGGGACCTTGCACAGCACTGCTTATTTTTTCAGGTCTATTAACTAAGGGCTGGTATATGGTTTACTCAAACCCAGACCTTATTTCACCACATGGCTAGGCATATTAATGTGGTGACTTGGAATGTGCACGGACTTCGTCATAAGTCCAAACAATATAAGGTTTTAAAACACTTAGACCATGTAAAAGCAGATATTATGCTTTTGCAAGAGACTCATTTGTTGAAGGCTGAAAGTAGCCAGCTATGCCGACAACAAGTTGGTCAGATTTTTACCTCAGAAGGGAGCTCTCAAAGTAGAGGGGTAATGGTCATGATACGTAAATCAATCCTGTTTCTTCCGATCCAAGTGGTTGAGGATAGGTGTGGGAGGTATGTTTTTGTAAGGGGTACATTGTCAACTTTAGAAATTATTTTGGGCTCTATTTATGGCCCCAAGATTGACACCCCAAGTTTTTTTGTTCAAATCATGGAGCTTCTTTCCCCTTGGAGTAACCTGCCTATAGTGATAGGTGGTGACTTCAATTTGGTCATGGACCCGTCAATGGACAGATCCCGTTTTGTCAGGAAAGGATTAACTCCGAGCCAAAGGGCCGTTAGGGAGATGATGGATGGACTAGGTTTGTGTGATGTGTGGAGAGTGTTCCATCCAACGGCTCGAGATTTTACCTTTATCTCTCAAGTGCATAATACCCTATCTAGGATAGATTATGTGTTATCTCAAACACTCTCCTGGCGGGGTATTAGACACTTAATATTGTTTCTGGGCCATTATCGGATCACTCCATAGTAAATTGCCTTGTTGCTTTTGCAGCTTTACCCAAACCAGGGAGCAGATGGAAAATTAATAATCAGATATTAAAGGACCCCAAACTAGTCAAATACCTTTCAGTGCAAATAACAGAGTTTGTTTCTTTCAATTTAAATTCCACAGACAAACCAGATATGGAGTGGGGGCTTTAAAGCTTTTATTCGGGTATCTTGATAGGTCTGGCCTCTCGTAGGAAAAGAGAAAGGTTGAATCGCATCTCTGACTTACTATCCAAAATTCAGTGACAAAGAGAGGGCCTTTCTGACTCCTCCTCAGAGGCCTATAGACAAGAACTAATTTTGTTGAGGGACTCATACCTCAGAATTCTAAATGAACAAGCGAGTGGGCATATATTAAAACTAAAGCTACTTTCACAGATCAAGGGGAGAAGGCCGGTCGATTATTAGCTAGAAGAATTAAACAATTGGAGTCTTCCAGGTGGGTGCCATCCATTCGTCCCTCAGAGGGGGCCCTATCAAAACTTCCCCCGAAGATATATTAGGTGAGTTTGTAAACTATTTTAAAGAAATCTATGGACCCATGAAAGATCCTCCACATGATAGTAAGATCGATCATTTTTTGAGGGAACTTAATTTTCCCACATTGGGTGAAACTGATCGACTTTTGCTTCTGGCCCCTATCACTGCAGAAGAGGTAGAACGGACTATCAAATCCCTTCCTCTAGATAGAACACCTGGCCCAGATGGCCTCTCCGCCAATTTTTATAAAACTTTTTCAAAGGAGTTAATACCTTCTTTGTTACGACTGTTTCAATGTATTTTGGATGGAGAGGCTTCCGACACTTCCCTCTTTGAAGCTTTAATTGTGCTTCTACCTAAACCGGGCAAATCCCCTGATCTTGTTGCTAACTATAGACCCATATCCTTCTCAATCAGGACATTAAGATTCTTACTAAGTTGTTGGCCGATAGAATTAGCGGGTCCTTCCCGTCTAATTGGACCAGAACAGGTGGGATTTATGAAGGGCAGATCTTCTACAGATCACCTAAGGTTCTAAGCACGCCTTCTCGCTTCCAAGATTCCACCAGCCCATGGTTCTGGTCTCGCTGGATGCCGAGAAGGCCTTTGATAGGGTGGATAATAATTTCCTCATAAAAGTTATGAAGAATTTTGGTTTCCCAACAATTTTCTAGGTGGATTCAAGCTATTTACAAATTCCCATCAGCAAGAATCACATGCAATGGGGCTACCTCATCCTTATTCGACTTTTCCTTGGTACCAGACAGGCTGCCCCCTTCTCCGCTCCTCTTTAATTTGTATATTGAACCCCTTCATCAGGATTAAACAGGAGCAGAGGATTCAGGGTATCCAGATCTGGGGGCATACATTGAAAGTTTTGTGTACAGATGATCTTCTTCTGCAAATTTCACATCCAGTTTCCTCCATTCCTATTTTGTTAGTGTTATTAATGAGTTTGGCTCTATTGCCAACTATAAGCTTAATATTAGTAAGTCAGTGGTCTTTCCCTTAAATTTTAGGACTAAAGCACAGGAGATTGTTTCTACGGGCTGGCTTGGAATGCTAAGAACATCAGATACCTAGGTCTCACATTAACTAGGGATACATCCCGCTTAATTCAAAGCAATCTAGATCCGTGTTACGGATATTGAGGCAGACCTACATAGATGGCGACTATCCCTTGTCCATCTGGGGCAGAATTAATTTGGTTAAAATGAATGTTTTCCTCGGTTATTTTATCCTATCAGTATGTTGAATGTCTGGCTACCACTTAAATGGCTCAAGGAGTGCATAGAATCATTTCTGGTTTTATTTGGAATTATAAGAAGCCCAGATTGTCCTATTTTAAATTGTCCGCCTAAGCTGTTGGGAGGTTTGAAACTCCCATATTGCATTATACTATTGGCTAGCTATGCATCGAAATATCTTTGCTGGGTTAAAACAAAGGATATGCGGGTTGACACCTATGTGCCATTATGGGTAAATTTAGAGGTATCCATGATTATGGACTGCCTCAGCCCGAGGCCTTACTATACTGTCCACTAAAAACTCCTCCTTACTTTTCGGAAGACACCTATTGAGACCTCAGTTAGAGTACATATCCAACTATGTTCCTTTCTAAAATACGGGCATACTGGAGACCCGGCCCAACCTATAACGGGCAATCCTAATTTATTAATAGATGGTAAACCTATCCAAAACACCTGGTTACCTTGGTTGGATAAAATGGCGGTTAGAGATCTACTCGGAGAGGGGGGTAAATTGCTTACTTCTACGGAGATTTTGAGCAAGTTTAAAATCCCCCAACGTATGATATTTAAAACTTTCCAGCTCGGCATCTCCTAGTGGGAAAACTGAGTTCACTTTCTGGGACCATGGCTCCTGTGATTTTGAGGCAACTTACCCCTATGGTCGGAAGAGCTCATGCTATTTCGGCAGTATATAATACCTTGCTGAGGTGGCTACATCCTAATGTTCATGCCTTAAACAATACTGGTCACAGTTATTCCTAGATCACACTTTTGACTGAGTGCAATTTGGGGGTCATGTCACAAATTTTTAGTGCAAGATAGGCTTAGGTTAATGCAATTCAATTTATTGCATAACTCTTATTTTTCCCTGTAAAACTAGTCGAAAGGGCATGACCTCCTCTTTTCTTGTTTTAGATGCCAGCAAGGGGTTGAGATTTACTCCATATCTTTTGGCATTGTCCAAAATATCAGGATTATGGGAAACCATTAAGAAAAATCTCGACCCCTTCTGGGGCTTGAAGACTTATTTACCCCTGAAGTTTGTATTTTAGGGACATGTCTCAGGTGAGTGTCCGTGTAGAAATATCATATGGGGCTGATTTCGCCTCTGCCAAGAAATTAGTTTTGAAGCATTGAAAGATAACATAGAGATCACTTATGACGATTGGTTACAGGAATTTTAGCTAATCTCAGAACAATAGAACCATTGCAAGCTTGCAATATAAACTTCCTAACTTTAACCAGATCTGGGGTTCTTTATGCACTTTCTTTCTTGTTCCATTGTAATAGATTGCTAGACTTCCAGCCAGTCGGTATCTAAGTGCAAAAAGGGGGAGCTTGGGGTTGGAGGGGTTAAGGGATGGGGGGTAAGGTCTACATCCTGATAATCTTTCTTTTTTATGGCAGATATTCTCGCTGTTATTGTTTTTTCGCCTATCGGATGTATTCCTTAATGTTGTTAAAATTTTAAATAAAAGTTGAATGGAAAAAAAAAAAATGACAATGCTGAAAATCTGGAGTGAAAATGTGAAAAATTGGTGACGTCACACGCGTGTATAGAAACTGTGCATTGCACACCCGTAACACAATTATTTGGGGTATTTATCTTACCAAGTTTTGCAACATAGGCATTTTAGGACCTCTTGTCATGAACAGTGTCACTGTGATTTTGTTAATGTGTTCTGAACATTGATTTTGCACAGCAACCGTGCCATTGTGTGCCATATGTGCGAAAACACATTACAGCTAGGCTGCGAAAAATGACAGCTGTACTGTTCATAAGGAGGTGTGAAAAAAGGGCAGTGTTGGAAATCTGGAGTGAAAATATTAAAAATTGTTAAAGTTATGCACGTGCGTTGAAACTGTGCAACACACACTCGTAACATGGTCATTTTTTTGAATTTTCCACCAAATTTGCAAGATAGGGTTTTTGGGACCCCACCTCATGAACAGTTGCATTGTCGTTTTGTTCATCAGTTCCGAAAGGTGATTTTGTACAGTGACCTCAAAATGACCTTCCGGGGCTGAGTAATGAGATAACAGCACATATGTTCATGAGATGGGGTCCCAAGCACCCCATGTGAAAATTTGGAGGCAAAATTCCAAAAAATGGTTGAGATATCCACCTAAGTTGAAAAAAAAACACATTTATGCCATTATACAGCTTACCAGCATTTCTTCAGTTCGTGGTCAGCTTTGAAGAGTACAGACGTGTTTCTGGTCCACCAAAGATCATCACACCAGGCTCCAGAGGTAAGTATGGGGTGAAGGGGGTGTGGGGAGGTGGAGTGCACAGAGGGTGGCTGTGGATTGTGGTAGGGGACCCCACGATGAGGGACCATTTTCTTTCTTTCAGGAAATAAAAAAAAAATAAATGAACACTGCGGACAGTTTGCTTTTTTACAGGTGTATGAAAAACTGTTGTGCACACTGGGGTGGGCTCCTAGTGTGCCCCATGACTCTGGAAGGGGTGATGTGGCCACACTGGGGTGGGCTCCCAGTGTGGCACAGAATGGGGGCAGGGGCCGGAACATGCCGATGATGGTCAGATTTGATTACAGGGAGGCACACTGGGGTGGGCTCCCAGTGTGCCACACGATCTTGGGGGGGGTTATTTAGCATGCTGACAGGTGGATTGGGCACCCCTGAAGTCGGCTTTGCAGGCATTGTGCAGCAGGCGGCAGCCACTGCCACCATGTTTATTGAAATACTTCACCAGGAAAGGCAAGTCAGGAGGCGTGTTATTGTGCCGCTGCATGACAAGCTTGTCTCTCATTGCAGCGGCACTTTCTTTACAAGTTTTGACCACTTTACATATTTCTTGTGTGAATGCCTACATGCTGGCTTATTGGGGAATGGGGGATGTACCTACTAAAGTATGCCCTGCATTCACCCACACTGATGCAACTCTGAAATCTGCCACTACCAAAAGATGTTGGCTTTCGCGCAGGTCCAAGCCAACATAAAAATGTTGCACCACCCCCACCCAATGCAGGCCAGCACTGATAACTGTCAAGGACAAACAACCATGACTTTATGAATCCATAACATAGCCAATTTTATTAAAGTGTTTAACAAAACATACCAAAGTGGTGCTCCCACTTGCAAAACCCATAATTTCATTCCTGTGCATTGTGCTTTCTCAAGAGTATGAGTGCCTGACTGAATAGGAGGCTGTCAGAACAGAAAGAGAAAGGGCAGGTGAATGGATAAATACCCAGGAGTAGCAATACCTCTCAACCGCCAGGCGTTATGTGTTTACACCCAAATCCATGCTCCACGAAGATAAATAAATGTTCCACATATGTTAGGGATATTTCAGGATGCACACGCGCGCTATTAATAAAATTAAACTAACTTGATAGAAGCTTTCCTTAATTCTAAAGATGTGGTGCCCACTATTATTAAAATTATTGTTCTTTAAAATAAGAAAGTGCTAGGCATTCTGACCCCTTGTTCTGTATTTTTAAGACCAGTGCTGTACATTTTAATGCAGGGCTTGTGAGAGAACTGCACTCTGTGGTGTTGGCTTGGGTGCTGCTGGGGGGCTCACAACCCTTAAAATCCAAAAAGAAAGTCCAAAACAGTGCACGCACACAGGATTGAGATATGCTGCAGGTTCACTTGAGCTCATACTTCAGTGTGTCAAGACACCACCGGACCGCTACAGTGTTTCACGCTGATTGATAGAAAAAAACACTCAAAGCTATAAATGCTGAATGCAAAATGTATTAAGCAGATGAAACGATCACAACAACACTGAGAGACGCCCCCACAGTTCAACTGGTTAAGTTTTCCTCAGCTCCCCCCCCTCCCGTTTTGGACTGTCTTCTGTGCATTTTAATGCTGAGAGGCTGAGAAGTATGGAAGCAATTACGTTTTGGCATGAGCTGTATTAAGTTGACCCAGTCTCAGATTAATTTAGTTACAAAGTATATTGTTTATAATAGAAAATGCTTGATCTGCTAAGATGCAAGGTATGAAGGTGGGAAGTTAATATGTAAAAAAGATGATCAAGGGGGCATGCTTTTAATTCAAATAAGGCCTATGCTACTTATTATTCAAGTTATATTCATTTGATGAAACAGGCATGCTGATCTTTACAACTGTGAGGAGACTTTGTCTGATAAAATTTAAAAAATGGGAGTTTCTGTTAAGCAAGAGGAAGAGGGGGTCTTTTAAGTATGCATCCTCCCTGACTCTCATGACTCTCTAGGTGAAAGTTAAAGATCTAGTGGCGCCCGGCCCATCAGCACAATTTTATTTTATTTATTTATTTATTGAAATGTTTCACCAGGAACGCACACTGAACAACAAGTTGCTCATCTCCCAGTGCGACCAGGGGGGAAGGGGTACAAAGAGTATGAACAGAATACATTTAAGTTGCATAATTACATAAGGGTGCATACATTGAAACAAAACATTTGGCAATAACAATTTGCAAATTCGTGACAAGGAGGGGAAAACAAGAGAACATCACTGACAGGAACCTAATATGGAAAAAATAAGTAACTGGTAATAGGGGTAGCTTAGGGATAGGAAGAATTAAGGGAAGAACAGGTAGAAGGGACAGGTGATGGGGGAACAAAAAGTGTACTTTAAGTGCATAGTTGTAGGTGATTCGTAAAGTGCCAGGGGAAGAGAGAGAGGTTGGGCAAGATTGGTAGTAAAGCCATTTTGGGGAAAAGGGGGTGGAGGGAGAGGGGAGGAGAGAACATCAGACTCAGGGAGCCCAGGGTCCCCTCCCAGTTGTTTAGAGCCCTGCAAGGGGACAGGATACTTAGAATGAGGGTAGGGGAGGGTCAGGGGCAGTTGGGTGCGAAGTGAGAAAAAGGGGGAGGCTGGAGGGGAGAGAGAGAGCCGGGCCCATGGGACCCATTGGAATGAGGGAAGGAGAAGGAGGAGCAAGAAGATGGGAAGGCCAAGTCCTGGGGGGGGGGAGACTCTCCAGGATGCTGAGACCCTGCAAGAGTGCAGGCTAGGCAGAAGGAGAAAAAGAAGAGAAGGGGAGAAGTAGTGGAAGTGCCAGGGGGAGAGAGGAGTTTGGCAGGTAGGTATCAAGTGCTAGGGGCAGACCCAAGTGGAGAAGGAGGGGGAGGGAGAGCCGAGCACCTCAGGGACACCTTCAGGATGCCAGGAACCCTGCAAGGGGGCTTGGAAGGCTGCAAAGGATAGGGTGGAGGAAAGGTTAGTTACAAGAGATGGGGGGAAGAGGAGGGAAGAAGGGGAGGATGAGGGAAAGGACAGCCAATCCCATAGGGACCACTTCAGGATGCTGAGAACCCTGCAAGGGGCAAGGTAGCTGCAAAGGGTGAAGGAAAGGTTGACTATGAGAGATGGGGGAAAGGATTGGTTTGGGAGGGAGTAGTTTCTGGTAATGGGAGAGACTAGACATTAGTAAGGGCACTGTTAAGGAGGGTCATGGCAAGAGCAGCTCGATGAGAGGTAATTGTGTAGGGCAGAGTTAAGGGAGTAGGAGGAATGCTAGTGGTAGCACTACTGCTCAGAATGCCAGTGATCCAAGTTCGGTAGCAAACTCGGGGCATTTATGGCCAACCAGGGGAGATGGATTGAGTGTCTGGAGGACTGCTGTATGCCTGGTCCCTAGTGGTAAGCTAGGGGAAAGGTGCCCAGAGCTACCGTGGAATGAACAGGAGGGGTGGGCAGATGCCAGTGCTTGGCATGCGGGTTCACAGGCTGCACAACATGGTGTCATTATATGCAGCACTCCTTAGGGCTAAGGAAAGTGGAAACTCCTCGACAGCAAGATGGTGCTTGGACCCTCGTAGGATCCCACACTTGACTAACTGGGTTTGCCAGTCCAACTACTGGATCTGGTTACATGGCAGCAGATTGGGGGTCCCTGCCGACCCCGCAGAGGGGGGCAAGCCCTGGGGGTACTGGCTGGTGGTAAGTCCTGGCAGACATCAGAGTGAAGGGGCTGAGAGGGGGTCCAGGCAGATGGGGGGCCAACCGGAATGTGGGAGGAGATGAAAAAAAGATGCAGTGGCCCTTATCATAATTGCAGAAGAGGTTATCCAGTGTCCTTGCCAATAACCAGCCTTTCAAAATAACAAGTTCATGTAACCCAGCCTGAGGTCTTACCTGGAACCCCCCAGCAGTGGACCCCCCCCCCACACACACACATGCATACGCACAATGGTAAAAACTGCAACCCAGTACAGCTCCAGGAGAGGGATTCCCCAGCAGTGGGTTTATTGATGGTTAAAACTACTAGCAGTGATAATGTAGTGCAGTGCTACAGTACTGGGCTGTGACCCAGGAGTGTCAGACTTTTAGTTTTCACCAAAGCCAATTTAATGGCAGTGTCTGACATTGAGCAAGTCACCTAACCTCTATGAACTTCATTCCCTCTCATCCTTAAAACTGGCTACTAGCAGCCCTAAAAACAAACAGTGCTCCAGGGCCAGATAAGATACAACTGAGGGTGCTCAGGTAACTGACATTGTTTGTCTGTTTGTTTGTTCATTTTTATACAGAATAACCAGTAAGCAAAAAATGCCCATTTTCATTGGTGACCAGTTGCAAACACATAAAAAAAATACACAATACAATACATACACACATAATCACAAAGAATGTGTAGCACAAATACAAAATCAATTAAAACATCGACATTCAGCCTCAGATAATTTTAGAACACCTTTAAAAGATGATATGTTAGCAGACATGGTAATCATTTGAAGCAAATCATTATACAATTTTACAGCATGAAATTGTAAAGAATTCTGAGCCATTGATGTTTGAAAAAACAGAATATGAAATTTGTATCCTACCTGAGACCTAGTTGAAATTAGATTAATCTGTCTAGGAAACAGCTTTGCAATTATAACAGGTAAATATCCTAAGTGTAATTTATGAAGAAAAATTTGTGCACACAATCTTAATCTGTCAAAAAATGACAAACCCCCAAAATAACTATATAAATGATAATGATGTGTCCTTTTGTTCTGTCTGGTGACAAATCGTATAATGTTATGATAAGTGGTTTTAAGCTTAACAAGCATTCTATCTGTAGAAAAATAATATATAATCAATCCATACGAATTATTGAAAACAACATTGGAACTGGCTAAACCCATGGTAGGGCTATTCAATGGCTCCCTACAGGAAGGGGTGGCTCCAAAAGATTGGAGGGTACCGGGTGTAGTTCCTCTCCAAAAGGGAGGCATCAAAGAGCAACCAGAAAACTACAGACCCATCAGTTTTATCTCCATGGCATATGAACTAATGGAGATACTAGTCAAAGAGGACCCAGTGGACTACCTGGAGACAAATGGGCTCCAGGATAGAAAGCTGCACAGGTTAGTGGCTGGTAGGTCTTGTCAGACCAACCTCACAGTATTCTTTGACTGGGTAGCTAGAGTAGCAGACAAAGGACAAGCAGTGGATTTGCTCTACTTCAACTTTAGCAAGGCGTTTGACTCTATACTACACAGAAGGTTGCTGAAGTAGTTAAAACAGGTAAGGATCTGGTTAGATGGATGAGAAGCTGGCTGGTGGGATGTAGACAGCACTGAATGATAGTAAATGGGGTCAAGTATGGGGAGAGGGAGATCTCAAGTGAGGTGCCCCTGGGTTCAGTCCTGGGGCCGGACCTTTTCAATATGTTCATCAGTGACATAGGAGAAGGAATACAAGGCAAGATATATCTCCTCAGAGAAGACAAGAAGCCCTTTGGTAGGGCAGACAGTGAAAAAGGGCTTAAGGAGCTACAGAGGGATCTGCAATGTTTAGAAAGCTGGTCCAAAGTTTAGTAGCTGAAATTCCATGCCAAGAGGTACAAGGTGATGCACATAGGGATCAAGAACCCCAGGAAGGAATACTGGATGGGATTGATTAAAGTGGGCACTAATATGGAAGAAAGGGACCTGGGAGTCATCATAAGGAATTCTCTAAAATGATCTATATCTATTGCAACAGTGCCTACAGCAAGGCAACCAGGATGTTGGGGTGTTCAGTACAAAGAGAGGTTCTAACAGCAAGAGGAAGAACATGATGCAGACTCTCTGTAGATCACTGGTGAGGTCACATCTGGAATGGTGTGCCCAGTTCTAGATTCCCCACCTAAGAAAACACAAACACAGGCTAGAGATGGTACAGTGTAGGGTAACCAAAATTATTTTTGGCCAACAGAGCAGAACCTATACAGATTGGCTTAAGTTCCTTAGCATGTACTCACTGGAGACCAGAAGGGAGAGGGGAGCTGTGATAGAGACCTTCAAGTTCCTAAAAGGAATGAACAAGGTGGATTGTTGGGAAATATTCAGCAGGACTTGCAAATCAAGAGCACAGGGTGTGAGTGGAAGCTCACAGGGAGAGATTCAGGAGGGATGTGAGAAAGTTTTATTTTATAGAGAGAGTGGTTGAGCCTTAGAGCAGCCTACTAGCAGAGGTGGTAGGTGCAAGAACAAATAGTAGTTTCAGACATGGATGGGATCAAGTAAGGTTTCTAACATGGTTGTGATCAAGTAAAAGGCTTAAACCTTACACAGAAGGAAAGCAGTAAGGCAGAGGGAAAAGTAGGTCCTGGGGCGTATACTGTAGGAACAGTGAATTTTCTACATCGAAGACTATTACAGTGACAACTTTGAATGAATTCGAGATCTCCGCTGTAATGATTGTGGTGTAGAGATTTTGCTACTTTTGCTGGTGTTTCACTGCCTTCTGAGTCACCTCCGACTCG
Source organism: Neoceratodus forsteri (assembly GCA_016271365.2). Lineage (NCBI taxonomy): Eukaryota > Metazoa > Chordata > Ceratodontiformes > Ceratodontidae > Neoceratodus > Neoceratodus forsteri. Next base: position 480,195,536 of record CM028131.1, read on the forward strand.
GATTTAATTATTTAAAAATTGGGAGAAAAAACAGTGAATGTCTGACAGGCAAAATGTCGTCTATCGGCATTGCAGATTTTGCTGTGTCGCATATCGACAACTTCGTTGTTGATGCAGCTTACTGGAACCGTCCTGGGGTAGCATAGGGTAAAACACACTGGACTGGATAGACCAGTGTTAATTTTCTGCCTAAATTTTCTGTTTCTTTTTATTATTTTATTTTTATTGACCTGGAAAAGAGTACTAGGAGAACATTTCCTGTTTTCATCCATGCCCTGTCAGTGTTTAGAGAAGTGCATAATATAAGACACAACAGCACTAGTTTGGAAGTAGTGTAGTTTCCTAATGAAAAGAGGCTAATAGGTCTAAGGTAGGCTTTTCATTACCAATAAGACTGATGCTGCACAGGGTGGAGCTAGGAATTTGTATTGTGGGGGCAGGCCCCAGCCCTATGAAAAGTGAAAGTTTCTTTGTGTACAAATTGCAAGAAATAACTAAAAGCTTGGGGTCTGGGGCCCATAGATGTTCTCTGTGCATTTTGGGGATTATTTATAATAAAACATACATTGCTAATCGGTTACCCCTCCCCTACTGCAGGGAATATATCCTGGCCAGACTGTACCAACCAGGCTCATATGTTTTAAAGATGGATGTGTGACAATATACAGTACTGTAGTTCTGCATTTTAATCCATAACTGCTCCAGCAAATAGCTTTTTCATGCTATTTGCAAACCATTTTACTTTCCTACTCTCTCCATCTTACCTGACTTTGTGATCTCTTTAATTTCTGGCTTCCTTTCCATACTATTGCAGTCTCCTGCATTTCTCTTTTTATCCTTTCTTTTCTGGCTCTTTTCTTTTTCTTTTTGTTATTTTATCTTTACTGTGCTAAGGAGATATTTATTCAATTATTTCATCACACATACATAAAAACATGCATACGTACTGCACATACATTGTACATACATATTCAGTGTCAGTACTTTAGTAGGTAGTATGCTTGCTTCTGTAGACAGAAGGTCATGGGTTCTATCCCTGCACCTGGTACTTGAAGTAATACCCATAAATAACATTGCAGTGTAATATAAGGAGGGTTCTGAACTGTTGAGATGTCATCCTGATAGATAGATAGATAGATAGATAGATAGATAGATAGATAGATAGATAGATAGATAGATAGATATAGATAACATTTTTATTTATAATAAAATATGAACAAGGATATGCTTGATTGGGCCTGACAGATTTACAAAGGAGTCTCATTTACAAATTGTTATAGAGTAATACAAATATTATAAGATTCATAAATGTACAAAGGACAGATAAACAGTCAAGAAAGATCATTCTACTAGTTAGTTCCACTGAAATATTAAACCAAGTTGTCTTCTGCCACTTTCCAGTCTCTTCTGCCCATCTACTGTTCTTTCTGTTCATCTCTGGTCATTGTCCATGTGGAACTTAAAGATGCCATGGTACTTCTTGTGGAAGTGTGAGGGAATTTCCACAGTGTCATGGCCAACATTCCCCATGATGATAAAATGGGTTTATGTACTACCCACCTCCACGGACACATCTGGAAACAAGCTATCACAATACAGTGAGCCTTTCCTGGTCAAAAATTATAACTCAATAAATACAGTAACAGTATTTAGGGGAAAGGAAGTCATCAGTCCCTCAAGTTTCTCCCTCCTGCTAGCTCAGTGGGAGTACCTTGTTATCCCATTTTCTTTAAAGTACTTGTCAAGTCTGAGCATGAAGGTCATTACAGGATCAGCTGATCTGAAACTACATGCTCCGGCAGTCCATTCCATATGATCACCACTCATTCTGTGAAGTAGTTCTTCTTGATGTTTCCCTTGATGCTTCCTCCTTTCAAAGAGATGGTATCTATTCCCTTATCATTTCAGCCTTGTGCACCTTGAAGATCTGCACTTGGTTGGATGGTGTTATCCCTTTTATGTACTTGGATACTGTCATCATGTTGCCTCCCAAGAACCATCTCTTATTCATTGAGAACAGTCTCAGTTCTCTCAGTTGGTCCTAATAGCCCATGTTTCCAAAACCATTAGCCATCATAGTCTCGCTCCTCTGTACTTTTTCTATCACGTCAACATCCTTTCTCAGATATAGGGTCCAGAACTTTCTAGTGCACTTAAGATGGGGCCTGACTGGGGATCTGTGTATTGGCATTGTAATGCCCCTTGACCTACTTACAAAGTTTTCTTTTAATGCAGGCCATGATTTTGTGTGCCTTGTTAGTTGTTACACCATTCTTCAGCTCCCAAATAAAGTTGCTGATGATCAGTACTCAACAGGCCTTTTCCTATTCTTCATTTTTGTTAATGTTTCCAAGAGGCATCACCTTGTATTTCTCAATATTGAAAGTCAACTGCCACTGTTCTATTCATTTTTTTAAACCTAAACCTGTCTAGATCCTTCTGTGTTTCATTTATCTCTTCTTGTGATGTCATTATTTGTTCCATCTTGGCATTAATGGCAAACTTGGTAATCTAGCTGCTGGTACCCACAACCGGGTCACTTATAAATATATTTATAAAATGGGTACAAAGAATTCTGGCTTCTGATCAGCTGACATTGGCTAACACCTGTACTTTTAAGTCAGCCTAACTCACAGGGGAAAATGTATTGTGGTCAGCCTGCCAGCCTGCCAAGTTATTACACATTGGTGGTCACACCTGTACATTTTTACATTCACATTTGTTAGTTTTGGGACCATTTCTTCCCTTAAAAAGTAGTATTGCACTTAAATAAAACGTCAAATGGCCAGCCTGGTGGCACTGAGGGTTGAGGTGCTGGACAGCAAAACTCATGCCTTGGCTGACCGTGTTCAGGAACAAGCATGGGCCATCAGGAGGTTGGCAGGAGGGAGAGATTGAGTGTCCAGAGGACTGCTCTCCTCTCCCAGGGAGGGAGGGAGGTCTGGCATTCCCACCAAATGACTACCCCCAGGTGGAGGCCAATGGATAGTGTGGGTCAGAGGGGCCAGACATATGGAGGGAGCTGCGGGACTTCTGCAGACATGCGCGTGCCTCTACATGTGCATATCCTGCATGTGTGCCCCAGCAAAAGCAAAGGGACAAAATATGGAAATACCCCGCCAGCTGCAGGATGATGACCGGCCCTCCACAGGCTCCACACCTGGCAACTGGGCAGAGGTAAGTCCCAATGATACCGGGGTTACGGGGCTGGGGGTCTTCAGAAGGGGGCAGCTGGGGGGCAGAAGACAAATAAAGGACTTATAAAAATTAAAAAATAAAACGCCAAATGAACTGATATTATGTAAATGATATTCTGTAGTCTACAGGCAAAAGAAGAAATTTCCACACTTAGCTGCCAAATTTCCAGCACTAATGCTAGATTTGATGAAATGTCCTCACAAGTTGGTAGTGAGGAAAACTTTTTATCTTTGTGTAGAGGTAGTGCAAACAGCAGAGAGACAGTAACCCTTCAACCTCAACATTTCACATTCCTATCCAATGTTTTATTAAGAGTGACTCCCTTGTGTAGGAACACGAAATGTTGCTTTTGAAGTGTTATTCCCTTCCGGCTGACTGCACTATCTCTGTACATCAATAAAGACATTTTTTCTACTACCAACTTGTGTGGGCATTTCATGAGATCCAGCGTTAGTGCTGGATAGTCGGGAACCGAGTGCTGCTATTTCTCATTTGGCTTAAAGGGTACTTTTTTCTGTTCACCATATTTATTTATTTATTTATTTATTTATTTATTTATTTATGAGATTTACCAGGAAGGCATACTGAGCAACATGCTCGATTCCAGATGCGACCTACCTGGGGGTTGCATATACCAATGGTGCTGCCCCCCATTCTTTTTTCAGAAAATATTCTGTAGTCTGTGTATATTATTTTCCATAAAACCCATTTTATAAGCATAGTAAGATACTGCAGGGTATGTTAGACTAGGATACCTGCACTATCAGAGACTTTAATGCCCTCTGCCTGTGATGTTGGGCCTTTACTACACCCCAGGGAAGGCAGTTATTTCAGATTAATTCACACCCTGTCACGTCTTATTGCTTAATGAACGATGGAGATCCTAAAACAAGTCCCTGTTGAACTACACTGATTCTTGTTTCTTTTTTTTATACTTTTGTACTGGTTAAGGCTAGTACAAGAAAGCACTTACTGTACATGATAATTAAAACATGCTATGTTCCATATCCTGAAAGCTGGGTTCTGTATGTACAAAGATTGAAGCTGTTACAAAGGTCAACAATAACAGAAATAATATAAATTAACCCAATGATAACAGGTCACCAGAACTAGAATTTTAAAATGTGAATTCCGGAAACTATACCAATTATTAGACATTTCAGCTTGGAAAAAATCATGGGTGACAAGGGATATTTAAGTCCAGTGATAAAGCATTAGTGTCCAGACTATAAGACTAAGTAATAACGATTGTGTTCTAGAACCCTCTGTGCCATTTTCACCGCCAGAGTCAGGAGTCTAAAGTTGGACTGAAAATCAAGATTCAGGGTCAGTATCTTCATCCAACTGTGAGAAGTCCCATCTTGGCCAACAATTTGTATAACTTCAAACTGATGTTGTACAGTAAAGGTTGTCTTTTCTATGATTTGCATTTGAGTTATGCTTTCAGCCCTTTCTGGTAGGGTAGGTGGGTCTGTCTGGTGCCATCTCTTTGTTTTTGCTTCAGCTGCTGCTGCGACTGTGAGTATACCCTAAGGATAAATATAGCACCTTCCTACCCTTCAGTGATTTAGGTTTTCTGCCTAGTAGAAAGTGCTCACTTCCCAAGGGTTCAAGGATATTTAAAATGTATATTCTTTGTCTAACCTCAGCCCAGAACCCTTGTTTTTTAGGGCATGGCCAAAAAATATAGGTCTGTGAGGTATTTGCCTCTCCACAGTGTTTCCAACAGATAGCAGATATTCATGTATCCTGTTTTCAGTGCATTTGATGTGCCACAAAAATGCCTAATTTTCAGCTTCCACATACATTCCCTTCTCTTAGGTGAGAAGGAGGTGCTCCAAACCATTTCCCACTTTTTTCTCATTGGTTGTCGGTTAATATGATATTCAGTTCCTTTTCCCATCTCTATTTAACGTAGCCTGTAGTGTTCTAAGCAGTTTATTGATGCGGTCCCACAGTTGGAAATATCTGACTCTATCAGTGGGGTATAGTCCAAAGTTCTGTACACAATCTCAAAAGTTCTGGCTCAGTTCTCACAAAGAAGCTGCCCCATTGAATGGAGACCACCTCTTGCCTGCGTTTGGAACCAGGGATCTATGATTGTCATGAGAAAAGTGTCATCCAATGCCTGTCACTTATACTGGCATATCCTATGCTGAGTGAGCCACCTAGAAGTACCCTGTTTCAACCCTGTTAATACTGCAAGTATCGCTGTAAGAGCGTCTTGAGGGACTGCAATGTGATCCTTGAGAGAATAAAGTAAAGCTTTTAGTGGCATGGGAAAGACATCCATCAAATCTATTTTTTCCAATAAAAATATGTGGTTCTCATTACCCCATAACAGGGCCACTCTCATGTAAGTCACCACCCAGTATCCAACTAGGAGGGGAACTGCCCATTCCATCCCCCACCTCTTAGGTAGATAGAAACACAGAAACATAGACTTTGACAGCAGATAAGGACCACTTGGCCCATCTAAATGCAGAGTAGACTGTCCATCCCGGTATCCCATGAGCTAGGTGACTGAAATTGGGTGTCCACAAAAACAGCGACTCAATTACCGCGCCTATGTTCACAGCTACCAAGCAGAGTGACAACTGGATACTGGGGTGGATGAAATACCACAACGGGAAGTACGCATGTATACATGCGTGTGCACATGCATGGGGGGAAGGCGGGGAGGGATGGTATGTGGGAGGAGGTGTGGCAGGCAGCTGCCAAGCTGGTCAGCTAGTGTGGGGAGGGTGCTCGGCTGGGAGGTGCAGGGTGCAGGGTTTGGGTCTGGCATGGCATGATTTTTTTTTGCCAGCAGGTGACTTTCTATTTTTTTACGTTTTTCACACACACCCAGACATGCACCCCCTGGAGTTGAGAATCCATAAGTAGGGGGTGTGGGTGGCATAGCCCCCACATTGAAAATAAGACCTGTAGGTCTCAGGTGCTGTTTTTGTCCACGGTGGGAGTGTGCATCACCAAAATTCATTTTTGGCGATGTACACTCGCTGTAATGGCAATTGCTATTTTGCGATCGCCAGTATGACATGGAGCCGTCTATCCCTGGCCTGAATTCTCAGCCAAATAAAACATATTTAAGAGTATTGAAGTCCCAGTTCGTGGGAAATTGTTGCTTAAGATAGGGGAGACTTGCTGTGAAAAGATTAATACTTCAGTCTTGGTTGTATTTAAGTGTAGCCAGACAGTCTAGTAAAGGTTTCAGTTTCCTGCGTGATTGCCTGGAGGGAATGTTCAGGGTCAGCTGGAAACAGAAGCACGTCATCTGCGTAGACAACTACTTTGCTTTCCATGCCCCCCAGTTGAATTCCCCAGACTTAGGAATTAAGCCAAATGGTCTGAGCTGAAGGCTCAATATACAAATTAAACAGTAATGGGGATAAGGAGCAGTCTTGGTGAGCGCCTCAATCCAGTGAGAAATTCCCAGAAATATGCCTGTTTGCCCTGACATATGCTTTTCGTGTCCCTGTATGGCAGCAATGTATTGAATGAAATATTCAACAAAGCCAAGCCCAGCAAGGTCCCCTTTCATGAATATCCAGGAGACTTAATCAGAAGTCTTTTGTGCATCAAAACTCATCAGAAAGGCTGATTGTTTAGTTCTGTTAAGATGGTCTGTAATATGTATTGTGTATCATATATTGTCCTGGGCCTGTCAGACTGACAAATCCAAACTGATATAAACGTATTAATTTAGGGATTATGGTTTCTAGTCTCTGTATCAGACTAGATGTGAGTAAGTTTTTGGTGTATGTTTAAAATAGAGATTGGATGGTAAGAAGAGCACTTTGTGGGGTCCTTGCCAGACCTGGGGATCGCTGAAATCAACGCCTGCAACCAAGAAGGGGCTATTTGTCTATGTTTTTTCAAAACAGCTATGTATGCCTTCTGGAGAAGAAGGATGGCAGGTTCTTGAAAATTTTTATAAAACACTTTACCAAAGCCATCCATCCCCAGGCATTTGCCTGTCTTAAGCCTGGTTATTTCCCTTCCAATTCCATGGCTTGTGATGAGGACTAACAGTGCCTCGTTCTGATACTCTGTGGCTTGTGGTAAGTTCAGGTTGTAGGTACGTAGCTATGAATGGGGTCCTTGGATCATCTTCTGCCTTGTACAAGGTAGAGCAATAAGTCTTAAAGGTATCTGCAATATCTGAAATGGTACCCAGTCTCTGCCCTATCTTCGGATAGGTCAAGAGTCTAGCTCTCTGTAACCTCAGGCATCCAGTCAATAGTTTGAGAGACCTAGGTCCCCTATCATAGTATCATTGCCTCATTATCTGTGTTGTGTCCATGGCCTCTGGTGCTGGCAGGAGATGGGCTCTGGCTGCTGTTGAGACTTAGTAATCTGCCCCCATCCTGCTCTAAATTTTTAGTCTGCAGCTTAGATCTGGTGCAGTGATCATCCTTCTTGCCTCCTCCAGCCATTTTTGAATTTTCTTTCATGAAATATAGTGTTTGGAGGAGGTTTATTCAACAGATGATTCAGGAGCTGCATTACTTGCTGCCAGTCTAGTCCATGACGTCACTGGCAGTCGGGTCATTTGTTTCCATGTTGATTGGTTACCATTTATTGTGGCTTTTTTCCTCCTGTCCAGAAACCAGTTTTGAACCCATTCCATCACTCATCAAGTTTTACTTAAGTTCCTCCAGTATTACACAGCGTTTGATGCTTTGCTAAAGCAGTAATAAATAAATAAATAAATGAAAAGACCTTTCACTCTATAATCTGTGCTGAACCATCTTTTTATTTTTCCCTCAGATTTTTGCAGGCTAGACCAGGTGATGCACTATTTGGGTACCTTTAAATGTTTAATATCAATCAATGAATCAATCAATCAACTTTATTTTTAAGCACTGTTCCAAAGATCATAGTGCTGTACAGTAAGAACAATAAAATCCAGAAAACAATAATATATCAAGAAATGGCAACAATCATAATAATAAAACTAGCTATCACACAGTTAAAAAGCAAGATCATGTCAAGCTATCATTAAAATCAGGAAAGGCAAGCTAAAATAGGTGAGTCTTCAGGGCGGTTTTGAAGCTCTCGGTGGTCAGGCACTCTCTAATCCAACGAGATGGAGAATTCCAGAGAGTAGGGACCACAAAAGCAAATGAACGGGCCCCAGAGGTCTTTAAATGAACCATAGGAACCTCTATCAATCTCTTGTCGGAAGAGTGGAGAGAGCGGAGGGGGCGGCATGGACAGAGGAGATTTTGCATATAGCACGGACCCTGACCATGTAGGGCTTTATAGTTCAGTAACCTGACTATGAAGGTGATCTACCAGTGAACAGGCAGCCAGTGCAAGCCATGGAGCACAGGAGTGATATGCAGGATCTCAATAAGCTAGTCAACAACCTGGCTGCTGCATTCTGCACTTGCTGCAATCGGCAGATATCAACCCCCAGCTAGCCCTAGGTATAGCACATTGCAGTAATCAAGGCCCATGGTTGCAAAGGCGTGGACCAGCATTGGAAGATCACCAGGTGGGACCAGGCACTTGATCCAGGCAATGTTCCTCAGATGAAATAAAAAGGTCTTAATGACAGCAGACACCTGAGATTTTAATGTGTCAGGTCGCTGTCGAACACAACACCCAGATTTCGTGCCCGGTCTGAGGTAAGCAGCTGGTCATCCCTGAGCCAAAGCCTGGAAGGTAGACCCACTGATAACCACAACCCAATGCAACCTGGGTCCATGACCAACACCACAGTCTTATCCAAGTTCAGCTTCAGCCAATTGGCACTCATCCATTCCTGGATGTTGGAGAGGCAGCTATTAAATACCAAGACCGTGCCACTATGTTCTGGTGCAAAGGACATGTAGAGCTGAGTGTAGTCTGCATAGCAGTGAAAACTTAGCCCATACCACCTTATAATATCTCCCAATGGCAGCATGTACACTGCAAACAACATGGGGAACAGCACAGAGCCCTGTGGAACCCCACAAGACTGGGGGGAGGAGGGCCAAGGAATAAATACCCCGACACCACCCTCTGAGCCCTGCCAGTGAGGAAGAATCGAAACCGTCTGAGAACTGTATCAGATAGTCCACAGAAAATCCGCTGGCACTCCAGCAACACCCCATGGTCTATAGTGTCAAACGCTGCAGAGAGATCATTAAGCACCAAACCAGGGCTGTCTCAGTACTATGCCTCTTCCTAAACCTGAACTGGCGAGGATTGTAGACATTATGAGATGTTAAATGGTCATCCAACTGCACCTCAACCACCTTCTCAATAACCTTACCTACAAAAGGCAGGTTAGAGACTGGTCTGTAGTTCGCTAAGCAGTTGGGGTCGAGGGAAGATTTCTTCAGGAGGGTTACTACTAACGCCTCCTTCAAGAGGTCAGGAAATAGCCCTATATCCAATGAACTCCAGACTATCTCAGCAAGGATCGGGCTGATGACTTCAATGCACCACACTAGGAAATGCATTGGGCCCGGATTGAAACTACAGTAGGTTTGGTGCATTTCCTGGACAACCTGCACAATGTCCTCGATCGCCAGTCAGACGAAATTGGACCAAGTAGACCAGGTGCTTGCTACCTCATGCTGACCACCACAATGTCAATTTAAGTGTGCTGAACAGAGTTCAGTCCTGATGGTGGCAATCTTATTGGAGAAGAACTGAGCAAACTCTTCACACTTACCTTGAGAAAATACTCCCCTCGGCTGAACTTCAGATAGCAAAAGGTGTTAGGAAGGGGAACAAACATTTTTTTAGATATTTACAGGAAAACAGAAAGAAGGGTAGAGGGGTAGTTAGAATCAGGGATGGGGATAAGATAGTGGAAGAAGACAGGCAGAAGACCACTGTTCTGAACAAATATTTCTGTTCAGTGTTCACCAAAGAACACAGTGGCTTTATGAATGACTGTGGCATTACAGCACACAACAGGGGAGTCCCAAAAATGGAAAAAAACAATTATTATAGCAGTCAGGGTTAGAGAGGTCCTTGATCATTTTAAAATTGACAGATCTCCTGGTTCAGATAGAATATATGTCTGGATAATTAAAGAGTTAGCGAGTGAGTTAACAGACATCTTAGCACACCTGTTTAAAAATTCTTTACAGACAGGAGTCATACCTAATGACTGGAAAATAGCAGATGTGGTGCCTCTAGATAAGGGTGGAAGCAGGGAGGAGGCAGATAACTACAGAATGGTCAGGTTCACATCAGTGCTAGGAAAGCAAATGGAGGCCCTGATTAACCAAGACCTAGTAGACTACTTGGATAAGTATGGCCTGCAGGATGACAAGCAACATGGTTTTGTGACAGGCAGGTCATGCCAGACAAACCTGATTACTTTCTTTGACTGGGTAACTAGGGAAGTGGATAGTGGCTGACCAGTGGACCTCTTCTATTGTGACTTCAGCAAAGCCTATGATTCGGTACCACACAAATGCTTGCTGAAGAAGCTGGAAGATCTGGGCATAACAAGCTGCATCATTAGGTGGGTGGGAACTGGTTGCATGGAAGGACGCAGAGGGTGGTGGTCAACGGGGAGATATCAGAGGAGGAAGAGGTGACAAGTGGGGTCCCACAGGCCTTGGTCTTAGGCCCAGTCCTGTTTAATGTGTTCATCAGTGACATAGGTGTAGGTATCCAGGACAAGATTGCACTGTTCGTGGAAGATACTAAATTAGGGGAAAGGGTGGACAGCAAAAAAGCAGTGAGAATCGTACAAAAAATTTTAAATGGTTAGAACAATGGTCTAGTACCTGGTAGCTGAAATTTAATGCCAAGAAATGTAAAGTGATGTATATTGGCAGGAATAAACCTAGGACAATTTATTAGCTTAATGGGGTCAAGCTCAGTGACTCAAATGAGGAAAGGGATCTTGGAGTCATTATTAGCGGCACCCTTAAACAAACCAGCCAATGCAATGCAGCATATAGTAGGGCCAACAAAAGGCTGGGATGTATAGGAAGAGGATTTGACAGTAGGCATAGGGAGGTGATGCTTCCACTGTACAGATCTATGGTGAGACCCCATTTGGAATAATGTGTATAGTTTTGAAGACCATACCATAAAAAGGATAGGGACAGGATAGAAATCATTCAGAGAAGGGCAACCAAAATGATACAGAGGCTACAGGGGCTGCTGTACAAGAGGCAGCTGGAGGCATTAAACATGCACTCACTTGAAACTAGGAGAGAAAGAGGGAACATGATAGAAACATTTATGTACATGAGGAATTTAAATACAGTGCACTACACTGAAGTACTCACCAAGGCTCCCAACTCAAGCATGAGGGGCATGAAAGGAAAGTGAAGGGTGGGAAATTCAATAGAGATTATAGGAAGCAGTATTTCTAGGAAAGGATAGTGCAGCCTTGGAACAGACTACCTGTGGAGGTGGTAGAAGCTAAGATAGTATCTGCATTCAAAAGGAAATGGGATAAAGAAAATGCTAGAATCAAACCTGCTCATGCGTTCTGGGATAATATTAAGGAGCTCAATGGGAAAACCTGCCCCCGTCTCAGATATCTGTCAGCAGGCGTTATCACCACAGACCCCCATATTGCTGACTGCCTCAATATGGCTTTCTCCGACCTAAACTGAGTCCAACCTGTTCACTTCTTCAACCTATCCCTATCTCAGTCCCCCCACCCTGAACTGCCCCTCATTTCTCCTCTGCACCATATCCCCCCCACGAAGCCAGGCCACTCCTGCTAAAGCCCTCTCCAGCAGTAACCCCAGCTGTGACCCCATTGACTCCAGGATCCTCCATATAAAACTAGATGTCATGATAGCCCCTCTCACTGACCTGTTAAACCGGTCACCATGTCTCGGTCAATTCCCGAGCACCTGGAAATCAGCAGAAATCACCCCAATCCATAAGAATGGTGACCACACAGTGCCTAACAACTACAGGCCAATCTCCAACCTCTACCCGCTCTCTAAAGCACAGGAAAAAATAGTATCCATCCAACTCATGGAATACTTGACCAAATACAGCATACTGTGTCCAGAACAGCACAGCTTCCACCCCGGACACAGCACCACATTGGCCCTTCTGGAGTTCTTGCAGCACATACACTCTACACTCGACCCCGGGGATGTTGCAGGGGCAGTGTTCATCGACCTGTCTAAGACCTTTGACACTGTGTGTCACCCTCTCCTGCTCGACTCCCTCCACCAACTACGTTTCTCATCCGGCCCCCTTGCTTGGTTCTCCAGTTACCACCATGCCAGATCACAACGGGTTAATGTAAATGGTACCCTATCAACTGCCCTTCCAGTTTGCTCCGGTGTCCCCTCAGGTTCCATCCTGGGTCCCACATTATTCAGTCTCTTTCTCAACACCCTCCCCAGCTCCTGCTCAGGCAGAATGAAGACGCGGTCCTCTTTGCCTCCCACCCCGACCCCCTCATCCTTCAGGATTCCCTTCAAGTTACTTTCAGCCAAGCTAAAAAAAAAATGGTTCCTCAATCACCATGTGGCTCTGAACCTCAAAAAGATCAAATCTATGCTTTTCGCCCACCGCCAGAGTAACACCAGAAATGCCCCCCTCTTCATCCTCCCTAGCACCCTACACCCCCTTGAACAGGTGTCAGCATACAAGTATCTGGGCATCACCTTTGACTCAGCTCTCACTTTCCACTCCCACCTTAATACCCTGTCCACTGCCATAAACACCTGGATTGGACTCCTCTACCTCCACCGAGACTACCTTCCTCAGAATGCCCTCTGGCTGGCTATAACCTCCTCCATCCTGTCGTTGGTTGACTACGGGCTTCCCATCTATGCTGCTGCGGACAGCACTGCTCTCACCAAAGTCCAGACCTCAATCAACAAGGTTTGTAGGCTCCTGACCTGCGCCCCCAGTAGAACGCACACCTGCCAGCTCTACTCCTCCTCGAACCTATTCACCTTTGATGAGCGCCTGCGCTACCACACCTGTATATTGGCCAACAAAAAATCACTACTAGGGCTCTCCCCCCAGGGTCTGCTGCATCCCTAAAACTGTCCTTCCAGTCAGTCACCACCCAAAGTGCAGCCAAGGCCACATTCCAGGTTCCTAGAACCAGGACCTCTCTTGCCCAAAGATCCTTCCACTACAGAGCCTCCTCCTGGTTCAACTCCCCCCCCCCATATCACAAGCATCCCCAAAATCGGACCCTTCAAAACCGCCCTCCAAAACCACCTCTTTGACACTCGGAGCTGTAAATGCCCCTGACTGCTCTAATCTATAGCCCGCCTGGCCCCCTGTAACAGACATCCTCTGGACTGCCTCCCCCCTACCAATCCAACCTTATCCTCCTCCCCTCTCCCCAGTTATCCTCCCTAGAACTTCTAGTGGGTACCCAAATATTTATATGTATGACAGATTCAATTGTAACTAATTGCAGGCCTCAGTGTACCATTGTAATATTGGAATTGCTTTGTGTTTATTGTATCTCACCTGTGTCGTTCTCCAATGTTGTCCTTCACCATCAATTGTTGTCTACCCTCCGTGCAAAGGTGCCTTTGTAAATGAGTCATTGACTCAAAGGTTGTAAATCTGAATTATGAAAATAAATAAATAAACAAATAAATTTACCAGCTAGGACCAAGGATCACCTAGGATCTCGGGATCTCAAAGGCAGACTTGATGGACCGTTGGTCTCCTTCTGCCATCACGTTTCTATGTTTCTGTTTCTGTGGATATCCCTGAGTACATTTCACTGGACATCCACATGATATGGTCACTGTTACTGTGGTCCTTGGAGCATACTGGGTGTAAGAGTTTGTCATGAGAAGGTGAGATGAGGTGTTGGCTCAGATCAGACAAGAGAAGAGAGGAAAATTATTGCCTAAGTGTCAGAATGGTTGTCAGTATGGAGATTAGAATCACTGACTGTAGTAGAAGAGTAGATGCAGAAAGGAGAGATGAAGCTATAATAATCCCCAAAGAAAGATCTGTTTAGATTAGTTAAGCAAGACAATACACCACAGCGAGCAAGAGGCTAATTGTTGTCAGTGAGAGGATAAGGTACTGAAAAGATTGGAATGGTTTCTGGTTGAGGTGGATGCTTTGAAGTTTGGTTTTATAATAATGCCACCTCTGATCGATGGACATGGTTGTGCAAAAAGTCAGCAGGTGGGGGAGGGGGCATGGCCTGTAAAAGGGAGGGAAAGAGGCTTTAACATAGTAATTCATGGTTGAAGATTACTCTGTGGTAACTGTCTATGCTGGGAAGCGGCTCCATAGATTCACTGCCCTTTGTCAAAAGAATTGCTACATAACAATGCCTGGATCAATGACAAGTACTTGCACTTTGGAAATAACCTCCTCCAGACAATGCCATCTCTGGGCCTGGCACAGACTGTTGCCTTTGCAACCCATCAACACAGCCACACCTTGGACTTTGTGTTCTCATTGGGGCTTGAGATCATTGACCTCAGGACTGATCAGATCATTTGGTCTTATGACACGGTGGAGTTGTTGTTTGGTGCCCTCCCTGATAGTCCCCCTGTTGAGATGGTCAGCTACCGCTCTTTAAGGTGATTGCCCCCAGAGGGACTATTGGCAGCAGCAGACTCTTCTGGCGTGAGTGCTGCATGTGTGATTGACAGGGGTGAGGTGGTACCAGCCTATAATGGGGCCATTTCCAAGGCACTCGATGCCATCACACTGGTCCGTATACGATCCAGGACTTCTCTCTTGAGATCCCCACAGTTTGATGGGGCTCTCAAAGAGATGAAGACAAAGTGTCAGAAGTTGGAGCATGTTGGCGGAGGACCCAGTCTGTTGAGGATAGACTAGCCTTGAGAAATCATTATAATGACTATCAAGGGGTAATTAACCATAAGAAGGTAGAGTTCCTGTCCAGGGATATTGCTGCAGGGAGGAACAGACCAGACTGTTGACAGACTTGTTAAACCCAGTCTGTCTACAGCTGAAGAGGGCATTTTCAATTGCATTATGTGAAGAGTGTGCTGTGTTCTTCTCAGACAGGGTGTCATCTATAAGGGCTGGGTTCTCCCAGTGGGATGAGATCTGTGGAACAGAGGCACTCATATTGTTTAGGAGGAGTTTGGGCCAGTAGAGCTGGCTGAGGTCGTTGAGGTGATTTTTAGGGAAAGTTGTCAAGAAAGTGGTGGCTCTGCTGCTCCAGGCACACCTCATGGCATCTGACATCTTTGAGCCATTTCAGTCTGGCTTTACAGCCAGGAATAGCATAAAGATAGCACTAGTTTGGGTACAAAATTACCTCCTCAGGGTGAGGGATACAGGAGAACGGTCAATTCTCATTCGCTTCTATTTCTCATCAGCATTTCATACCATGAACCACATCATAATTTTGGATAGCCTTAGAGTATATGGTGGACTTAACAAAACTGTCATCTAATGGTGTGAGTCCTATCTCTCTGACAGGAGGCAATAAGTGGTAATGGGGAATTTCTCCTCATCCTTGAAGCCTCTGTTATGTGGAGTTCCTTAAGGTTAGATCCTTTCGCAGTGTACATGCTGCCCCTAGGTGAGCTCATTAGACAGTACAGTCTGGGTTTCCACTGCTATACAGACAATAGTCAGCTGTATATGTCATTTGCCCCTGTAACAGATGGTGCCATCGAACTGCTAAACAAATACCTGGAAGAGAATCAGGACTGGGTGTCCTCTAACTGGCTGAGGCTGAGCCCTGACAAGATGGAGGTGCTGGTGGTTGATCCTGGTCATTGCCATGATGGGAGTATCTCTGGAGTGGTGACAGGTTTGGTACTGGGAGCCACCCTGTTGATGGCATCCCCCAAGGTGAAAAATCTGGGCATCGTCCTTGACAACAGGCTGACACTTGAGGCCCAGGTGTCGTTTGTGGTCCAATGTAGCTTCTTCCACTTAAGGAACATTGCCCAAATTAAACCCTTGATTGTGACAGAAGAACTGTCCCTACTAGTACATGCCTTTGTAACATTCAGTCTGGACTATTTTAATGCTCTGTACATTGGGGTCAGTGGAGGGATCCTCCTCCGACTGCAGCTGGTGCAGAAGGCAGCAGCCAGGCTGCTGACAGGCCTGCCTAGGCCCTGTCATGTAACGACGGTCCTGAAAGACCTGCACTGGCTGCCTGTCAGGTGGAGGATCATCTTCAAGGTGGGCTTGTTCATCTATAAGGCCCTATATTGATCTGGTACTGGTTACCTGTCTGATCTCCTCACTCCAGCCATCCTGATATGCTCCCTACGTTCATCCACCAAGGGACTCCTTGCGGTTCCGAGGGCCAGGCTGAAAACCTTGGGAGATCGCTCATTTGTAGTGGCCAGCCCGGCCCTCTGGAACTCGCTTCCAAAATCTTTGAGGGAGGACCCATCAGTGGAGGTATTTAAAAGGGGCCTGAAGGCCTACCTTTTTAGGAAAGCATCCTCAGAAAGTTTTTAAATGATTTTAATAACTACTGATTTATTAATTAACGTATTATGTATTGTATATGTTACATGTTCCTGTAAACCCTGCCTTTAATACCTGTAATGGCGCCCAGCCTCCGGGATTGGGCGCCATGCATAAATAACATTTTACTTACTTACTTATTATAATATTTTCCCTGCATTTACCACTGTTGAGCTTCTGGGCATGTCTCTATGTCTTGAGATTTGTGATGGTGGAGTATAGATGGTACATACGAACATACGAAAACACCAGCAGAAAGAGGCCACAATGATCTATCAAGTCTGATCGAGTATGCAGCTCAGTGTATTTTATTGGAGCTGCCCCTTCCCCTTTCTCCCCAGAGTTATCCTCCCCACCCTCTTTCACCCACTCCCCATCCTCCCTCCAGTAATGACTCTCCTTTTTACCCTGTCCCCCCACCTTTGAAAATTGACCACCGTTTTCAGTGAGACCACCTGCTCCAGCAGTTCATTCCACTTTGACACCACCCTTTCTGCGAAAAAGTGCCTCCTCATTTCCTTTTTAAATCTACCCCTCCACTGTGCCCACGTGTGGTCCCCTCCCTTTTCAAATTGAAAATGCTCTCCATTCCCACCTTGTTTATACCTTTTAGGTACTTGAAGGTTTCTATTATATCCCTCTCTCCCTTCTGTCCTCCAGGGAATACATACTGAGATCCTGTAACCTCTCCTCATATGGTTTGTCCCCCAGGCCCTGGATCATCTTGATTGCCCTATGCTGTGCCCCATCCAGTAGTTTGATGCCTTTCTTCAAATTAGGGCACCAGAAATGCATATAGTACTCTTAAGTGTGGTCTCACCAATGACCTGTACAATAGCAGAATAACCTCCTCTTTCCTGGTGGTGAGTCCTCTGGTGATGCATCCCAGCATTTTATTTGCTTTTGCTGCCACTTTACAGCACTGCGCAGAGTGTCTCATGTCTCCCATGATTATCACCCCTAGAACCTTTTCCTCCTCTGAATTGGATACCTGTACAACCCCCAGCCAGTAGCTGACCCCAGGATTCCTAGCTCCCAGGTGCATTCCCTTGCACTTCTTGGAATGGAACCCCAACTATCATATGTCAGTCCAGCTCTCAAGCCTAGCCAGATCCTCCCTGAGCTCATGTCTCCCCCTCCTTCATGTCCACTCTCCCACAGAGCTTAGTATAATCTGCAAATAGGCAGATTTTATTTTTGACCCCATCCACTATGTCACCAATAAAGATGTTGAATGACACTGGTCCGAGTAATGAGCTCTGTGGGACTTCACTTGTTACAGGTCTAGGCTTAGATAGGTCCCCCCCCTACAATCATCCTCTGGTTCTTGTCTTGTAGTCAGTTCTTGACCCATCCCAGCAGCTTGTCCGCGACTCCCAAGTTATTTAGTTTGCTGAGCATCCTTCCATGTGTCACAGAGTCAAAGACCTTACTGAAGTCCAGGAACAGGACATTCACCACCTGACCCTTGTCCAACAACCTTGTGACCCAGTCAAATAAAGTTTATCAGGTTGCTACATAGATACACAGAATTTCTCAGCAGATAAGGACTGCATGGCCCATCTAGTCTGCCCATTTTTTCTATTTTTAACTTATGCTACAGACTACAGTTGATCTGCAGCATTTCTACTCTTCCCTTTTTCTAGGGTTACTTTGTGTGTGTCCCATGCCTTTTTGAATTCCTCCACTGTTTTTCCCCCTACCACCCCTACGGTGAGGCTGTTCCAAGCATCCACCACCCCCTCTGGAAAGAAATACTTCCTCACATTACCCCTGTTTCTTCTTCTCTCCAACTTCATCTCATGTCCCCTAGTTCTTGCCCATCTTCTTTTCAGAAAAATGCTACCTTCCTGTACCTTATTGATCCCTTTAAGGTATTTATACATCTCTATCATGTCCTCCTTCTCTCTCTTCACATCTCTAAAGAATTCAGACTCTCCTCATATGACTTCTGGTGCATCCCCTCTATCATTTTTGTAGCCCTTCTTTGGACTGCTTCCACTCTATGTCCTTCCTGAGATGTGGCCTCCAAAACTAGACACTACTCCAGATGAGGTCTCACTAATGATCTGTATAGTGGCAACACCACCTCCTTTTTTCTGCTTCTGTTGCATCCCCTATGCACACCAACATCCCACTGGCCCTTCTAACTACCTTCTCATACTGTCCAACCATATTTAGGTCCTCAGATATAATTATTCCTAGATTCCTCTCCTGTTTGGTGGCCGGCAGTACCTCCTCCCCCAATGAGTACTCTTCTCTCCGGTTCCCATGACCTAAGTGCATATTTTTACACTTCTTTGATTGAATCTCAATCCATTTGACCACCAGCTTGCATAGGCCCCTTCTCATTCTTTCTGTCCCCCTGCTCTGTCTACCCTATTGCAGATCTTTATGTCTATGCACATTGTATTGCACATCTTCCCCTCCAGCCCCTCTGCAATGTCACTAATGAAGACATTAAAAGAGGACTAGGCCTAGCACCAATCCTTGAGACACCCCACTGGTCACTTCCCTTTCTACAGACTGAACTCCATTCACTACCACCCTTTGTGTCTTACTGTTCAGCCAATTTCTATCCCAGTTAACATCCCCAGAACTAACTTCTAGGCTGCTCAATTTGTTTATTAGCCTATTATAACCAGCCAGGGCTTGGGTTGATGTTATTTTTTGTTTTGTTAGTGCGGTGCGGTGCCTCCATTATGTCACCCACTACCGGGTTGCCTGGGTTCGGGGAGAAAACTGTTGCTCGGCATTTTGGCTAGGTTTGAAACCTCTGCACAGGGGCACCCAAGTAATCTGGACACAGGAAGCAATAACTGAAATGTCCAAACCAGGAGTGGAATTCTAGAGTGTGACTTTTATTCACAACAATAACAGAATAATAAAGAATAGATGGACCCCCACGGGGCTACACTCCCTGGTAATGCAGATATGCTGAGACTAGAACACATCTTCTTACACACTTTAACCATCAGGTTCTGAAACACAATGGGCTCTCTGCCCGAACTTGTACTCTTCTCTGGATTCCCTGGCATGGCACATCCAGCCAGCACTTGGACTACTATCCATAAGGCATGGACTAGGGTTGTCAGAACTCTCTGAAGTTCTGGGTTCTAGTTCTAGTCTAGAACTTTTGAAAAAGTTCTAGGGTTCTAATCTTTTTTAGAACTTTTTAGAACTCGAAACCTATTTTTTTATTGTGCTGCCAGTAATGAAGATAGTAATAAAATACATGTAAAGGAAAAACTGTTCAATATAAGGGGGAGAGAAATTATCATGTGTGACATTGATAGGAATACAACTAGGTTTATCTATGGTTTCTTCTGTTTGCTAAAGTCAGCAACTTAATACGTAACAGGCCCACGCACCCACCCATATGTTAAACGTTTTCCTGCTGCAGCTGCATCATAGTTCCTTAGTGAAAGAAAGAGGCACATTAGCAATTTATGTACTCATTTATATATACTCATTGTCATGAATTATGAGAAAAAATAACTGATATTACCTAATCTCAGCTATTTGCTGCTTTCTGTTTTAAATGAGTAAATCAAAAGTTGCTATGTTTAAAAGAAAGCTTTCATAACAAAGTCAAGCAAAGGTACTACAGCAGCAGCATGTGGAACTGTTGAAAACATATTATGTCATAACGTAGTCAGTCAAGACATTTGAATAAAAAAAATTGCCAGTCATTGTTGCTGGCAAAAAATGCATGCAATTTTCTAAGATAATGCATACATATACCAACATTTTGTTGGCAAATTGAAGTAATACATACAACTTTCTAAGATGATGCAGTTTTGCAGCTGATACTTCAATAAAATCTGTATTTCAGTCACATAAATAAAAAAGTGGTTTCCTCACCACATACTAACTTAAGGAACATTTAATGTAGCTGCAGCAGTTGGCATGTGATGTTTAAGGGACAGCGTCTGTCAACCCCATTATGTATCAAATTATCACTACTTGTAAAGCAAAAACACTTTATGATAGGTCACATTCTGTGAAAACTGCTGATGCAGATTTTCTTTTATTTCTGATTCCTTTATTCTTTTTTAAAGGGACAGGACAATTGTGCTAGGTGCAGCAGTTCGCATGTATTTAATAAGAATATATATATATATATATATATATATATATTATATGTACAGTAGGTTTGGTCTGTCATCATTTTTTCCTCACCATCCCCAGCCGATCACGAATCTGTAAATGAAAGGACTAAAACAACACCCACCTTTCACCCCATCACCCATTCCACTTTTCTTCCACCACCCTCATCTGTGCAGTAGCCCATAGCACCTTTACACCCATGTTAAAACCAACCCACAACCCTCACCCATGTACTAGCATCCATTTTTGGTTTATGGCTAACATTTCTGTAATTGAAAAATAATAAACAGCTACCAATTAGAACGCATCGTTTTGTCCTCTTTAAAATTGAAAAATAGACCGCCCTCAGTCCCAGCCCATACTGATGCACCACAAAGTCACAGAAGGTAAATCCAAAATATATGTTTGCACTTTAACTATAAATAATATGATACAGAAAGGATTGACGTGACAGTGTCCCTTTTATGCCAAATTTGGGCCTGTTCCCACTGATGTTAAAATTGTCCTGTATATAAAACTTGTTGACTTTAATTTAGACCCTAGCTACAAAGCAGTTTGCCATGAAATGGTGAAAGTTTTGGGGTATATAGTCCAAGGTAATAGATCAAAAGGAGAGAGAGACAACCAAAGTCATCACAGTCTGTAAAGTTTCTTTTGGTGCAGAGAGACTTCCACACAATATTTACCAGCCACCACCATCTGAGTTGTCATCACCATCAACATCCACAACATCAATCACTTCAGGATCAGTTTGTATACTCTTGTAGGGATATGTAAATCTTGACTTATTAACTTTAATAAAAGTTAACTGGTGTACATTTTCTGGCAGCAACTTATTTCTGGTGTCTGTCCAATATTGCCAGCTATACTAAACATGCTCTGAAGAGACACTTGTTGCAGGACAACCAAGATATTTATAGGCTTCATCATACAGCTCTGTCCAAATCGACTTTTTTGATTTCCAGTATTCAAAAGGGCATGCATCAATAGGAATAGGCAGTTCTTGCAGGTAACTGTCTACCATGATGGACAGAGACCGCTCAGAAGATGAATCAGCAGAAGCTGGTATGGCAGCAATTTGGGAAAGGTTTTGCCACAGATTTAGCTTGCTACTAAGGGTTGAAGAAGTGGCAGTTGTGGAACAACTACTGTTAATGTTTGGTGACTTTTCCAGTTCTGTATCCCTTGTGAAGATGAACCTGCATGTTGTGGTCATGACAACCTGAGGGTACTGTGCGTGTCTGTGTTTAACTCCTGTGAGTGCTGCAGCTCATCTAGCAACAGACGTTTGTACTGCTCTCTATATCATCTGTTTTGGAAGATGTATAGCCTTGAACCTGGGATCTAAGAGAGTTACAAGGATGATGTGTTTGATTTCATCATTGCAACTAATTTGTCATTGGTTTTGAAGCCTGCCATTCTCTTTTACGTAGATTCCCATGATACAGGCGATATGTTGTCTGCGCTCAGATCTGTCTTTTCTATTTGTAGATTTAGAACACTAAGATGATGTGAAATGAGCATTGTGAGTGGGATAACCTGACTCACAGATGTGCCTTCAGAAGACATGTCCCTTGTAGCTGTCTCAAAAGGAGCTAGGATGCAGCACACTGTCTCCGTTAATTTCCACTGCAGCACAGACAGCATAATGCCATCTCCAATAATGTAACTGGAGCAATACTCTTGTACAGCCTGCTTTTACTCCAAGAGGCACTGCAGCATATAAAGTGTTGAGTTCCAATGAGTGGAAACATTTTGAATCAGCTTTTGCTGGGGCAGCTTGTGGTTTTTCTGCAGTTCAGACAATGTCCGTATAGCCTTGGTTGAATGTGAAAAGTGAGTCACAATTTTTTTGCAAACAGCAATCATACCATCTACTTGTGTTTCATTGCTGAGAAATCCCGTGACAATTAAATGTAAGCAATATGCAAAGCAAGAAGCATGCAGAAATCCTCCATCCTGTACTGCTTTCTAGATGTTGGCTCCATTGCCTCTTACTATGAAGCCACATTTTAGACCGTGAGAATAAACCCATTCGTCAAGGAGGTCATTTAGTTCCTGCAAGATGTTTGCAGCAGTATGACTTTGCCCAAACTTCTTTATATGCAGTGAGTCATCTTTGGGGTGTCTTTGTTTTGAAGCAGCACAAGAAAACATGGCCCAATGAGCGGTAAGGGACATGTAATCTATGTTTGAGTGCTGGTCCACATATCTGTTGTGACATGAATAACCCCACCCTCCACAGTTTTAAGTGCAAACATCACTGTCGCTTTTAAAGCCTGATAAATGTTTGGTATTTCAACATAGGAAAAGTACCTTCGATGAGGAACATTGTAACAAGGCTCTACTAATGTCATGAGCTCCCTAAAATCCTCATGATCTACCAAAGAGTATGGGAGAAGGGCTCCGGCTAACAGTTCACCAATTCTGTGATTAAGATGAAGGGTCTTTGGATGATTTCTAGTAAAGGTATTCTTCACTTCAAATGCCTGAGACAGTGTTAGCTGTTTACAACATGTCCCTGCTGGTTTAATATACACTGTGCTTCGATGGGCAGATGGACGCGGAGATGGTGGACTAGGACTTGTACATTCAGTGCCATCACTGGATGTGCAACTGGTACTAATGGTGCGGGCATTGGTGGTAACAGTGATCCTAGGGCTGGCAGTGGTTCTGCCCGCATCAAGTTCAGACAATTCAGTATCCATTTCAGATTCCTGACCCTTCTCACGTGCGGTCTGGAAGATGGAGGATATGGGTTTTGGATGATCAAGCAAAACTGAATGCTTTTTCAGATGGCGTTTAAGAGCTGTAGTGCCAAGGCATGACACAACTTTATCACAGCTTACACTCTGTTTACACAGGGAACAAATTGCTCTGCATGGATCAGTTTTACTGACAGAGAAATAATTCCACACCTCAGATGTGACAGATTTTGTTCGAGTACTAGGAAGATAGCTAAAGACTGTTTGTGTCTTTTCACCTGTCCTAACAGAACCCGGGACATGCTCCTTGGTACTAGAAGAGTGGGCAGAAGACTCTGATGGATTTTCATTGCTGGCCAACACAGAAGTGGTAGATTCAATGGATATGTCCTTTTCATTGCCAGCAGTGCTGGATGTATTTGCAAGTGCACTACCTGATTCATTGTCAGCAGACTTGCTCATTTCACTTTGTTGAGGAAGTAATGATTTGTCGTGAGACACAACAGTGACGGACTGAGACAAACAGCTACTGTCTGAGTCAGAGAGGGACTCACTGTCACTTGCATTATTGCTGCTAGTCACAGGGATCTTAACAGCATGAATGGCATACCTTATGGTGCCTTTCCGTGTGAACCCAGCAGCTGTACAGGTTTTCTTGAAAGGTCCCCCTTTACCACACTTCACTGTTGCTCTTTTGCAGTTTGTTGAATTTTTATCACGTGAAACATTTTGGTTATTTCTGCTAGCACCAGGATTACCACTATCACCAACACCTGCTCCAACACCAGCACTAGATGCTTCATCTATGTTGGTGTCAGCCATAACAGAACCAGTATACTGCAGAGAATACACCCACACAATTCCTGTGTAAGAAAGCAACATGATCTATGACCACTGGCTACAACTCCAAAATTTTATTTTGGCTATGTGACACTGTGATGCAGTGGATTGAAAGTAATTGAAGAACATGACGGTTTGCAACTAAAGGGTCCCAGGTTCAAGGCTTACAGAATGATTGGGCTGCTGGGCATAAGCATACGCATAGCAGTGAAGGGGCGCACAGCAGCAGGGTGATGGGCTGACCACAAGAGATGGAGTTACACACACAAACCGAGGAAAGAGATTTTTCTGTCTCTCCTCCCAACAGGAAAATATATTTCTGGGCTTCTGTCATGTATTTAAGGATAATGCCACCGCACGACAACTGGCCACTGGGCCTCTCTCGGTAACACACACTGGGTAGGGTACAGTGCAGTCAAAAGGCACACAGCAGATGGGCTGACCACAGGAGATGGAGTCACACACACACATATACAACCCAAGGAAAGAGATTTTTCTGTCTTTCCTCCCAACAGGGAAATATATTTCTGGGCTTCTGTCATGTATTTAAGGATAATGCCACCACACGACAACTGGCCACTGGGCCTCTCTCGGTAACACACACTGGGTAGGGTACAGTGCAGTCAAAAGGCACACAGCAGATGGGCTGACCACAGGAGATGGAGTCACACACACACATATGCAACCCAAGGAAAGATTTTTCTGTCTCTCCTCCCAACAGGTAAATATATTTCTGGGCTTCTGTCATGTATTTAAGGATAATGCCACCACAGGACTGCCCAACAATGGGCTTCTCGCAGTAACACACACTGGGTAGGGTACACAGTCAGCAGCCACAGCAGGGTGATGGGAACACCACAGGAGAGTAGAGAGATACAGTGTAGTGGAGTCACACACACAACACACAAGTAGGAGTACTGTGTAAAAAAAAACTAAAACAGCCTGGTGTTGTTCTATCAGGAATTTTATAGGGTGGAATAGAAGAACGCCAGCAGCACAGTACCACAGAATCCTCTCCCCTCCCTGTCCTCCTGATTATTTTACTTTGTTTTGTGGAATAGGGTATAAAGTAGTAAGTAAAAATTAAAAAAAATGCCATCAAATTCAAATGTTTCAACTTCTCAAAGACTCTCACATTAAAGTTAAACTTAATTTTCCTTGAGTCACAATCTGTTTGTTTTAATTTCTTCACCCCTCCCCCAGCCATCTGATGCTCGCTCCTTCTTCCCAGTGTGAAACAACTACGCCATGCAGAAATGAAGTTTTTGAACTGTTGTTTGAGACTACGATAAAATTCTCTCAGTTTCACTCAAATACTCAGCAACTTTAACTTCCCTCGCTCTATCCGTCTCATCCTGAGGCTGAGATTCTCACCAACTGTTCCTAAGTTCAGGCCCTTTCTTTTCCTCGGTTCCCACTCCCAACCCTGAGTCTCCCCCAGCCCCTACCTTTAGTTTTCACCCCCACCCACCCCTTAGCTTTTTTATTTATTTTTTTAGTTTGTCTAATACACACACGATGATTTAATTAGCAAGCAATAGCCAGAGCCAGAGAGCAGAGCTAACCCAGACAGAGGGAGCGAGCGAGTAGCACAAGCTGCTGCAGTCTGCAACTCCTTTATGGCACTGGCTGGGTAAATGAACGGAGCTTCAACCGCACGCTGGTTTACGTCTACCATCCACCACCTGACTGCAAAGCAGATGGTCAGGTGGTAACACGGACTGTGGGGATGAAGTACGCAGGCGCGCAGTCCGACTCCAGTGCAGTCCACACCATTCAGCCCCCACAAGTTTGTGCATGCTGCCATCATGCACCCTTCCCTTCATTCCACCTCCTTTCTGCCTCCTGTGGCACTGTGCTGCCTCCCAATCCCATCCTGCTCCTTCAACCTCTCTCCTGTCCCTTTGGAGCCAACACTATAGGGCTAGGCAAGCTTGCGTTGCGGTTGCGGCCTCTTAAGGCATAAAAAAATCCCCCCAAAAAATTGATTGATTTTAACCCATTTGCGAACCCACTAGTGTTCGAGTTCTGAATTAGAACTCGAACATCGGGGTTCGTGAGGGGTTAGAATCTTTTCCAAACTAGTTCTGACAACCCTATCATGGACATTTATCGGTGACTCCCTCTACCACCCGTGAGCACATCCTGGCTCCATAAAGGGAAACTCTTCATCCTAATTCCACATCTGGGTATGTTCTGTGAACCCTGGCCAAGTGCCTGGGAGAAAGCTATAGGTGCCCAAAGTGAACCTGTGGAGGTAAATCTGGTTACTCCAGATGGAAGGGGTCTCCCATCTCTTGCTCCCAAATCTATACCCAGCCATTCATTTGGAATCAACACCTTTCTTGTAAAACACACTGTTGTAGAATGCTGTCTCAAAAAGTATGTCACATTTAACACTCTGCTCTTCAAAATCTGATATCCTGACTTATAAAGATCTCTGAGTGGCTATGCCCATCCCTGTAGACCCCCACTGTTTAGATGCATTTTAAGTCACCCACAGCTGTAGTACTGTACTTGACTGTCCTTCCTTGACCCCACAGTAACAAATACTTTACACTCTATCTGGTGAAAACATGGGCTCTGTTCAGAGCAGACTCACCCACTGGTTTGCAGGGCCCCCAAGGTTTCTGGCAAAGCAACCTACTTCTTGTGCCTCAGCACTTGTCCAACAAAACAACAGGCAGCTTTCCCTCTTCAGCAGGGCCAGGGGATTGCCCTGAAATTGCTGGCTCTCTTCCACCCCATCCCTCCTGGGATGGGGCACTGGAACAAACTGGGAGCGGTCTCTATCACTAGACCAGGTTTGTTCTGTGCCTCTATCTAAGGAGAGATCACACACCCTCTATCTCTGGGTAGCTCTAAACAGAGCTGAGGGCTCTGAGGGACTGCCAACTGCAGTGCACCTCCTACCTCAACTACAGACTGCACAACACTCTCCTGAAGACTGATTCAAAACATCCCAATGTTCTAACCTAACCCTTTGCTGCAACATTCCAAAGTGGCTTATGCTGCTGCGAGAATTCAATATGATGTTATCCCTCCAGCTCAGCTG
This sequence comes from Neoceratodus forsteri, assembly GCA_016271365.2. Lineage (NCBI taxonomy): Eukaryota > Metazoa > Chordata > Ceratodontiformes > Ceratodontidae > Neoceratodus > Neoceratodus forsteri. Next base: position 480,222,839 of record CM028131.1, read on the forward strand.
AGACTGAGGACACAGTGAGACAGTGTGAAATCCATTTAACTGGTGTTTCACAAGCTGCCTTTCCCTGCCTGCCACTAGATCTAAGTGGGATTCTAGTAACCCCGGGGGACAGGGGGGTTACACTTTTATATGGAACAGTATCAAAGGTCTTGCTAAAATCCAGGTAGGCCTCATCTACTGCCCCTCCCTGATCGAGCTCCCTTGTCATCCAGTCAAAGAAATCTGTCAGATTTGTTCAACAAGACCTGCCTGCCATGAAATCATGCTGTCTCTGATCCTGCTGTCCACTGGATTCAAGTTATGTCACAATCCTTTCCTTGAGTAATGATTCCATCAATTTTCCTACCACTGAGGTTAGGCTGACTGGCCTATATGTATAGTTACCAGCCTCCTCCTTGCTCCCGCTGTAATGGAGAGGGACAACATTCGCCCTCTTCCAGTCTGCCAAAACCACACTCCTTTCTAATGATTTGTTGAACAAGGCTGTCGGTGATCCTGCTAGCTCCTTTCTTAGTTCCTTTAGAATTCTGGGATGTATTCCATCCAGCCCCATTGCTTTATCTGTTTCCAGTTTTTCTAATTCCTTTAGGACTCCCTCTACTGTGAACAGACTGGTATCTACACTCCTCCCCGTGGTACTTCTTACACCTAGCTGAGGTCCCTCCCAGTCCCCTTCTACCGTGGGAGCGAAAGTTCTTTAAATTTGATGGACTGCATCTGGCTAAGGAGGGATTCAGTACAATGGGGCAGAAGTTTGACATTTTTGCAGAATATTTAAACTAGCAAATGGGGAGAGGGGTGAAGCACCCCATACATTGAATGGGAAGAACACCTCCCCCCCCAGCTAGTGGTCAAACAGGAGTTCAGCATGTTTGCAGTTCATTTGCATCACCAGATAAGGAAAAAGGTCCGGCTCCCCATATGTTGCACAGGGGAAACACCAGACCTCACCCAACAACTAACCCACTGAAATCTGGCCAATGGAAAATCATGTACTGCAGCTATCTCTAAATCTAGATCTAGTAGCAACACCCTGGACCTTAAGCGTCTGTTGCTCACTTAAGATGAGGCAATTCATTCATTAACAAAAATCCTAAACCTCTCTCTCAGCTGTGAAAAATTCCCAGACCTATGGAAAACAGCCACTGTGACACCTGTCCATAAAAGTGGGGATAAGATGAATCACTCAAATTATCGCCCTATCTCCATACTGTCCCCACTCTCTAAGGCACTCGAGCGCATCATGGCTGATCAACTTACCGACCATTTGGATAAATACAATATACCTTGTCCACAACAACACGGCTTCCAGAAAGGTCACAGCACCACCACAGCCCTTCTTGAGTTCACTGGAGCTTTGCACAAATCCCTTGACAATGGCCTTCTCACAGGGACTGTTTTCACGACCTCCAAGGCCTTGATACAGTACACCATGGACTACTAATTCACTAACTACTGAATGCCGGGCTATCACCTGACTCTTCTCTCTGGTTTAAAAGCTACTTAGAAAACTGGTCGCAGAGAGTAAAAATTGTGGACGCTCTTTCTGACACCCTGCCTGTTCACTCGGGTGTTCCACAGGGATCCATACTGGGCCCCCTCCTTTTTAGCCTTTTCTTAAACTCCCTCCCATACCACTGCTCTGAGCAGATAATACTATATGCCAATGATGCTGTTGTATTCTTCACTTACAAAGATCCTGCAACTCTTCAACACAACCTTCAACTTGGTTTCAGTTCTGTAGAGACATGGTTTCTTAATCATAAACTGGTCTTCAATGACAAGAAAACCAAATCTATGCTCTTCGGCAGCTCTCATAACCCACACAAGCTACAACACTTGGCTATGTCCACCACCCAGGGGAGCATTCTAGATCAGGTGGGATCCTTCAAATACTTAGGGATACAGCTTGACCCTAATCACTCCTATGGACTTCATGTAGATAATGTAGTTAGAGCTGCTAATACATGGCTTGGTCTTCTCTACAGACACAGACCACACCTCACACCAGAAGTTTTGAAGGTTGCAGTCCTGAGCTCTGTGATCTCTGTAATAGACTATGGTCTCATCATTTATGGCTCGGCCACAATCACAACCCTTAGACACCTCTTAACTGCCTTAAATAAGGCATGTCGGCTCATTACTGGTGTTCACCATCTCACCCACACATGTGACCTGTACACTCAGACCGGCTGGCTCCAACTATCAAACCGCATAAAATTTCTCACCTGCTCCATGGCAAAAAAATCTACCTTGGCCTTGCACCTTCTGGGGTCTCAACTCTGTTACAACACCAAATTAACAAATGGTGCCTTAGGAGATCCACACTACAGCTACTGAAAGTCCCCCACTGGCACACTTCACAGGGACAATGTTCTTTTCCTTATCGAGTGCCACTCTGGTTCAATGGCCTCAGCCCCACCATCTCCTCTGCCCCAACAATTGGTATGTTTAAAACTAGGCTCCGGGACTATCTCACTACCAACAGCTCCTGTGACTGCCCAACTTAACCTTGTTTCTCCACTTCTCTTCCTGCTCTAGTGGTCCCCCTTCCCCTCCTCACTGGATTCTACCCTCACATCTTGGTATACCCAATGCTGCACTTTTCACCCTCTCCCCACCCTTCCTACATTCCTTCTCCCCCCATTCCCTCTCCCTATGACTCTGGCACTTCTTATCTGTTGTCTGTTTTCTCTGACAAATGCCACTGGCTGCCTTGTTACAATGCTACGCTTGAATTGCATTAATCTGTACTCTGTTTGCAATGTCCACATTGTTGTAATGTCTGTCTTGATGTTCCCCATAATTTGTATTTCTCTGATGTGGAACCTTTGTAAAAGAGCCAAGGCTCAAAGGTATTTGTAATCCTAGACTTGATAAATAAATAAAAAAAATAAAGATGTACATAAATGCTTGCAGTCTGGGAAACAAGATCCCAGACTGGCAGGCAATAATGACAGAGGCTAAACTGGACATATTAGCAATTAATGAGATGTGGTTTACCAGTAACCACACTTTGGAAACTTCAGTACCTGGCTATGTACTGCTCAGAAGATGCAAAAGGGGGGGGGTGGAGTGGCCTTGTATGTCAATGAAAATATCAAAGCTACAAAAATTCAGAATACACATAAGGAGCCAGAAGAACTGTGGTCACCCTGGGAACAGGAAATGGGACAGCCATAAGAACTGGGGTTGTCTACAGGCCCCCAGACCAGGGGGAGGACATAGACACATTACTGTTAGAAGATATACAAAACATGACAGCTAAAGGGGAGGTTCTGATAATGGGAGACTTCAACATGCCAGATACAGATTGGTCAATACCAGCAGGAACATCTGCCAGAACTAGACACATGGTGGATTCCCTGCTGCGGGAGGGCCTCAAACAACTGGTACAACAACCAACAAGAGATAGGGCTATCCTAGATCTAGTACTGACTAACATCGAAAGGATCACAGATCGCCAGGTGGAAGGTCACCTGGGTGCCAGTGACCATCATATGGTATGGTTCAGTTTGGCCACTACAACTAAATCATCCCATTCCTAGGCAAAAATATGGGACTTCAGAGGAGCTGACTTTGATAAGATGGCCAACAGAGTTAAGCAAGCCCTGGCAGTAAGAAATACAGGTGAGGGAGTACAGGCAAAGTGGGCAAGCATTAAGGATGCAATACTTGAAGCAACGTCCCATTGTGTTAGAGAGAAATGGAAGTGCAAACGAAGAAGAAAACCACTTTGGTTCTCAAAAACAGTAGCAGAAAAGGTTAGAGCCAAAAGGCTGGCCTTCAGGAAATACAAGGGAACACAGCAGGATGAAGACAGGGAGGCATACCAAACTTCCCTAAGGGAAGCAGGGAAGGCAGTAAGGCAGGCAAAGGCCCAAACCGAGGAAACACTAGCACAAACACTAAAAGAAGGTGACAAGGCTTTCTATAGATACATTAGTGAAAGGAGAAAGTCTTGGTGGGTGCATATTTCTTCAGGATTTCTGCTTTTTCCTGTTCCCTTTCTGCTGATCCCTTCCCTTCCCTTTTTAGTCTCACAATCCCATCCTTGGCTTTTCTCTTCTAATGTATCTAAAAAAGGTCTTGTCTCCTTTTTTAATTGCCTTGGCTATTCTTTCCTCTGTCTGTGCCTTGGCCTTTCTGACTACTTTCCCCACCTTCTTTAACTTTTCCAGATACATTCCTCTACCTTCCTTTTTCTGTGTTTTTTTTTTGTATTTTCTGAATGCTGTCATTTTCCCTCACCCTCCCTGCCACCTCCTCTGAGAACCAGAGTGGCTTTTTCTTCCTTTTTGTTTTACTTATTTGCCTAACACAAAGGCTTGTATTGCTAAAATCAAAGGAGATAAGGGTGTGTGTGAGGAGGAGGAGGACCATGTAAAAGCATCTTTCCTAAATAGATACTTCTACTCAGTATTTACTGAAGAGAAGGTAGGACAGGGCCCACAGCTTAGCACCATGGACACGGGGGGGAGGGAGGTGAGCACTAGTCCCTTCACACTAGAAAGGGTCCTACGAGAGCTCGAGAAGCTCAGGGTGGACAAGGCAATGGGACCTGATGGCATACATCCCAGGGTACTAAAGGAGCTAAGGGTGGAACTAGGAAAGCCATTATCAGAACTGTTTAATGAGTCTCTGAGCACAGGAGAGGTCCTAGAAGACTGGAGAATGGCTCATGTGATTCCGCTCCACAAGAGTGGTAGCAGGGAGGAGGTAGGGAACTACAGACCAGTCAGTCTTACCTCAGTAGTGGGCAAGATTATGGAGGCACTCCTTAAGGAAAGGATAGTGCAACACCTGGAATCCATAGGAGCACAGGATTCAAGACAGCATGGGTTTTCAAAAGGAAGGTCCTGTCAAACTAATCTCATAGATTTCTTTGACTGGGTAACCAGAGTGGTGGACCAAGGGGGAACAGTTGATGTCGCCTGCTTTGACTTCAGCAAAGCTTTCAATACTGTTCCACATAGAAGATTGATCAATAAGCTGGGTAGGCTGAGGGTGGGTCAGAAGTTGGTCAACTGGGTGGCAAACTGGTTGATGGGCAGAAAACTGAGAGTAGTGGTAAACGGTATACAGTCAGAAGAGATGCAAATCACAAGTGGGGTACCTCAGGGATCAGTCCTGGGGCCAGTCCTCTTCAATATTTTCATAAGTGACATTGCAGATGGATTGGAGGGTAAGGTTTGTCTGTTTGCAGATGACACCAAGATCTGTAACAGAGTAGATGATCCAGATGGGGTGGGCAGAATGAGCAGAGATCTGGATAAACTAGCAAAATGCTCGGAAGAAGTGCAAGATCATTCACATAGAGAAGAGAAACCCTGAAGCCACCTATAGGCTGGGTGGCAGCCACAAGGGAAGAAAAAGACTTGGGCATCATCATCACCGTGACCTGAAATCATCCAAGCAGACCACTAAAGCAGTAGTAAGGCTAAGTGGATGTCAGGGTGTATTAGTAGGGATATTACAAGTCGGAAGAGGGAGATAATAATCCCTCTTTACAAGACACTGGTTAGGCCTCATCTGGAGTACTGCGTGCAGTACTGGAGGCCACACCTTCACAAGGACATTAACCAAATTGAGGCAGTCCAGAGAAGGGCAACCAAAATAGTGCAGGGACTGCATCAGAAAACATATGAGGACAGATTAAAGGAAAACTCCATGTTAAAATCAGAAAAAAACATGCAGTAGTCTTTTTTTCTGTGTTCTAACCAGTTCCCAGCATTTTCTTTTTCTCTGGCTGTGAGAGATACTTTTTCTAACTTTCCCTAACTGTTTTATTGCCCTTGGAGGTTGCTATTCTGGTTTCTGTTATGGCTTCAAGTCTTCCCAGAGTGCCCTTTGGTGTGATGTCTAATTGCCCCTGCAGGAAGCCAGTGTCTTGTTACAGGGTCTGTCACAGCTCAGCCACAGAGAAAATACTTCTTCCAAAGAAGACACACTGCTAGATTTTGGGTGAGTGTAATCATTATTATTTTTTGATATTGTACTTTGTCCTGCTATGTTCTGCTGTGTGTGTGTGTGTGTGTGTGTGTGTGTGTGTGTGTGTGTGTGTGTGTGTATTTGAATCATGTCACTGTTTACTCTATTCCTCTCAGTCACTTTCAGTTTTTGCACCAGTACTAAGTAGCAAAAATTGAACATCACTTTATAGATTGTAACATAGCAGGACAAGGTACTAATATCAAAAAATAATAATGATTACACTAACCCAAAATCTAGCAGTGTGACTTCTCTGAAAGAAGTATGATCTTTGTGGCTGAGCTGTGACAGACCCTGCTAAATCTAAGGGCATAGCTACATCATTGTCACATGAGCCAGGGTGCATCGTAGGAAAAAGAAAGTCAATAAACCTATTTGTGATGGAGATCCCCAGGTGTCGTAAAACTACTGTACAGCTAGCAGGTTAATTTAGGAAAAACTCCTAATAGCAGACGGAGGGAAGGACACACTAGGACTTAACATACGGATCAAAACACTCTACTTAACATATGTTTTTTGCACATTCTGGGTGGACTTCTCCTTTCATGGAGCTCAATATGTATACCCCAGAGCAAAGGAGGGAGAGAGGTGATATGATAGAAACATTCAAACACCTTAAGAGCATTAACAAGGTGAAAGAGTCTAACATGTTTCAGTATAAGAAAAATAGCAGGACAAGAGGACGCAGCATGAGATTAGAGGGAGGCCAATTAAGGGGTAATGTGAGGAAGTTTTTTTTCACAGAAAGGGTGGTGGGTGCATGGAACGGCCTACGTCAGGAAGTGGTGGATATGAATACAGTACAGGGCTTCAAACAGGCATGGGACAGGCATAAGGGAGCAATACAGATGAGTATGAATAGACAGGCCATTGACAGAGCAAAGGCCGATGGCACATTTATAAGGTAGAAAAAATAATGGGCAGACTGGATGGGCCTTGTGGTCCTTATCTGCCGTCAGCTTCTATGTTTCTATGTTTCTAACACTGAACAAAAATATTTCTTCAGGATTTCTGCTTTTTCCTGTTCCCTTTCTGCTGATCCCCTCCCTTCCCTTTTTAGTCTCACAATCCCACCCCTGGCTTTTTTCTTCTCTCTAATGTATCTAAAAAAATGTCTTGTCTCCTTTTTTAATTGCCTTGGCTATTCTTTCCTCTGTCTGTGCCTTGGCCTTTCTGACTACTTTCCCCACCTTCTCTAACTTTTCCAGATACATTCCTCTAACTTCCTTTTTCTGCGGTTTTTTTTTGTATTTTCTGAATGCTGCCTTTTTCCCTCACCCTCTCTGCCACCTCCTCTGAGAACCAGAGTGGCTTTTTCTTCCTTTTTGTTTTACTTATTTGCCTAACACAAAGGCTTGTGGTTTCCATTATGGCTCCCTTAAGATGTGCCCATTATTCCTCTACATCCCCTTTTCCCACTCTACCCCTAGGGCTTTCTTCAGATATATCTCCATCTTTGCAAAATCGATTCTTCCAAAATCCATGATCCTTGCCATTGTGTGGCTGGATTCCTCTACTAACCTCTCCTTGAACCACACCATACTGTGATTGCGGGACCCCAGGTGGCTCTCCACTTCTACATCCATTACTCTTTCTCCGTTGGTCAGCACCAGATCAAATATTGCCCCCTCATGGGTGTGTTCTACCACTAGCTGTCTGAGTCTCACCCCTGAAGAGCTTCCAGGACATTTCTGCTCCTTGCTGTGACAGCAGTATGGGTGCTCCAATTGACATCTGGCAAACTGAAGTCTCCCATCAGCAATATATCCCCTTTAGCTGCCCTTTCATTGATTATTTCCACTAGTGTATTATCCAACTCCTCCCCCTGTGCCAGAGGTCTGTAGATCACACCTACTTGAATTGCATTACCATTCCTCGTTTCCAGTGTTATCCACAGTGCCTCCCCTACCTCCCTTATGCCCTGTACCTCTGTAGCTTTTTTCCTTCCCTGATGTAGATAGCCACTTCTCCCCCCTTTTTACCTATTCTATCTTTCCGGAACAGAGTGTGCCCTGCCACAGTTATATCTCAGTCATGGTTCCCTGTGTACCATGTCTCAGTCATAGCAATGATGTCCAGGTCAGCCTCTGACATGAAGGCCATTAGGTCTGAGATTTTATTGGACTGGCTGTGAACGTTTGTGCATATGACTTTTTATGGTCTGTCAACACTCTTTTTAATTTTTCCTCCCTTGACCTTGAGTTTTACCCCTAGTTTCTTTCCAGTAGACATCCTACTTAGTCCCACTTTCAGGTTAGTCTGGCAAGATCTCCCAAGACAAACCCAAACTGCCTATCGTCCTGAAGATCATTTACCTCCATAAAGTTCACCGGTCTTTCTTTTAGAAAGGTCTCCATTAATTTGTCTACAATGGAGGTAAGGCTGACTGGCCTGTAATTACCAGGTTCATCTCTGGGACCACTCTTGTGGAGTAGAACCACATGTGCCATTCTCCAGTCCTGAGGCATGCACCCTGTCTCCAGCAAGGTGTTAAACAGATCTGCCAGGGGGCCAGCCAGTACCTACGCCAGTTTTCTCAGGACTCTCATGTGCACGCCATCTGGGCTAGGAGCCTTGTCCACCCGGAGGACCCTAAGACCCTTTAAAACCCTGATCTCCTTAATCTCCCCATCTGTTTCATCCCCCCCCATTTGAACCCCTATTTGCCCCTGTGGCATTGGTTCATCCTTTTCCCTAGTGAAGACAGAGCTGAAGTACTCATTCAGTGCTTCTACCTAATCCTCACTGCTTTCTGCCCATCCATCTTCCCTCTTAATCCTGACAATTCCATCCGTACAGCTTCTCCTCTCCCTTATATATCTGAAAAAGTCATTTTGCCCTTCCCCAATCCCCTGCACTAGCCTTAGATCTCTTGTATCCTTAGCTGCCTCGACCACTCATCCTGCCTCTCCGGATTTCCCTGAGTAAACTTCTCTGTCCTTCTCTCTCGTAGTATGTTTGTATGTCTGAAAGGCCGCTCTCTTTTTCCTCACTTTAACTGCCACCTCCTTGTTGAACCAGCTTGGTCTTTTGGTCCTGGAATTCTTACTCTAGGTCTTTGTGCATGTGTTTGTGGCCTCAATCAGACCCAACTTAATGAACGACCATTTCTGATCCGCATCCATCTCCGTCCTGATTTTTGCAAGGTGCCCTACTAGGATGTCACCCATACTACCAAAGTCTGCCCTCCTGAAGTCCACCACCCTCATGTTAGTCTTGGCTGTTTTCTTGCCAATATTGAGGTAAAACCACACTGTGCAGTGGTCACTGCCTGCAAGGGGGTCCTCCATTGCTATTTTCTGGACATGCTTACCATCCAGCAGCACCACGTCCAGTATGGCACCATCTCTGGTTGGCTTTGTGACCCCCTGCACCAGGAAGCACTCCTGGAAAGCCTCCAGGAAGACCTGTTCCCTGGAAAAGGAGGTAGCCAGGGTTCTCCAATCAACTCCAGGAAGGTTGAAATCACCTGTTATGACAATGTTTCCCCTACTACTTCACTTTCCGATCTGGTCCCCCAGCTCCCTGTTCAATTCCACGTCCTGTGAGAGTGGTCTGTACACCACCCCATTTGAATCTTTCTCCCTTTGGTGTTCTGTAGCTGTACCCATAAGGCTTCAGACTTGCCCTCCTCCTCCTACCCAGTGCATATGCTCCCTTCCCTTACGAATAAAGCTACACCACCCCCTCTTCCCTTCTCTTTGTTCTTTCAGTACAATCTATATTCAGGGATCACGAGATCCCAGTCATGGTATTGGGTTGACCATGTCTCTGTGATGGCTGCTATGTCCAGTTCTTTCTCCGCCATCAGTGCTTGAAGATCTGCTGTCTTATTTGCTAGACTCCTTGCATTCAAGGACACCACCTTCCAGCGTAAACCCTGTACCCCCTTTACTCCTTGTCATCCCTCTACATCCCTCACCCTCCCATGTCTCTTCTCCCTTCCCTTTCCTGTTTCCTTTCCCTTTCATCTGATGACCAACTTGGGGAGGCCCGTCGGTCCCCCTGTCCTAGTGACCATGATTGTAGCACACCTTATCACCTCCTTCCCATCTTTAATTTAAATTAAGTTTAGTTGATAAATATTCCTTCAATTTATCTTTCAGTACCCTGGTAACCTCTTTACTCAAATGCAGCCTGTCTGGTACATATAGGTCTTATTCTCCCATGTCCTACCCCGCTGTCACACCAGCCCATACCTATTAGTTTTACACCACTGCCTCAACCAACTGTTGAGCTCCTCAATTCTCAGCTTTCTAACAGTATTCGCACTAGGGACTGAAAGTACCCCAGAGAATGATACTGATCTTCCTGCCTCACAGCAGATCTTTCCTACCTCCTTAGACCTCTCTTGCACCAGCTCTATCTCACACTCTGCAAGGTCATTTGAATCCAGATGCACCACAATGTGAGGTTTCTCACGGTCTTGTCCCACACACTCAGGTATAAAAGGCCCACCTTCTCTACTGACATGTCTGGCATACACGCCACCCATCTGCAGCTATTCCTTGCACCTTTACCTCCCCATCTCACACCCTTCAGTATTGAATCTCCCAGGATAACTACCCTCTCTCCCATCCTCCACCCTTCCTTCTCATGTTGCCTACTCTTTTGTACATGACTCAGAGCCCCTTCTCCTCCCATAAGTCCAGTTTCCCCTTCCCCACTACTTATCCCATTTGGCCCCCCTGCCTCTCTCCCACCAGTCTCCCCACCCGGACGAGCCCTCTCCTCCCCCATATAACCCCCCCTTCTAGTCACCGCTGCCCTTGTTCCTCTTCTCTTCACCCCCTCCTGTCACACTTTCCACATTTGCTCTGTTACTGGCCTCTGCACTTACGTGATCTTTGACCTCCCCCTTTCCTTCCATTCCTCCAAACTGGCCAATGCTGCAAATCTGTTTGAGGACGCTACCCCCTCATCAGGACCTACTTCTGTTCTCCCTCCTTGTACCTTTCTCCAACCTCCTTGCCCTGAACCCCCCACTCCTACTCTACACCACCTGCCACTTCCCCACCCCTGTTCCCAGTGGTTCTTGGGGTGAGAATGTCCCTGGACCCTGGGGTATCCTCCTTGGTTCTGTCCTAAGTCTACCTGCCTTGCTGTCTGGAGATGCCAACCTCTGACCCTTCTGCTCCTGAACATCCCCCCCAGCCTCTCCCACGTTTCTACCTCCCATCTCAGCCATCAAATCTCTAAGTTGCACAAGCTGCCTACACACTGGGCATCCTTTGCTCTCCACAATGTGATAGAAAGATGGAGACCCCACACCCATTACAGCTGATCAGACAGCCCAATACCCATTACAGCTGACTACCCCCTTACCCTACCTCATGCCCTGCTACTTCCATCCCTCCTCCATCTCCATGCCTCCCCGTTGTCCTGATGTCTGCTCCAGTTCCTTGGATCCCACATATCCCTGGTTAGCTGTTTTAGTCTCAGTGCAGTATTCCTGAATTCTGATATTAAACCTGCAACTTAGGCTGACCCTAGATAGGGAAATAACACTCACCCCTGTTTATGTTTTGGCTCTCTCACTATGCACAGGCTAGGGAGACTCAGCCCTTCTGTTAGGTAGAACTGCTTACCCTGTGATTATACCCTCACCCCATTAAGCCCTGCTCCAGCATGGCTTGTGGCCTATAGTTCTCACTACGGATGTCCTGCAGATGCTACTTAGATGCCACACTCCTACTTTATGGCACTCACGCTTTGGGGTCGCTTGGCCCTCTGGAGAATATAAATGGACTCCAGCCATACTATTAGCCTGGCCAAATCATGTGAACACCCACCTTCCTTCAGCTGTAGTCCCTCTCTCACCCTCCCTCTCTCAGTATCCCAATTCCTCCCAGTCCCTCTGCAACACACAAAAAAAAATATTTTAATATATTAACTGCAGGGAATATTGCCCCACACAGCCAATAAAGGTACAGAAATAATGCACTTCCCTGGAGCTCCTTTCATCCTCTCACCCACTCGGCGGCAGCTCCAAACTAAGAAAGAACTACAGAAAGGGCTCCTAGTCAGTCACTCAACTCCAGCAGCCCTATTGGCCTGGCCAAGTCATGTGATCACCCGCCCTCCTGGAGTTGTAATCCCTGCTTCACACTCCCTCTCTCGGCATCCTGACTCCTCCCAGTCCCTCTGAAATGCAAAAAAAGCTATTTAATGTATTAACTGCTGTACATATTGTCCCATGCACTCAGTACAAGTACAGAATAATGCACTTCCCTGGTGCTCCTTTCATCCTCTCACACACACTCGGTGGCGGTGGTAATAAGATTATTACTAAAATAAGAGTGTAGAAAAGATTAGAGAAAATAGAATTGCAGACAAGAGACAAGAGAAGAAATTCTGTTCTCTTTCTACAGCACTGAATTGTGGAAATGGGGTGGATTTGTTTATCAGAAAGGATATTTTTAGTAATGATTAGGCCTATGCCGAGGACAGCACTCTGAAGAATCCTCAGAAACTTGCTCAGTGAGTATGCTGGAAAATCGAAAAGGTCTTTTTCTCTGGGTGTCTTTAGGGATAGGAGTGTGACAGAAGAGTATACTGTATAGGAGCCTAAATACAAGAGAACATAATGTGACAACGCCCTCGTTGCAGTAGGGGGAGGTGGTTGTTTCCACATGTGGACATTGTGGAATTGATGCCCTGACGTCACCCTCTATGGGCAAATCTAGGGGGGAAACACTATAGATAGCATACAGATAGGTTGCCCACGAGGGACCGTTGTCTTGGGTTCTGGGTCTGGAGTTAGAAGTTCTTAAAGCAGAAGTCGGAGTCAGCTAGGTGCTAGAAAGCTGGCAGAGAGCATTAGTGCTCCAGGTGCCCTTGCTAGATTGGTGCCCCAGGGGCATAGCAAGAGGCCAGGGATACCCTAGACATGCACAATAGCTAAAGGAAAATGCAGACACCATCAGCAGGACACTGAGGTGTCAGAGGTACTCCTGTGTGTTAGCAGGGGTGGTCACACAGTGGCTGGATGCAGGACTCAGGCAAGAGGCATAAGAAATCCTGAGGTATTTTCCTGTCTGGAAGCATGGTTGCTAGTAACTCAGAGAGCCCTGTGAGTAAGGTTAGGTCCCAAATACCTCACCATTGTGATGGGGCAGTGCAACATCATGTGAGACCCTAGCAGCTGCCAGCAGGGGACCTCAGGCACCCGTGATGTGTCCCATGCCACTTTAGTTTGTGGATGAGGACCTTGGGACTTGCCAATAGTTCAGGAGTTTGGAGAGACCACCAGGAGACTGGGGGAACCCCAGGGGTGTCACTTCAAGATATAGCTCCCGATGGCTTCCATGCCTGAGGCAGGTTACTCCAAACAAGCGAAGAAGGTGCTGCAGAGAGATAACAAGAGCAAGGTAGGAGATTCATCTCTGTAATGTGTGTAGGTAGTGAGTCCCCATATGAGCATTAAGGGCACCCACGGCCTGTGCTTCTGGAATGCCATCTAAGTAGGGTGGGATGTAGGATGCACTGTGTATGCACTCAGATAATTATGTGGGTGCTGCTCAGTGAGCCATGCTGGTCCCCAATGTGTCGAATGCCAGAGGCCTGGTGAGGGAAGTGCCAGCCTTTATTTATAGCATAGGTTGGGCGTTCACCTTGACAGCACTGAGTGCTTTGCTGTTGTGCCAGTTTTTGTAACAAGCAATGGGCCATGTGTGCAGGTAGCTCATATAGATGAATGGAATAGAAGTTAGGATTTAGCACAGGATGGGGATAGGGAATCTTTGGGCTTGGTGTTGCTTGAGAAACAAAGATACACCATCCATTAGCACTATGCATAATTAAACTAAAATGCTAGTGTCTGAGATCGTGCTCTGAGAGAAGACTGTTGGGAGAAAGGACTCGATAGAATGCACCACAGCAGGGGGCTGTTACAATGTTAGCATGCCATATCATTGTGGACAAGGGGTGAAATGGGAATCTATGAAAAGCAGACTCACAATAATAAACTGTAAAAGCTGATGAACTTGGGCCTTTGGGTCCATAACTGCTAATTTTACAAATTAACTTTGGTGTGAAGCCCGCCAGTAAAGTCAAGTGCTTGAAGTCCAGTGGTCCACTATATTTTTTTTGGCTATCCAAGGTTCCAAAGATGCACCAACTACAGCAGGTAGTCAAACAAGCTTTACTGTTGAGTCTAAGGGGCTCCAGGTGATTAATTACACAATATACTCCTAGAAATGGAAGTTCCTTGGGCCATGCCTACTTCCATCCAGATCAGACATGCAGGTTGGTTACCACACTGCTTGAAGGAGGGCTAGAATAGCAAAAGAGGTAATAAGGGATAGGTGATAAAAATAATTGGTTGAGAAAACAGAAATGATACGATGAAAGAATGCAAAGGCAATTTAAAACAGTGTGCAATATCTGGTTAGGGCTTATTATGTATGGAAATTGACCCCATCCCAAAAGTTGTTGTGCATGTTCTAAAAGTTTTGTACATGCTATAAAAGCTGTTGTGCACATTCTAATAGTTGTTCTGCACACTCTATAATTACCCAATTCAGCTGTGTTTTCTCACGCACTGTCTCTGACGTGTTTCAGTCATTCAGCACGGCTTTCACTATCATCGCAGCTTCACACAGTCTCTCACTTTCACTTTCATACCGCGGTTCCTCCTCAGTAAAAACTTGGTTGAAACAAATAGAACAAAAAAAAATGTCACTGGAGATGGACTGAAGTGTAACTTGTGAGTTAGCTGTTTTGTTGGTGGGGGTGGGTGATGGATGGATGGACAGACAGACCGAGCAGGACTACTGCAGCAGCTCACAGAGCATGGTCTGTCTCTCTCACTCAATCTTTCAGTGCGACTGGTGGCTTTTTTAGAAACAGGTTTCTGCTTTACTGTGGGGGGGGGCAACAAGATTGTTGGTTCCTGTTGGGTGAGGTGTGTGCACTTTTAGCTGCTGCTATACTGCATGTGGAGAGGGTGAACGTGAGGCAACAAGTGATGGAGTTTCTGGTTCTGCAAGGAAAACCTAATTAGCCTTACATTTTTAAAAACTACATTTATTTATTTAAGTCTTTGGTAACCAGGTAAGTGCATTGATCCAGGGGACTGTTTTCAGGCACAACCATGCACAACTCACCTTGTGTTTCCATCATAAGGCTGAGATAAAGAGGTCCATCTCAACCCCTCAATGAAAACACAGGCTTGTTGTGTATGGTCGCCCATACAGTATTCCTTATATAACATAACACTACTGGTATGTCTTGAATCTTATGTATTGTTATATGTAGTCTGCTGTCCCCAGTACCCAGTTAAAAACAAGGCTATGTTAACTTTCTCCTGGTTAATTGAGTTTAATAAAGACATTTACATGGTTTCAAATTTCATTTAATGTAGAGACAGTGCAGGATGACTTCGGGGTCCTGGGTATTAAGTCAGCTTGAGGGGGTCACAAAATGAGTGATCTTCTCTGAGGTCCTACCAGTCAGGGAGAAGGGGCATGCAAAGAATCACCATCTCAGCAAATTCAATGAATGGTTGAAGGGATGGTGCAAGGATAAGGGATTTGGCTATGTTGGGGACTGGGGACCCACCTGGGCAGATGCACAGCTGCATAGGGACAGTCTGCATCTGTCCAGGTAGAGGATGGCAGCCCTCAATGAAATGTTTGGGTGCTTTCTTGCTGGGCATTCAAACTAGCCGGGGGGGGGGCTACCAGAGGGAATGGAAACAATACAGTCTAGCCCCTCAGGTTGGTAATGTCAGCACTGGGGAAAGGGAGGACAAGAGTTTGGTGAACATGGATAGAAAACAGGAGTAAGGGGCACTATGAGAAACAGAGGTAGGGAGTAGTAACAGATACAGGTCAGGAACAATGGGACAAAAACAAAAATAATGGCAGAGAGACCAGGAACAAGATTTGGAACGTAATGCATATGAATGCCCAAAGTCTGGGAAACAAACTCCCTGATCTAGTGGCTTTAATGGGAGAGGCTGACATAGACATAGCTGCCATAACAGAGACATGGTACACTAATAATCAGTCATGGGACACAACTATACCAGGATATGCCTTGTACAAGAGAGATAGGGAGGGAAGGAAGGAAGGAAAGGGGGAGAGGTGGCACTTTACATCAAAGAGACAATCAAGGTGACAGAAATCTAGGCCAAAAATGAGGAGGCAGAGGAGCTGTGGGTCACCCTTGAGCCGGATAACCAAATGTCTGTTAGAACAGGAGTGATCTACAGCCCACCAGCTCAGGGAAGGAGGCGGACAAGTTAATGCTGGAGTCAATACTCAACAGGATGGATAAGGGGGAGGTTCTGCTTATGGGTGATTTCAACATGCCTGATGCAGACTGGTCTGTCCCAACAGGAGCCTTGAGCAGGACCAGGATATTGTAGAGTCCCTATAGGGAGCATGCCTAAGACAACTGGTACAGGAGCTCATCAGAGACAAGAATATCCTGGGTCTAGTGCTCACCAGTGGAGACAGGATCACAGATCTCCAGGTGGGGGAAGGGACCTGGGGTCCTTCGACCATCACATGATTTGATTCAAGTTGGACACAGGAATACAGGCCACACATACAAAAGCTAAAATCCTAGATTTCAAAGGAGCTGACTTTACAGAGATGGGAAGGAGTGTTAAAGAGGAGTTGGCTAAGGGGGGCAGGAGGGGACATAGAGGGGTAATGGGCACACATTAAGGAGTCCATTATCAAGGTAACCAATCAATGTGTACAGATGAAGAATTAGGGCAAGAGAAGGAGAAGGCCACCCTGGCTTTCTAAGGTGCTGGCATGTAAAATCAGGGCCAAAAGAGTAGCCTTCTAAAAATACAAAGAGACACAAGAGGATGGAGACAGAGAAGAGTACCAAAACTGTCGGAGAGAGGTAGGGGTGATGGTGAGAAGTGCTAAAGTACAGACAGAAGAAAGGCTAGCACAATCAGTGAGGAAAGGGTACAAGAAATTCTTTGGTACATCAGTGAGAGGAGGGAGTCCAGAAGGAGTAAAGTCAGACTCAAAAAGGACAATGAAGAGAGGGTATAAGCATAGGCACCGGGTTGTATGGGTCCGTGAGGAACTGGCCCCAGCAATATTTTTTTGCCTGGGCTGAGCCCCAGCAATATTTTGCCTCATGCTGCCTTTTTCTTATTCCCCCTCCCCGTTGTTTTTTCTGTCCTGCGTGTGTCCTCTGCTGACTGTAACCGTGCGGCAGCAACCCTCCCTCCCATATGCTGTTTAATTCGGCTAGTAGCGGTGGGGGTGGTGCAACAAATCATTATTTAAAATTGACACCTTCTTTGCCTTGTCACTTTATCCTTGATTTGAACTGTCGCCCACCCCAGATCATTGCGACTGCCGTTGTCTGTGTTTGTAAAGTAGACCAAGATGAAGGTTAGCAGTTCTGGTGACATTGTCAACAATGAGCCACATATGTGAGGCATGGATCCAGTAAGATCCCAAGATACTTAAAAGACTGGACATTATCAAGGGTGTTACCATTTGCAGTGGAAATAACCAGCTGGTGCTACTTATGCAGGTTTTTTGCACTGTGAAAAAGCATGGATTTGGTTTTCATGTGGTTAAGCACCAGCTTATGCTTTTGGAACCAGGATTCAATGGAGCTGAAACCATGCTGGAGAGAACGTTGTAGAGACGAGGGGTCTTTGTGAGATGAGAAGATTACTATATCATCTGCATACCATATAATGGGCTCCGAGCACGATTGTGGTAAAGAGTTCAAAAAGAGGCTGAAAAGGAGGGGTCCCAGGATGGAGCCCTGTGGTACCCCAGAGCGGACGGACAGGGTGTCGGAGACAGCAGAGGCTCCGGTGACCCAGGTAGCTGTTGAACCATTGTGTGGAGTCAGGTGACAAGCCAGTAGCTTGCAGTTGATCAGTAAGGAGTCCATGATGGACAGTATCAAAGACCTTGGATAGGTCGATGAAAACTGCCCCAGTGAGCTGTCCATTGTCAAGCAATTTGTGAACTGCTCCAGTGAGCTCAAGGAGGGCAGTGGTGGTGCTGTGACCTTTCCGAAAACCATGCTGCTTTGCGGTTAGGATGTTGTATTTCTCCAGATGGTCAGTGAGTTGATCTGCCACAATCCACTCAAGGGCTTTAGAGAGTGGAGGAAGAATTGAGATAGGGCAACAATTAGAGTGATTAGTCTTATCCCCACTTTTGAAGACGGGTCACAATCGCAGTTTTCCATCTGTCTGAGAATATACCACTAGTGAGGGAGAGATTGGGAATTTTTGTTAAGTGGAGAAGAAGCTCATCAAGGGTGAGGGATAAGAGCTTAAGGTCCAAGGTATCACCACTAGTTCTGGATTTTGAGATGGCCGTGGCAATGTAGTGGCGTGCAACATATGGTCTGACCTCTCTGAAGCAGAAGAGGGGTGGGTGAGATTGAGTACGATGGGGGCCGAGAGAAGAGGTGCATTGATTGAAATAGTCTGAAAGAAGGACTGCACTGAGGTCAGTGAATGCCATATTAAAGGTGTTGGCAATGACCATAGGGTCAAGAGTAGCAGATCCGTTGACTACAAGCATGGTCGGGGAGGTTTCAGACTGCTTCCCTGTTATGTCCTTCATATTCTCCCAGAAAGCTCATCCATTACCCCAGGTGTTAGTATGTGCATCTTTGTAGTAGGAGGTTTTTGTTAGCCATATGGCTTTAGTGCAGGCATTTCGGGCTTGTTTATATGATTGAATGTCCAATTGCTTTCTGTTTAATTTAGCTACTGCCCAGAGGTGATCTCTCCATTTCAACTGTGCAAGGAGGACCACAGTGATCCAGGGGTTGCAGATAGTTTTAGCCTTACACTTTTTTACTGGGGCAAAGAGGTCACACTCTGTGTTAAAGGTCACAATGAAATGGTCAAGAGCCAGGCTGACATCCGTTGTATCAAATACTGGTGACCAATCTTGGACCATCAGGTATTCTTTAAGAGGGGTAAGGTTGCCACGTGGGAGCACTCTACTAAAGATGATTTTTGGAGGAGGCTTTATAAATTTGTTGGTCAATTCACAGATGACTGGTGAGTGGTCACTGAGACAGTCTGACAGAACTGTGGTGCAATGAATCCTGGCAGGGTGGTTCATGAGAACCCAATCAAGTAGGGTACTGGTCCCTGTTTAATAGTTAGTCCTGGTAGAGGAGGTAACCATCTGCAAGGGGTTGGCAGCAGAGATGGTGTCTTTGAGGGCACTTGCATCTGGTGACAGCCAGTTGATATTGAAGTCTCTGAGTAGAATAAGTTCAGAATCAGGGGGGAGAGAGTTTATGAAGCTTATAACCTCGTGAAGCTCAGGTCGTTGGTTTCCGGGGTGAATATAGACAGTGATGATGGTGTGGGCTTTATGATTAGGACCTAGTAGTATTTTGATAGGTAGTATCTGGGCCGAAGAAGCAGGTGAAACAGTATCAAGAGGGTGCCATGTGAGAGAGTCCTTGATGTAGATGGCACATCCGGCCCCTTTTTTCGTAACCCAGTCCAGCCTGTGGACGTTGTAGCCCTGTATGGTTAAAGCCCGCTCGGGAACTTTAGTTGTCAGCCAGGTTTCTACGACAGCAAGGATGTCAGGGTTGTGTTGGTGGATGAAGGCTTGAAGGACGTCAATTTTTGGCAGAAGGCTGCAGATATTTAGGGTAGCCATGGTTAGGGACCCAGAGAATTTATCAGGTGTCAGGTGAGCAGGGCCAGGGTTCGGGTGGACATTACCAGATATAAGTAGGAGGTGAAGTGTCAGTTTAAGAGAGCAAAGGCGTAGAGCCTCGAGAGATAATTTCAGTCATTGCTTCCTGGATGAGTAATAGGCTGTCACTGTTTGGTCATACCAGTGAGACACTATTTAGTAAAAATCATTGGAGGATTGAGTTTTTTCCTTAATGGACCCCACTTTTTGGAATTCCATTCCTCAGTTTATTCATGAAATATAACAACATTAAGAACATATTTGGTATCTATGTAACCGTATTTCCTATTTTATTTTGCTTTTTTTACTTACTTGTTCTAGTTTAGTGCTTAAACAGGTATGAAAGTTGCATTAAAACTATATAACAATAATCCACGTGTCTGGAAAACATTTTATTTGATGTAGATGGTCCCAGTACCCATTAATTATGACTTTTCAACCCAGAAAATAATTCTTGATCTTACTTCAAGAGGGCTCTTCCAGTAGGCAATAACTATTAGGACTGAGCTGCAAGGCGCTAGGACCACATGGAAAACTTTAGCTAGCAGTGTCTGGTGGGGGATCACCCACCCAGTGCCACGTGACCAGAATCGGTCCAGCTCTATATAGCAGATGGTCCCCATGCCCGCCCTCCAGTTCTATCCTGCCATTGACCTGCACATGTTGGACTTTGCAGAACACTGCTACAGTTTGATTGCCATTTTCATATTGCATGTCTTCTCCAACTGCTTTGGAATCTCATCAAAACAAGTGCCCCTGTGGAAAGCAGCTCCCGGAGAAGGACACCCATACTTTATTGCCTTCTGTGTCTTGGCCCCAACCATGACACCCAGGCCTGTGCAGCCTACCATACATTCAACCAGGCAACACGGAAATGCTAGCAGCAGACTCTGGAAACCCACCTTTCAAAACAAAAATTAGCTTTCATTGAGAAGGAGCTACAGCAGATCAGGAGCTCTTCTTCATCTCTAGCTAGTTTGTCTGGCTCCCAGAAGATGAGGGAGAAGACAGACAAAGAGAAGACTCGGGACTGGGATCAGTCTCCTTCCTGGCCACACCCAATGCTGGCTTATACTCCTGGCTGTCCCCCCACTGGGGCATCATACCCCAGGGTACCAGATGTCTAGTTACCCAATGCCGGGCTATCCACCAGTGTATCAGCCTCCACCACCTCTGCCTCCACCACGGCTGCAGGTGGATTATGAGTCACTGTTCAAGTCTTGGTGCAGAACCAAGACCCAGCTGGTATTGGAGCTCGATTGCCATCACCAGTCTCAGTCTCCAAGCCAACCTGTCTGGCCCCTACTCCATTACCTCCTTCCCCAGTGGAGTCACGTCCCTCCATGTCGGGTCACACGGTGGGTGTTTCCACAGTGGAGAGTCAGGGTACTGGGCCAAAGGAGCCTCAAAGAGAAGTTCCCTCTTGAAGGGCACTGACTCCAGATAGGAGTCCTTCATCGGACCTGGAATCTGATTCTCCTCATCCTCTGCCTCAGGCTACCAGTTTCCTCCCGAGGAGGTCCCCAAGCCCAAAAAGACTCCCAAATCTGCCCTGGAGGAACCTTTCTTCATAGAAATCCTCCAGAAAATTCAGGAGACTAACGGCTGGTGGATGGAGAAACAGGACCCACAGCATAAAAAAAGGCTAGCGGAACACCTCGATCTTCCAGAGTTGACTACTCTCCTTATCCCTCAGTGGATTGGACCCCACGATGACTTGGTCTCTATGATCTGGCAATAGCCAACATCGGTAGCTGCTGTCTCCAAAAAGGAGAACAGAATGTATCATGTCCCTGGGGGCAAGAACCACCTCAGCACCCATCCAAAAGCTAATTCAGTGGTCATAAATGCAGCCCATGACCACTCCGCTACCCCCAAACATGAGTACCTCTCCTCCAGATAAGGAGTCTAGACAGTTGAACCAGTATGGACATAAGGTGTACTTGTCCTCCACTTTGGCATTGAGGGCTCTAAACTGCATGGCCCACATGGTCTGTTACCAGAAGGCCATCTTGGAGCAATTAAAGTCTGAATTCAAAGCCTTGCCCAATTCCTAGACCAAGGATAAAATTGAGCAGACTGTCCAGATGGCAGAAATTTCCTGCCACTATACTCTATGAGCCACCTACGATGCTGTTGATGCCTTGGCTAGGAGCACTGCAACATCAGATTGCCTTTGCAGGTATGCATGGCTGCGAGTTTCTGGACTCGCCCAGGATGTTCAATCCTCCATCCTGGATGCCCCCCTTTCAAGGATCTGTACAATGTGGATGAGATGTCAAGGATCTCTTGACTGACCTTCAAGAGAGTGGCAAAGCTCTACGTTTTGTACAATTCATGTACCATTCTAAGTCTAAGATTGGGCAGCCTTTTCACTGCCAACTATGGCCGTGAAACAAGCCGCAGCCCACCTAACGTCAGGGCAAACATCAGGCATCTCCAGCTTCCACCCCCCACAGTCAAGCCTCAGAGAGCCTCCGGAGTGGGGCTCCCCAAGCATCTTGACTCATGACCCACCCTGTCTCCTCCACCACCAGTTCTGGAGCAGCCAGTAGGGGGGCAGGTGCATCAACCTCCTGACAGGGTGGGAGGTGATCACTTTGGACATGTGGGTTCTTCAGCTAATCGCTCAAGGATACACCCTAGAATTAATAGCGAGACACCCAGAGAACCCTCCAGGTATCTCTTGCTACCCGCAAGGTCACATCCCCTTCATCCAAGAGGAGATTGGAGCTCTTCTAAGAAAGTCTGCCATAGAGCCCATTCCTCCAAACCTGGCAGAAAGGGCATATTATTCCCACTTCTTCCTGGTACCCAAAAAGATGGGAGACCTTCGGCCAATACTGTACCTCAGCACGCTCAATCTGTACATTGAGTACAAGAAATTATATATGTTGACCTTTCCAGGTCTGTTGCCACTGCTCCACCAGAGACACTGACGCTGCGCACTGGACATGCAGGATGCCTACCTGCATATTCCTATCTTCCTGTCCCTCCACCACATTCTCAGATTTTCCTTCCAGGGGGAGCATTTTCAGTTCAAAGCACTCCCCTTTGGACTTTCATTGGCACCCAGGGTGTTTACCAAGTGCCCAGCAGTGGTGGCAGCAGTTTTGGGTCGTCAGGGCCAATTTGTGTTTCCATACCTCACTGACTAACTGTTGTCAGCTCCATCGAGGGACAGACTGGAAAATTCCCTGCTGGCTAGCCGAGACATGTTCAGCCAGGTGGGAGTTATGGTGGACTACCCCGAGTCTCACCGCCTCCTCTCTCAATACCTCCAGTTTATTGGGGCGGTGCTGGATACAACCCAGAGTTGCGCTTTCCTGGAAACATAGAAACAGAGACTTTGATGGCAGATAATGACCGTTTGGGCCACCCAGTCTGCTCATTTCCCTACCTTTTGGATAAGCTGCAGATCCTAGTTAACCAACAGCCTACTTCTCCCTAACCCCCACCAGAATTGCCTTATGTCTGTCCCATGCATTCTTGAATTTCACCACTGTTTTTAACCCCATGACCTCATCAGGAAGGCTGTTCCATGCATTCACCACCCTCTCCATGAAAAAAATACTTCCTCACGTTGCCCCTGAGCCACCTCCATAGCTCTATCACAAATTGTGCCCCCTTGTTCTTGCACATCTCTTTTTCTGAAAGATGCTACCCTCTTGGACTTTGTTGATTCCCTTGAGGTACTTGAAAGTTTCTATCATGTCACCCCTCACCCTCCTTTCTTTGACAGTATACTTCATTTATTTATTGAGAAGAATCGGACATACCTTTGAGTCAGGGACTCTTTTACAAAGGTTCCATGTCATAGAACATAATACAGACAATAAGGAACAGTAATGCATAGTAACAAGATTCAGCACGACATAATGCATCACAGGTAGCATACAGAGGTTAAGCATAGTTCTTCAACATTATGTAGGAATGCAGGACACAGGAAGTACAGAGTATAATAGGGATAAATCAATAAAGTAGTTACCAGGAAAAAATTTATTTCAACAAATTATAGCTCTAAACTAGTGGCTGTCAAAGGGTAGAGAGCAATGGCAGGAGGAAGTTCCTTTGTCGAGGGGGGAAGGAACGAGGGGTACAAACAACCATAGCAGAGAGGAGGGGCAGGGTAGAGGGGGCACAGGAAGTGGGCAGGAGGAAGTGCCCTTGTCAGTAGGGCATAGAGGGGGAGGTGGAGAAGAAGGGAAGCAAAGATAGAAGGAGTCCTCAGGGTTGGAGGATACCAGGTGGGACATGCAGTCAGCTAATCTAGTGAGTCAGTGCTAGTAGATATCAGTGGCCTAGGTAGGATTTGAAATGACCCAGTTTACTTTCAGTGGTGATGTTCAGGGGAGGGTGTTGCAACCACTGTGGGGCTCTGCATTTGAAGGTTCTTTGGAAAATGGAGGCACGTCCCCAGAGAGTAAGAAAAGGGGCCTTGGAGGAGAGGCACGTTGCTTTGAGTGAAGTGGCTGGCAGCAACAGAGTGGAGAGTCCAGGGGTGAAAGACCAGAGGAGATTTTTTAAGCAAGGAGGCAGGTTGGATACTGCAGCCTGTTGTCAAAATTAAGCCAGTTAGAGAGATTATAGAGGGTACATGTGTGAGTGTAGCGGTCATTGTCAAGGACCAGAAGGCAGGTTTTATTCAGAGAAACTCTAATTCTGTGGAGGGAGGAATTGTTGGCAGTGCCATAGAGTAGGATGCCGGCATAGTCAATAAGTGAGAATATTGAAGAGGAGACTGCCATACGTAGGGCTTCAGGGGTGAAACAGTGCTTGTGTCTGTATAGAAGGCCAATTCTGGTGTTGACAGCCGTGGAGAGTAGATGGATGTGCTCATAGTAGTTAAGAGAAGTGTCCAGTGTAATACCAAAGTACTTACAGGTAGCGACATTGTCAAGGGGCTGATGCTGGAAACTGAGGATACACAGGGGATGGCCTTTGTGTTTGTTCTGGTGATGGGAGAATAACATGCCTTTGGTCTTTTATAATTTAATACAAGGCGGTGTTCAGTAAACCAAGATTCTGTATCTGAGAAGGCTTTCTGAAGGGATGCCTGGAGTGTGAGAGAGTCGGACTGGGAGGCGAAAAGAATAGCGTCATCAGTGTGAAGTAGTACTTTGCCCAAGCAGGCACTAGGGAGAGTATTTAGAAATATGCTAAAAAAGAGGGATCCAAGAATGGAGCCCACCAGATCTAACTGAGAGTCCAGAGGACTGAGTGCTGCCAATCCTGACTTGTTGAGATCTGTCTGCTAGATAGTGGGCAAACCAGTTGGTAGCATCCTGGGAGAGGCCTTAGAGGAGGAGGACTTCTAGGAGGAGGGAGTGATTTACCATGTTGAAAGCCTTTGACAGGTCCAAGAAGACTGCACTGGCCAGGTAGCCCTTGTTAAGGGCAGTGTGAATGGCTGAGGAGAATTCAATCAAGACCGAGGTGGTGCTGTGAGCTTTGCAGAAGCCATGTTGTTCTTGACAGAGCAGATGGTACCTAGAGAGATGTTTGGTGAGCTGATCCGAAATGATCCTCTCCAGACCCTTAGATGGGGGGAGAATGGAGATGGCCAATAGTTCCCTACAGAGGTTGTGTTGCCACTTTTGCAATTAAGGCAACAAAGAAGGGATTGTTGCACCTGGGTTATTGTCCCACATACACCTCACACTGTATTCCTGGTCTATTGTACTGTGATACTGCTATTTTGCACTTATATATATAGATATGAGTGCTAGGAATGTGCTTTGCTGCTAAAATATGCTAATATTGTCATGCATGATTTATTATAACTCACTATAATACATTTATCTAGATTATGTTTGTCTTTTACATATATTCTCGTATAATTATATGTAATGTGTTTTATTTATTTATTTATTTATTTATTTATTTATAAGAATCAGTTTACAACCTTTGAGCCAGAGGCTCGTTTCCAAAGGTACTTCGTCACATAAAGACATACATTGTGTTTTTGGTTACATAGCATAGATTTGCAAAACAATAGGCATTCAACAGAGGCGCCACGTCACACTGTGGTCAGACAAATACAATTAGGTTACAGGGTACATGTAATTGATAACAGGTGTTACACAAGTTGGTATCAAGTAAGCAATCTAGTTGGTAAACACCTAAACAGCTGGCACTGGCCAGGTTAAACATAGGCACGATGTACAGGAAGTGGTGATGGGGATGGCTAGGTGAGAGCTGCCGGAAGTTGTCAAGAGAAGCAGAGGTGGAGGCTATGTTCAGAGACAGGAGCAGTTACGAGTGCTGATGATGTGGTTCTGAAGGGTGGTTTTGAACTTGGAGATGGTGGTGGCATTGGTGATGGGGGCAGGGAGAGAGTTAAACCAGGTTGGGACTCTAGCAGAAGGACCTCTGGCAATGGCTGGTTCTTGATCTGGGGACCTTTAGAGTGGTCTTGTAGGAAGACCGTGTTGCAATAGTGGGAGGGCTCTGGTGGCTGGATGCCGTTACCCCAGGGGGGGAGAGCCCTAGTAGGGTTTTTTTTGTGAGGAGACAGGTTTGGTATCGGAGCTGTTCATCCAGGGTAAGCAGGTTAGCCTCGACATACAGCTGACAGGTGTGTGTGAGCCTGGGGGCACCAGTAATCAATCTGCAGGCTTTATTCAGGGTTAAGTGAATTTTGTTGAGTGCAGTGATGTCGGCAGCACCATATACTGGTAGACCATAGTCTACAAGGGACAGAACGGATGATGTAACAGCGAGCCGGAGAGCATTTGGGGGAAGGCAGGTTCTATGGCGGAAGAGGATGCCAAGCCGTGTGTTAGTGGCGGATGTTAGGGCGTCGATGTGGTTGTGAAATGTGAGGGCTGAGTCGAAGGTAACCCCAAGGTATTTGTAGGAGCAGACTTGTTCCAGTGGCTGATTGGTACTTGGAAGGATATAGAGTGGGTGGTTGCTAGCTTTGTTTTGGGGGTGGGAAAAGAGCATAGCTTTGGTTTTATTAAGATTGATGACGAGTCTGTGCTCCTTAAACCAAGCCTCGGCACTGTTGAAAGACTGCTGTAGGGAGTCCTGTAGGGAGATGGGATTGCGGCGGGTGGCAAAAAGGACAGCGTCATCTGCATACAGTAGAATTTTGCCAGGGCATGCACTGGGCAGGGTGTTCAGATAGAGCGAGAAGAGAAGGGGGCCCAGGATGGAGCCTTGGGGGACCCCAGAGAGAATGGGACGGCTATCGGAGAGTGTGCTATTAATTTTTACACACTGAGATCGAGTGTCAAGATAGCTTTTACACTCAGATATGCCATGTAATAGGCCTGTCAGCAGTTCTCTTTGTTTAAGCAAGCTGACAGAGAGAGAGACAGCTTTGTTATGTCTCTATGTTTTATATTGTGCATAAGCAAGAAATGTAGTTTTGAACTGTCAGCATTTCTTTTGTGTAAGCTATAATGCTAATGGAAGCATATTCTGTCTCATATGATACTCATTAGTAATTCTGTCTCCTAAGTCATTAGCCAATGAAGAGTGACTTAGGACCAATACATATTGTTTTCCATAACTGTAACGATGTTGTAATCTCTGTTACTATGCTGTTATCTGTAGTATTTAGCTGTCTGCAACCGATTGTAGTGCTCTCGAGACACTACTTTAACTTCTCTAGAAGGGCAGAGAGCTGGAGCACAGGGAGAGATAAAACAAGATCTTAGAGAACCTAAGATGTACAATTCTGGAGATTATGTACATTCTTCAGAAGTGGTGAGAAACCCATCTCCCTTGTGATTTTCTTTGTCACATGCTTGGCGTAAGTAACATAATAAACTTTATTAGTACTCCTTGCTTGTTTACAAATGTTTCTTGGCAGACTCCAAGACACAAAAATCTGTATTATTATTATTTTTATTGTTTACTCTACAACCAAGAGTGTTTAGACAACACATGTTCTGATATATGGCAAGACTTTGGCTCAACTAGAGGTCTCCTGTACTTTCCTGAAAGGGATACTCCACATGAAGCCCCCAGTTCAAAATCCTGTCCCACCATGGGATCTGAATTTCATTCTTGAGAATCTCAGGTTGCTTCAGTTTGAATCAGCCACGAGTTGTGACCTGCACTGTCTGTCTTGGAAAGTGCTGTTTTTAATTGTGATTACTTCTGCTTGACGGATTTCAGAGCTTCAGGCCCTGTTGTGTAAGGAGCCTTATTTGATTTTTCACAGAGACCTGGTTGCTGTGTGTATGAATCCTAAGTTTCTACCAAAGGTAGTTTCTGAATTTACTTTGAATCAGACTATTCACTTGCCAGTGTATTATCCTGAGCACTCTAACCAAGAGGAGGCAATTCTGCACACACGTGATGTGCACAGAATTTTGTATTATTATAGTAGTTGGACAAAGTTAGTCCGCAAAATGGATCAGCTTTTCATTTTCTTTGTGCCCAAAAGAGAGGGCGCTACAGTTTCAAAACAGTGTTTATCCAAATGACTGGCAAACTGCATTCTGTTTTGTTATCGGAAGTATAACAAACCAGTTCCAGGGGAAGTAAAAGGGCATTCAGCCAGAGGCACAGCTGCTTCAACTGCTTGTTTCAGAAATGTCTCTGCCACTGACATCTGTGCATGGTTATTGCCTACAGCAAGAGACCTCTTGATGTAAGATAGTACAGTTATGTAAGAACTTACCATATCAGTAGATCTTCGAGAGAGGCTCTTGCAGTAGGCAAGCTTTTCCCTTCCTCCTTCCCCCTGCTGCTGCTTCTTTTCAGCCTATCTTTGACTCCAGGAGCCCTCTCATTTCTCCTGTTGCACCTTCCTAGGTCTCTGGCGGGAGAACTGGAGGGTGAGTATGGGGCCACCCACTGTATAGTGCCAGACTGATGTCGATCACATGACGCTGGGTGGGCGGTCCCTCACTAGACACTGCTAGCTAAAGTTTTCCATGTGGTCCTAGCACCTGGTGGCTCAGTGGTAAGGGTTATTACCTACTGCAAGAGCCTCTCTCGAAGATCTACTGTTATGTAAGTTCTTACGAAACTCTAATTTATTAAAACAATATCAAAATATTAATTACATTCTGACTGCTTTCATGTTTTATATGTGTAAATGCCATGTATTATATGACCTTTAACTAAGATGTTTCTTAATTACAGTAAAGTAATCAAAGGCTTTTTGATTTACATATGATTGATGTACTTGGAGTCAAGGCACTTTGTTTAATGAGGTGCAATATGCACTATATTAAACTACTTTAACAAAATAGTGGTACAGCCGTATTGGAGGCCATGGCATGGCGCCTTATGTCACTCTGTGTCAACAATGAGTCTCACACAGAAATCTATGTGTAATGTATTGAATGTAATGCTCATATCATAATTTTTTTAATTTTTTTTTATTGTAGATACTGGACTTTGGGTTGCCAAGACATGCTGACAGTGAAATGACAGGCTATGTGGTTACCAGATGGTACAGGGCCCCAGAGGTTATCTTAAACTGGATGCATTACACTCAGACAGGTGATGTAAGACTCCCAGAAGCCATGTAATCATTTTTGGGAAAACACAGCAGATTATATTATTATGGGTGTATTGAGTAATGTGCAACCACTTCTGTGTTTCGGTTGAGGGACAGAAAATAGAGAAACGTGACAGTTTCATCCCTCATGTTTTCAGCACATGATTGCATGAACAAATAAGGAAAGCAACAAACTGAGTGGGTAATAAAATTACACCATCTGTAACATATATGCCCATATTCCATTTACTTAAATCCTAATAAAATCTCCTTGCCTGATAAGGGCAAAGTTAGGTTAATTATGTAGGTTGTTATTATCAGCACATATAATAATTGACAAAGACAGATATATTAAATGCATAATTAAGTGCAATTAAAATGATATGAGTAATAAGTATATAACATTTAAAAGCCAGTCATCAAATATTAACTATATTAACCCCACACTTAGCACAAAACAAACTAGGGCTGTCCAAATTGTCCACTTTCACTTATATACACTCACCCCAAAAGGTCCATATCCAAGGGCTCTAATGAAATTAAGTCATGTTGTAGTACACAGTAAATGATTTGACTCTTTTATATCACATGGAAACTACATGAAAAACAAAGTTTTATTTCCAGAGCAGTCACCTTGATGTCCTATACATGAACAATACTCGTATGACTACTTTACATGTGACTTGGAAGCACTGGAAAAAATAAACTTATAAAAGGACAACAAATTGTAATCCTAATGGCACAACGCACTTTATTTTGAGTGTATCTATTTTTTAAGACAAGGATGTGTATTTGTAAAAAAAAAAAAAAATACAAATGTTAAGAAGATGTTTTCTTTTTACCACAGCAAAGGCAGCACAGTAAATAAGTATTGTAAA
Source organism: Neoceratodus forsteri (assembly GCA_016271365.2). Lineage (NCBI taxonomy): Eukaryota > Metazoa > Chordata > Ceratodontiformes > Ceratodontidae > Neoceratodus > Neoceratodus forsteri. Next base: position 480,252,850 of record CM028131.1, read on the forward strand.
GAACTGTACTTTAAGAATCTAAAACAGGAAACTATGAGTGTGTAGGTCACATAACAAAAGGACAGGAAATAAAGTGAGCAGATAAAAAACAGTAGCCTAACGTGTTTATAAGAATCAGTAGGCGACTGGTGCATTGAGTTCTTTGCATGTGTGTACCTTTCTCCTAGAAAGGGGGGATGGTTACATTTGCAAATATTGCAGGCAGATTGCTGTCCTCAAGAACAGAGTGAAGGATCTTACACAGCGACTGAGGAATGTTGCTGGACAATCAACGTCAAGAAAGATGAGAGATATTGTGATAGTTTATTGGGAGAAGAAAATACACAACAGGGAGAAAACAGGAGATGGCAAATCTGAGTATAGGAGGCAAGTAGGATTGGGGGATGGGTTGTATTGGGGAGGAGGAAGGACAGAGATGTGGTCAGCCTACACTATGGAGTCCTCTGTCCCCTCTCCAACTCTAACAGGTTTATACCTTTGGCAGTCTGGCAGAATCTGGCAGGGAAGGGCAAGGTGAAGAGGATGTGATGACAAAGACTTCAGGCACCAGGTAGGCATAGATGCCCTATTGGGAGAGTCGAGTCTAGTGCAGGTAATTTGTGGCAGTAGGGAATTGAGTTCTGAAATTTACAGACAGGCAGCTGTTCACGCATTATCCAGAGAACTTCCTGGTATATTGCCTTTGAGATGGTAGGCTGGTAGATGTAACAGCACAGGTAGGTAAGTAAGGTGCTACTAGCTGTAGGGAAGCAAGCACTGGTCATTCTCCATGTGGGTACAAACAACATGGGAAAAGCCAGACTACTATCAGTGCTACTCATAGGACAGAGTAGACAAAGATTTACCAGTGAGTTCAATGTATGACAGAGAGGTTGGTGCTGGGAGAAACATTTTAGGTTTCTGGGGCATTGGAAAACCTTTTAGCATAGGAGATGCTTACACCATTGGAATGGGTTCCACTTAAACAATAGATGTGCTGATGTGCTGAAGGGGAGAGTCATTGAAAAGAGTGTCAGGGGCTGTGGTGCATTTAAATTAGGAGCAAGGGGAGCACAAATTTTTGCAAGAAGGAAAAGTAACCAGGAGAGGAAATGGACTGAGGTAACAAAAGCAGAGCAGGGGAGCATAAGAAAAGGAGACCAGGGAAGAAAGGGGAGAAAGCATGGAGGTACCACTATCCTTAATTGCACACAGATCAATATGAACACCCAGCAAAAATGGGAATGCTTGAGGGCCTGATAATCTTCAAAGACTTTATGAGACTCATAGAGATATGGTGTGTATGTGTTGGGGGGGGGGTTGATTGGGACACTAGGATAGAGGGATACAGACTATTCCAATATGATAGACCTGATAGAAGAGGATGCATGAAGGTTCTTTTTATAAGGGAGAAAGTTACTTTGGAGGACAAGGAGGGCATCAGGAAGACAAACAGTGCCACAGAGTCCATCTGGGTCCAAGCTTGGGAAGTGGGGGAGGGAGGGCAAAAGAGTCAATCTGTGTATCTGCTTCATGCCCCCAAACAACTCAGTAAAGCAGAATACCCAGCTGGTTGGGGAAAATATGAGAACAGCTATATCAGATGCAGTGGCAAACCTGGGGAACGTCAGTCTCCTAGGTATAAACTGGCAACTAGAGAGGGCTAGTGGCTGGGCTGAGACAACACTCCTGTCCAGCTTCAATAGCTGCTTTCTAGAACAGCATGGCCAACAGGGTATCATGTCTGAGGCAACCCCAGACCTTGTTCTCAGCAGTGAGATGGGGTAATCTCCAATGTGAATATCAAGAAATCTATTAAAGGCAGTGACCACAACTGGCTAACTTTCTCTCAGGTGATACAGAACACTAGTCAAGCCTCAATTAGGAATAAGGCCACAATGGTTGCGGATCTAGTGGCCTCTGTGGACCTGGCTTGCATCACCGAGACCTGGTTGGATGAGAATGTGGGACCTATTTTGGAGTCCACTGTTCCGGCTGGGTTCTTAGTGATACATCGCCCGAGAGAGGGCCATAGGGGTGGGGGGGTTACTGTCTGTTTTAGACAAGACCTGAGGATCAGGGAGGTGCCAGTTGAAGCTACCAATTCCTTTGAGTGCATAGTGGGTGCGGGTGCAGGCTACAGGACCCTTCTCATTTACCGTCCAATAGGTGATGGGAGGGAGTTCCTGAAGGATGTTGTGGACTTCATCACTGAGATGGTATTGGAGGCCCCAGATGGTTAATTCTGGGGGACTTCAATGCCTGGGTCGACAATAAACTCTCACTGTCTGGACAAAACCTACTCCACTTGATGGAATCAATGGGCCTGACATGGGTTATTACTGCCGCAACACACAAGGGGGGCACTCATTGGACTTGGTGTTCCACCTAGGGATGGAAATCTCCAATATGGAGGTGGAGCCAGTCAGGTGGTCTGACCATCATGCCCTGAGATTCAGTTTCGCAGACCCCAAAAACAGTCCTGCCCCTAAGAAGCTGGTACAATACTGTCCTTTGAGAGGAGTTACCTCAGAAGGCCTAATGATGGTACTGAACCTCTCGGGAATTCCCGAATGAAGGCAGTATAGAGCAGTGGTCTAAGGCTCTGAGCTGCAAATCTGGTGATGTCCAGCAGACCAGACCTGGGGTTTGAATCCCACAGCTTCCACTTGCATACTGTGTGACCCTAAGCAAGTCACTTAACTTCCTTGTGCTCCCAGGTCGCTCCTGTAAAAAAGCTTTTAGCTTAGTGTGCTATTCCTGGTTAAAACAACTAAAAAAAAAAAAATTCCGAGAGATAGCACTGATCCAGGGCCCCTTGTATTGGCCTATAATAAGGCTGTTACTGGGGCCCTGGATATCATTGTTCCAGTTCGTGTTCACACTCTCACTCTTCACCCGGGTGCCCCTTGGTTTGATGGGAAAATTCAGGAATTGAAGAGATATGGGCAAAGGTTGGAGAGACACTGGTAGAAACTCACCTGGAGGGGGACAGACTTAGATTGCTGTATCATTATAACATCAACCAAGCTGCAATTTCTCATAAGAAGGTAGAGTTTCTGTCCAGGGAAATTGCTGCAGTGAAAAATAGGCCAGCCCAGCTCTTTCCGACCGTGGACAGACTGTGCAATCCAACCTGTCTACATTCTGGTCGAGCATTGTCACAGGTACAGTGTGAGGAGTTAGTGCAGTTTTTCACTGATAAGGTGTCCACCATCAGGGATGAGATCAGCTAGTGCCTTCCCATTGGACCTTGCATTAATAAATGGGGTGCGTAGAGGTCATTGGCCCGGTCCTTGCTGGGATAGTGGGGGTGTCATTGGAGAAAGGGATCTTTCCACATCCCTTAAAGGAGGCAATAGTGCGGTCCCTCCTGAAAAAAACCCTCCCTTGACCCCGACTGTCCAGCTAACTACAGACCAGTCTCGAACTTGCCCTTTATAGTGAAAGTTATTGAGAAGGTGGTCACTCTGCAGCTGGAGGATCATTTATCCAACCACAATATCTATGACCCTCTCCAGTCTGGCTTCCGGTAAAGGCATAGCACCGAGACTGCCCTGGTACAGCTGCTTAATGACCTTCTGATGGTGAGAGATTGGAGATCCCATTCCATCTTGGTTCTCCTTGATCTCTCAGCAGCATTCAACACTGTGGACCATGAGGTGCTACTCGAGAGCCTGTGGTTTTTCTGAATGGACTGAGGGGGGTAGTCCTCAGTTGGTTTCGATCCTTCCTCGAGGGTAGATCCCAGAGAGTGGTGTCAGGGATTTATTCCTCTGCCCCTCACTGGCTGCCCTGTCGGGTACCACAGGGCTCGGTGTTGTCCCCCATGTTGTTCACTGTGTACATGTTGCCATTAGGGGACATTATGAGATGGTATGGATTGAGTTTTCACTGCTATGCAGACAACTCTCAACTGTACATGTCTTTTGTGCCTGAACTGGAGTTAGATTCTATCCTGGTGTTTAACAACTGCCTGTTGGAGTTACAGGACTGGATAAGTGCTAGTTGGCTGAGGCTGAACTCGGGTAAAACTGAGGCATTGGTGGTGGACCCTGATCATAGGACAACAAGGGCATGGATGGGAAAATCCTCAGGTTTATATCTTGGGGGGGCCCAATGATTGCCTCGGGCCAGGTGCATAACCTAGGCATATCTGATGAAGGCCTGACCCTTAGGGCACAGGTTCAGCCATAGTCAAATCTTCATTTTACCGTCTGAGGAACATAGCTAGGGTGAAGCACCTGGTCCCGCCCGAAGATCTTCCTACCTTGGTCCACGCCTTTGTCACAAGTCTTTTTGATTACTGCAATGCCCCCTACCTAGGGCTACCAGGGGTGGATATCCACTGAATGCAGCTAGTGCAGAATGCGATGGCCAGGTTGTTGACTGGAACCCCTAGATCCAGTCATATAACACCTGTGCTGCGTGAACTGCACTGGCTGCCAATACAGTGGCAGATCACCTTCAAGGTTGCTTTGCTGACCTACAAGGCCCTGCAAGAGCAGGGACCCCCTCCACCTGAAAGAGCTCCTGTCTCCTCACTGTCCCACACACTCACTCTGATCCTCCAGTGAGGGATTGCTAGAGATTCCCAGGATATCCTTAAAATCTTCAGGAGGAAGATCTTTCACCTTTATGGCACCTACCCTGTGGAATTCTCTACCGTGCCGGATACGAGATAGCCTGACCATGGAAGGATTTAACAAATCCTTGAAATCGTACCTGTTTAGCAAGGCTTTTGAAGAGACCTAGTTAGTCTGCATTGGAATGATGTAATTTTACTTATGGTTTTAAAGTACAATGAACAGTATTTGTTTCAATGTTGACTGTTAAGGCGCCCTGAGCTCTGGAAGGGCACCTGATACAAATAAAGTTTTACTTACTTACTTTACTTACTCAACCACAAAGACACAGAATTTCTGAATAGTAGACCTCAAAACCACTAAACTGGCAACCAAATCAGATGCTGTGGTGATCCTGGCAAAGTTCAATCTCCCAGGCATAGAACAGCATCAAGTGAGAGCTAACGGCTAGGCTGAAACACTTCCTGGAACTCAATGGATCCATAATCCTTTTCTGTCATTAACCATCTCTGTATCTCTGACTTTGCCAAGAAGGACCTTGTGTACAAGGGTCTGGAGTGGCTGCTTGTGGCAGGTAATGCTGAGCACACATGGAGTTCATTGAAGAAGGTACTCAGAGTAGTCACAGAGGTTTGTATCCTTGTAAGCAATAAGGCAAAAAGGGAAACGTGCTCACCAGCTTAACAATAACCTTACTCAACTGATTCTGAACAAAATGTCTATAACTGCCTCCAGGCTAGACAGGACATGAGTACAGAGCAGCACTGAGGTACTGCAAGTCTAGAATTTATTTATTTATTTAGTTTTTGTTGACCGGGTAAGTGCACTAGACAAATCCTGCCTATTTTCAGGCACGACCCGGGGGAGGGGGATACAGATGAATGCCAACTGACCTTGAACCAGATTAAGCTGCTGTTGGCATTTTTAGTGAATTAGGAAAGTCAAGGAGGGATTGGAAGCAAGTTAGGACAGTAGTGGGAGCAGTGGACAACACCAAAGCCTCCTTTAAGTATATTTATGGAAACAGGAAGGTGGTCACTTAAGAAACATGTATTTATTTATTTAGTTATTGAGTTTTGTTGACCGGTAGGTCCTCTGGGGCCACAGGAGTCCATTATTCAGGGGTGACCCAGGATGAATTGCACATACAATAGCAATTATAAGTTACAGAAGGTGCAATGACCCATGAATGGACTCACACAGTTAAGGTAACTACTAATATATCAGCTTCACATAGTGAAGACATTAAACATAAGGTAGAACTGTATACAGAAAAACAGGCAAGGCAAAACAATAAAACAGTAAATCCTAGTCAAAAGAAAAATTCGTGGGTGTCAGAACCCAAGGGGCACACAAGCATAAGATGGGAGAGTCCATCACCAAATGCAGTTGCATAGATTAAACTAATAGAAATAGAAACATGAGCAGCCTACTGGTGGGATCTGAAATGGTGAATTGGGTTAGAAATGGGTTAACACATAGGCATTACAGGGTGAATTTTAACAGCGTTCACTTGAATGATGGGGCAGTGACCAGCGGGGTGCTGCAGGGCACAGTACTGGGACTTGTCCTTTTTAATAGTTTCATATGTGACATTGGAAAAGTACTAGAAGGGAAGGTATGCCTTTTTGCATATGATACCAAATTACGTAATAGGGTAGACAATCAAGAGAGGGGGTAGAAAATGGGCAGAGATATTGGAAAATTTGAGGAGTGGTCAAAATCATGACAGTTGGGGTTCAATGCCAAAAAATGTAAAATCATGCACCTAGGGCATAGGAACCCAGGAGCGGAGTATAGGATGTAGGTAGGTCCTGACTCACTAAGCAGGAAAGAGGCCATGAGGTTATCATAATTGATTACCTCAAAATGTCAGGATAGTGTGACAAAGCAGTGTGTAGGGCTAGTGGATGCTGAGATGCATAGGGAGTGATATCTGTAGCAAAAGGAGGGAGGCGATGTTGCCACTGTATCGCTTGCAGGTGAGACCACAGATAGAGAACTGTGTCCAGTTTTGGCAGCCGCACCTCAGAAAGGACATAAACAGGGTGGAGGCTGTCTAAAGAAGGGCAACTAAAATGGTGCAGGTGTTGTACTAAAAGCCCTACGAGGGGAGACTAAGAGATCTCAACATGTACACCCTGGAAGAGAGGAGCACGAGAGGGGACATCACAGAGACCTGCAAGTACCTCACGGGGGTGAGAGGAGTCTCTTTGAAATGAGAAAAAACACCAGGATGATAGGACATGCAATGAAGCTAAAGGGGGAGTTTAAGAGGGATGTGAGTAAGTACTACTTCACTGAACAAGTGGTAGACACCTGGAACAGACTGCTAACAGAAGTGGTGGGGCATATTTGTAAATGGGCAGAGATATTGGAAAATTTGAGGAGTGGTCAAAATCATGACAGTTGGGGTTCAATGAGGGAGGAAGTTGTCCATCTTCAGGCCACACTGGACAGTAGTAAGGGAACCTCCCCCATCCAGGGAGCACCAGAGCCACCGCCACTACCTCAGAGGTTGCGAAGAAAGCACAGCAGTTGGACCACAGTGGGCTCAGGGAGGGTAAGGGTGATGGAACAGAGGCACACCCAGTCAGTTGTTCCACTCCACAATCCATACACCATTCTGGGGGAGCATAGTTCCCCTATGGATGCACCCAGAGAAGACTAAGGAGGTTGCAGACAACTGTCACAAGGGAGGCCCTCAGGAAGGAGACAGAGGGCACCACAGGGAAAGGAAGCAGCTTCTGGTGGGGGACTCAGTTATTAGGGGGATAGAACTGGGGGGAGCAGGGAAAACTGAAGTAAGATGCCTGCCTGGTGCCATGGCTTGGAGGGACAGGAGCGATCCTCAGGATCACGAGAACAGCTGCAAGGGAGTCTGAGCTGGATGTAATTGTCCACCTAGGGACAAATGACTTGGCTCATTATGAGATTAGAGCAGTGCAGAAGGACTTTGTAGAGTTGGGGAGGGGCCTAAGACAAGTAGCACACACAGTATCCTTCTCAGAGGTGCTGCCTGTCAGTGGCATGGGTGAGGCGAGGGTACTTTGCACCATGCAGTTGAATGAATGGTTGAAAAATGGTGCGAGCACAGGGTTTGCTTCACTGGGGACTGGGGTTCCACCTGGAGGGACACCAGCCTATACTGGCAGGATGGTCTGCATCTGTCCAGGAAGGGAGCAAGTCTTTTGGGCAATGGGTTAAATGCTTCATTGGCAAGCTTTTAAACTAGTCAAGAGAGAGGCACTGATAAGCAGCAGGAAAATCCCAGCCTCCCCCTACAAAACAGGGTACTAAATGAGAAAAAGACCAAGGTAGAAAGGTCAGTGGGGGATGCTGCTACAGAAGGTAAAGCCATCAAAAAATGGAGAGCAATGAGAACCAATGCCCGTAGTCTGGGTAACAAGCTTCCTGAATTAGTGGCCTTGATGAAGGAGGAACACCTGGATATCATGGCAGTCACAGAAACATGGCACACACAGAACCATGACTGGGACATAAACATGCCAGGATACACTATCTACAGGAGGGACAGGGAGGGTAAAAGAGGAGGAGGAGTAGCTCTCTACATAAGGGAAGGAATCAAAGCAACAGAACAAAAGGGTAAACAGGGAGGAGAAGAAGCACTGTGGGTCAATTTGGAGGCAGGCAATGGCACCACAATCCTTGACAGGGTTGATACAGACCCCTCTCAGGGGGAGAAATGGACAAGGAAATGATAGAAAGTATACTTAGAATGGCAGATAAAGGGAGATATTGCTGATGGGTGATCTGAATATGCAGATGTTAACTGGAGTGCAGTTGCAGCAGCCACTTCTAAGAGTGGGGTTATTCTAGATGCCTACAGGGGTATGCTTAGACAACTAGTACTGGAACCCACTTTCAGGAGACAATCTTAGACCTGCTTCTCTCAAATGGAGATGGAGAGAGGATCACAGATGTAGAAGTGGTAGTCATCTGGGAACTAGAGACCATCGAACATTATGGTTCGCAATAAACACAGCAATATAGTCAAGCCATACAAAGGCAAAAGTACTGGACTTCAGGAGGGCTGACTTTGCCAAAATGGGTGAGTGCCTAAGGAATGCACTAGCAAATGGGCAGGAAGGAGGGGTGGAAGAACAATGGGGAATAATAAAAACTGCCATCACAGAGGTAACAAGCCTTTGTATGAAGCAAATAAACAAAACAAAATGATGTAAGAAACCACTATGGTTCTCAAAGGAGGTGACAGTGAAGGTTCAAGAGAAAAAGAGAGCATTCAGAAAGTAAAAGAAATCACAGAAGGAGCAGGACAGAGAATTGTATCAGTTAAAGCAAAAGGAAGCTGGGAAGGCAGTCAGAACAGCAAAGGCCCGGATCGAGGAAAAGATAGCCAACTCAGTTAAGAAGGGGGATAAAACCTTTTTTAGGTACATCAGGGAGCGAAGGAAGACTAAGGGTGGGATAGTGAGGCTTAATAGAGGAGAGGGGGTGGGCAGAGGGTGACAGTGAAAAGGCAGAGACACTAAACAAATATTTTTGCTCAGTATTTACAAATGAAGAGGGGGAGGTACCTAAAACAAACAATAGAAACACTCTGGATACAGAAGTTGATACCAGCCCATTTACAGAAGAAAGGGTTCTGAAAGTATTCTTAAAACTGAAGGTGGACAAAGCAATAGGGCCTGATGTAATTCATCCCATAATTCAAAAAGAACTAAGGGTAGAACTAGTGACACCACTGACTACCCTCTTTAACAAATCATGGGAGGATGGGGTGGTACCTGAGGTCTGGAGGAGGGCAGATGTGATTCCCCTTCACAAAAGTGGGAGCAAGGCAGAAGCAGGAAACTACTGACCTGTTAGTTTTACCTCAGTGATAGGGAAAATGATGGAATCACTTCTGAAGGAAAGAATTGTCGAGTACCTAGAGGCCAGAGGGGCACAGGACCCAAGGCAGCATTGATTCACAGCGGGAAGGTCATGCCAGATGAATCTAATAGATTTCTTTGACTGGGTGACCAAAATAGTAGATCAGGGAGGGACTGTGGACATGGCCTACCTAGACTTTAGCAAGGCATTTGAAACAGTCCCACACAAAGATTAATATACAAGTTAGCCAGCCTGGGAGTGGGTCCCAAGATGATAGCCTGGGTAAAAGAATTGGCTGGAGAATAGGACACAGAGGGTAATAGTAAATGGAGTCCACTCTGAAAGGGGTTGAGTGGGGTACATGAGGTTCAGTATTAGGACCAGTCCTCTTCAATGTCTTTATAGCGATGTTGCAGAGGACTGGAAGGAAAAGTATGTCTCTTTGCAGATGACACAAAGATCTGCAACAGAGTTGATGAACAAGGTGGGGTGGAAAGGATGCGAAGGGACTTGGCAAGGTTAGAGGAATGGTCAAATGTATGGCAGCTTAGATTCAATGCTAAGAAGTACAACATAATGCACCTGGGGAAAAAAAACCCAGGGGAAGAGTACACAACGGGGGGGTGAGATACTAACAACAACAAAAATGGAAAGGGATCTGGGGGTAGTAATATCAGATGACTAAAAGGTGGTTAAGCAATGTGAGGAGGGCAGTAAGGAGGGCTGAGGGGGATACTGGGATGCATAGGGAGAGGCATCACCAGTAGAAAACAGGAAGTTGTTATCCCTCTGTACAGACAGCTGGTGAGACCCCATCTGGAGTACTGTGTGCAGTTCTGGAGACCCAATCTCCGTAAGGACATAGACAAGATGGAAGCTGTCCAGAGGAGGGCAACTAAAATGGTGCAGGGTCTGCACCAGAAGACATATGAAGAGAGACTAAAGGAGCTTAATATGTATAGCCTCGAGGAAAGGAGGAGGGGGGACATGATCGAAACTTTCAAGTACCTCAAGGGAATCAACAAAGTCCAAGAGGGTAGCATCTTTCAAAAAAGAGGTGTTCAAGAACAAGGGCACAATTTGAAGATGGGGGAGGCTCAAGTAATGTAAAGTATTTTTTTCACAGAGAGGGTTGTGGATGCATGGAGCGGCCTTCGAAGGAGGTTGTGGAGTCAAAAACAGTGGTTGAATTCAAGCATGCATGGGACAGTCATAAGGCAATTCTAGGGGTTGGGGGTAGAAAGAAGTAGGCTGCTGGTTAGCTAGGATCTGCAGCTTATCCATTAGGTAGGGAAATGGGCAGACTGGGTGGGCCAAGCGGTCCTTATCTGCTGTCAAATTCTATGTTTCTATGTTTCTATTGGCAGGGAGGAGGAATGGTTGCCAGAGACCAGTTAGGGTCAGTGGAGAAGGCTTAGGCAAGGAACATCTGGGCAGACCGGATAGGACAAGCAGTCCATTTATGCTGACAGATTCTATGTTACTAAGGAGGGCATTGTGCCCCTGAAAACAGAGGAAGGTTTAAGGCAACCTGCAAGAGAGCCAGGGGGCCCCTGATCATAACATAAACATAGAAACTGATGGCAGATAAAGACCGCTAGACCCACCCAATCTGCCCCTTAGAGAGTGGATTTTAACAGCACTCACTCTTATGATGGGACAGTGACCAGTGGGGTGCTGCAGGGAACAGTACTAGGACTTGTCCTCTTTAATGTCTTCGTAAGTCATTGCAAAAGAACAGGAAGGGAAGGTATGCCTTTTTGCATATGATACCAAATTATGTAATAGGATGGACAACCGAGAGAGTAGAGAGAATGGGCCTGTGATGAAGATCTAATGGTTGAAGAGCAGGAGCTACTGGGTGGAATTGCATCATGGTTGATATCTTTGTTATTTTTGCAGTATGAAAAATAAATTGAAAATTTGCAGCAACATTTCTGGACTGAGAGTCATTTGTTTGGTCTTGGAGTGCGGTCCCTAGTTGCACCTAGCAAGTGGAAAAGGATCTGGCGTCATAACAGACAAGGGGATAAAGTATGACAAGTAGTGTGCAGTCACTGTCAAAGAGAGCTAGATGGAGGCTGGGGTGCATTAAAAGCCGTTGACCAGTTGGAGAGGGGAAGGAATCCTTCTACCTTACAGGCTCCTGATCAGGTTCCACCTGGAAGATGGAATGCAGTTCTGTACTCCTCAACACAAAGACAGTAGTGAGTCAGTCAAGAAAGTGCAACTCAGGGCCATTAAAATAATCAGGATTATGATTTAAAATATAAGGAGGAACTGGTGGCCCTTAAAGAGCTGCTGATACCTCAAAGAACATTTTGAAAAACATTATATTTAGGTATGATTCAGGTTGCATTCCATATATATTCTATAGATTTCTCCTCCCCTTTATTTATTACTGAGAAAATGTGCATGGAAACATGATCTTTATCACTTAAGAGTTCATCTGCCTCTGTAGCTTACTCCCTACTTAACCTCTGTTGTGACATTGCAATCTGTTGCCATGGCAGTAACTGTGATGTCACAAGCAGGGAATTATGACATCAGGTAGGGAGAAAACAACAGGAATAGATGAACTGCTCAGGAGCAAATATCCTGTTTTCTTACAGATCATCTCAGTAATAAATAGTGGAGAGTCAACATATAGAACTAATGTGAAATATAAGTTGAACTATGTCTAAATATTGTTTTTTGTTAAAGTTCTCCTGAAGGCATCAGCTGCCCTTTAAAGAGGACAGTAAATTGTTTTTAATTGGCAACTGTTTGTAATGCCAATGGTTTAAGAAACAATATGCATATCCCCAAAAGATCAAAGTTTGTAATGTTCATAGTTTAAGAAACAATATGCATATCCCCAAAGAATCTTCATTTTAACTGCAACTGAACAAAAGTTTATGTGGAAAACTGCATTTTATATTATACAACGGCAAGAATATTTTTTGCTGTCTGGTCAGTGCCCACTTTCACATGTGATGTTATCTGAGCATAACATCACTGGTCCGGCACACGTGAGCACCTTCATACATTTCCACACATGACTGATATTCATATGCCCCACACTATTATAATGGAACCATTGTGTCCAACCTAGTGACACACTGTTCCAGCCCCCAAACAAAACCTCAATTATTTTTTTTTATTTATTTATCTGACCATTACTTCCAGAAATGGCCGCAGTGTATAGGCCAGTTTCAGTGTCACTACCATACTGGAGCCCATACTCAACGCCCATCTGTTTACATTAAAAGCCACAGTGACAGACCTCAAACAAAACCTCTGACTTTTCCTTTTTTAATTTATTTATCTGGCCATTACTTCCAGAAATGGCCATTGTGTGTAGCCCTGCTTGCTGTCGCTACCATAGTGAAGCATGCACTCAGCGCTCATCTGTTTACATTGAAAGCCCCACACAGCGGCTGTCTGGAAAATTGAAAGAGTAACAAAGAGCCAGTCCTTGACCATGTTCTACAGCCGAGTGGCAAAACTGTAGCCTCCATAAAAGTACTTTCAGTTTCCCATAAAACCACTTGCAGTTTCAGTGCTTCTGTCGGCTGCACTTACCAAACAGACCCTGTTCCTCTCACAATGTCAGATAAACAAAAATCATGGTGATAGCATTGTGTGTGGGAGGGGCGCATTAGCAGCACACAGTAAGAAAATAGGAATACTGGGCAACAGAGTGACAGAATGGCAGGGTGGGGTACATCGGCACTAGTAAACCAACAAGTTCAGCATGTGAAGAGGGAGCAAACATGTATCAACAGCACCACCTTCTGGACAGAATGCAAACTGTGGGCATTTTTTTTTTATTCATATACTTCAACATACAAAAAAAATCAATTAGGAATAAAAAAAGAAAATGTTTTTTATTTAGTATTTATTGAAAGAGATTTACCAAGAAATACGTGCTGAGCCATAAAGCTTGTTTCCAGATGTGTCCTGGGGGAACGGGGTGGGAATATCCTACTTTTCTTTCTCGCTTTACAAATGAGCCATTGTATAATAGTAATAATGCACTCCAGGATGTGTGTCATGCTTGAATAATGTCACTTCTCGGGTGTCGGATACACTCAGCCTTCGTCCTCATGCCAAACCACCCAAGGCGTGATGTTATCCAAGCATGACACACACCCTGCCATTTATCATTGCTTAATTATTCTCTTTTTATGGGCAATATAGTTCTGGTCATGGAATCAATAACTTTTGTGACTATGTCATGGTTTGTGTACAGCACTCGTGAGCACAGTCCTGATAGGTCAACAGCTCACATCCAGAGTTCTGTAAACAAACTGTGACATAGTCAAACTGTCAAATTATTGGTTCCATGATGAGAACTACAAAGAATGATGTTCATAAAAGGAAAACAATACAAAACAGTTTTTCACATCATATAAATTCAGGTATAGTTGCATGTTGATCTTTATTGGTCTGACTATAACATCTGTAAACAAGAACATTATAGACAGCTGTCAAGTAGCACAACTTTTTGTCTCCCTTAAGATGTTCAACTCAGAGAAAACAAGGCTAAAAGATAGCATGATTTCAGTCTTCCATATACTCAATGGCGTCAGCAAGACTGAATAGAAAGAGATTTTTCATCTGATGTCCACCAGCATGGCATGGGGACAGGCCCTCAATCTCAGAGGTAGACAGTTCAGGGTAAAATTGGGAAGCAAATGTGCAATTCTGGGACATCAGTCTCTTCAATTTCATTTAATTGTGGGTGCTCATTTTTAGTGATAGAATCATACTATTCCATGCAGTATAGTGCTGAATGCCACTGCTGGCCATTAATGGAGAATAGTTTTGACATTATGAAGATACATGTTCTAAAATCAAGTGTAAGCTGTATTTTCATTTCAGTTAAAATGTAGCCAGAGGCATGTGGGGAGATATAAAGGATACACAATGGGGTGACTCGGAATATGCCATTTATGTATTGTCATGAATGATGGGGTGGGACCATAATTCTTAAATTGTCAGGGCACAAATGAGTTTTGAAGCCCCCCCCCCAAATGATAAATGTTAAATTCTGAGACAGGAAATTACAGGTTTGGTTTAATCCACACATTTGTAAATGTGAACCATCTAAAGGGGAACAGCACACAGGGCACTACATCCAAATGTGGGGCTGGTCCCAATATGCACTTTGTGTGCAAAAAAAATAGTTTTACTTGCTGTTTACTGAAGCATAATAGATTATATCAGACTTATTTTGCTTACTTCTAGGCTGACATCTTCTGTAACTACGAATCACAGAATCCCCTGGCATCAGAGCAAATCTGCAGTAGTGGTGGATTCAATAGCCTGCAGTGCATGTTAGAGCTTTTATAAGCTTCAATCAGATGTTTTCTGGTTTTGCTTCTCTCCAGGGGCTAAGTACGGTCCTCTGTGACTGCACTTAGCTCTGGGAAGACGGTTGGACCAGCAAACAAAAGATATGAACTTTAACATGCATTGAGGGCTATTGAATGTCCCACTGCTGCAGCCCTGTTCTGATGTCAGCTGCAGGGGATTCTGGGATTTGTAATTAAAGATGATTTCATAGATTTCATAGATATATCAAGCTATATAGGCATAGTCCTTAAAACTTGCCAACTCTCTCAACACTCTTGTCAAGCTAGTAGTAAGCACAATTAGTTAAATACAATCTGCTATGCTACAGTAAACAGTAATTAAAACAGAATGTTTTTGCAAACAAAGTGCACATTGGGACCAGCCAAACACTTGGGATTAGGGGCCTGTGTGCTGACTTTTCCCCTTTAAATGAACTTTTTGTTTAAGACTGATTTATTTTGACTTCAGTACTCTGGTTAGACTGCTGTATAACTGGATAGTGATGATGTCAAGTGTTGTTTCAGCTGGCCTCCAACTGGTTAAGCGCATCAGTATGACAAATTTAATCTGTTACCTTTATTTTTGACACTTCTAACATCTTGGATTTTTCTTTTTGGATACTGTAAAACAGGTAATTTTTGTTGTAAAAATGGATCACTATATTCATGGGTCCTCCCGACCTGTGAAATTAACAATAGCACCATTACTGAATTGCGTTATACTTTACTGCATACAAAAAAATGTAAAAACAATTAGACTTATTTGCTTCCGATGAAGAATTTGTGGTTATGCAATTCGTTCATTCATGTCTACAGTGGAGGATCACAAGGTTCGTTCAGCTGCTCAGGTACCTAAAAAAAAATGAGAAATGGTTAGTGGTATGAAAATAGACTAAAAAATAACTAGTTATAGGGGACGTCAGCAAACAAACCAGGTGAAGACAATTAACATGAGCATCAGCAATTCCAACCACTTTGAAGCCTCGGATGCAGTCAGTCTTCATGGCATTCACACAGCTTTTCAAAGGATCCCACTAAGCACTGGGCGTGTTGACGTTTCAGCATGAACATGTGCAGATCGATGCTTATGCTAACTGATGGTATACCAAAGTTAGATGCCCAGTGATCTACTCTACATAACACTCCCTAAATCTAGATTTTAGGTAGTCCTTATTACGTTTGCTCATTGCCACATGTAAGAGTTGCAGCAGTCTGCACAAGGGCAGACTTGATGGATCATAAGGTCCCCATCTGCTGACAACTCCTGTGTTTCTATGTGTCAGTCAGTGCATGATTCCAGCAAAACCATAGGTATTCTTGCACTGTTTTCTAGCTTCTTTAAATATTGCTGATGTAGAGTGCACTTCATAAAGATCTAAAATGAGAAGTAAATGTTGTTTTGCAGGCAGTCCTTTTTTTGCAGATAAATTTGGTGTATGAGATTAGAACTTGATCAATGTATTCGAGGGTTCCATGTGATAACGGCAACTGCGGAAAGGTGAGCCATGTTATCACGACATCAAGATGGTGAAAACATTTTGGGTGCTCTGGCATCCTCGCACCTAGAACAATGGTGCTGGAGACTTACAATTTAATGCTTTCTGTGGGGGCTTCACCCCCATGCAAGGATTCTCAACTCAGGGGGTGCATGTTGGGGAGGCAAGCACGAAAACTAAAGTTTTGGTCCGGGTGCAATAAAATTGCACCAGTGCCCAGACCTGAACCCAGTACCTCACCCACCCCAACCACAGCCCAAGCCCCAACGCCACGGCACAGCTCAGCAACCCACCATAGCACCACCCCCTACATCTCTTTGGCCCACACTCGCTTTGCTCACTCCCCCCCCCACGCACGCGTGTATGTATAGCGACATCCTGTCGCTGGATTCACCCACCCCCACATCCAGTCGTCCTACTCTCCCCATCGCCATTTGGGCTTTCGCACAAAAGGATCGCCGTTTCAGATGTTGCCCATGTGCATGCGCCCACATCACAGGCTACTATATTCGAGCATTGTAGCCTCATCTGCCCAATAGTTTTCCAAATAGGTGATATTCCAGTCGGGGAAATGTAAAGTTTGGGTGACTGTTGCTGGTTATTCCTTGATATATGACCAGGGAAGGGGGTAGGTAGTGCCCTGGTAAAGTGCAGCCCGTAACAAGAGAAAACAACCTCTTCTCCCGGAGACCAGTCACCTCTACTTGTTTTGCTCTGACCTTCTACATTGTCCAGTGGGAGCACAGCACCAGGAGGACACCAGTCTCTTTCATATTTATTAAGAGATGATAAGGTATAGTTTATTCATGGGTGCTCTACTGATGTGCTTTAGGAATGTTTGTTTTAAATCATTAAAATCATCAGAGGTTTTAAAACCAACTTTTTTCCTTTTCTTTTGCAGAAGCCAAGTCAATTTAAAAATTGCCTGGCCCATTGCCATGTGAAAGTCAAGTTACCACGAAATTTTGCCTGTAGTTTGTGGCTATGAGACTTGACAACCCCTACAGCAAGGGTGCACAATGTGCGGCCCGGGGACCACAAATGGCCCCCACAGCAGCTGCCTGTGGCCCCAAAGGACCTAATAGCTTCCACTAGCATCTTTGTTTATTTTTGTTGTTGTTTTTAGTTTCAGTAACATGTTAATAAATTAACAAATAGACAGATAAATGTATGTTTTGATTTGTTTTATGTGTACATTTAGTAATGTCTTGCTGGGCATTTGTCACCTTGGGCTATTTTACAATGGCCCTCAGCCAGTGGCCCTTGGCCCTCGGCCTTGACTCAAGCCTTCAGTCTGGCCCGCCACAAAAAAAGGTTGTGTACCACAGCCCTACAGCAACAGCAGCAACCACCCTCACATTCACTACTGCCCCTTTGGATTGAAGACTTTATCATTTGTTTAAGTTCAACCTCAACATCTTCCACTAACATTAGAGCCATCCACACAGTTTAGTAGGCAGCCCTGATTCTAGCAGTATTGGGTTACTAACAGTTTCTAGTTTCTGGCAATAGTCATGCTTGAAAGTTCTGATTGTGCTTTCATTAATTTTTTTTATACTTTGGTAAAAACGGACGGCATTTATCACATCACTGGTGGACACATGTGTACTGATTTCAAAGTGAACCTGGGCAGAGTACTGTATGTAACATAGTCAGATGCTTTCGGGGGAGGGTAGAATTTTGTAATTCTCTAACCACGCTGTCAGCAGTTTTTAGCAATCCCTCTTGTCAGAGTTCCCCTTTGAAGCCACTGCACTAGTGACGTGGTTGGTGGCTGAGCAGTGATAAGCTATGAAAAAGGAAGAAGTAGCAGTTAGTAGGTTGAGGTTTGCAATTGCAACTGACAGAGAGGGTTACCACTACCTGACCACTACTTACAGTAAGTAGACTCAGGAGTGACTGAGCATGCCCATCAACGTCATCTGCTCAGCTGAGCTATGATCAGAGCTGTCATCAGGTGAGCAGGAATTTAAAAGTGTGCTTCAACACTACTAGAAGTGGGACTACATAATATACTTTCCAAGGGTATTACCTGTTTTACAGTGGTAGTACAGCATCATTTATACACCTGAGGTGATAACGTTTCCCAAGTAAATATATTTATTGATCATCTAACCTCCAGATAGATCTTATTTATAGGTTGGTAATATCACAGTGACTATCCTCAACATAAGAACCAGATCAACAGCAGCTTTTATGATGCTGACAACATCGCAATAGCCCTCTACTTTTCTAATAATGGTCAGTTGTGGCATTCAGCACTCTGTCTTCCACCCAGAACTGTTACCTGTAAACCTGTACTTTTGGGAATGATGGTTTGTCTAGTCATCTAGTTTTTTAGTGAATGTGCTGCTAATCTCTGATTTGGCAATGATGGAAAGGGTCATTTTAGGATCACAAGATATCAACAGTAATTTTGTTTCTGTCCCCCGTCCCACTAATGTGTATTCTGTAAATGATGCACCAGGTTAACCATGGCGTAAACAACATCTTGGGATGTCTTTTATTTCTAAAACAGGTATCACACTATCAGGGCATAAACCAAAGACAAACGCTGAAGTAACTGCAGCACTTATAAGGACTGAAGCAAAGCATATCAAAATGGGGACCATAATTTACCAATCATGTTCTAAAGAAAATACAGGCCCTCTTTAACATCTCCAGTTAGTCATTCACAACAGGTAAAGAACTGAGGCTCTGGTCCTTACAACAGGTGTGAATAAGTGCCAATAGCAGGGTTCAGGACCTGACACATTCTTGCATATTTAGATCTGAATATGAATATAAAAATAGCTACAGTATGTGTCAGCCCCTAGGGTCCATGTACATATCTTGCTCCCTCCTGATACATTATTTCAGCCCCTTTTTTAGAGCTAACAGTGTTTCCAGCCACTTTTTCAGAGCCTAACAGCATTCCAATCCCTCACCTAACGTTATTTTCCTTCCTGGGCTCCCAGTCTGTCCCTCAGCCCTATTCACAAGCTGATCTTGGCTGAGCTGAGATCCAGATCGTCTCTTTCTGGGTGCATGTTCAACCTGTCTCATCCCAGGGATTAGCATTGTCTGTGCATTTATTTATTTAGTTTTTGTTGACCAGGAAGGAGGACTAGACAATTCTGCCTATTTTCAGCCTCATCCCGGGGCAGGGGGATACAGATGGATGCCAACTGATATTGAACCAGATTTGAAAGGCTTGCCTGTAATTCAATGGCCAAGCAGCCAGCCACTCCCACTTCCTGAGCTATATAAGCAGTTCCTCTCAGCCTCACTGTGAAGCATTTTGTCTTTGCAGCTGGAGGCTATGTTGGTTTGTCTTCTGAGCTGGCTGGGGCCTAACTCCCCCCCCCAAAAGCCTGCTGTTTCTGTGTGTCTCTGCTGGACTTCAGTGTTTGTTTTCATGCTTCTGGTTTGTATCTTTCCTCCGGCTGTGTGCTTCCCTGTGTTTTGTTTCTTGTTTTTTTTTTTTTTGGTGGGGGGCCCTTTCCCTGTTTTGCTGTGTTTTGGTTTCCTCTTTTGGGGGGGCTTTTATTTTAAAACTCCTAGCATACTGCTACTACAGAGCTCATTCTGCTTGCTTTCAGTTACAACTCTCAATTTACTGCAGTGCAACTGCAAACCTACTCAGAGCTCATGCTATGCTTTCACTTACCTACAACTTCAGCCACTGCTGCTGACTGTTTACTTTAATTACTGTTGTACCCAGTGCCTGTGTTTTAACACTGTACTCATTTCACTACTGCTGTACAGGCCCACTTGCTTCCTGCTGCTGCATTGTTTACACCCATTCCTAATCTACCTTGTTTACTCTGAGGTTAGCTGAAGCTCCTGCTGAGGCTATTAAACTAGCTTTTATATCTGCATGTGGTTCTCGGCCTTTCATCGCTTCCTTGTTTGTCCTACAGTGGGGACTGGGAGGTGTTTGGGGGGTCGTGGCCTATGTGGTTAATTAATTTTGTTCTAAATCCTGTCTTCGCCGCTGAAAATCCTCAGAGTTTGTCACCTTGATTTGGCTATTCATGTCTGGATGGCTTGCCCCTTACTCAGTGCTGTTTACTTGCTATATGGTTGTTATGCAGGTCCACCTATTACTACTGCTTACTGATCTATCAGGTCCCCACTTGCTTATGCAACCATTGCTCCTTGCTTACACAAACCATTTCTTTATGCCAAGTGCCATCCCCTCGGCTTCACCTGGGATTCTACTGCTCTCAATCTGCATCCAACCTTGCAAGGTCTCAGCACTCAATGCTCCTTACAATCTCAGCATGCCGTGCTCATTCATCTCACCAGCTTTCCAGCTCTGTCAATTCTGGGGCATGCCGGCCATTCTAATCTGGTGCAGGTTTCTGCAGCTGACAGTCTCGCTCTGCATTTAGTCTGCATCATCGAGCGTGTCCAACTTGGGGCGAGATCCTTCTCACCTGGCCCATAGCTGGGAATGTCCTTGCCCCAGGCTTGGCTTTAGCTGCCTGCTATGCAGCAGCAGCTCCTGGTGTAGAATTTGACTAGCTGTGAAGGGTGGTTACGGCTATCTCCTTTGGCTCTAGTGTTCCACTATAACGGTTGGCCATTGACTTTAGTGGTTTCCCTAGCAAGGCACCTTCACCGCATTCTCCCCATGACTGCCTCTGGTTCACCTGGTTTGATTTAGGGTGGGTAGGCCAGGTGAGTGCCTCAGCAGTTGTTGCTCTCCTCCTGTGCCTTGGATGCTCGTATTGTTGCAGAGTTTTCTTGCAACCTTCCAAGACATTCCCGCTAGAGGGTTTGAGTGACAGCCTTCCTCCAAATTGGAATATTTTCCACCTCCCTTTGATTGGGTTTTCCAAATTGCAGCTGCAGAAACGTCACTAAATACATTTTCCCAAGCCTGGAGGGAAGTGACCTAGGCCTTGGATCCCCAGAGATTTCCTCCTCATAGGGTTTTTTTTTCTCTCCTCCGTTGCCTCAGGTCATAACACTTAGCATAGTTTTCCCCTAGTTTCCTTAGGTAGGTTCTGTTGTTGGATGGAGGTGGAGGATGTCCTGCTGTTCCCTCTCTCCTTAAGGGATCCCCTTCTCTCAATGCAAGCCATCACTATTCTTCTCTGCTACTATGTTCCAGTTACTGCTTCTACATCACTGTTACTGCTTGCTCACATGCATCATGTTGCCTCCTTTGGGGATGATACTACATTTCTTTTGGGGATTCCTAAGGTACCTTTAGCCATAGGAACCATCCCGTGGCACCTCTAGGAGCAGAACCCTCTCTGAGAGTTCCTTGCTTCGTACCCCTACAGGGTGGTAATTCCTCTGGAATAGAGTGCGAATGGCCACAACCAAAACTAACACAGTTACACAAGCATAACACTATACTGGCTGCGTAGGTCAGTGAATTGAAAGGCTTGACTGTAATTCATTGGCCAAACAGCCAGCCACTCCCACTTCCTGAGCTATATAAGCAGTTCCTCTCAGCCTCACTGTGAAGCATTTTGTCTTTGCCCCCACCATCCTCCCCTCCTCCTCCAGCGGCAGCACTCTCTCCTTTAGGGGATTCCTAAGGTACCTTTAGCCACCAGAACCATCCCGTGGCACCTCTAGGGGCAGAACCTTCTCCGAGAGTTCCTTGCTTAGTACCCCTACAGGGTGGTAATTCCTCTGGAATAGAGATTGCGAACGGCCACAACCAAAACTAACACAGTTACACAAGCATAACACTATACTGGCTGTGTAGGTCAGTGAATAAGCTGCTGGTGGTATTTTTAGTGAATTACAGAAGCTGCACTTTGCACTTGATGCCTCGACTCTCCCTGCTCTTTTTATAGTTATATGAGCAATGATTGTGACAGTCCATTTTCTCCGATCCTGTGCTACGTAGCTATACCTAAACTTGTCTCCCATCTCCCACTATCCTAACAGGGGTCCAATGCTCTATGCAATTTTTGTTCAATGTTTTAGTCTGTCTCCCATCAGCACTCTGGCTGTGTTATTGTGAAGGCTGTAGCTTCCATTTTTCAATTTATCACATTGCTGCTTTTTCCCAGAGGATTTCTTGGTAGATGATACTGTGCTTAATGCCTGCTTGTGGGGCCTTCCTCCAATATCTCCTACCGTAGCTAAAGTGGGGCACCCCTGGCTGGTAGCCACACTTAGTCATGTGTGTACAAAAGCTATACCATCCACAATATCTGGATAAGCTTTCATACCTGCTGAGCTGGACGGCCACCGTTATACCAAGGGACACTCTGCCTCAGGTCGCATTATCCCTGTTAGAGACAAATTTCCTACCTCATCTGGGAGTGTTCCTTTCTGGTGGAGTCTCATCCACTTCTTTGTGTGCTCTGATGTCAGCATGGGCCATTCTCTGGACTCCCCCCCCCACCACCACCAGAATACAGCCTGGGGCCATGGGGCTGTCTCCATTGAGGGTATACCCTCCTTGGGGTCCCCACACACACTCCCCGCAGTCCCATTGCATAATGGATGTTATATGGTGATTCCCAATAAAAAATTAGATCCAGGTCTCTCCCTTATCCCTGTAATTCTGAAAGGTTGCTCCCTGTTCATTGGCTCCTAAATGACTCAGCTTGGTCTAGACTGATGATATACCTTTCCTCCCACAAGGCTGCAGCCTGAGATCTGACACCACCGCGTCAGATCTCAGGGTACACGTAAGGTGAACAGCCTCTTTCCCCTGCTGGTAGCAGGGGGTTGTAACTTAACTGTACACATCACTATAGAGGAAGCATGTATTTGGTATAACTGTGTCCAGTGTTATTTACCTTGGTCAGATTAAAAAAGGAAATAAATAATTACATCAAT
Source organism: Neoceratodus forsteri (assembly GCA_016271365.2). Taxonomy (NCBI): domain Eukaryota; kingdom Metazoa; phylum Chordata; order Ceratodontiformes; family Ceratodontidae; genus Neoceratodus; species Neoceratodus forsteri. The sequence goes on from CM028131.1 coordinate 480,275,905, forward strand.
AAATAAATATATCTTTATTTTGGGGACTCCAACGTTTGCATACCTTCATATCATGGGGGCTGGTTCATTCCAACAGTTGTGCAGCAATCTTCCTGCAGCTGGGAACTGAGTAAGAATGGCTTCTGATGCAGGGATGGAATCATTGTAATGATGTCCCTTACAACTGAATGCCCTTACATAAACCTCACCACAGAACGACATTATGAAGCTGTGGGTGTGGCTCATGTATTGGTGTAAAATCATAAAGGACTCCCTAAGAAAAGCACTGCCCCGATGTAGCACAACAAACAGAATAATGCATTTGGTACAATCAGTGTTATTCAATATCAAAACTGTGCCTTATCACTATAAATATATAAGAAATAGGCAAACGCCTAAAAATATTTGTTAACTTAAAGGACTCATAAACAGGGGAGTAAAAATCCTGCCAGCAAAAACCATAACACTGTAGGTTAGTGGCTTACCTACAAAACACTTTTTCCTCTAAATGCTTTTAATCCACAGTCACTAGGGTCTGAAGGTTTCGGTAAAAGATTAACAAAGCCCCCACTCTGTATTTAAACCGCTCCTGTAGCTTCATAAGATGGCAGCTACACGTGTAGGTGTAGCTACGTGAGAAAAGGTTGTCACACCTGCACAGTAAAGGATTTGTTGCAGAAGCGCTTTTTTAATGATATTTTAATATGTAATTAATAAGGTCCCCATATAGCCTGCATTAACACTCTGGAGCACTGTCACTCCACTGACATCATTACCTACACACATAGCTGCCATCTTATGAAGCTACAGGGGCGGCAGGTTAAATACAGAGCGGGAGGTTTGTTTACATTTTACCAAGACCTTCAGACCCTAGTGACTGTGGATTAAAAGCATTTAGAGGAAAAATGAACACAGCGTTTTGTAGGTAAGTCACTAACCTACAGTGCTGTGGTTTTGTTGCCTAGATTTGGACCCCCTGTTTATGAATCATTTAACTAGAAGTGTGGTGCATGCTGCCAGGAACACTTGTCAATTAAAAATTGTAGAACATACTGTGATGCTCTAGAAGATGATGACGATGAGGCACCAAAGGTCCTAATTATTTTCGGATAGGATTACTGCTATCCGGACAAGGAGAGGCAGGAGTCAACTTAGTATTTCGATGCCTGCAGGGTGGGAGTTTATTTGGTACCAAGGGGTAGACAGACACAGTCACAAGAAGGAGTAGGGGATGCCCGATTAACAATAGGGCAATTATAACAGGGATATACTGAAATACTTTTGATCTACCACTTTTATGGTTACCACTACAAGCATAAACTTTAGGCTTACTGCCACTCTTATTCTAATACTAGTTTGTACTGTACTTCTATACTCTAATACTAGTTTATACTGTACTTCTATACTCTAAACCAGAATTCAGTTACATGGGCTACTCTGCACTACATTAGGGTGATCAGAGTCACACATCTACAAAAGAGTCCAGATTTTACAAGAGTCCAGAGATCCGGCGTCTTCGTGTACACCATCGTTCTTCGTTGGTAGCTACAAGAGGAATAAAACAGAACTGTAGAACCCTAATCTCAATTCCCAGCAAGGACCTAGATAAGGCCACTGGGGTGGTGAGAGGTTTGGTAAACAGAACATATATCTTCGGCAAAAGCCCACTCTCTCCGAGGCTGCCAGAATGTAGAACCAAAGCAACTGGTTCCTGAAGTAACACACACTGAAGCAAGAGGTTCCTCGGCCAAAACCCACTTCTAGGGTTGCCAAGGATGAAGAAAGACCAAGATCTGCGTGGCGATGAATCCAATGGAGGACTACCACGATCTGACTGATGCTGCAGCACTCCAAGGGCCAGCTGGACTCGGAAGGAACTCTTGACAGGACCAGGAACCATAAGAATCTGAAGAGATGATGGTTGACTCTGCAATCCTCGGATCAGGAACTAACACAAAACAAAGAAGCGGTGGGCGTCCCGGACTGAAGCCGGCGGACTAGACTTTGTGACGACCAGGATGGGCGCATAGAACAGGTTCTCCAAGATGAGCTCTCTCTCTTCTGTAGAGGGCGACCAACTTCGGGACATCTGGAACAGGAACCATATGGAACAACACTGGCACTGCTGTCGTGATGCGTTTCGGCGGACATACGTTCAAGCTGTGAAAACAAGAAAACGGCGGGTATGACTTGTATGACTGATGACGGACTTGACTTCGGCAGATGACACAAACAGACAGGATGAGTTGATGGATGATCTTCCTGGAGTGAAGAATGTTGGAAGGATGTCTTCTTCTGAGTAGAGACTGATTCTGAGCACGTGGTGTAACAGACCACACTATGAGACTGCAGTGTGGTAAAAGATTGAGACTGTCTTCGTACAGTAGTAAACATATAACTGAAGAATGCCCAAAGAACTGTGGAATAGTACAATAATTTGCCGGAGGAGGGCAAATTATAACTTCCAGGGTAATTGTTACTGATAAGAGCCAATGTCCAGGTGCTTAGAGCAATAGTTCAGGTACTTAGGGCAATAGTTCAGGTACCTCGGACAATAGTTCAGGTACTTCGGACAATAGTTCAGGTACTTAGGGCAATAGTTCAGGTACCTCGGACAATAGTTCAGGTACTTAGGGCAATAGTCCAGGTACCTCAGACAATAGTTCAGGTACTTAGGGCAATAGTTCAGGTACTTAGGGCAATAGTTCAGGTACTTAGGGCAATAGTTCAGGTACTTAGGACAATAGTTCAGGTACTTAGGGCAATAGTTCAGCATAAGCAGAACAGTAATCACAGTAATTTCACAGTTTAGGCAAATAGAACAGTCTCAAATGAACCCCTGTTTCTATAGGTAGGGTATTCTGGAATAGGATCCCTTACTGTACATTGTGGCTAGGGAATCCCTTTAGTACCACTAGGCTGGCTTGCCCTATTCCGCTAGGCCGGGGCCTCCCTGTAGTACTGCTAGGCTGGCTTGCCCTATTCCACTAGGCTGGGGCCTCCCTATAGTACCACTAGGCTGGCTTGCCCTATTCCGCTAGGCTGGGGCCTCCCCTTTAGTACTACTAGACTGGCTTGCCCTATTACGCTAGGCCGGGGCCCCCCTTTAGTACCACGAGGCTGGCTTGCCCTATTCCGCTAGGCCGGGGCCTCCCTGTAGTACCACTAGGCTGGCTTGCCCTATTCCGCTAGGCTGGGGCCTCCCTATAGTACCACTAGGCTGGCTTGCCCTATTCCGCTAGGCTGGGGCCTCCCTGTAGTTCCACTAGGCTGGCTTGCCCTATTCCGCTAGGCTGGGGCCTCCCTGTAGTACCACTAGGCTGGCTTGCCCTATTCCGCTAGGCCAGGGACTCCCTTTAGACCAGGCTTTACCTCAAGCCTAATGCCCTACCTTTACCTCGGGCCTGAAGCCCTACGTTAGCTTGGGCCTGGTACCCCACTTCACAAGTACCAGGCTTTACCTTGGGCCTAATGCCCTACATTTACCGCGGGCCTGAAGCCCTATGTTGCTTTGGCCTGGTGCCCCACCTTAGATTGGGCCTGGTTCCCCACTTAATATTGGGCCTGGTGCCCCACCTTAGATTGGGCCTGGTGCCCCACTTAATACTGGGCATGGTACCCCACTTTATATTGGGCCTGGTGCCCCACTTTATATTGGACCTGGAAGCCCTCTCTTAATTCTGGGCCTGGTGTCCCAGTTTGTACTGGGCCTGGTGCCCCCTCGTTACCTTGGGCCTGGTGCCCCACCTTAGAGTGGGTCTGGTGCCCCAATTTACAATGGGCCTGATGCCTCTCAACACTTTGGGCCTGATGCCCCACTTTATACTGGGCCTAATGCCCTACTTTACATTTGGTCCGGAATTGCCCTTTTAAATGGCGTTGCCCCTTTAAATTCTGCAGGCTCCCAATGCCTGCTGTCATTTATGTGCAGCAAACCCCACCTCCGCTCCGCCCCTAATGAATATTCAAAGGCCTTTTCAATGGCCTCAATGGACTGGCCCTTCCCCGTGGGCGTCGCTAGCCCCACCTCCCTAATTACTATTAAAATAGCGGGTCCTAATGACCCAATGCTCCCTCCGGCGCTCTGCTGCCTTTCGCAAGTGCCTAATGCACTTTTAAATCAAAAATGCAGTCCCCTATGGATACAGGCGGTCAGCACAACGTGTGCTGCCGCCGACTCACCGCTCTGCCATCCTGAAGAGGGTTGTAGTGCTGTCGGGAGGCGGGAGGGATGCTGGCAGTAGGAGGGAATGTTCCGGCAGTGAGAGGGACGACTCTGGGGGGCCTAAGACGGCCTAGGAATGATGCAGCTTGCTTGCTGCCGACGTGGGACCGAATTAAACTTTTCAAGAATCACTTGGGGGCTAAAAATAAATAAACGAAGGGCTTTTAAGCCCATAAAACGCGGCGGGCACAGTGATTTTCTTCGTGGTGCCCCAATGGCACCACCGACTATGGAGTACAGCAGCAGGAGGGATCTTCAGGCAGTAGAGGCAGAGCAGGCACACAGCTAAGTCCTCAGGGATGGCTTCAACCCCCCAGGTAAGCCCTTTCCTTATCCCTTCGACTTACTGTGTCCTCTCTCCTCAACAGCTGCCCAGGAACTGACCAACTGAACTGTTATGGAATTATTTTTAAAAGTTAAAACTGACTGGGTTCTAGAATGGCTGGATTGGAATGCTGTGCATGAGCCACTCAGCACAGCATTCCATCCAGACCATTATGACATGGAATGCTTACAAAATCTATCTTTTGACCAGCTGTAAGTGCACAGGTGCACTTTTTCTATTATTTACAGTGTTTTGTGTGTGTAGGGAGGTTGACTTTTATGTCTTGGGGGCCCCTTCGTACAGTACCCTGCTGCCTACCCCTGCAGCAAGTACTCTAAGCACCTGTGTATTCTGCGTTCATTTAATTTTATTTTATTTTTCTGAAATGACCACCTTTGGGGCATTACAGATTCGGGCCCGCCTAAAAATACATGTCCCCATGTATTCCCTTAACATTCTATAACATCTATCATCTTATCAACCTCTAAAATCTTACTTAATACTCTATGAAGTCTTACGTTAATAAAACACTCCTAAAATCTCTAAAATATTCTTGAAACATCTACTGTACTGTAAATTTTTGTTTTAAAGATTTACCCTAAAGTGACTGTGTCTGGGAAATTACTTGAATTAGATCTACCTGTTGTACCAAGGTATGAGTTGAGAAGCTTCTGTGATATACCTTCTAGGAGGGATACTTGCGTTCGATCTTTGAGATCTGCGGGGTTGGAAGTCAATAGGTTCTGGAACAATACATTCTCCTTCCAGGAAATCCAGTATTTCTGGAGCTAGTACTGGTACACAGTTCAAACGGTCAAGGAAATGCATATGCGAAGTACGAGTCCAAGGTTCTGTACACCAATTTGTTGGTGATTCTGGTTTCCATATTTTGTCTTTGGTGGACTCCTGCCTCTCTTTTGGCGAAGGACTGTCCTGTTATTTAACAATCACAGTGTCTCTGAAAGTGCAAGCTTTGAGTAGGTTGCGATGGACAATTTTGGTGCCATGTCCTAATTCTTGTTGGATCTTGTAGACCGGCAGTTCAGGGTAAGGTATCTCGATGATGTAATAAGGTTCCGATTCCCACTTTGAAGAAAGTTTACTGCATTTCTGGGCTTTCTTCAGCATTACCCTTTCTCCAATAAGTAAAGGTGTAGCTTTGGCCTTGATATCATAGTTGGTTTTCTGCTTCTGCCGTGCTTGTTCCATGTGTTTTCCAACGATCCTTCCAGCTTCTTGTAACCGTTCATTATGTTCTTGGACCCAATTTGTCGCTGGCTTCTTTCCTTTAACTTCTTCTGGTGGCACTTCCAATACTAAGTCCATTGGAAGTCTTCCGTGTCGTCCAAACATCAAATAGTGCGGGGTATAACCTGTGGAGCAATGAATCGTATTATTGTACAGATACGTGAGTTCAGGGAGTAAAGCTGGCCAGAAAGGACGTTTATATTCTGGTAGAGCTCGCAACATTTCTAAAAGAATTTGGTTTGTTCTTTCGCAAAGTCCATTTCCTTGGGGATGGTACACAGTAGTCTTTAACTTATGAGTCCCATATAGAGCACACAGTTTGTGAAAGAGTTGAGATTCGAAAGATGTTCCTTGATCTGTTAGGATTTTAGTGGGGTATCCATAAGGTTGTACAAAACATCTTATAAAGGTTTCAGCAGTAGTTCAAGCAGATAGATCTTTCACTGCACTTGCAACTACGAACTTGGAAAAGTGATCCATCATAGTGAGGATGTAAACATGTCCATTTGAACTAGGATCCAATTTCAAGTGATCAAGAGCAACTAGTTCCAATGGTGCGCTACTGACTGTTGGATGGAGAGGAGCTCTCTGATTCCCCTTTTCCTTGCGCTTTAAGTTGCATGCTGGACATTCCTTACACCATTTTGCTATATCATTGCGCATTCCTACCCAATAGAATCGCCTTCTGATGATAGCTTCTGTTTTCTTGTGACCGAAGTGTCCTGAGTTGTCATGGTATGCTTCCAACACTACTGACGCACTGGTCTTTGGAACTACGATTTGAGTTATTTCTGTGTGGGTGGTGGGATCTCTACTATTCCGAGTTGGTTCTCTACAACCGAGCTGGTTGAGCAAGGAGGTCATGGAAAAGGTAAGGAGGAAAAGAGCTGCCTTTAGGAAATACAAGAAAACAGGAAGGGGGGAGGACAGAGAGGAGTACTTGACAGAATCGAAGGAGGTGACAAGGGCAGTAAGGGGAGCCAAAGCATCTACGGAACTCAGGCTAGCACAAGGCATTAAGAAGGGGGAGAAGGACTTCTTTAAGTACATCAGGGAGAAAAGGAGCTGTAAGGACCACATAGTAAGGATTAGGAAGGAGGGGTTGGGTGGAAGCAGGGTACGATAAAGGCGGAAGCACTAAATGAGTACTTCTGCTCAGTATTTACTAAAGAGAAGAGGGGTGACACCCAAGATGGGTGAAATGGCAGAAGCGGGGAAGTGGTGACAGATGGGGAAATCATGGAGGCAGAGTTCGAGAGGGTTTGAAGGCACTGAGGGTGGACAAGGCACCAGGCCCAGATGGCATCCACCCCAGGGTACTGAAGGAGCTGGCAGAGGTCCTTGCAGGACCTTTGGCAGACCTATTTAATGCCTCACTACATTCGGGGTGTGTACCTCAGGACTGGAGGATGGCTCATGTAGTGCCCCTCCACAAGAGTGGCCCCAAGGATGAAGCGGAAAACTACAGACCAGTGAGCCTCACATCCATCGTGGGTAAGCTAATGGAGACTATCCTGAAGGAGAGGCTGGTGGCCATCTTAGAGGCCAAAGGACTACAGGACAGCAGACAGCATGGCTTCATACGTGGCCGATCCTGCCAAACCAACCTGGTCGGGTTCTATGACTGGGTAACTAGGCAACTGGACAGGGGACATGCAGTGGATGTCCTGTATCTGGACTTCAGTAAGGCATTCGACTCAGTTCCACATGGAAGGCTGGGAAGGAAGTTAGTAGGCACAGGGCAGGTGCAATGCTGGTGAGATGGGTAGGAAACTGGCTGCAGGGAAGGCAACAGAGGGTGGTGGTGGGTGGGGAGCTCTCACACCCAAGGGCAGTGACGAGCGGTGTCCCACAGGGTTCGGTGTTGGGACCAGTGTTATTTGGGATATTCATTGCAGACATATCATGGGACATCAAGAGCAAGATCAGTCTGTTTGCTGATGATACCAAGGTTGGCGCGGTGGTGGATGACCTAGGGGGATGGCAGGGGTTGCACGATGATCTGGCAAAGCTTGAAACCTGGTCAGACACCTGGCAACTGGGCTTTAATGCCAAAAAGTGCAAGGTGATGCATTTTGGGATGAAGAACCCAAGGAGGACTTACCAGCTAGGGGGAGTGCAGCTAGCCCAGACAGAGGAGGAGAAGGATCTGGGTGTGCTCATCACAGGGTCAATGAACAACTCGGCACAGTTTAGGAAGGCAGCTGCAAAGGCCAACAAAATGCTGGGTTGTATTGCAAGGGTATATCCTCAAGGAGGAGGAGGTGATTCTGTCACTGTATAGGTCATTAGTTAGACCACACCTGGAGTACTGCGTGCAGTTCTGGCGTCCTATCTGAAGAGGGACATTAAGTTACTGGAGGAGTGCAGCGAGGGCGACAAAGATGATCAAGGGTCTGGGGACTTATCATATGAGAGGAGGTTGAAGGAGTTGAACATGTACTCACTGGAGGAGAGGAGAGACAGGGGACATGATTGAAACCTTTAAATACATGAAAGGAATAAACAAGACAGGTACAGAGGGCTGTTCAAAGTAAGGAGGAGAGGCCACCAGGGCCATGATATGAGACTGGAGCGAGGAAGGTTCAGGAGGGAGATGAGGAGACACTTTTTACAGAGAGGGTGGTGGCTGGGTGGAATGCGTTACCTGCAGAAGTGGTATGCAGTAGAACAGTGGACTGCTTCAAACGAGGATGGGACAGGACAAGGGGGAGGGTTAATGAAGGGGAAGGGTGGAAGGGAGGGGCAGCTGCAGAATAAGGGGTGCTAGCTGCACATTCGAGCAGACTTGATAGACCTCTAGGCCTTTATCCGCTGGCAAATTTCGTATGTTCGTATTCTTCACCAGACGATCATCTTCTATTGTCAAGCGAGTCCTGTGCCTCCACAGTTTCATCATCTCTGTGGTCGATTTCCTTCTTTCTTTTCTGTTCATGTGCTTCTGTTGCACAACTAGATCTTTCACTTGGCACACTATGGGGTCTTGGCTTTGTAGTTTCGCCCATAGGTTCTTTTGATTAGCAATCATGTCATCTACTTCTGGTTGATCTTCCTCTCTAACCTCAGGAGCAAGTTGACAGCATGCCTGTACAATCTCAGCTGGTACCTGTAGAAAAGGTGGCATTTCAATATTTTCCAGCGGGGTGTCATCTATTTCTACTTCTCTGTGTTCAGGCATCCGGGACAAGGCATCAGCATTCACATTCAATTTACCTGAGCGATACTTGATGGAAAATCTGTAATTTGTGAGTCGAGAAGCCCACCTTGCTCGAGGGCTTCTAGCTTTGCAGTATTCAGGTGTGCTAACGGATTATTGTCTGTGAAGACTGTGAAAGGGTGGCAGCCAAATATTGTTTAAGTTTTTCAGTGATGGCCCAGACTAGCGCCAAAAACTCCAATTTAAAAGAGCTATAGTGGGCGTCGTTCCTCTCGGAGCCTCTTAATCCTCTACTGGCGTAGGCTATTACCCTTTCCACACCATTTTGTTCTTGTGCGAGTACCGCACCCAATCCTCTGTTGCTGGTGTCTGTATACAATAGAAATGGTTTCACATAGTCTGGATACGCCAAGATGGGAGCTTCAGTAAGTATTGTCTTTAGTTGATCGAAGGTCTCTTGTTGCTCGGTACCCCATGTAACCAGGTGATTCTTCGGGACTCTACCTTCTGCTGATCCTCTCAGGAGTTTGTGCAAAGGCAGAGCAATCTCTGAGAAATTCTTAATAAACCTTCGGTAGTATCCAACAAATCCCAAGAATTTCCGGACCTCTCTGATGGTGGTAGGAACAGGCCATTTCTTAACAGCATCGATCTTCTCTGGGTCTGGCGTCACTCCATCTGTGGAGACTATATGTCCCAGGTAACTTACTTTGGTCTGCAGCAGGTGACATTTGGATGGATTAATTTTCAGCCCATACTGGATCAACTTTTGGAATACTTCATCCAGGTGACGCAGATGATCTTCATGCGTTTTGGAATATATGATAATATCATCCAAATACAACAGCAGGGTGTCAAAATTTCGGCTCCCAAGACAGTGTTCCACTAGCCTTTGGAAAGTTCCAGGTGCATTACACAAGCCAAAAGGCATCCTAGTGAATTCAAATAAACCCATGGGAGTAATAAAAGCTGTCTTCTCCTGATCCTGGGGCGCCATAGGAACCTGCCAGTATCCACTGGTCAGATCTAGAGTGGAGAATACGGCTGCTGACTGAAGAGCCGTGAGGGAATCCTCGATCCTAGGCAGAGGGTATGCGTCTTTGTGAGTGATGGCATTCAACTTACGGTAATCCACACAGAATCGGATCTTACCATCCTTCTTGACCAGAACAATTGGCGCTGCCCAAGGGCTGTGACTTTCTCTTATCACATTCACCTCTTTCATCTCCTTGATCATCTCTTTGACCTGCTGGTACATAGCTGGTGGAATCGGCCTAAATCTCTCTCGGATAGGTGGATGTCCATGGGTACTGATGTGATGTTGTACCCCACAAGCTGACCCAAAATCCAAGGGGTGTTGGCTGAAAGCTTCTTTCTGGTGCAAAACCACCTCCAAAACATCAGCTTTTTGCTTCATGCTGGTCTTTGCATTGCCAACTTTGATCTCCTTGGTCCACTCTGGTCTCTGGTCACTTTCTATCCCATCCTCCGCACTTTCTCCATTTCTTCCCCAGCTTCAACAATATCCTGCAAACATACTGTGTGGATCTGCACAACCGGCTGGTTCCGGTACAGCTGTACGTCATGAGTCCCGTAATTGAGCACTCGGACTGGTATCCTACCTCGGATCACCGTGGCCACACTTCTAGCCACTATTATGGGCTCTTCCTTATTCATTGGGTAGGGTTCTACTAGGGCGTCATAGTCTTGACCCCTCGGGCCCACCTTTGCTTTGCACCACAAAGTTGTTTCAGTGCCCGGCTTTAAGGTTACAGGTCTAGCATCTGTCACCCATACCTTACCGATTTCACCCTTGGCATTGGCGAATCTTTGGTGGCATTGCAAATAGTGTATGGTCTGTTGCAGGGCATGCTTCTCTACTCGAGGCACGTGTTTGGCTTACTGCTGGAGGATGCTCACTAGTTCGCCGAAACAATTCCGTAGAATTTTCATCCCGAGAATGAGTGGTGGTAGCTGATCACTCTCAATGTCGCTCCCAATGATGCCTGTGCTATGCTGAATGTTCGTCCCTAGCTGTACATCAGCTTCCAGGTAACCTAAATATGAGACTTCATCCCCATTGCTTGCGATCAACTTTACCCAAGATCTAGGAGGTGGCTTCAGATCATTGGGCGTCCAGTACCTTCGAACTCTCTTCTTTGCAGGGTGGTGACTTGCAATCCGGTGTCCAATAGCGCCATTAGCTCGATGCCATCGACCTTAACTGGGAATCATGGGGCTGTCGCCAACAAAACACGACTGTTCTAGCGGGACTGCTGGACCTGCTCGGCTATTCTTCGGGGGTCGGTCCTCATCTCTGAAGAATTCCCGTTTAAACTTAAGGTGGTATTGACTTGCTGACCACATCTCCATTCAACATGACCACTCACACCACACCGGCGACATATGGGCCTTCCTTGGCCATCAAATCGATCTGTGGAGCGTCTCCCTTCACTCCTCCTCGAGTGGTTCATTCGATTATGCTTCCTCTCTTTCTCCGATGGGCTGAAGCTTTTCTCGTTCTTCCACCCAGCTTTCCAACTCTGCATCTCTTTATGCATTTCTGCCATCTGGTTGGTCAGCATAGCAATCTGTTCCGTCAGCTCTGAATGTTGTTGAGCGCCCGTCTGTACAGAGCATATCGGGGGTCTGTGACCTTGGGTCAGGTATATGATCATGTTCGGAATGCCGGCTCGGGTATGCAACAGCTTCTCTTCCTGGCTCTCATCTTCGTAAGGACACCTCTGGTTGGAGGCCTAATTGCCAAGACTGATCTTCTTTCCAACCCTTGTTAGTGTAGTTCGGACATTGAGTTCCCACAGAGATTTGGGGATATGCTGGAGCTTCCTCTCTAGGATGCCCTGAACCAAATATTCGGATGGCTTTCTCTTTAAAATCCAGAAAGTCAACTTCAGGGTTCTGCAAATGCAGCATCCGTAGTTCTCTTTTCAAGGCCTTGCTTTGTACTCCTTCCACAAATTTCTCGACTAGAACTCTGTCTGCATCCCGGACCTCTGCCGCGTCTACTCTCTCTATTGCTCGTAACAGCTCTTGTAGACTCAATGCAAACTCTCTCAGGGTCTCTTGAGACTTCTGGGTACGTGAAAAGAACTTCATCTTGAGGTCGGACACGGTCCTAGCATCGAAAATCTGCTGCAACCTCTGGAGTATCTGGTCTGCTGTGGGTTTTGCTCCACTCGGCCATGATTGCACTTCACGGTGGGCAGCTCCCTTCAATTGCCCGATCAAAATTTCAACTTTTTGTGGCTCTGGGATTTGATACAACCGGAACATGGCTTGCATTTTTGAATGGAATTCTCCCAGGTTGCTGGTACCGTTCCCATTTTTCTCTCCAGAAAACTGCGGAAGCCATGGCGCTCCAAAGTAGTATGGCATGGTTATGGGGAAGGGTGGGATACTCCCTCTAAGTCCATCTCGGTCTCCTCCAGACAATTCATTACTTCCCCCTGGCTCCATTGGTACTTCCTACTAAGCCACTCCAACTTTGGACTCCTCGGATAAATTATCTCTATCCTGCCGACTACGCCAGAAATTTATTAGTATGTGGTTCTCTGTTGAAGGTGAGAGTGCGCTCTACTCTAAGGTGGTGAAAAGAGATGAGCAAGGCACCAAAGGTCCGAATTAAAATTTTGGATAGGATAACTGCTATCCGGATAAGGAGAGGCAGGAGTCAACTTAGTGTTTTGATGCCCGCAGGGTGGGAGTTTATTTGGTACCAAGGGGTAGACAGACACAGTCACAAGAAGGAGGAAGGGGGGGTTGCCCGATTAACAATAGGGCAATTATAACAGGGATATACTGAAATACTTTCGATCTACCACTTTTATGGTTACCACTACAAGCATAAACTTTAGGCTTACTGCCACTCTTATTCTAATACTAGTTTGTACTGTATTTCTATACTCTAATACTAGTTTATACTGTACTTCTATACTCTAAACCAGAATTCAGTTACATGGGCTACTCAGCACTACATTAGGGTGATCAGCATCACACATCTACAAAACAGTCCAGATTTTACAAGAGTCCAGAGATCCGGCATCTTCGTGTACACCGTGGTTCTTCGTTGGTAGCTACAAGGGGACTAAAACAGAACTGTAGAACCCTAATCTCAATTCCCAGCAAGGACCTAGATAAGGCCACTGGGGTGGTGAGAGGTTTGGTAAACAGACCATATATCTTCGGCAAAAGCCCACTCTCTCTCCGAGGCTGCCGGAATGTAGAACCAAAGCAACTGGTTCCTGTAGTAACACACACTGAAGCAAGAGGTTCCTCAGCCAAAACCCACTTCTAGGGTTGCCAAGGATGAAGACAGACCAAGATCTTCGTGGTGATGAATCCAATGGAGGACTACCATGATCTGACTGATGCTGCAGCACTCCAAGGGCCAGCTGGATTCGGAAGGAACTCTGACAGGACCAGGAACCATAAGAATCTGAAGAGATGATGGCTGATTCTGCAATCCTCGGATCAGGAACTAACACAAAACAAAGAAACGGTGGACGCGTCCCGGACTGGGCTTCGATGGACTCGACTTTCGGCGAATGACCAGGATGGGGCGCAGAACAGGTTCTCCAAGATGAGATCTCTCTCTCTCTTCTGTAGCGGGCGACCAGCTTCGGGACATCTGGAACAGGAACCATATGGAACGACACTGGCACTGCTGTTGTGATGCGTTCCGGCGGACATACGTTCAAGCTGTGAAAACAAGAAAACGGCGGGTACAACTTGTACGACTGATGACGGACTCGACTTTGGCGGACGACACAAACGGACGGGATGAGTTGATGGATGATCTTCCTGGAGTGAAGAACGTTGGAAGGATGTCTTCTTCTGAGTAGAGACTGATTCTGAGCATGTGGTGTAACAGACCACACTATGAGACTGCAGTGTGGTAAAAGATTGAGACTGTCTTCATACAGTAGTAAACATATAACTGAAGAATGCCCAAAGAACTGTGGAATAGTACAATAATTTGCCGGAGGAGGGCAAATTATAACTTCCGGGGTAATTGTTACTGATAAGGGCCAATGTCCAGGTGCTTAGAGCAATAGTTCAGGTACTTAGGGCAATAGTTCAGGTACCTTGGACAATAGTTCAGGTACTTCGGACAATAGTTCAGGTACTTAGGGCAATAGTTCAGATACCTCGGACAATAGTTCAGGTACTTAGGACAATAGTTCAGGTACCTCGGACAATAGTTCAGGTACTTAGGGCAATAGTTCAGGTACTTAAGACAATAGTTCAGGTACTTAGGGCAATAGTTCAGGTACTTAGGACAATAGTTCAGGTACTTAGGGCAATAGTTCAGGTACTTAGGACAATAGTTCAGGTACTTAGGGCAATAGTTCAGCATAAGCAGTACAGTAATCACAGTAATTTCACAGTATAGGCAAATAGAACAGTCTCAAATGAACCCCTGTTTCTATAGGTAGGGTATTCTGGAATAGGATCCCTTACTGTACGTTGTGGCTAGGGAATCCTTTAGTACCACTAGGCTGGCTTGCCCTATTCCGCTAGGCCGGGGCCTCCCTATAGTACCACTAGGCTGGCTTGCCCTATTCCGCTAGGCCGGGGTCTCCCCTTTCGTACCACTAGACTGGCTTGCCCTATTACGCTAGGCCGGGGCCCCCCTTTAGTACCACGAGGCTGGCTTGCCCTATTCCGCTAGGCCAGGGCCTCCCTGTAGTACCACTAGGCTGGCTTGCCCTATTCCGCTAGGCCGGGGCCTCCCTATAGTACCACTAGGCTGGCTTGCCCTATTCCGCTAGGCCAGGGCCTCCCCTTTAGTACCACTAGACTGGCTTGCCCTATTACACTAGGCCAGGGCCTCCCTGTAGTACCACTAGGCTGGCTTGCCCTATTCCGCTAGGCCGGGGCCTCCCTATAGTACCACTAGGCTGGCTTGCCCTATTCCGCTAGGCCAGGGCCTCCCCTTTAGTACCACTAGACTGGCTTGCCCTATTACGCTAGGCCAGGGCCTCCCTGTAGTACCACTAGGCTGGCTTTCCCTATTCTACTAGGCTGGGGCCTCTCTGTAGTACCACTAGGCTGGCTTGCCCTATTCCGCTAGGCCAGGGACTCCCTTTAGACCAGGCTTTACCTCAGGCCTAATGCCCTACCTTTACCTCGGGCCTGAAGCCCTACATTAGCTTGGGCCTGGTGCCCCACTTCACAAGTACCAGGCTTTACCTCGGGCCTAATGCCCTACATTTACCGTGGGCCTGAAGCCCTACGTTGCTTTGGCCTGGTGCCCCACCTTAGATTGGGCCTGGTGCCCCACTTAATACTGGGCCTGGTGCCCCACCTTAGATTGTGCCTGGTGCCCCACTTAATACTGGGCCTGGTGCCCCACTTTATATTGGACCTGGAAGCCCTCTCTGAATTCTGGGCCTGGTGCCCCACTTTGTACTGGGCCTGGTGCCCCTCATTACCTTGGGCCTGGTGCCCCAATTTACAATGGGCCTGATGCCCCTCAACACTTTGGGCCTGATGCCCCACTTTATACTGGGCCTAATGCCCTACTTTACATTTGGTCCGGAATTGCCCTTTTAAATGGCGCTGCCCCTTTAAATTCTGCAGGCTCCCAATGCCTGCTGTCATTTATGTGCAGCAAACCCCACCTCTGCTCCACCCCTAATGAATATTCAAAGGCCTTTTCAATGGCCTTAATATACTGGCCCCCTCCCCATGGGTGTCGCTAGCCCCGCCTCCCTAATTACTATTAAAATAGCGGGTCCTAATGACCCAATGCTCCCTGCGGTGCTCGGCTGCCTTTCGCAAGCACCTAATGTGCTTTTAAATCAAAATTGCAGTCCCCTATGGATACAGGCGGTCAGCACAACATGTGCTGCCGCCGACTCACCGCTCTGCCATCCTGAAGAGGGTTGTAGTGCTGTCAGGAGGTGGGAGGGACGCTGGCAGAGGGAGAGAATGTGCCAGCAGAAAGAGGGATGACTCTGGGGGGCCTAAGACGGCCGAGGAATGATGCAGCTTGCTTGCTGCCGACATGGGACCGAATTAAACTTTTCAAAAATCACTCGGGGGCTAAAAATAACTAAACGAAGGGCTTTTAAGCCCATAAAACGCGGCAGGAACGACGATTTTCTTCATGGTGCCCCGATGGCACTACGGAGTACAGCAGCAGGAGGGATCTTCAGGCAGTAGAGGCAGAGCAGGCACACAGCTAAGTCCTCAGGGATGGCTTCAACCCCCAAGTAAGCCCTTTCCTTATCCCTTCAACTTACTGTGTCCTCTCTCCTCAACAGCTGCCCAGGAACTGACCAACTGAACTATTATGGAATTATTTTTAAAAGTTAAAACTGACTGGGTTCTAGAATGGCTGGATTGGAATG
Source organism: Neoceratodus forsteri (assembly GCA_016271365.2). NCBI lineage: Eukaryota > Metazoa > Chordata > Ceratodontiformes > Ceratodontidae > Neoceratodus > Neoceratodus forsteri. Next base: position 480,292,215 of record CM028131.1, read on the forward strand.
CTGTGCATGAGCCACTCAGCACAGCATTCCATCCAGACCATTATGACATGGAATGCTTACAAAATCTATCTTTTGACCAGCTGTAAGTGCACAGGTGCACTTTTCCTATTATTTACAGTGTTTTGTGTGTGTAGGGAGGTTGACTTTTATGTCTAGGGGCCCCTTCGTACAGTACCCTGCTGCCTACCCCTGCAGCAGGTACTCTAAGCACCTGTGTATTCTGCGTTCATTTAATTTTATTTTATTTTTCTGGAATGACCACCTTTGGGGCATTATAATATCAGTAACTCTGCTGTAATTCTCCTGCAGTGTTTTCCTTTTGCCTCAAGATGGCACTATACATCTAGTTACTGCTACACTGTTTCTGCATACATTATATCACTTCTTCTTAGTTTGTTCTGGGAAACAGGGGTAAGACAGAGGGGACAGGACAGAAAAGATGCACAAGACACCCTGTACGGCTGGACCAGGGGAGAAACAAAGAACACGATATAGAAAGAGGATTCCACTGCCCAAAACAGAAAAAGTGTGGGGTGTCTTGTTTTGTACTAATCAAAACAAAGGGTTCTTTAGATTCATTTAACACTTTATTCCAGCACAGCTTATACTGCATACAGATGAGCTAACTGTTCTTTTGCAGTTATGCAGACAGACTGTCTCCCATGGTATCCTGCTTCTCACATGACCTGTAACTCTCTCCATGTAACTTGCAACACTGACACATTTGCATTTAATAACATTCATACATTTGCGTGTATCTTATCAACACATCCCCCTTTTCCTAATAAAAAATATATAGTTTTTTTTAACATAGACAAAAGGTTACATATTGCTTTTGTTCATGCCCTCTAAATAAAATTCAAGCTACCACTGTTTTTTTTTCACAAGAAAACATTTGCTATCACGTTATATTTTAACATGATTCAATAAGTCTCTTTGTTTTTTTTATTAGCCTACCACATATCGATCTACCCATCTGTTCAGTAGTCTTAGCTCTAACAGTTTCATTTGACATTTTCATTTCAGTATTGTCTTTCAATATGTCAGGAAAGTCAGGTAAAGTCCTTTCTGGAGAATTTCTGTTCAGGATCATCACTTATAGGCATTTCACTTTCAGTATATTGTTTTTCTGATAAGTTCATGGGTCTCTCCAGCAAAGCCACTGGTTCAGTAGGTAAAGTCACTGGTGGTACAGAAAAGTGTACTGACTTTGCAGGTACTAGCATCAAATGTATCCTGTTTTGTCTTATCAAATGTCCACTTTCAATAGGTACCAAATAGGATCTTGTAGCCACAAATCTCTTAATTATTGTCAGTTCTCCCCAGCAACCATCACTTCTCACTTGAACTGTTTCTCCAGTTTGCAGTGGTCTGTGATACTTTGCTGTTTTGTTATATGTAACACATTGTTTCTTAAATTGCAAAGTCTTTTTTTTCTCAGTATACGTTTATTGTCTAATTTTAACTTGGGTAATCAGGAACAAATCTGGTGTCCCATGAACAATTCAGCAGGTGATATGCCACATTCCAGTGGTGTTACTCTGTAGTTCAGTAAAGCAATTGATGGGTCAGTGTTTGCATCTCTAGTTTATTTCAGTAAAGTCTTTATGATTTTCACTTCACATTCTGCTAACCCATTTCCTTGTGGATATGTAGGACTTGAGGTGATATGACTGAAACCCTAAGATTTTGCAAAAGCTTTAAATCCTGCACTTGCAAACTGAGGTCCATTATCAGCCCTTACAATCTGTGGTATGCCAAGTCTTGCAAAAATTATTTTAAGTTCTTGTACAACTTGTCTGGATGTGGGTGCCTGAAGTTCAACAACTTTTGGGTAACAAGAAAATACATTAATCACAGCCATGTACTCTCTACCTTGTAGAGTAAATAAATCTACACCTACTTTTTCCCAAGCTTTGGCATTTTCTGAGCCTGAAATCAAAGGTTCTTTCTGCAGAGCAGTCTTGTATTTCTGACACATGCAACAAGCCCAAACTGTATTTTCCACATCTTTAGTGATTCCAGGCCAATACGTGGTATCTCTTGTTCTGCGTTTACATTTAGCAATAGCCATATAACCTTCGTACATTTTATGGAGCATTTCCTTTCTTACTGTACTAGGAACTACAAATTCTATCACCTTTCAGTAATACTCCATCAACCAGAGGTTAATCAGCCTGAAGTGACACATACCTTTGTGGTATATACTGTCCTTTTCATCCACTATGCATAGCTTTCACTACAGCTTGCAAAATTGCATCAGCTGCAGTTTTAGATTGCAGTCTTTTCCACATCTGTGCTGAGACAGCTCCTGAATATTTTATTCCATTTATGTGAACATCAGCTTCTGTTTCCAAGTTTTGATCATTGGTTCTGTGAGTCTCATCCCAGGTTCTTGACAAAGCATCAGACACAATCAAATGCTTTCCTGGTGTGTATTCTAGTTGGTAATCATAATTTTGTAGTTTGATTAAAAGTCTTTGTATCCATAGTGGTGCTGGCCATAAGTCTCTTTTTGAAATAGTAATTAGCAGTTTATGATATGTTTCAATAACAACGGGAGATCCATAAATGTAATTATGAAATGTGTCACATCCAAATGTAATGCCCAACATCTCTTTTTCTATTTTACCATATTTGTATTCTGTTTTAGTGAATGCTCAGGATGCATAGGCAACAGGTATCCAGCTTTTATTTCTCAGTTGTAAAAAAAACAGCTCCCATGCCATGCCAGGGAGACAGTATAGTGCAGTGGTTTAAGGCTCTGAGCTGCAAATCTGGAGACCTGGGTTTGAGTCCCACAGCCCCCACTTGCATATTGTGTGACCCTGAGCAAGTCACTTAACTTCCCTGTGCTCCCAGGTTGCACCTGTAAGCAAGCTTTCAGCTTAGTGTGCCACTCCTGGTTAAAGAATTGCATCCTTTGAGACATCCATGGAAACTTTTGTTGGCCAAGAGATATCAGAATATTGCAAAGTAGGTGCTGTTGTCAAACATCTTTCTATTACTTTAAATTCTTGGTCATGTGACAGTCAAGAACCATTCACTTGACTTCACCAGTAGTTTTCTCAGGTTACATGTCTTATCAGCTACATAGTTAATGAACTTTCCAAGGTAGTTTACCATTTCCAGAAAACGCTGTAAATCTTTTTTATTCTTTGGCTCTAGTGCACTGCTTGCATTTTGGCTGGGCCAGGCTTTACACCCCCAGCTGAAAGAATCTCACCCAAGTACAGGATTTCTCTTTTCTTTATCTGGCACTTTTGTTTATTCAGTTTAAGTCCTTTTTTTTCTGGCAATTTGTAGCACTTTTTTCAACCAACAGTCTTGTTCCTTAGCTGTCCTGCCCCAGATCAGAATGTCATCAATGTAAACTTTTAACTCCTTAAGTTTCTTCCAACAGTTGTTGCATTCTTCTATGAAAGATTGCTGAACAAATGCCAAATGATAATCTTTTAAAACAGTCTCTTCCAAAGAGAGTGTTAAAAGTACATAAGCAAGCACTCTCAAGTGTCAGTGGTTTTTGCCAGAATCCAGAGGAGGCATCCAATTTTGAAAAATACTTGGCCTCTGCCACTTCACCAAGAATTTCATGTCTAGTAGGAATAGAGAAGTGTTCTCTTTTAATGCAAGAATTTAAGTCTTTTGGATCCCAACACAAATGTGCTGATCTATCTTTTTTCTCTATGATCACCAAAGAGTGAACCCAGGGTGTTGGTTCTTCCACCTTTTCTATTACATCCATTTCTATTAAACACTGCAATGCTTTTTTCAGACTGCCTCTCAGCACAACAGGTACTCTTCAGGAAGTATGTATCACTGGCACTGCAGTCTCAGAAAATGTTATCTGATGTGTAATCAGTAACACATCCAGTCTCTTAAAAACATCATCGTATTCAGCCATAATCTTGTCAATGGGACCCAACTTCTGACTAGTTTCAAGACCCAAAATTGGCTATTTGTCTCTGGTGACAATGACAAAATTGTATTTACTGACCTTGTCTTTATGCCTCAGGTGCAGAGTACAGTATCCTATTGTGAGTATACTTAGTCCATTTGTATGCCTTTACAACAGTAGTCTGTTTTTTTGAGCTGTGATCTTTTTGATAGCTGACACCACAGTTGAGCTGGCAATACATTTATTTCAGCACCAGTATCCGTCATGTACTGAACCTTCACGCCATTAGTATCTATTTGAATAGTCCATTCCTTTTTCTCTGAGAAGCCTTGCTTTTCTATTACCCCTAAAAAAAAAAAGTCATTTTGACTGCTTAAATCTTGCATTTCAGTAACAAGCAAGTACAGCTTTTTTCTGTCTACAAAATCTAGTGAAATGATTAATTTTTTCATAGAATCTGCATTGCTGACCAACAGCTGAACAGTTTCTGTAGGCATGCTCTTTTCCACATTTACCACATACTTTGCTTGCAAACTTTCTTTGCATCATTGCAGTCTTTCATTTCACATTTTAAGTCTTGCCTTATTAAACTTGTAAGATACTTTTGCACTTGTGTCTGTGCTGTATGCACTGCTGCTACATCCATTTTGTCTCTTTTTACCTTAGTACTCTTAATCATTTCCATTTGCATCTGAGTTTGCTTGGTGGCCTCTCAAATCTGAACAGCTTTTTCCATTGTAAACTTACAGTCTCTTAGTAAACGTTCTTTCACTTTTTCATCATAACAACCCACAACTATTTGGTCTTGTATCAAAGAACTGCGAACAGCACCAAAATTATAAGACTGAGCTTTTGGTTTTGAGTCAGTAACACATTCTTCTATAGTTTCTTGCTCCTTCTGCATTGAGGATCTAAATCTATATATATCTCTCATAAGTCTCATTTTTTCTGGGCACACCATAAACTTCAAACTACTCCATCACAGTATCGTAATTCTCACTACCAGCTGCAGACAATTGAAAAGAATTGTATATGTCTAGAGCTTCTGAGCCTGCTGCAGTCAGTAATAATGCTACTTTTTGTGAGCTCTCTTTCTCATCTATTTCAGTTGCTTTTAAATACAAATTAAAACATTGCTTGAAATGTTTCTGTGTTTCTTCTAAATTGCCCACAAACCTGATCTCTGGCAGTGTTCTTAGTCGCTCCATTTCAGCAGACTCCAGTATCAATAAGATCAGCAAGTAATATCTGCGTTCATTTGATCCCTTATCACTCCGCAGCAAATACTGTTACTTTTCCACAAGATTTCACCGTCTTAGTGTTTTTCTTCATATTCTCAGAAAATCCCCCAACCACTCCTGGTACCATGTCTTGTTTTGTAGTAATCAAAACAGAAAGTTCTTTAGATTCATTTAACAACACTTTTTTCCAGCATAGCTTATACAGCATACAGATGAACTAACTGTTCTTTTGCAGCTATGCAGACATACTGTCTCCCATGGCATCCTGCTTCTCACATGACCTGTAACTCTCTCCATGAAACTTACAACACTGTCACATTTGCATTTAATAACATTCATACATTTACGTGTATCTTATCAACATGAGAGGGGTCTATCTTCTCTTTCTCTTGTTTCTATATTTCAATTGCTTAAACAGTATTAGGAGACATCAGGCCTCTCACACATGTACTGTATTTTGATTTACAGCAGTAACCACATGTAACTATGCATAGTACTGGGAGGAGAACAGAAGTTCACTATTTTGATTTTGATGGACAGAAAGAAAAAAAAAATTACATAATGGACATTTTGCATACATCTGTGAAAAACTGCAAACAATACAGAATATGTGATACTTTTAATACTCGGTCACCACCTCAACTATCCTTTGGCAACTATCATGGTTGAGGGAATGGTGCAGAGAGGAGGGGTTCAGCTACACTGGGGACTGGGGATCCACTTGGAGGGATAAGCACTTTTACAGGGTTGATGGCCTGCATCCATCCAGGAAGTGAACCACAGTCTTCAGTGGACAGTATAGATGTTACTTTAATGAACATTTAAACTAGCCATGTGGGGGTAGAGGAAGAAATTAGAGAGGCAGTAACACCGCCACCCACAGACTGAACTAGAAAGTAGGGAGAAGCCAAGGGAATGGAATCCCCCAGGGTGGAACTTAATAAAGGAAACAGGATGGTAGAAATTAAGAGGAGGTGGGAACTGAAGCATTAAAAAGAGAGGGAGGACAGAGAGAGGGCAAAAAGTAAAACAGGGGGTACAAAGCAGAGAGGAAACAAAATCTGGAAGGCCATGTGTGTGAATGCTAGAAGTCTAGAAAATAAGATTCCGTACTTAGTGGCCATAGTGGCAGAGGCCGACCTGGATATTGTGGCTATTACTGAATTATGGTGCCCTGAAAACCATGACTGGGAAATGGCCAAACCAGGTTATACTCTGTTCAGGAGGGACTGGGTGGGAAGGAAAGGAGGTGGTGTGGTGCGTTATGTGAGGGGAGGCATAAAAGTGATGGAGATACAAGGAATACAGGGGGAGCAGAAGTACAGTGTGTCACCCTAGAAATGGTGACTAGAGCCTGTATTCACATTGGCATAATCTACAGCCTGCCAGCACAGGGAGAGGACTTACATAAGGTACTGGTGGAAGCCATTAGCAAGATGGAAAAAAGGGGGAGGTGATGCTAGTGGGGGACTACAGTCTGCCTGATGTAGATTGGAGATTCCCACCTGTGGCTTCAGCTATAAGCACAGACATCCTGAACTCCCTGCATGGGACACTCCTGAGGCAACTAGTCAATGAACCCACTTGTGATGGGACAATACTGGACCTTGTACTCAGTAACAGGGACAGTGTTGCAGACATCAAAGTGGGAGGCCATCTGGGGAACAGTGACCACCATACAGTGTAGTTCAAGATAAGGACAGCCACAGAATTGCACCACATAAGGGTGAGGTTCCTAGACTTCAGGAGGGAAGATTTTAAAAAGATGGGTGAATGCTTCAAGGATGACCTAGCAGGGGGGAATAACTTGACTGGGGTGGCGGAACAGTGGACAAAGCCAAAAAGGACCATAGTGAAGGCAACAAACCTCTGCATCAAGCAAGTGAGCAAAAGCAAGAGGAGAAAGAAACCACTATGGTTCTTGAAAGAGGCAGTGGAAAAGGTAAAGGATAACAGGGAAGCATTAAGAAGATAAAGAAATGCAGAGAGAGGAGAACAGGAAGTTGTGTCAGGGGAAACAGAGGGAAGCAGGGAGAGCAGTAAGGAGCACAAAGGCACAAGCTGAAGAGAGAATAGCCCAGGTGGTGTAATGGGGGGGAGCAAGACATTTTTTAGGTATGTAAGTGAAATGAGGATGACCAATGGTGGGATGTAAGGTTAAAAAAGGAAGTGGGGACTGAGCAGAGGGGGACCAGGAAAAGGCAGACATCCTGAGCAAATACTTTTGTTCAGTGTTTACAGTTGAAGGAGAAGGGGAGGGGCCACAAAAAAGTGATGGGAGGGATGGAGGGAGGGAGGGAGGGGGAGGTGGACACTAGTCCATTTTCAGAGGTTAAAGTCCTGAAGGGACTCACTTACCTGACGTGAACAACGTAATGAGGTCAGATGGGGTGCATCCAAGGGTGTTGATGGAGCTCAGGAAGATACTGGCTACACCTCTGACAGTCCTATTTAACAGCTCATAAGAAACAGGAGGGGTTCGCGGAGGACTAGAGGAGGGCAGATGTAGTCCCACTTCACAAAAGTGGCAGCAGGGAGGAGGCTGGCAATTATAGGCCAGTCAACCTGACCTTGGTTGTGGGAAAGTTAATGCAATCACTGCCGAAGGAAAGGATTGTGGAATATCTTTAATCCAGTGTGTTACAAGACCCAAGACAACATGGATTCATGGGGGGGGGCATTTCAAATGACTCTGATAGGTTTATTTGATTGGGTGGCCAAGGAATTAGATCAGGGTGGAGCAGTGGAGGCCTACCCAGATTTCAGTAAAGCTTTCAACACTGTTCCACATAGAAGACTAGGAAGCAATCTAGGTAGCTTAGAAGTGAGTCCAAAAGTGGAAAACTATCTTTATAAGTGACACTGGAGAGAAGCTGGAAGGAAAGATCTGCTTCTTTGCAGATGACTCCAAAATCTGCAGTAGGTTGGACACTCTGGGGGAGTGTGTGTGTGGAAAGGATGGGCAGAGACCTGAGAAAACTAGAGGAGTGGTCAAGGGTATGGCAGCTGGGTTTCAGTGCAAAAAAGTTCAAAGTAATGCACTTGGGGCAAAGAAACCCAGGGCAGAGTAAAAATGGTAGGAGTGGTACTGATGACCACCAGCAGGAAAGAGACTTGGGGGTAATTATATCAGATGACCTAAAGGTGGTCAAGCAGTGCAACAAGGCAATTGGGAGGACTAGTTGGATGCCGGGGTGCATAGAAAAGGGTATCACCAGCAGAAAGTAGGAGGTGGTATTATCTCTGTATAGATTTCTCAGGAGATCCCCCCTAGAGTACTGTGTCCATTTCTATAGAACACATCTACGGAAGAACATGGACAGAGTGGAGGCAGTAGGTGTGGCAGTACATGTTTATAACATAAATAGCTAAGTAAAAGAGAAGAGTCATAGTGATGCTGTTTTTTGTAATCTATCTGGTTTCCTTATGTGGCCCACCCTTCCCCAATGCCTAGGGGCAAACTGATGGTCCAGGGGAGGGAGTGTACAGCACATCCCAGCACAGAAATCTCACCAGAAATATCCCAGCCACAGGTTCAAAGCATGGAAAGACAAAAATATGGGCCTACCTGGAGATGACTTCAAGGTGGCAGGAAAACTCCAGGACTTATGACCACGAACACACAGGGCACCCCTCTCCACCAAAGATCCTTGGCCTCTAGGTATCTTCATTCTTCTGTCAAAGGACCCCCATCAACCCCGGGACCAGAGATGCAGGATTTAGAATAAAGCCAGACTGGAAAAAATAACTCATTAGGAGATTAAAACTTTGAGGATATAAAGTTCATGCATTCCCTATTTACAAATGGAATTGGATCCAGTTTATTCTTTTAGAATCCAATCACTTTATTTCTTCTGTGCCCAAATGATTCAAACAGGCTACAGGGGTTCATGTGTGACTTAAATTCAAACCTCAACTCATGGGGCTAACTTTGTAGAGACAGAAAAATATAGCAGTTCTTTAGGCAGAACAAGATTTTTACATGGCTCATAAAACAGCAGACCTGATATTTTCCAAGGACATAGCAACTATCTACCTGGACCATGAAACTCCACTGATTCCAGTGGCACTGGTAAGTACCTAACCGAGCTTCCTACTTGATTAAACGGGGGTTCTCATTTTTCCTCTAAAACAGGGAAGCATATAGCTTCTCCCCAACATGTTCCCAGACTCTGTATTCTGGCCTTCCAGGGACACAGAAGGTGCGGTACCAGCCAAACCCACTGCACCATACCCCCACCCCTGCCAGGTCGCTTTCTTGATCTGCACAGTCTACCCAGACCACTACTAGCTCCCTTCCAAATCCCAGATCAAGACATAAGACAGGGTGCGCGGTCTAAACCCTGCATAGCTGTACACTTTATTTATTTATTTTTATTATTTATTTATTATTATTATTTTTGTACTCACTATTGTATAAGTGTCTTCTGTTTGGCCTGCATCTGTTCAATGTTCTTGTTAATGTGTTAGTAACTGGACATGGAACCATTGTAAAGGAGCTTTTAGCTCAAAGGTATTAATCTGAGACTACAATAAATAAATAAATAAATATTTATTGAGTTTTGGTAACTGAGTAAGTCCACTGAGACAATTACAGTCCCTTTTTGCAGGGTCTACCCAGGAGGGCAGCAAAAGATAATACAGTACAGTGCAAAATCAGCAAGTAGATGCAGTTACAGTGATAAACAGAAAGAGTTAACATTATATTCAGAAATATAAACTTAGAAAAAAATAACAATTAAGAAAAAATATTTACATGCTGGAGATAACATGTTGCTAGTCAGTTACAGGTTGTAGGCAGGCAGCAATACAGAGAAAGAAAAAATATCCAGCAAAACCACAGAAATTAATACTAGGCAGGATCAAATAGCAAGTCAGCTTCAGATAGGGCAGAGGCAGCAAAATCCCAAAACAGGATATTGACTTGGTGCAGGGAGGGAAGTGATGGGAAGAGAACCTAGGAAAGGGGGAGGGAGGCAAGGGGAGGGGCAGGAAGCGGGAATGGGAAAGGATATAGGACAGGAAAGGAGAAGAACAGTCATAAATGAAAGCAGGTGCAGCCTGCAGAGGCAGAGAGGGAGGAAAGTAGGATGGATTGGAAGAGAGAAGCATGATAAGGTGGAGAGAGGAAGGGAGGAAGGGAGTTCCAGTCAGACACTGCTGCATAAGAGAAGGACTTACAGACAGCGGCTAATCTCGCATTGGGCTTAACGAAAAGGGGAGGGAGGCTGACCATAGAGCACATGGGGCAAGTCTTAGACAGATTATCTCAGAAAGGCAAGGAGGGGTAAACTTATGCACAAGCTTGTGAATGAAACATGGGGTGATATACCTGAACTTAGATTCATAGGGCAACCAGTTCAAGGAAGCAAGGATGTCACAGTGGTGGTGACGTGCATTGGTCCCCAAGGCGAACTTACCCACCCTGCGATAGGCCTGAGTTAGGAGAGATAGGGCAGCAGCATTAGTGGCAGCAGTAAGGGAGCACCATAAGTTAGCAGTGGGAGGAGGGACGAGGAGGCAATCTTTGGCAAGAGGCAGAGGTAAGGAAGAGGCAAATGCGATAAAGAAGGCCTAGTTTTTGTTTGAGTGACGTAGTTATGGTTGAGACATGAGCATGAAGGGAGAGAGAGGTATCTAAGATGATGTCCAGATATTTGAATGTGGTAACAGGCTCAAGGATATCACCATTCAGAGAAGTTACACAGAGAGGGGAGATGGGTCACGAGGTTGCGGCTGAGTGGGAGAACAACATACTCTTGTTTTTTTTTCATATTAAGGACAAGTTGGTTCTGTTTGACCCAACCTTCAAGAGCTGAGAAGTCAGAAGCGAGTTCTCTGTTTATCCAGTCAGCATCTGGAGAGGAGCAGTAGATGATAGCATCATTCACATAGAGATGCACTGAGGCTCCTCTACAGTTGCTAGGTAGGTCATTAATGAATAAGAAGAATAATATAGGACCTAAAATGGAGCCCTGGGGAACACCATGTGTAATGGGTTGAAGACTGCAGAAAGAGTCGTCCCACTTGACCCTTTGGGACCGACAAGAAAGCTTACTTTGGACCCAAAGGAGGGCACTGGAGTCAAGACCAAGAGAATGCAGCTGATGGAGCAGGCGACCGTGGTTCACCAGGTTGAATGCTTTTGTAAGGTCGATGAATATGGCGCCAGTGGCAGCCCCTTGGTCCATGGCCTGGAAAATATTGGTAGTTACTTTCATCAATGCATTGAGGGTGCTGTGTTTCTTTCTGAACCCATGTTGAAAGGGGGATAACAAGTTGTGTTGTTCTAGATAATTCTGAAGATGGTTGTAGACTCTGCGTTCTTGAATTTTGGTCAGGGAGGTACAGAATAGATATGGGTCTGAAATTTTCACCCACAGAGTTAGGCCCCCCTTTGTGTACTGGTGTGACAACAGCGACCTTCTATTTGTTGGAGACTGTACTTGAAAGGAAGGACTGGTTGAATAAGTCGCAGACAGAGTGAGCAAGAGCAGAAGCGCCCAGTTTAAGAAACTTGGGTTCCAGAGTATCATGTCCAGGAGAGCTCTCAGCCTTCAGAATACTGAGGAGCCTCTGGACCTCTTTAAGAGAAGCCAGCTTCAAGTGAAATGCAGGCTGAGCTCCACAGTGAGCAGGGGAGGGTGTTGAAGGGGCCGATGGGGGAACTGGGGAGTTCTAAAAGAGAAAGGTGTATTTGTGGAGGTCTGTAAACATTCATTAACTCATTCATTAAATTAATTAGCAATAGACAAGGGATCTGTTAGGGTGAAGCCCTGGACAGATGAGGGAGTTCGGGAGTTCAGCAACTTTCCCTCTGACTAGAGAATTGACCTGTCTCCAAAATTCTTTAGGGTGGCAGAGGTGTTCAGTTTGCAAGGATTTGTAATGGTGTCATTTGGCTTTGTGGAGGACATGTTTACAATTATTACAGGGTTGTCTACAGACCTGCCAATTAGAGGGCAACCCACTTAATTTGTACGTCCACCAAGCCCACTCTCTGGAGGTCATAAGCATTCTAATGTCCTTGTTAAGCCAAGGAGCCCTGTCACCTTTGGACCTACATCTTTTTAAAGGGGCATGGTTATCAATGATTTGATAGAGGGTGATGATAAAAAGGTCCAAAGCTTGATTAATATCAGGGAGGGAATTAATCATGCTCCAGTCAGTATTATTGATCGAGGAACAGAAACTACTGGCATCAAACTTGGTCATGTCCCTTACAAGGGAGATCTTGGGGGGGGGGTTAGGGCAGTTGTTCCTCCAGACACAGAGCATAGGGGATTAGGGAAGTGGTCACTTATGCAGTCAGAGAGAACTCTGACAGCTTTGATCTTAAGGGGGCAGTTAGTTATCACCCAGTCAAGTAGGGTGTGATTACCAGTTTTGTTATTGAGGCACGTGGGGTCCTGAATAAGTTGTTCTAGATTAGCATTAACAAGAGTGGAACACACTTTGTCAGCAACAGGGCTAAGCCAATCAATGTTGAGATTCCCGCAGAGAACAAGATCATGATGAGGGAGGTTGGCGAGGGAGTTAAGAAAGGGAGAGAGGCAGCAGAAGCCTTATTCAGTGGCAGGTAGATTCATCAACACTTAATTTCTTGATTTTACCAAGCATCAAGGCAAGGAATAAAGTTTCGCAGTTGGGGATCCAGAGTCAGGCTCAGGAGAACTACGGAATCAAGGTCAGCCTCATAAGGTACACCAGCCCTTTGACCACCCTATCCTTCCTGAAGCAATTAAAACCAGGTAGCGTCACCTCATGTTGTTTGATGGCAGGCTTTAGCCAGGATTCAGAAATGCAAAGGATATCAGGGTTCCACTGGGAAACCTAGGCTTCTAATTCAGCCATCTTAGGGTGGAGGCTGTGGATATTCATGTGAGCAATTTTAAGACCTTTGGGAAGGAGTTGAGTATTAGTAACTGGGATGAGAACAGGGGTGGGGGCGGGGGCAGGACAGGGGGGTCCAGGATTGAGCTCAATATCCCCAGCTAGGGCCAGGAGCAGGAGAGCTGAAATACAGAACCATAGGGAGACATAGGATGGCTTCATTCCAGGGACAAAAGAGATGGTTGAAATATGCAAGCGCTTGTGCAGCCAGAACCCAAGGAGGGCAGTAGCAGGTTTAGTAAGGTAAGAGACCCATAAAATTATGCTGGGGGTTCAGAACAGATGTGACATGGAAGGGGAGGTGTGCTAGCCTGAGGATGCAGTCATAGGAGTATGCGATAAATTGGTCAGCACAGCAAAGAAGAATAAGGCAGGCTAGGGTTACTGACCAACCAAGGATAGCCATGGGAGCATGGAATAAGGAGAGAAAAAAAAAGGGGGGGCTTAGAGTAGTTAAAGGGAAGAAATTGGGTAGCCATAGTAGAACACAGTGAGAGAAAAAAGAAACTCCAGGAGAAATTAAATAGGATAGAAGACCTAAGGATCAATTGACAGGCACTATAGGAAGGGATCGGCACTCAGGAAAACCTAGTGAGCGGCAGGGACTGAGGTGAAAGCAGAGGCAACAACCAGAAGCTATGAGACTGGGGAAGGAGATATTGGCAGCCAATGCAGGAGGGTTGTTGAGCAGCCATGGGTGCAGTTGTGGGGAGAAGGGAGGAGCTAAGGTGTATTTAACTAGGATGGGGTGGGGGATGGCAGGAAAAATCAGGTTTAAAAAGTGACTAGGGATCCAAAATAAGGTCTAACCATGGTCAAAAAGAGCCCAAGGGCGTGAGGAATGGAGCAGTCAATCAAGGGCAAAGCCGTTAGGCAGCCCACCAATCATAAGGGAGCACAGTGCCAGGCAACCAATCAGAGCCCCACAGAGAGTTCCCGGGGCTAGTCTACAGGCTTACCGGGCAGGCAGGCTGGAGCGAGGGGCAGAGCAGGTGGAGCAGCCCCACTGGCTTCTCAGCTGTGACCGCTGGTGAAGGCAGGTAGCATGGTCTGGGGCTTTCTTGAAGAGAGGGAGAAAAGGAAAAAATAGATTGTTGGATGTAGGGCCAGAGGGCAAGCAGAGAGCTAAACCGGGGGGGGGGGGTGGATAAGGAACAAAAGAGCAGGCTAGATGAGAAAGGAGGGGATGGGCAGCCAGACAGCTAAAGTTAAAACACTGAGATTCTGGCATATGTGTGAAGAGCAGGGCTGTAAAGAATAATAGCTAGAGGAGAGAATGCAGGGGTATGCAGAGCCATAGACACTGGTTGGGGGGCAGGACAGAGCAGAGAGCTGTAGGCAGAAGCCAAGGAAAATTCGTAGCTGGGGGGAGAGGGGGAGCAGGTCAGTGCCAAGAGTTGTAGTTAAAGGCTGAGGAAAGGAGAGAGTAGGAAAGCAGAGGGCAGAGAATGAGCAAAAATACAGAGGAGAGATTAACACAATTTATAGTTCAAATCCCCAGCTTAAGCAGTACACTCTCCAAGAATAATGTACATTCACAAATTAGATACAGCTCAAATTCCCTAACCCAGCAGAGTACATTCAGCAATTTTCCCTAAGCAAACATCAGGTTTAAAAAGTGACTAGGGATCTGAAATACAGTCTAGCTTTGGTCAAAGAGGGCCCAACAGCGCGAGGAATGGAGCAGCCAATCAAGGGCAAAGCCATCAGGCAATCCACCAATCACAAGGGAGCACAGCGCCAGGTGGCCAATCAGAGCCCCACAGAGCATTCCCGGGGCTAGTCTGCAGGCTTACCGGACAGGAAGGCTGGAGTGTGGGCAGAGCAGGTTCAGCGGCTCGGCTGACTTCTCAGCCACGGCCACTGGTGAAGTCGGGTTGCCCGGTCTGGGACTTTCCTGAAGAGAGGGAGAAAAAGAAAAGCAGATTGTTAGATATAGGGCCAGAGGGCAGACAGAGAGCTAAATCGGGGGTGTGGATAAGGAACAAAAAAGCAGGATAGGTGAGAAAGGAGGGAATGGGCGGCCAGACAGCTAAAGTTAAAACACTGAGATTCTGGTGCCTGTGTGAAGAACAGGGCTATAAAGAATAATAGCTAGGTGGGAGGATGCAGGGGTAGGCAGAGCCATATAAACCAGTGAGGGGGGTGGACAGGACAGAGCAGAGAGCTGTAGGCAGAAGCCAAGGAAAATTCATCACCCGTCCTGCTGCCTGATATGTGCAACCAGCACTAGGGGAGAAAAATACCTCCAGGGCAATCCGTGGCCTACTTGGCTAAAGACTGGCAGCCCACAGGCCTGTCCCTCCAAAACAGACCCTATAGTGGGTAGATGTTCCCCCAGACCCCCTGAATGTAGAGCACCTTGCTACACCAGGTTGCAGGGGCCCTGCCACCATCTACTACAACCCTGATGACCCAGACCCCACTACTGTACCAACTTACCGGGGCCTAATCCGGACCCTGGGCCTACCTATCCTGCACCTAAACTACTCTCCCTGCCACCTCCCAGAGTCTGGGACCCCACAAATAATGACCGCAGCTGCCTGTTTCTGTGCCTCCCATGGATGCTCACCCAGGGGGAGCCGGTGCATCATCACTGTCAGAGCTGGCCAGCCTAAAGCGGGTGAGGGGGAGATCCCAACCCCGCACTGCCTTGCAGTGCCCATCGGTCTCTTCCTACAGCACTCTCCCCCAAAAAACTTCCTGTCCAGCCTATTTATATGCCTGAAAAACCTGCTGTCTGCTGCCACCAAATGGTCCTCATCCACCTCCTCTTCTATCTCCACTAGGGCTTTCCCACTTTCCACAGGCTCACTGGGTGCAATAGACTGAGACCGGGGGGATCCACTTGCTTGTACTCTAGACCTCTCCCTAGCTAAGGGCTCGGATTTCTCCGACAGGGCTGGGGGGCTGCCTCCATACAAGGACCATGGTGGGTAATCCCTGGGCCCTGTGGAGTCACCCACATAATGTCTGATGCCCCTGACCCTCCCTCTGTCACAGGGCTAGACAGCAGCTTGCACCAGGGAGCAAGGCAGATGTCTGTGCTCCCCATAACACCCTGACTTCACTTCCTCAGCAGCACCCTCCTCTTCCTCTGCTTCAACGACCACATCCAGAGAGGTACCCCTGGCCTTTGCTGTTCCCTCCAGAGTACTCTCTCCAAGGGAAAGTCTCTCAAAGGCTCCAGAATCCCCACTGCCCAGTGACCACAGCATAAGAGACCCCTTTGAGATACTTGAAAGGGATCCCCAGAGAAAGACTGGTGTGGCGTGGTTAAAGATACCTCCTGGGGCTGAGTTTGAACAGGTCCCACACACAGGCAGTCACTCAATTCCTTTCCCCCATATCCACACCTTACACACTATTCACTAGTCTGTCCTTTTCCTCCTACTTGCCAGAGCCACGTTAACAAAGAGGCAGGAACTGTCACCTTTGGCTCCTCTTGAGGAGAAGCTTCCTTCTCTACTTTGAATCCCCTGCCTGCCATTCTTCAATACCAGTCCATATGACCGCCCCACAATGTCTCCTAGATTACTCACAGTCCCCCCTCCCCCCCACAGTGCAAAGACAATAAAATGAATGCTCTTACTGCTGGCTGTCCTGGATGCCTTTTTACACAATCTTCGGCTTACTCTAACACCACCACCACCTCTCTCTCTCAATGCTGTGGAAAAATGGTGCTGGGCTTAAAATCTGTTCCCCTCTCTCTGCAGCCCTTCACCAGTCAGGAGCAATAGAAGCATCACGTGACCTACCAGTCATGTGCGCGCACCACACCAGGAGAGCTGAGGCCTACCTACACTCCAGGCCTAGCTCCTACACCACCACAGGATTTTATGACTGCACCACACGGCCAGCACAAGGCAAGGAGCTCACCAGCACCTCCAAACTGGGAAATACAGGGCGAGCCAAGGTTTGGGGTGCAAGGAAAGATCCCGGATGAGCTCCCACATGTAGCCCATTCCCATTCCTATCCCCAATGTCGAGGGGCAAACTGATGGTCCAGGAGGAGGCCACAGCACAGAACAGAAATCTCACCAGAAATATCCCACAGGTTCAAAGCGTGGAAAGACAAAAAAAATATGGGCCTACCTGGAGATGACCTCAAGGTGGCAGGAAAATGCCAGGACTTACGACCACAAACTCACAGGGCACCCCACTCCAACAAAGATCCTTGGCCTCTAGATATCTTCATTCTTCTGTCACAGGACCCCCACCTACACCGGGACCAGAGATGCAGGATTTAGAATAAAGTTCAACTGGAAAAAAAAACTCATTAGGAGATTAAAACCTTGAAGATATAAAGTTTATGCATTCCCTGTTTACAAAGAGAATCAACTCCAATTTATTCTTTTAGAACCCAATCACTCTATTTCTTCTGTGCCTAAACGATTCAGATGGGCCACAGGGGTTCATGTGTGACTTAAATTCAAACCTCAGCTCCATGGGGTTAACTTTGTACAGACAGAAAAACATAGCAGTTCTTTAGGCAAAGCAAGATTTTTTACATGGCTCATCAGCAGACTTGATGTTTGCAAGGACATAGCAACTATCTACCTGGACCGTGCAGCTCCACCGATTCCACCAGCACTGGTAAGTACCTAACCAAGCTTCCTACTTGGTTACATAGGAGTTCTCATTTTTCCTCTAAAACAGGGAAGCGAACAGCTTCTCCCCAGCCCATTCCCTGACTCTATTCTGGCCTTCCAGGGATATGTACGGTGTGGTACCAGCCAAACCCACCGCACCCTACCCCCTTCTTTCTTGCCAGGTCGCTTTCCTGGACTGCACAGTCTCCCCAGACCACTACTAGCTCGCTTCCAAATCCTGGATCAAGGCGTAAGACAGGGTGAGCGGTCTAAACCCTGAAAAGCTGTACACTTTCTTCACCCATCCTGCTGCCCGATATGTGCAACCAGCACTAGGGGAGAAAAATACCTCCAGGGCACTCCACGGCCCACTCGGCTAAAGACCAGCAGCCCCCAGGCATGTCCCTCCAAAACAGACTCTATAGTGGGTAGAGGTACTCCAAGGCCCCATTACCAGTGAGACCCTAGGTCGCCTTGCCACACCAGGTTGCAGGGGTCCTGCCACCACCTACTGTAACCCAATGACCCAGGCCCCACTATCAACTTATCGGAGCCTAAATCGGACCCTGGGCCTACCTATCCTGCACCTCCACTACTCTCCCTTCAATCTCCCAGAGCCCAGGACCCTACAAATAACAGCTGCAGCTGCCTGTCATGTGCCTTCCCACGGATGCTCATCCAGGGGGACCCGGCGCATTGTCACTGTCGGAACCGGCCTTCCTAAATTGTGGAGCGGGGGGTCCCACTCCGCACTGCCCTGCAGTGTCCATCAGTCTCTTCCTATAGCACTCTCCCCAAAAAAACATCCTGCCCAGCCTATTTATAGCCCTGGAAACCCTGCTCTCTGCTGCCACCAAATGGCAACAAGCAAAAATTGTGCCCCATGAGCACTTTACCCTAAGCTCTGAAGGCAGTAAGAAGGAAAGGGGATCCATTAAGGAAGCATAAGCTCTCTCAAATGAGAGGGCTTACACCTAGATTAAGGAAGAGATATTTAACTTATCTTGTGGAATTATTCAAGGTGCTTCAACTGAAATAGATCTGAGGAGGCAAACTGAACAGGAAAAGCTCATATGCAGATATTTGAGGACATTGTTCGCAGTAGAAGCTCTGAATTTCAGAAGCAGCATGGCTGTGTCACTGCTGTGATAATGCACCATTGGTTGTGATATCATGAGGCCTGGACCTTTATTAAACTAAAAGTATTATGAGTCACCGGATGGCCCAGTGGTAACGTGTTGTGCCCCCACACTAGTGATGAGAGCTTAGGAACAGACTCAGGAGACAGCCAATGAGCCCAGGGCCTGGGCAGTGTAGCAGTGTTCCAGGCCAAGTGGGGATGATGCCAGTTTCTGTTGCTGTTGGGAAGGGAGTCTGCCTGCTCCACACAGGATCGCTGTGTGCTGGCATGACATGACCGGGCACTGCCTGGCATCATGTGGGTAGGTAAGAAATGGATGGAGCCAAGGGAGAAAAAATTGTGAAAAAAAATCAGGTACCACGAGCTGTCTACATGACGGTTGCTGGCAGTCTTGGACTGTATCTCGTATGGATCCCTGCTGGCCTGATGGCAGGGAGGAGCAGTGGACAAGGTTAGGAGGTAGCCAGCACCAGACAGTTAGGAGCAGATCGACAGCCTGCAGTGTAAAAAGCTGAATAAAAAAATAAAAGTATTAACTTATTTAAGTGCATTCTTCAAGTTAAAACTGTATTTTGTTATAGACCATAAATCTCATGCCCCTCCACATACAGTACATTTCTATGCAGTTTCCATCCCGGAATGTTTCAGTAATCCTACAACAGGTTTATGTAGATTTATGAGGTTGCATCACATTTGATTGGACAGTGGCATTTGATTGGACAGAGGCAGTGTAAACAAAAGAGAATTCATGAGGATAAATGTGATTCTTGGAACTGGGATGCAAACCAGGATATGATCCTTTAAAGATGTGATTTCCTGACGTTCCCATGGTGTTCAAATATTTTTGCACAAGATGCAGCAGTACTAGTAAACAAACAACAGCCTTTATCATACTTTTTAGTAGGCCATAAAAACTTGACATTCTTAAACTTGTAGTGGGAGTCACTTTTAGTTTATGCAACTATTTTTAAAAGTTCATATGAATGTTTTTGTAATTAGTACCATCTTATTATAAATATGCTGGCATTCCCCAGCATTTCACCCTGAGGCCACTCTTTAGCTTTGCACAATGTTCTCACAGTGTGTCCTATGCACACAGTCAGGTACACACCACTACATGGGGCAAAGCACCACTACACACGGTGACAACACCAGAAAACACACTGTACGAGGCCATGCATGAACACAGCACACAGGTCCGCAACTGGCAGCACATGCTAATGGATGTAGTGCCAGGCCAATGCAAGATGGGATGCGGCCATGGACTGTCATGCATTAGCCTGAGAAATGTGAATGCACAACATGTGTTACATCTGCAAAGCATGTAGGAAAACAGACACAAGACTATGCCACAGGAAACCCTGCCATAAATCCCAAATGCACGTGGACTGGCTGCACACACCAAAACATGGACATCCATAGCTTGCACACAGCATGATGCTGCCAGCTTGGCATGGCAGCCCACATACCAGCAGCCTTCCTGGCATGGCATGGAAGCCCACAGCAACAGCCTCCCTGATACAGCATGGTTGCCCACAGCCCAGCATCCCCCAGCACGCCGGCCCCTCATACCCCCGACCCTGTTGCAGCTGCCAGCATGATGCTAGTGGCCGAAACGCCACATGGACAAGGACTATGTGCATAGGATTTTTAATACTTCTGGCTATAGCCATAGATACATACACATAGCTGGCAGAAGGAATCATAAACAAAATTAAAGCAAGACAGTGGCAAATGGCACTGAAAACAAATATCAACCACCACCACCACCCTGTGATGGTGCAAGCCACCGAAATGTGCAGCCACACATATGACCTTCATATATGACCTGGTCATCCTAGTTGTCCTCTTTGGAGTCCCACTGGACCCTGGGAAGTGGTGAAACTGAAATGCTTCTCCCTCAGGATGAGTCGTCACAGAGGTCCATGTTATGTCTGCAACAAGAAGAACACAGGGGAAATGTATGAGGGAAATACACAGGTGCAGGACTGGCCTCACACATAAGAAACATATAGCACATACATGGATACAGACATGCAGCCCCCACCCCCCAGAAGGCATGCAGCACAAATATACCTACCTCACAGGGCTCCTCCACAGCCCAGTACACCCCCAAGTCTTCCTTATTTTTCCACCACCTCTGCAGTAGCTACTGTGGGATCCAGAGGTCCATCTGTGTCACCACAATTTGCACAGCCCCATCCAGACTCTCCTGATGGAGCAGAGCAATGTTCTGGGACCTACTGTTGTAGTTCTGTGGAGACACAATCTTGGAGCCACCATATGTGACATCACACATGTGCAGTACAATGTATTCTCACCACCCATAGGACAAGGAACATTTAACTTTCCAAGCTCCATGAGGTTCCAGATGTTCCCCCATGTTCTCCTGGTAGGACAACACAGAGACCCTCCACAGCCTTCTGGTGATGAACACTCTTCTGCGGCACCCGCTGCCAGAGATGATCCTGCCACAGCTATTGTACCCAAGGGGCAGCAACCTGCATGTTGTTATCTGGGTCTCCAGTCAGATGTAATCCTGGAAAGTCTTTCTGCATGAGCAGCTTCATGAAAATAAAAAAAAGACTGAATCTAAGCAGTGGGTTTGTGCTCTTTTTATAGAGTCCTAGTCTAGGTTCAAGTGCAGGTTACCTTTTTTCCCACAAGTTCCTGTTGGTCTGCCTGGATGCCATCAGGGCATGCCAATGCATCCAGCTGGTATGCTGGTTACACACCCCATAAAGGGCCACTGACACAGTACTGCAATCAGGTGGTTGCAGCACTGTCACCTTGCCACTAGATATGGTACTCCCAATGAAAATGTGAGCAATAGGCCACTGTTATATGTTGCCACCCTGTGTCCACACCTACCAGTGGACCAGGGTAGTTCTGCATGGGCTTGGTGACTACAAACACTATGTGCAAGCCAGTGCAGGTTGTAGGGGCAAAATAGCAAACACAGTAATACGAGAGGAGAAAATAAGGCAGGGCCAAATAAAAGGAAAAAGCAGGGTGGAAGAAAGATGAGGAAAGCCATGTGTGCAAATGCAAGAACAAGTCTTGGAAATAAAATTCCAGATCTTGAGGCTATCATGGTGGAGGCAGACCTAGACATAGTGGCCATCACTGAGTCATGGTGCACAAGAAACCATGACTGGTATACGGCTATACCAGGATACATGCAGTTCAGGAAAGATAGGGAGGGGAGGAAAGGTGGAGGAGGGTTGTGTTATATGTCAGGAAGATATCAAGGCAACAGAAATGCAAGGGGGAAAGGAGGTATTGGAGGTAGTGTGGGCCACCCTAGAGACAGCAGCCAAAGCCTCCATTCACATTGTGGTGATTACCAGACCTTCAGCACAGGGGGAGGATCTAGACAAGGAAATGGGGGAAGTCATTAACAAGAAGGCAGATAAGAGGAGGTACTGCTGATGGGGGACTTCAATCTACCAGATATTGACTGGAGCCTCCTGGCCATGATCTTAGCTAGAAGCAGGGTCATTGTCCACTCCAGGAAAAGAGAACGGAGGGTGGGGATATGACAGAGATCTTTAAATACCTAACGGGGGTAAATAAGGTAGAGGATGGAAGTATCATTCAGAAAAAAAAGGTGCTCAAGAACAAGGGGACATGATATGAAGCTGGAGGGAGGTTGATTCAGGAGAGTTCTGAGGAAGTACTTCTTCACAGAAAGAGTGGTGGATTCCTGGAACAGCCTTCCAGTGGAGGTGGTGGGGCAAAAAACTGTGGTGGGGTTCATGAATACATTGGATAGGCATAAAGCAATCTTAGTGGAAAGGAAGGGGAGTGGGGGAATGGGCCTAAGATCAAATAGGACCTGCGTTTACACAGTAAGCAAGAAAAAACTTGGCAGACTAGGTGGGCCAAGCAGCCCTTTTCTGATGGCGAATTCTATGATTCTATGTTACTTCCTACAGGGGGCATGTTTGAGGCAACTAGTCAAGTAACCCACTCGTGAGGGGGCAATACTGGACCTGTTGCTTATGAGCAGGGACAGTGTTGCAGACATCAAACTGAGATGCTGCCTGGGGATCAGTGATCACTGGACAGTGTGGTTTAACATTAGTATGGCAGTGGAGGTGAACCACACAAGGACAAGTGTTCTGGACTTCAGGAGGACAGATTTCAAAAAATGGGTGAATGTCTCAGAGTCACTCTGGCAGAGAGACTACCCTTTTGGGGTGGAGGACAGTGGGCCAGATCAAGAGATGGAATAGTAAAGGCAACAAACCTCTGTTCAAAAGATATGAGCAAAAGCAGGAGGAAGAGACCAATATGGTTCTCAAGGAAGGTGATGGCAAGGGTAAGGGCAAAGGGGCAGTGTTCCAGAGATACAAAGAGATGCAGAAGGAAGAGGATATATAGGTGTACCAGCAAAAACAGAGGGGAGCACTGAAGTTGGTGAGGGGTGCTAAGGCACAAACTGAGGAATGAGTAGCCAGGGGGTAACAAGGGGGGAAGTGAAAAAAGGACATGGGGAGGAATTGTGAGGCTGATGGGTGCAAAGGGAGACTGTGCAGAGGATGATCAGGAAAAAGCAAATGCCCAGAACAAATAATTCTGTTCTGTTTTCACAGTGGAAGGGGAAGGGAATGGGCCACATATAGATTACAGAACCACTGGAGGTAGAAAGTTGATGCATGTCTATTCGAAGAGGAAAGAGCCCTGAATGACTTGCAAATCTGAGAGTAGACAAGGCAATGGGGCCAGATGGCATACATACAAGGGTACTGAAGGAGCTCAGTGAGGTACTAGCTGAGCCTCTGAAAACCCTATTCAATCATTCACTAGATACAGGGGTGGTCCCAGAGTACAGGAGAAGGGCAGGTGTAGTCATTCTCTGTAACAGCTGCAGCAGGGTACAGCCTGGCAACTACAAGCTGATCAGTCTGACATCAGCAGTGGGGAAACTAAAGAAGTCACTTCTAAAGGAAAAACTGGTAGATTACCTTGCATCCAGTGGGTTACAAGATCCAAGGCAACATGGATTCACAGGAGGAAATTTATGTCAAACTTGACAGATTTCTTTGACTGGATGACCAAAGAAATAGATCGGGGGAGCAATGGGCATGGCCTACTTATGTGTCAACAAGGCCTTCAACACTGTACCACATAAAGAGGCTCATAAAAAAACTAGGAAGTTTGGGGTGGTAATTAAGGTGGTATACTGGGTCCATAATTGGCTGTTGCATAGGGGACAGAGGGTGATGATTAATGTCACTTGGGGGAAGGGAGAGAGACCAGTGGAGTTCCTCAGGGTTCAGTACTGGAGCCAGTCCTCTTTAATGTATTTAATAGTGACAGTGCAGAAGAACTGAAAGGGAAGGTGTGCCTCTTTCCAGATGACACCAAGATCTGCAATAGGGTAGACACTCCAGAGGGGGTGGAGAGAATGAATAGAGACCTGAAAAAGCTTGAGGAATGGTCAAGGGTATGGCAACTGGGTTACAATGCAAAAAAGTGCAAATGTATGCACCTGGGTGCAGATATGTAGACGCAGAGTGTAAAATGGGGGGGAGAGCTACTGATGGTCACTAAATGGGAAAGGGTCCTAGGGGTAATCATAAGGCTTGACCTTAAGGTGGCAAGGCAACGTGACAAAGTAGTAGGGAAAGCCAGCAGGATGCTGGGAAGCATAGGGAGGGGTATCACCAGAGAAGATAGATGTTGAACTCCAGGAAATGATGGCAGCAGAGTAGCTGAGTGGTGTGAGTTGTTGCATGGGCTCCCTCCCTATTTGACTCCTTCGTACTGAATTAACCATTTAAAAATAGCATTACTGTGATATAAAAGATAAGGAAGAGTATAAGTTTAATAAGATTCATTAGAAAAACTGTCTTGATTTGAGAATAAAAAAAGGAATGTGCCACTTTTAAATTAACGATCCAAGGTCGGTACAAAATGTCAGCAAACACATAAAAACGGAAGTCAGAAGGAACTGATAAACTTCTCCTGCTAGAGGTGTAAACCTCCAAGAGTCTTTCCTTTAATATGAAAAAAGAAGCAAATCTTTATGATTTATTCCTATAGTAAACAATATAAATAATAACTGTATTTGGTAAAATTCCGACCTCTAACCCAAGAAGCCATAGCTTCCAGATCTGCTGTGAAGTGAAGACGCAGCCGCTCCCTGGGTACTATCATTGAAAAGCTTCATTTTCTTGTTGGTGAGAGGATTCAGTCCTGAGTTGGATGTTTTGCTTCCCTGTTTTGAAATCCGGCCTGCAAGCAGAGATTCTGCTACAGAATTACTCTGATCCATTTTGATAATACTCCGAGAGGTTATGGCCTTACTGCAATCCAGCAAGGATGCTAAAAGCTATTGGCTGTACTCAAAGAAGATTTCTTAGTCAATTACTGTGGAAGAATGCTGTGTTTAATATTGGACTACCACTAGATCTCCCTGCACCAATTTGAAATATTTTCACACCAAAGTGTTCATCTTTTCATGTTTTACAACTGACAATATTTTCAAGATTTCACTAAGAGACTTGGAAAGCCAGAAAAGCTTACTTACCTCAGAAGACACACAGAAAAGCAGCACACAGCCAAGGAAAAATGCCTGAGAGGTGAAGATAAGTATAAACAATCATTTTTCCCTTTGGCTTCTTTACCTATTATTGGTCTTATGTCTAAATCCTATATTAACTTGTTAAATACTTCAGCTTTGCAAGTTTTGAATTTGATAATTATCGGCCATTGCAATTGAAAACTCTGCACGGCTTGTGGGTTTACACGTATGTCTGAAAGAAGAGGGAGATCACAAGTGGCAAAAAGAAAATCCTTATTTAACATCACTCCTGAAAGCACAAAAACAATTAAAAAATATGACAAAAGACCTCAAAAAGAAAAGGACAATTTTCCATCATCACCTTTTTTTTCACAACTCCTCCAAAGCTTTTGAACCCAGTACAAACACCATACACAGTATTTAAAAACATTCCAAAAATAAAACAAACAGAGCAAAAACAGGCCACAATAGTTAAAAAACACTTTAGAACAACAAATGAACAGATGAATTAATGGAACCAGGAAAAGTAATAAGTGAAGACTCAAATGTGGATTTAAAACAGAATGCACCCTTTTTTTAACATTTTCAATACAACTAAATGTGACACTGGCAAAGGACTGGCACCAGAAGGAAAACAGAAAAAAAAAATTAAAAAATGGAATCCTGAACCCAACAAACAACCTTATATTGAAAACAAGGGACCAGCGATGGACAACAATTACAGAAAAAGAAATTCTCATGGGGACAACATCACAAACTGCAGTGCCTTTTACTGAAGAAAATAATATACAGAAACAGCAAAAAAGAGACAAGACTTAAACTCAAGTCTGGACTCTAATATATATAGTAATAACTCTACACTCGCTATAGAGACATCTAATGAGAATGAGAATGGAAAGGAAGAACAACTGAATAAAAACTCAAGAGACTTTCCAAAAACAAATAAGGAACAACAACAAGGAGTGCAGATGCCAGCTTGGGCAGATTTCATGTTAAAAGAAATTCAGGCTATTAAACGAGAAGTGGTCCCAATCAAAGATATACAGACACAACTGTATACTATTAAATGAGAAGTGGTCCCAATCAAAGATATACAGACACAACTGTACATTAAAACAAGAAATTCAGGAAAATACAAGATGTTTCAAGAACTAACAATTAGAATAAAGGAAATGGAACAGAGAATTTCTGTCATAAAAGATGAGGCCTTATTAACCAACAGTACAGTGACACAATGTGAAAAAGATCTTCAACAGATAAAAACTAAACGTATTGATTTTGAATCCAGAGCTTGCATGAAGAACGTACAAACTGTAGATATTCCTGAACATTGGGATAATGAAACTCCCATTATAATAACATCATAGCTTATATTTGCCACCTACTATACTTGGACATTCCAGTAGACCAAAGTAAATTTGAAATTGACAGAGCTCATAGAGCATTAAGACCCCATCCAGAAGAAGGTGCCCCTCCCTGAGCAGTAATCGCTAAGTTTGTAAAATCAAGGGACATAGACTCAGTGATGTTGGCTGTCTACAAAAGGAAAAAAAAAACTACACTTACAGGGTCTTTCATTACTATTTTCCATGATCTGCCATAGGAGATTGCACAGGGTAGAAAATAATTTAATAAACTGAGAACCTTGCTTTGGAAAAATCAATACAAATCGTCCTTTCATCCTGCCAAATTGAGAATAATATTAAATGGCCAAAAACTGATATATTGCACTGTGGAAGATGCTTACAGGGACCTACGCTTAAGGCTTCCGCAGATCTTCTTTTAAAAACTTAATCAAAAACAGAAGTGACTTTCCAGTATTTCTAGGATGTGCCATTTTTCAACAGTATAAGATGAAGATGTAAAGGCGGGGGATTTAGTCATAAAGAGGATTTTTGGGGAAGGGAGTGGGAGGTTTATTTAACAGAGACTTTGCATGCTTAAAGGGTAAATATTACAGTGATGAAAGAATGTTTTATTTTTTAAACAGATGGCTTGCCAAAAAGAGGGAACAAAACCTGAGTTACAGAGAAATGGTGGAATCACAAAAATGTCATTATGTGTTTATTTATTTATTTATTGAGAATATTGGACAACAACCTTTGAGTCAGGACTCATTTCCAAAGACTCCACGTCAGGGTACAAAACATAATAGAAGGAAGACACTTATACAAAATTACAGTGGGGGTAGTGAGAGAGATAACAACAGGGTTAACAGTGTGTATCCAGTAGCAGGCAGTAAACAATATTACAGTGAGAGTAGGAGACAAGGTACACAGCAAGGTATGTAAAAGCTGCTAGTCCTATACAGTTGGGTAGCTATACAAGTCCTGTGGGGAGCTTGTGAATGTCTGCGAACCGTCTAGTCAGAATATGGTATAGCATATGCGCTAGCAGGAGGTGCGAGCAGTTGGATTACCAACATTGTCATTAACACACAGTAACAGCAGTGGGATAAGTGTGTATTTAACCCAGTGTCATGCTGCCCATAGACAGAGTCTGATTCTTATTGGGAACAGTGGCAGTGGCAGATGGAGACTATGGGTTTTTTGAGGGTTGTTTTGAAGGGGCTTAGCCTGGAGGTAGAGGTGATGGCCTGAGGGAGATCATTGTACCAGGATGGTGCTCTACAGGAAAAGGACCATTGTGCAAGGGTGGTTGTGACCCTGGGAACAGTCCACATTAATTTATCTGCCACATGGGTGTTTGCAGTGGTATATGCCATGCAGAGGGAGGCTGAGACTCCAGTGGGAGTGAGGCCTAGATGGATTTTCTTAGCAAGGAGACATGTTTGGTAACATACTGTTTCATCCAGGGTGAGGATTTTTGTTAGATCATACAGGGTGCAGCTGTGGGTACATCTATCCATTCCAGGAAGGAGCCTACAGGCTTTATTAATGGATAGATATATTTTATCTAGTGCAGTGTGGTCAGCGGCTGAGAAGACAGTTAGTTTATAGTCTACGAGGGAGAGAGCAGAGGAGGTAATCGCAATGTTTAGGGCCTCTGGAGATAGGCAGGCTTTGTGTCGAAACAGTAGTCCTGTGCACATATTCATAGCAGAGGAAAGATTACTAATATGCGGGTGGAATGATAGGTTAGGATTGAAGGTAATGCCCGGGTATTTATAGGTGTAGACCTGTTCCAGTGGGAGAAGGGCTTTGGAAATGATTGTTAGCTGGGCATTGTGGTCCTTGTTCTGCCGGTGTAAAAAAAGCATAGATTTAGTCTTTCTTACATTGTCACAAGTCTGTGGTCAATGAATCAGTTTTCAACTTGAATGAAGGCAAGTTGTAGAGAAGACTGAAGAATAGTGGGATATGAATGGGAAGCATACATTACCGCATCAGCTGCTTAGAGCAGCAGGTTACATGGACAGGATTTAGGTAGGGTATTCAGGAAGATGCTGAAAAGCAGTAGGCCAAGGATGGAGCCTTGGGGGACCCCTGAGCAGACTGGCAGAGTGGGTGAGAGGGTGCTGTGTATCTTCACACATTGAGACTTATACATTAGGTAACTTGTGAACCAAGCAATGAGTCCAGGGACAGGGCCGATGGTGAAGAGTTTTAGGAGCAGGGTGTGGGAGACTGTGTCAAACGCTTTCAACAGGTCTATGAAAACGGCTCCTGCAAGCAACTTTTTATCTAGGGCCTTGTGCAGTGAGTTGGGGAACTCTATGAGGGCAGTGGTTGTGCTGTGTCTGGCTCTAAAACCATGTTGTTCCCTGCATAGGACATTGCGCATAGTTAGGTAGTCTGTGAGTTGGGTGGCAACGATTTTTTCCAGAGCTTTTAAGAGGGAAGGGAGTATAGAGATGGGCCTGTAGTTGTTGGATAATGTGGGGTCCCCACTTTTTAGTATAGGTGTGATGGTGGCCACCTTCCAGTCATTTGGGAACTGCCCTAGACATAGGGAGAGGTTAAGGAGATCAGTCGGGGGGAGAGCATCGAGTCAAATACCATATTAAGGATTTTCATGTCAAATGAGTCTTTGCAATATGTTGAGACCCCTAGGGATTTTTTAAGGTAAGAACTTGCTTCATTCATAGTAACAACCCTAAGGTAGAAGGGGGGTAGACTTTGCTGGGTTCTGGGGTCTTAGGGGTGGGGTCGAAGAAGTTGTTTGGCAAAACTGCGCTTAGATTAGAGAAAGCTGCATTTAGGCCATTGGCAATGGTGAGTGGGTCTGAGGTGATATAATTGTTTACATTTAGTTAGGAGGGGGGGCATTCTGGACTTTCCATTCAGTTACTTTAGGTTGTCCCAAAATAGTCTAGCATTCCCTCAGGAGGAGGCCAGTGTGGACTTGTAATAGCTGGATTTGGCCATTCTAATAGCCCAGGTACACTTGTTGCAAGCCATTTTATAGGCCAGTCTGTCCGCTTGCACACCAGAGGCAACTGCTTTGTACCAGAGGTCATCCCGGTTTTTTAGTTGCTGGAGCAGTGCTGGTGTTACCCAGGGGGCATTTTGTTTTTTGGTTTGAACCTTAGTGAGCGGGGAAAATGCATCACAGGCATTGTTGAATGTGCAATTGAAGTAGTCAAGGGCTACATCTATGGTAGGAGCGTGTCTGATGGGGGACCAATCACACTGGGTAAGATATCTCCTTAGTTTAGTGAGGCCAACAGGTAGAAGAACAAGGGGGCGCAATTTGAAGATGGGGGGGCAGCTCAGAGGTAATGTAAGGAAGTATTTTTTCACAGAGAGGGTTGTGGATGCATGGAACAGCCTTCCGGAGGAGGTTGTGGAGTCAAAAACAGTGGTTGAATTCAAGCATGCATGGGACAGTCATAAGGCAATTCTAGGGGGGGTAGAAAGAAGTAGGCTGCTGGTTAACTAGGATCTGCAGCTTATCCATTAGGTAAGGAAATGGGCAGACTGGGTGAGCCAAGCAGTCCTTATCTGCCATCAAATTCTATGTTTCTAAGATGGCATCGGATAAAACTACAAGGTTGGGATAGTTGCCACTGACATGACCAGGTGAAGAGGATTGGGGAGTGATCGCTTAGTGAGTCTGGGAGTACATTTAGGTTTGCAATTCTATTGGGTCGATTGGTGAGCAGGAGGTCAATTAGGGTGCTGGAATAATTTCTGGGATAACACTGGTTGGTTTTTTAACTAATTGGGTTAGGTCTAGTGCTGAGAGGGTGTCTTTTATAGTGGTGGTCAAGCTAGATAACCAATTCACATTAAAATCCCCTACTATAATGTGTTCAGTTTTGGGTGGGAAGCTGGAGATATAGTTGGCTAGGGATTGACAAGCTGAGGCTTGGTTACATGGTGGGATGTACACCACTGTAATGGTTACAGGGGCTCTGGTAGGGTCTGGTGTGAGCTTTAGTGTCAGAGCCTGTGCCCCGTGGGTCAGTGATGGAGTTGGTAGGATTTGGCATAACAGAGAGTCTCAGATGTAAAAGGCACACCCCCCTTCCCGTTTGCCAGATCTATTGGCTGTATACGTAGTAAGGCCAGAGAGTGCGACAGAGGAGTCTGGGACCTTCTTTGACAGCCAGATTTCAGTGAGGGCTAGCATATCTGGTTGATGTTGCTGAACCCAGCATTGTAGCTGTGCTAATTTTTTGGGTAAGCTGCAGATACTCATTGTGGCTATATTTAGCCCATTGTGTGGGGCACCAGGACTGACTGAGATGAGGCCTGGGTTATGGTCAATATTGCCTGACATAAGGAGTAGGAGTGTGAAGATTCTGAGGATGGCTAGTATTCTCTGTTTGCTGATGTTGGCATGTTGCCTTTTAGCTGAGGTACCACATGTGCAGGGGATGGCCAGTGAGATGAGGGTGGGGTAGGAGAGGAATGCAATGGGACATGGGAGGTGTTATTGTGAGGAGAATGGTGGGTGATGAGAGGGAGGGGTTGAAGTGGGGTTACCATGACAGGGAGGGTGGGTGGAAGCCAAGGTTGTGTCACAGAGGTGCCATAGGGGTAGGTTACAGGTGAGAGACTGGGGTATCCCTGGAGGAGGAAAACAGAGGCGAGGAGTAGGGTAAGCATTTTAGTGCTGGTGTACTGTTATTAGGGGAGATGCTAGGAGTTGGAAGGCAGATGGGAATTGTTGGTGTGGTACAGAGGATAGGCTATTAGGAGAGCATAGGAAGAACAGAGAGAAGAAATAGAGACCAAAGGACTTAGTATAAAAATGTAAAGTAAGGGGAATCATCATTTGGTAATGTAATACAGTGCTGCCTCAAGTGGTGAGTTGTTATAGGCTGCTAATGGTAAAGTGGGCTGATTGGTTCTGGATCAGTCTCATCCCTATTGGCTCTTGGTCTTTTTCAACCCTATATAAGGGTGTGTCGACCAAGGGTGGTGGTGAGCCGATGCACAGCATCAGCGGGGCCTACACCAGTCTTAAATGCACCACAGTCCTGTGGCTTACTGTGCCCATGCTCTGGTTTCCATACCTGCTAAATGTCTGGGGTTGGGGGAGGGCATCTGCTCTGGCCCTCGCAACCTCCGTGGTGGACCCTTGCTGGGATTCTGTTTTGTGGGCAGTGGGGATAGATCATGGTCCTAACACAGATATCACAAGTGACCCAGATAGACCTAGCAAGCTGCAATGTTCATGGTATAAATTCACAAATAAAAGGAAAGAGAATACTCACACATTCAATAAAACATAATATCAACATACTAATGTTACAAGAAACACATTTAAAGGAAAGGAAAATTTTAAAATTAAAAACATACTGAGTTAAACATATATATTTCTCTATAGGCACAAATAAAAGCAGAGGTGTAGCAATATTAATTACAAAAAACTCAGACTTCAGATTTGAAAAACAATATGTGGATGAAGAGGGTGAAATAATTTTAATAAAATGTCATATCATGGGAAAACAATATATTATAGGATTGCTTTATGCCCCTTTTATAAATTATCAGGACTTATCAGCAAAAAATAAATTAAGGCCTAGTTTCATTAGGGCGGGCAGATATAATAATAGGAGGGTACTTCAATTCCTACTTAGATACCCATTTAGGTAAATCTACACCAGCCTTGAACACAGATAAGAAAGCTTCTAGACAAGTAAAATAATTTCTAGAAGATAGTCATTTAATAGATATTTGGAGATTAAAGACCCCTACAACAAAACAATTTACTTTTTATTGTAATCCAACTGGTACATTATCAAGATTGGACTACATTATAGTTTCAGCAAAAATAGTTCAGAATATAAAAAATATTGGAAATATTTAATATATATTTATCTGGCCACAAGGTGATACATATTATTTTTGTTCCAACTAAAGACAGGTTAAGAAAACCTGAATGGAGATTTAATAATTGGTTATTGAGAGATGCAGATTTTACATCTCGTATTGCTGCCACTATCCATCAAATTTGGCACTTTAATTATAATATAAGTATTAAAGTTACACAGATACAGGATGCTTTCAAAGCAACTTTGAGAGCTTATGTTATATCTTATGAAATCAAAGTAAAAAAACAGCAGAAAAATGAATTACTTTAAATAGTGATATAAAATAAATAAAATATAACTTATGGTGAAATGACAATAAAGAAAGAATTAGAGGAAAAAATTCAACTCATTCAATACTTAAATATCACTATTAAAAAACAAATGAGAATGTTAAGGACCAATATTTATTATAATGGAGACAAAACTGGAAAGTTACTGGCACACATGGTAAAAAAAGAACATGAGAAAAAGACAGTAGTAACCATACAAGATACTGCTAGTAAAAATCACATAGAAGATAATAAAATTGGCATGGTATTTAAGGACTATTTCACAAAAGTATACCATCAAGAATATGTAAATCAACAGGATAAAACAATAAAACATTTAATGGACATAGGTACTCCTATAACTGACATAATATGAAAATCCATAACAGTAAAAGAAGTCATGGATGCAATTCAAGCATTACCGAAGAACAAGACCCCCAGGGCTAATGGACTAACCTCATAATTTTATGGTGCGTTTAAAAAGATAATAGCTCCATGGTTAGTAAAAATGAAAACTGAACTTGAACAATCAGCCAAATGTACAGCAATAAAGGTAGAAGCATTAGTAGTCTTGATTCCAAAAGAGAATAAATATCCTGTTCTTCCAGAAAGCTATAGACCAGTAGCGCTTATGAATACAGATTATAAAATTATTGTGAAATTAATGGTTAAAAGAATTGAAACTACTAATCCAAGCTTGGCTCATCAAAACCAAACAGGTTTTGTGAAAGGTAGAACCATTTTTTATGGACCAACAGTAGTACAGGCTCTAATACATGAACACGAAAAAACTAATGAAGAACATATGGACATAGCCCTAGATGCTTCTAAGGCATTTATTTAATGAGTTGGGAATTTATGTTTAAGTGTCTAGAAGTGATGTCTTTTCCCAAACAGTTCATAAATGTTGGTAAAGCCTTTTACTCAAATCCTAAAATACAACTGAAAAAAAATCAATACTATATAACTCATATGAAGGTATATAATGGTGCTTGGGTCAGGAATGTCTCCTTTCACCTATACTTTTCATAACAGCATTGGAGCTTCCCTTAATTCATAGAAGAGAGAACCCACATATAATAGGAGTAGAAATGGGAAATCAAATGGTGAAACTAAACATATATGCAGATGATATTATGGTACTGATTAAAGAACCTTTGGAATTTTTTCCTACCATAATGGATGAGGTGAAATGATAATTCATTTTGAACAATTACAAAATAAATATCCCCAATCAAATATAATATGGTTAGAGTATTTACAATTAAAAGAGATGTATAAAAATATAGAGATGCTAATATTATTAAAGGATTTAACAGATTGGAAAAACCAACACTTCTCTGATAATAATATGATACTACTATATACTATAAAAACAATTAGTAAAATGTACAAAATACTGACATTGTAAACATTGGGCAAATGGGAAACTGTACAAAATAGAATAAGACTTAAATGGCAACAAGAATTAGAAGAGACAATAAATATAAAGATGTAGGATACATTATGGATTGAGGCCAATAACATTTTCTATTATCCAAAAAGTAAAACCATACAGTATATTTTTTTTAACTACAGCATATTATACAATGAACGGGTTATTTAAAATGGGGATCAGAAATTCTCCAGATTATTGGCATCTCTGTGGCAAAAAAAGAAATATATTGCACCAGATCTGGGAGTGCCCTTATATATCAGAATGGTGGGCTCAGACGAGTTCCAATTTGGGGAAAATCCTAAATGTTCCCATACCTGTTAACTTTAATATATTAATATTAAATTATTTTCCAGTTTAACTTTGTTCAAAGAACAAAGCCATATTATAATAATAGAGTCTGTAACAACAAAATGCATGATTCTGGAAAATTGAAATAGCCATAAGATTCCAGCCTTTGATCACATAATATAGCATATTAATTTGAAGAGCACTCTAGACATGGAAAACTATTCATGAATTTTCAATAATCTTTTTATTAGACAGTTTCTGAATGGGAAACCGTTAAAATATTGCTTCCTCCACCACTGAAAATATAAGGCAACACCTCTGTATAATAAATTTTAATAAAATATATGTAATATTGGTGGGTAAATTGCAGGTGGGGGTTGGGTATGATGAGTAACCTGTTACTCATTTGATATAAATGTTTCCTTTTTTCCTTATTATATATACATTAATTCTTAAGTACATGAATTGTACAGAGAAAAGTATTCAAATGTTGTTTTTCTTCTTAAAATACAATAACAAATGTTTAGAAAGAAAAAGGGAAGGGTATCACCAGCAGAAGGAGGGAAGTGATGTTGCCACTTTATCATCATTGGTGAGACCATACCTAGAGTACTGCACCCAGTTCTGGAGACCACATCTCAGAAAGAACATAGACAGAGTAGATGCCTTCCAAAGAATGGCAGCAAAAATGGTGCAAGGGCTGCACCAAATGACCTATGAGGACAGACTGAGGGATCTAAACATGTACCCCCTGGAAGACAGGAGAGAGAGCAGGGACATGATAGAGACTTTTAAATACCACATGGGGAGCATTTTTCAGAAAAGAAAGTGTACAAGAACTGGTGGCATGCAAAAAAGCAGGAGGGAGAAGGTTTAGGAGGGATGTGAGGAAGTATTTCTTCACTGACAGGGTGATGGATGCCTGGAATGATCTTCCAGTGGGGGTGCTTGGGGTAAAAACAGGGGAGGGCTTGAAGCATTCAATGTGTAGGTAAAAAGGAAAACTGGTATCACAGCATGGGAGGAGGTGGCCGATGATGAAGGAGGGTTTGCAGTGGTAGAATAGGCAGGGAAAAGAGGGGTAGACTACGTGGGCTAAGTGGTCCTTATCTGCTGACAAATTCTATGTTTCTATGTTTTTTTAAATTACCCTGACACCAAGGGTTGAGGCACTGGATGTGGCATGGGCTCAGGTCACCGGGGGTCAGCAGGGGGGAAAGGAGGACAGATCATCCCAACAGATGCTCTCCTTCTTCAGGGTGGGTTACCAGGGGTGCTTCACACACCTGACATCCTTGAAGGTCGGTGGGAGCACCGACTTTCAGGGCATTGACGGCTCCGGTGGTGCTGGAGTTACGGAGGGGAGGATGCTGTAAGGCACTTGGCAGGTGTAGTGTGTAAGCACATAACCTGCCTGAGCCAGCATCCTCAGAGGAGTGGAAGGGGACCATCAGAAAAACAGAAGAAAACCCTTGGCAGTCCTAGATGATGACCACTCCAAGCCATCCAGCCACAGATCCACAGGCAGACCCCACTGTGCAAGTGCTCCGTTGAAGGTGGAGGAAGGTAGAAGTTGACAGGGCACTCTAGGGGCAGACTCTGCATCTGGGGCATGAGTGGTTTGAGTGGCCTGAAGGAGTGGATCAATGAGGGCAGGTTAGGAGGGATAAAAAGAAAGCAAAAAAAAATAAAAATACCCCGATAGTCCAGTAGTATCCCTCTCTTGGCCCAATTGATGTTGTGAAAAGAAATTACCCTAGCAGTCCAGTGGTGTACCCCCTCCCACCCTGATCCCTGTACTGAAATGGAATTATTCTGTTAGTCCAGAGATCCCCCTTTCATCCAGTCCCTGTTGTAAAATGACACACTCTTCCACAGCCTGGCCGACCCACCCAGCACCCTCCACCATCTAACTCACCCTAAAATGCCCATGGACATGGCAGGCAGAGTAGTGGATTGTGACCAGCTCAGAACCTCCTCTCACTATCTTAGCTGACCCATCCGAATGACAGGCACAGTGTTTGCATATACTGTGTCTCTACAGCAAGCCCATGCTCTGTCCCAGTCTTTTAGATGGCAACCAGCTGAGGCAGTGAGAGAAGATCTGTACCAAATTCTGTCCATCACTTTGACTGTAATGTCCATGGGCTTTTTTAAGTAGAATTCAGTGCCAGGTGGGGGCAGAGGGTGGTGGGAGCTGAATGGATGGGCCAAGGAGGGGATATAATTTTACAACTGGAATCAGGACAATAGAGGGTACCATGGACTACCCTGGACTACCAGGGTAATTTGTTTTCACAACCAGCAGCTGCACAGCTGGGGGGGGGGGTACCACTAGGCTACCAGGGTAATTTTGCATCACAACAGGGATTGGGACAGGATGGGGTACCACAGGATTATTAGCATAATTTTGCTTCACAATGGGATGAGGGCAGGAGGTGGGTACAAAATACTTTATGTTGGTAATAAAAAACTTCAGGGTGTGACTGTATGCTGAATTAATGTACACA
This sequence comes from Neoceratodus forsteri, assembly GCA_016271365.2. Lineage (NCBI taxonomy): Eukaryota > Metazoa > Chordata > Ceratodontiformes > Ceratodontidae > Neoceratodus > Neoceratodus forsteri. Next base: position 480,329,242 of record CM028131.1, read on the forward strand.
TCAGTTGTGTAGTAAGCTACAAGGCCAGTGGCCGAGTGTGCCTTATACAACAGGGGGCATGCATTATTTTAGCATACACCCATGCCCCTGAGTGGCTTATCGCCCTTATGAAATAGAAATATGCTGATAAAATAAAGAAATAAAGACAGAAGTATTTTTAATCTGCTGAAAACCTAAATAAATTGACTCAAGTATATCCATTTGTTAAAGTACTGCCTACTGTTTTAATAGTTTTCACCATACCTCTCAACTGTCCCTCATTTTACCTCTCAGAAGTGCTTTGTCCCACATTGAAAAGGTGCTACCCACTCAGAAGAGATGTTGTAGATTCAAACTTTAAAGCAGAAATTATTAATATTTTATGATGAAGCAAAATTAAACTTTTATCTTATTAAAGTATTGGTTTCCTCAGTGATTTGAGCTTGTCTCTTCATGTTTGATGATGTGTTCTTTATTTCGGTGACAACATGTTGAGAGGCATGGTTTTTAAATTTTTAAACTACTGAACTGTTTCAATGAAAATTAAATATTTATTCAAAGAAAATGAAAGCTGGATGATACTAGCTCATTCTTTACTTCCTCAGGCTTTTGTTCTCTGTCTTTTCCCAGGTTGATTGTTTCCTCCTAGCTTCTGTCGCTAGTCTTCTGGCAGATCATTTTGCTTTTTTTACCATTTCTTTTGAGGAGAGCTGGTTCAATCTGCAGGTAGATATCCTGTCCTGCTTTACTGTGCATCAGCCGGTAGCGTTTCAGCCTCCCATTGTCATTGCAGAGCCCCAGTTCTGTATGTGAGCTCTAACAGTGCAGATTCCCTCCCCTTCCCCTGTACTACAGTACTACAATGTCTGATGATTGCTTCCTGCACATGTTGTGTTCAGCTTAGTAATTAAGGAACAGTCTGAGCTGATTTCTAGAGAAACAGAATTGTAATGATTGCATGTTTTGTCGTGAGGTCACTACTAGCTGAGAATGTACTTTAATAACCCAATTGTTGATTAAATAGGGGAATTAAGCAACAGTCAAGTGATGTGCTTAGATCAGTAAAGTCTCTAGGATTCTCAAACCTATTTTACAAAAACCTATATGCAAGCCCTAGTCAGAACTAATTGGGATTGACTGACTGCAACCGTGCACCAATCCTGTCACTAATGTCAGTAAAACCGAATCACACATCTCTAGTAAATAAAGAAATAGTATGCATGACTACCCTCCCCATTGTACTGATTTCCACCTTCCCCCATCCTCCCACAAGTTAAAAAAAATTAAATCAGTTCCTGGTTGGCACTGTGCTAGGAGCTAACACATATGTAAGTTTCATCACCACAATCCTCTCCTCCCTGTTCCCCAAATCTTTATCATTGGCCCTTGACGTGGATCTGTGAGTGAGGGAGCATATGCAGTTGAATTCACAGCTAACTTGGTCCTCCCTCCCCCCAAAGTGCAATCAGGAACACTACTGGAAAGGGGCGGGGCAGTAAGCATCATTGATGACACTAGATGCAATAGTGTCAGAGTGACTTGGTTAATAGCACTCTTGCCTCATGCCTCTGTCCTTTAGAGTCATGGATTTGAGTCCTACATTGAGGACTTTGGCTTGTATCTTAAGATGACACTGCAAATCAGTGTGGGTGGGTGAGAGACTGCAGTGCTGGGAATGCCATCATTCTTGGGATGAGACATTAAATCATGGTACTTACTGCCCATCTCCCAACTCAACCAATCAATCAAATCAGTTTTGCTAGACATTATGAGGTTCAAGAATGCATGAGATAAGCACAAGGGAATCATAGTGGAAAGGAAGGGTGGGAGGGGGAAAGAACTTTATATCAGGTAGGGGCTGTGGTAGTAGTGTCGTTAGGGAGGAATAGGCAGACTGGATGGGCCAAGTAGTACTTAGCTGCTATCAAAGTCTATGTTCTATGCTGTTACACCAGAACCAAAATATAAGAGACACAAATGATATGCAGAATACATTTTCTTCTCATTTGGTTGAAACTACATATAAATAGCTTGCATTCCCTGCCTCTCTCAAACAGGTTTAAGGCTGTATGTGATTACAGTGTGCACTTTATATTTACAGCCATATTTCTATGTATACTGTCCCAGCACTACCAGTATCCCATTCACTGGTATGTAAAGCACTTTGAAATACAGTGTGTATGAAGGGTGCTGTATGAAACCAAATTCCACCCCTTCTAATCTTTACATTCCTTAAAAAAATTCTGTAAATTAATTAAATGGAAATATGTCAGGTACGGAATACAAACTCCACAAAATATGTTTTCTTTTTCTATACCTGTGACTTGCTTTGTTACGATTTTATTTGAACATTCATGCTATGCAAAGCATGTCAGTGTTTTTGCTTTTATTTTATGGCGTATTATTAATAGTAACACTAGTATAAATGCATATGTCTGTTTATTGTTAACACTGACGTATGTGCAGTCATAAATAACTAAATGTCTTTACTATATAAATAATTTAAGTACTGACTCTTCTGTGTCACTAATGATTTTCACTCTTGCTTTAGCCAAATTTTCATGGAGCGGAGGAGAAATAACCACTGTCTAATTCTATTACAGTTGATATCTGGTCTGTTGGATGTATTATGGCAGAGATGATAACTGGACGACCCCTTTTTAAAGGAAATGACCGTATCCTTTTCTGGGACAGTTTCTCATAAGTAAGATCTGAAAAATGTGTTAGTGGATAAATGTCAGTGTCAATTAAAGAATTTGAACAGAACAAATGTGATTATTTAAAAGATCATATACCTTAGTTAAGTTCACGCGTGTCCTTTATTAATTCCACATTCAGAGCCAAGTAAGTATAGACCTGCTCAGTACCTACTACCTCACATCTACTCTGGTAAACCTTTCCACTTTCTAAAATGTATAGGTTTTAAGGGCCTTCTTCACAATTCAGAATGGCATATGCGGCAGTTGTGTGTAACCAGTTTGCAGAGCTCTGCAGAGGTAATGCAGGGCACACTTTGTGTGCTGCATCCTGCATGATTCCTGCCCCCACCCCCCAACACACACACACACACACACACTTGAAGAAGGCAGAGCTGTGCTAGGCACCAGGTTTCCAGATGGAAGCTCTGTCTAGCCACCTAGTGGATCTTCTGCAACATAAATGCAGGGGATAATGGATATGCTAATCCATGTAAGAGATTGCTGTATTGCTGTATACGCTTTAGAAAGATGAATTTTGTGAAAAACTAAATTTGGAAGCACCAGCACAGTGGCGTGTAGGACTGAGGCACTGGGCTCCTCACCTCCTGCCACACCGATGACCCTGGTTCAGGAACAAGCCAGAGTCGCTGCGGGACCAGCCAAGGGAAGGAGGATTTAGCATCCATGTACAGCTCTCCTCCTTCGAGGAACATGGACAGCATGTGCCAGTGCCTGACTGCCACCTAGCAGATGCTGAGTGGCATGGCAGGCGGCTGCCTTTTTAAGGGCCCTGCACAGGTGTTCAAATACGTCTGGCATTTTCACATCACATGCCCACGCCACTGCATGCATGCCAACCTTGGGATGGGGACTATAAAATGAGAAAAAGCCAGGTGCTGTACACAGAGGAAGCCCCACTTGCCTATGCCATCAACCCAGGCTCTGCCAACTGGATATGGACTCTGGGACTGTGGAGGACAGCCCTCCCTCCCCCTGCCACAGGGAGCAAGCCATAAGGGAAAAAGGCACATAAGACCTGGGGGGAGATGGCTGCCAGTCCAGGGAGGCAATGGGGTAGAACAGACAGCAGCCCGGCATGCACAAAAAATCTCTATGGAAAAAAACTAAATGGGGTATTTATTGCCAGCCCTTATGCCCCCATCCCTCCATGGCCAGGAAGAGAGCAGGGTATAGTTAGCATCTGAGGCATTCTTGGCTCCATATGTTCCATGTCTATGGGGCATATACATTTATTGCAGGGTAGTCTCTGACATTGTATATGACTGTCCCCTACCCAATCAGTCACCTAAAGCCATATGCAGATGGCTTCTTGCATGCCTTAAACAGCAGCTGAGCTGAGATGAATAAATACCTCCATGGAATAGCCAGGATCAGGTGGGAGCATTCAGAGCCAACAGAAGGGGGTACATAAATGCAGCAGAGGCATTTCTGGCCCTCCTGTTATATGGCAGAGAAATGTAAAGATTCCAACACACCACACAAAAGCAGTGCATAGGTATCATGAATAGGACACTTAATGAGTTTCACTGAAGTTAAGATGGTGAGCATGTGTTGGCTACATTTCCCCTGATTTTGTATACATCATTACCTTATAGCATCTACATGTTCTTCAGGATGTTCCACAGAAATATGATTACATGTTTGGAGAATATAGATATGTGAGCTTAAACAAAATGCACTCTTTTTTTTTATTTTTTTTTTTATTTTATTTTAGTTTAGTTTTTGTTGACCGGGTAAGTGCACTAGAGAAATCCTGCCTATTTTCAGGCACGACCCAGAGGAAGGGGATACAGATGAATGCCAACTGACTTGAACCAGATTAAGCTGTTGGTGGGATTTTTAGTGAATGAAAGAAATTTGGCCAGGACACCAGGGAAATGCCCCTACTCTTGCAGTAGGGGGCCTGTTGCATGGCAAGATGTCTTATTCTACTGCTGGACTTGGTGAGGAACGGATGGCTGAGGCTGTGAGTGATCTGGTAATTACACCAGAAGGAATGAATATTCCAGGCAAAGAAACCGCTGTGGGGATGGCTGGAATGCACCTGCGAGGTGGTCAGCAAAACGTCAAGAGCAGCGGTTCAGTAACGGACCATTTGGGAGTACCTTTGAGCCTTGAACAGAAGCAGCAGTGTTTAGCTGCTGAATTACTACGTGTCAGTGAGCAATTGACCTCAGAACGTATGCAGCAGGCAGAGGATCGACAGTGGAAACGATCAGATGTGTCACCAGGTACTGCAGGGTCAGGAGGAGTTACGAAGCTGCTCTCAGTTGAGGACGCTTCCTCGGTCTCCCCTGACTCGGTTTCGTTTTCTCCAAGACGGGATTGGAGTGCAGAGAAACCGGGGTTATGGTCTCCGGATAAGGCCCTGCTTGCAGCAGGCTGGATCCCTCTTTCTGACGGGCATTGGAAGCCCAATACTGGACATGACAACCCTTTACTGGAGCAGATAAGTGATGATTTGGTTTCTTGTGATAACATATTACCTGCATCTCAGCCTGAAGTTATTTCTACCGTGCAGTCACATACTGAAGCAGTAGGCCCTGATGACACCCTAGACGCATCCACTACCACTAACCTCACATCGGGCCTCCACCCTGGGGAGCCTACTAAGCCATCTTATGCTAGTCACTTCCACAAACCAGTGGAACTAGCAAAAAGAAGAAATGCAATTCGCCTACACTATGGAGACCTTCGTGAAAACCCCCCAGACAGGTTTTTTGTGGGTAAAATCCTACTTAAACAGAGTATGGGGTTTTCTTCTTCGCAGGTCTATGCCCTCATTCATGTGCAAGGGGAATTTACATTTGATATTAGCTATCGTACCCCTGCATTATTGGAAACATTTTGGTGCAGATATATAAATCTGAAAACTAACCCTTTATGGGCGGACTTTATAGTATTCCCCCTTACTAAACAGCCCTTCTGAGTCATCACCATTTTGTTTCGAAATGAGGGAGTAAATATTGTGGACATTGTGCACTGGTTAGAAAAAAGATGTGATATTCAGGGTAATCCTATGCTCATTCTAGATTCGGAAGGGTTCTGGAACGGGGGGTGGAAATTTCGCATAAAATTACATCATACTGACCAAGATTTGATTAATTTGCCTAACTGCTTTTTTATTGGTCGGGATAAAGGTTTTTTATTTTATCCTGGGCAGCCAAGAGTGTGCTTTAAATGTGGCTCATCTAGGCATATTAGTACATCTTGTGACATTTTGAAGTGCTCTTATTGTGGGGAAATGGGTCGCCTTAGTGCCCATTGTTTCAAGCAACCCAAGTGTAATTTTTGTAATCCCCCTGGACATGTTTTTGACGATTGTTCCTCTGCTGCATGAAACACCAAGGATGCAGACTTTGGGGTGCAGGATCATTATATCCGTCTGGCAGTGAAACAAAGTCCAGGTCCTGTAGTAACCCAAAAATCTCCGACTTCAGGGGTACCTACTATTGGAAAGAGCTCTGCTCCTACTCCTCTGATTGAGGATGGAAATCAAGAAACCCACATTTTGGAGAATGGGCCTTTGTTACATGTGGGGTGTTCTCAGGCTATTCTCAGTACCTTGGTTTCAGATAATGGACCCCCCCCCCCCGAATCCTCTACTAAGGACATGGATTTTACTTTGGTGCAGGGGAAAAAAGGAAAATCTACCAAACTAAATGGTAAAAGAAAACCAGACATGGTGGTACCGGTAGTAGATGCAAATAAATTTTCTATCTTGGCTGAGGCCCCCCAGGATTTAGATCCTGTCGACCCTTCTATTGACGGAACACTGGTGATAGACTCCCAGGGAGACTGCTTAGATTCTACTGAGCATTTGGCTCAGGGGCCTAAAAGTGGAAGAGTAACAAGGGCCTCAAGCAAAGTGAAATGAAGATCCCTTTCTTCTGATTTATGGATCCTTTCTCTTTTAAAGTAGCATCCTTGAATGCTAATAGCATTCAATCATTATATAAACAACGTACTACCTTCTCATCTTTTTTGCATGCTAACTTAAATTGTATTTTTTTTCAAGATGTACACCTACATTCCATGGTTGAGAGGTCTGCTGCCTCTGAAGAGTGGCTTTGGGGAGACAGTATTTGGTCCCAAGGGGAGGACCAGTGTTCAGGGGTTGGGATTTGTTTTTTTTCTTCTAACATTAAGGTGGTACGACAATTAGAGGTGCTGCCAGGCAGAGCTTTATTGTTAGACATCATGTGGGCTCACCACTTAATTCACCTCATAAATATTTATGCTTCCCAAACAAAATACGAAAGGGTACTTCTTTTTCGGTCTCTCTCTCCCTTATTACAGACATCTCATTTGGTGGTTTTGAGAGGGGATTTTAATGTTACCTTGGCCCAGTGCACTGCCCCTACCCATAATAAGAAAGTATATTGTGATGCTTAGTGCCTGACTTACCTGGTTAGTGACGTGGGCTTGATTGATGCCTTTGGTTCTCTCCCGATAAAAGAGCGGTATACCTATTTTTGTGGCCCTCGGGCCTCTGTAATTGATTATTTTTTTGTTTCTGCTTTATCAAATATTAAGTTAGCACTTCTCCAAGCTGTAGCAACCTCAGACCATAAGTTGTTAACAGTAGTTATTAGTGATTTTCCTGAGGTTAGAAGGGGGCCAGGGATCTGGAAATTAAATACCTCATTACTCTGTATTCCAATAGTGTGTGAAGGCTTTCTAGCTGTACTACAGGCGAGAAAATCAGTATTTTTCTTATATGGTGACATTTCTACTTGGTGGGAAGATACAAAAACAGAAATACATTCCTTTTTCGTACAATAGGACGGATTAATGAAAAATTAAAAAATGATGAAATTGCCTTTTTAAGAAATAATATTTCTTTCTGGACATCTTTCAGACCCAGTTTAGGGCTGGCAGAACCACAGAAAGTTGAAAGTCTTAAGAGCGAATTGGTGAAGAAATAATTGAAAGCCCTAAAAATGTTAGAAAGTAAACAAAAGTATAATACTAGTGGTAAAAGAAAAGATACACTGCCATTTGATTCTATTCAACTTCTCCGAGATCATCACCATATGGAATATTTGATTACCTCTACTGGTAGTACTGTGTATAACAAGGGGGACATTTTAAGAGAAATTGCTTCTCATTTCTCTCAAATTTTTGATAGTCAACATTTAGCAGTAGATAAAATGCGACAGTGGTTAAGAACTATAAATTTACCCAAACTGCCACAGGACATTAGCACTATTTTGACTAGCCCTATTTTACCGACAGAATAAAAAAAATGTAATTTGGTCACTTAAACCTGGCATTACACCCGGGTCTGATGGTCTTTCACATGAAGTCTATAAATATATTTGGGAAGTTTTAGGCTCAGAATTTTGTATGTGTCTAAATGAAGGCTTATCCCAGCAAAAACTCCATAAGAGCATGTTGGAGGGCCTTTTGATTTTGATCTTTAAGGGAGGATGTCGGGGAGATTTAAAACAATGGAGACCAATTTCACTGTTGAATACTGACTATAAGATTTTAATGAAAGTTCTTAGTCACAGATTAGCTACTATTATACATCTGGTAGTGCATCCGTCTCAATATAGCAGCATACTGGGAAGGCGGGTTCAGGATGCCCTAATTTTGGTCCGGGAAATCTTACATAAAGGAGATAATCGGGAATTGTTTGGACATTTAGTTTGTTTGGAACAATCTCAGGCCTTTGATAGAGTCGAATATAACTATTTGTGGGAGACATTAAGGTCCTTTGGATTTCCTTCTTTGTTTGTCACTTGGTTACAGACTTGCTACTCTGGGATAAGCCTGATCCCAAGCATTAATGGATGGGTGGGTGATGCAGTTTTTGTTCATAGGGGGGTATGACAAGGGTGTCCTCTTAGTCCCTTACTATATGTCTTATCTCTTGACCCTCTCTTACATGCACTATATCAGACGGAAGCAATAACAGGACTGTCAGTGGGTTCAGAAGATAAACAGGTGGTTGCTTTGGCTTTTGCAGATGATCTAGAACTTTTTTTGGCAGACCAAACTTCTGCAATAGCCACTCGTGATCTATTAAGTGACTTTAATAATATTTCTGGATCCAAAATTAATGTACAAAAGAGTGGGATTTTGTCCTTAGGATATGATGCTGGTGATATATCCCTTGTCTGGGGAATTCCTATAGCTAGAACCTATAGGAAGATATTGGGTGTTTTTTTGGTGGGGATGATCCCCAAAGGTATAATTGGGAACAACTTATAATATCAGCTAAAGAAAAAGTCACACATTGGAATAAATGGCAGATGACCAAAGGAAAGCGGATTTATTTAATTAAAACCTTTTTATTGTCCCATTTTTTGTATCTTGCTGCTGTATTTCCTCCACCGGCGGATTTGGAAGCCACAGTTTATAGTGTATTCTTTCAATGTTTATGGGGTAGTAGGCTGAACCCTGTCAAGAGAGGGATTACTTATTTACCTATACAAGAAGGAAGATTGGGTATGGTAAACCCAGTAGTTTTTTTCTATGTGGCCTTTATATTTTTTAATTTTGTACCAGTGTTGACAAACATTGACAAGGTTTGGATCCCCTAGATAGAGGATGAGATTGGAACCCTTTTTCAGGATTGGGACCCAACTCTTCCTCTCCCGCGGCAACCGAAGGTGACCCATCTACCTGGACATCTTTCAGGTGTGATACGTAAATTAAAACTTGGAAAGTGCAGAAAAGTTCCTGTGTACACTATCAGAAATCCTATACTTGGATACTAGGTAATTTTATATTCTCCCTTGGTATACTGAATTATCTACTACCCAATCTTCTTTGATAAATTCCTTTTTATCTAGCAAAAGACTTCCATATTATATGAGAGATTTTATTTGGTTATGTGCACATCGAAAATTAGGTGTCCGAGGGAATTTAAAGCATAAAGGTATTATGGACAGTACATGTCCCAGAGGGGGTGTTTGTACAGATACTATAGAGACTTTTTCCCATTTTTCATTGGAGTGCCCATTTGCCATAGCCTTTTGGGAAGTTTTTCACAGGAAATGGCCTCTGAATCCTTTTCGAAGTCAACCCTTAAGGATTTGGCTTGATGGGGTACTACCTGGAGTATGGGTAAAATTTGATGTTATTACTATTCGCTTGTTGATGAGTTTTATTAGTTATCAGCTTTGGTTAGCTAGGTGTGGCTGGTCTCTTCGACAACAAATGCTAACAGGAGACCAGATAGCTTTATTGTTACAAAAGGCTATATTGAAGTGGCAGGCTACGGAACGGAATAGAGTTTTACCAGAGTTGTATAAATTATGGTGGCGAAACATGTCCTGGTTAGATACAGGGTGAGGGGCTTTGTTTTTCTTTGCTTTTTACATTATTTTTATACACACGCTTGGAGAGAACCATAGGTACTGAAATCATAGTTTTCCTATGGTTGGAATATTTAGAGTCATAAGAATTTTTTTTTCTCCTTTGGTAAAAAGTGTATTACTTTATCAGTATCATAAGTATGCTTCCTAGTGTTTACAGTTTGTATTATGGTTCTGGTATATGGGACCTTTCTGAAGTACAGTCGAGGAGTTTGGCTTATATGGTACACATATTTTTATTTAAATTTCTTTGTGGCAACATATGAATTGAGGAGGTTGTTTTTTCTCCCTCTATCCTGATCAGTGGTATAAGGTAGTGGTAAGGGGTTGTTCTTTGAAGACAATTTTGTTTGACTTTTTTTAGAGTTTTGAATAAACAATTCCCTTACTTTTTCAGGGGGGTGGGGGGGATTCTTTTATGTGTTAGGATATGCTTTTGGTTATTATCAATTTATTTTCAGACAATGTATGACTTTAATACTTACTCTATTTTCTTATGATTTGCATTTTCCTTTTGTGTAAGTTCACAGTGTGCGTCTTTGTTTGATTTTTGAAGTTTATAATAAAAAATTCCCCTACTCTTTTCGATAAGTGCCACGGGATCTTTAACATCCACTTGAACTACCACCAATCCAGGCAGATGGGACCTCGATTTAACATCTCATCTGAAAGACGGCACCTCAGAAGTGCAGCACCCCTTTCATGCTGCACTACAGTGTCAGTACTGGGATATTAACCCAAGTGCCAGATGTGGGAACTGAACCCACAGTCCTCTGATCTCCCGGCCTCAGAGGCGAGTGTGCTACCTACTGAGCCATTGACACTCAGTACTTGCCTTTTTCCTGCTTCTGTTTTACAGCCTTGGAGAGGGAATCTCCTTCCATCTTGGCATCTGGGTCCCCAGTTCCCATCACTGCTATAGCCCAGGACATCCCCACTGTCATATGTCCATCCCTGTGCCTTTGAACAGCTCCAGGGTTAATTTCCCCCAAAGTGTAGCCCTTGATGTGCTGTCTGAAGCACTTACTCAACTTGCTGCTCAGGCCTTGGTTAATGGGTGCAGTCTGCAGCAACAGAGGGGCCTTTGATAGACTAAGGGTGATGTGGGAGGTGATACCAGGACTTCATCTGGTCTAACATTGTACCTTGATGTTTTTCCTACTTTCCTCTCCCACCTCCCCTGGTGGTGTGATAAGAATGCTGACATCACCAAGCCTGAGCCCACTCTTGCTGAAGCACCTGCAGCTTCAGCTCTGCCCCCTGGGAGTTCCAAGGGGTGATCCACAAGTGGAACAGCACCTCCACCGAGAGGAGAGCATATTCTGGAATGCCTCTTCCACCTCAGACCAGCCCACAACTATGATCCAGACTCTTGTGCAGACCCGCCAGGTCACTGACATGGGAAGTGGCTCCCCTAACCACAGTACCATCTGGCCATCTGGTGTTTGTACTGGTACTTCCACTGACACAACCCTTGTTGATTTTAACAATCTGATATCCAAATCTTTGGATGCTGGATTGCATATCGGGGCTATGTTAATGGACCTTAGCAAGGCTTTTGATCTGGTGAACCACTCTATCCTATTGGAATGGATGTTGAAATTGGGTGTTTATGCTGAACCCTTGAACTGGTTTCAGTTATATATCTGACAAATCCTAAGCAGTGTGTTGCCTAGGGAGCTATAACATCTCCTCCTAAGGCAACAGACAGGGAGTCCCTCGAAGCTCCATCCTGGGCCCACTGCTTTTTTAACATATATGTAAATGACCTTCCACAAATGCTTGTCAACAGTGAGGTCTGGCTGTACATGGATTACACAGTTTTGGAGTCCTAGTCAGACGAACAGACCGACCTGGAATGCAGGATCCAAATGAATCTCATTACAATTGAAGAGTGGTTCACCAGGTGGGGCCTGCTGCTAAATGTGAAAACACATTTATTTATTTTTCTTATTGGTCAAGCAAAAATGGAAACAAGACCCTGAACTTTGCTTTTAAGTTAGGACAAAAGGTGATTAATACTAACAGTTAGAAATTGTTATAATTGATGACAAATTGTCATTTGTAGAACACATAAATCAGCTGGTAAAGACAACCAACCAAAAGCTAGGGTCACTTTTTGCAGAGTAACCTTTCATCTGTCCTAGAATCTAAGACAAAGCTTGTCAAGCAGTTTTTGGTCCCCTGTGTTGGAATATGAGAAATAGCTATACAGAAATTCAACTCCAAAGGCTCTGTCAAAAATAGACTGTACATTCAACAAACTTGCATAATTTGCCTGTTCTAGCAAGTATGATATCCACCATTGCACTTTATATGAAATGTTAAATTGGCTGCAACCAAGTAGGAAAAAAGAATGTAATGTCTCTTACTAAAATCTGAAACTGATATTCCCTTAAAAAAATGTTATTCTGGCCAGCCCAGTGATGCTGAGGGTTGAGGCACTGGACACCACATCTCACACCACACTGGCGACCTGGGTTCGGGAATGAGCCTGGGCCACCGGGGGTCAGCAGGGGGGGGAGAGAGGATTGAGCATCCAGAGGACTGCTTTTGTCTCTCAGGGAAGGGGGACTAGTCATCCCACTTGCTGTCTGCCCTCTGGTGGTGGCTTGAGGGCAGTATGGGTCAGGAGGCTTGAAACCAATGTCTTTATATCAGAAGGGAGGGGGCTGGGCGAAAAAGGAAAATTAAAAGCCTGGCAGGCTTGATGATGGTCCGCCATTCCTGGGAGTGGTCCCCTGGATTCTGGAGTGGGTCTCCAGCAGGGACAGAAGCTGGCAACGTCCCCCTGGCCTAGCTGTGGGGGGCAATCCATGGGGAACTACCAGGGGGCAGCCTAGCATGGAAGCGGTGGGACCTGAGAGAGATATTCTCTCCAATCGGAGGGCCGTGGCCACCTGCCAGGGCTCAGGTGGCTAAAAGTACTTACAAAAAAAAATGTGATTCTGGAAACCCCAAGAAATGATCTATATCACTTATGCAAGTTGACAGGAGACTGCCTTACATTCATGCACATAAATAGTTTGGTGGTTATTCATCTACAAATGTGTGTGACAAAATCCTGGCATGAAATACCCAGCAACACTCAGGCAGAGAAAAATTCACTAAAAGAGTTCCAAAAAGCTTGCAGGAAAAATTCTGATACAGTCTTGTGATTGCTACACATGAATAGTACTTAAACATTCTTGCTTTTTTTTATTATTAAAACTGCTTGATTGCAGCTTTCAAGGATGATTCATAATGTCATTTGGTACATATGAACATGTATAGCAGAAAATGAAAACTGATACAGTTCTGCTGTAGCACGTTAATTAAAAGTCTGTTATGTGATATGACTGGCGTCTTCCTCAAATGTTGCTTACTCTATACCTGCTGTGTTCTTTTTGTACATCTATTGTGTGCTTGTCATCCCTGAGGTAATCTATCTGTATTACCACTTGTGTTAGTATTTTATGCATGGTACAGGGCTATTGAAAATAAGGCTTGCCCCTAACAAAATGTTCCTGTATGATAATAAAATGTTATCAATCGGTCCTTCACCCTTTGTTATTTATAGTATGCATTCTGTTAAAAAGATTAATTGAGCTAACACTTTGGCTAGGCATGGCTGGGTATAAACAGTCAGCCTTGCAGTTATGTTTCAGTCTCAACCATCATGTGCATGGAAGACAGATGTAATGATTTTAGATCAGCTAGACAGTTGTGGGGGTGTGCTCTCCTTGATTGTAGTGCCCCCCCCCACACACACACACACACAACATAAACAGTTTTGGAAACTTAGTTTGTGTACATATACCTTGTAAATGGCAGTCTTGCCAGTTAATGACAGAAGCGGCAGACATAGTCGGGAAAAATGGAGATTAAGAAGCAAATAGCCTGCTGTAGCTCACAATGGTGGCTCGCAAATGTGTTGCTTTTCTTTTCTTTTTTTTTTTTGAATTTCTATTAATACTTTCCTGCAGCCTGCCACATCTACTAGTCCCTCCAACCTCATCGCCCACCTTCTTTGGGACTTACCCTTCCTCAAAGAGCTCCCATGGGTTATCCCACTCCCCCCCATGGAGGGGTCATCAGGGTTCCCCAAGTCCCTCAAGTGTCGGAATCCAGCAGTGAAGGTCGCCTTGAGTTGGTGATGTGGGGACTGGGGGGCTGGTTTCATCATGCAGCATCTGGTACTTTCTCTTTTTCTTCCCCCCCCCCCTCCAGGAGGGTGGCACAGTGTCCTTCCATGAATGCATCATATGAGTGAGCAGAGCACAAACATCCTCCCACATACCGCCAAGCCCAGGTTGCCACTCCACGCAATTGACCTGCAGAAGGTGGTGGTACAGCAGGATTTTCCTAGCCAGAGGAAATGGCCATTATTTGGGACATTCAAGTCTCCCCCACCACCACCCCCAACTGTGAGTTCTGGTCCAGGGTTTAGAGCTTTGCTGTCCTGGGTAAGCAAGGTGCCACATTACAGACCTGACACTACTGGTGGGTGTTGCTGTGTATACCAGTACAAGATAATCTGAGGCTTCTAGAATTATGATAGCAGCCACAACAGTACAGAGATGTGCATCAACATAGCAAACATCAACATAGCAAAATGCGATGCCACTTACTAGAGTTTCTATGTTGTACACATGAAACAATGTGCAAGAGCTGGATGACACTTAGCATATAGACTCAGCCCAGAACCACGCAAGCCTTTGGCATGAAATGGGAAGTCACAAAAGTGCAAATCACAATACTAGATTTATATGCTTTAAATGCCCAGTATATAAAATCAGTGTTTAAGCCACTAGAGGGCCCAGTTACAAGCATACTTAATACAATACAATACAATACAATACAATTCCTATCTCATTTCACTTATTGTGTGGTCAGTCTATCACTACTCATCAGTGTTTTCCCCCTCCCTCTTCTACTTCTGTCAAAGCCTGTGCTTTTAGGATCACTCCCTATTGCCTAACACTCAGCCATGTTCTACTCCCTTCCACCACCCTAACTTCATAAGTTCTGCGCTCTCTCCTTACCCTCTGCTTTGGACACCAGTACCTCTTTTCACTATGTCCATAAACACCTTTCTAACGCTGCCTCTGCTTCTGTTTTTCATACCCCTCAACTCCACTAGTACTGGTACCTCCTCACTTACCAGTGTAACCCCGAGATGGTGCTATCCCAAGGGCTACTACCCCTGCCTGATTTGCCACTAACAGGTTGAGGGGCCTGGATCCGATGGCGGGTGCCTCCACCCAGAGGTCAGGGTTTGCAATAGTTAAACTAACTTGGTCACAGCCCTCTGGGACACTGCGACCCCCCTTTCTTCCCACTAGTGGCCCACACAATATATCAGATTTACCTTCACAGTATACACTTACCCCCAGGACTGGTTCGGTCGGTGTGACTCCTGGGACTTCCTGTAAAACAAGATGATACAGTGCAAAAACCACAGTACAATACTTTAACATAGACAAATACCTCAGGCAGTGTAACTTTGCTGAAACAAACAAATCTGATTTATTTAGGGGGATATAACAAGGACAGGGGGAAATCAGGTTAATTAGTTTAAACACATTAGTAATCACAGTACTGTGCACATATTTCAGAATCCCAAATGTCCCTAATGTCACTCTTACTGGGTACCCAGGCAATAAGAGGCTAGCCTATTTGAGTGCAGCTGGTTGGGGCCCTGAAGATGGAAAATGCATGCACAATACCCAATTGTAATCTGGAGCCAGTAGGCTCAGTTAGTGGAGAAAGAAAGGAAAAGTAATCAGATGGAACACTTGCAATTAGATGATGGCAGGGAGCTACCCTGATTTGTACTCACAAATTCACTGCTGAAACTGAATGGAAGGCAGATTGTTCTGGATTGCCAGGAGGAGCAGACCATGTGGACAAGGTCCTTGTGACTGGACCCCACGGCAGTTCAGAGCAAATGGATGTAGTCTGGATTAAGCTGGGGTTTACTTGCAGCTTCATGCACTCAATTCACTGTACAGGGGATTTGAAACGTGAGTCCCCACAAGCACTACACACATTTATATGGAAAAAGGAAGTACTATACCAGGCAGGCTGCTTCTCTATCCCGATCGCAATTACTGCACAATACCCGGGAGAACACACAGCAGATTCAGTTCCTGACAGACC
Source organism: Neoceratodus forsteri (assembly GCA_016271365.2). Classification (NCBI taxonomy): domain Eukaryota; kingdom Metazoa; phylum Chordata; order Ceratodontiformes; family Ceratodontidae; genus Neoceratodus; species Neoceratodus forsteri. The sequence goes on from CM028131.1 coordinate 480,345,410, forward strand.
GAGCGTGATTCAGCAATTTCTCCAGTCTTCTACAGGGTGAGCCTGGTTTCTACTCTTCAGATCTCCTTGATTCTCTTCAAAGGTTGGATTCAGTCCAAACAAGCAGTTGCACAAGCTGCAGACCGAAACTTGGGGCCTTACACGCGTTTCCCGACTAAAACTGCGCACCGAAGGAGCACAGGGCTCCTTCCCTCTTCACTGCCAGAGCTAAAACTGAAACTCCAGTAGACAAAACCGGGCACTTCCTTGAGTTCCTCCCAGTTCTTGGCTGGATTGGCTGTCACTCACAATAGCCTCCCCTGTTGGTGCAAAAGGCGCGAAGTCCAAACTACATTTCCCAGAGTCACTGCCATTACAATCCTCTTGTGGCTGGCTCAGATTACAAGTCCAAGTTCTGATTCGTCCACAGGCACCATTTTAGAGCTCTCTTAACCCACACTGATTGGTCCAGATCAGCAGTTCAAAACTAGAATAGGGAACTAGGCAAACACAGTTCTGATTGCAAAGAAAAGCAGGTTAGACAGACTGTATTTTCATTATAACTCTAAATGATTTCTGGCAAACAGTTACATCTTTCAGATAGGTTCCCTTTGCACTCCTAGCGACTGCAAAAATGGAGCGAATTGGCAGCAGCTCGAGTGGGACTCAAGCAGAGAAACACACAGCCCCCATACAAACTAATTATGTCTGCAAGCAGGCAGCTCTTAAAGAGACAGTAACAGAGGCTCTAAAAACACTCACAGATAAATGGCTTAAACGCCAAACACCTTTCAGACTCGGAGCATTCAAGCAAGCTCCTGGAAGCCTTTTGGGAACCCCCATTTGCAGGGGGGTTACACCAGCATTACCACTCTATGTTGGGATATATCCCTTAGTGTACCCTACCACCATCCAAAACACACTACTGTGCTCCCATACTAGCCTCCCTCAATAATAACTGAGATAATCTCCTCCCCATCCCTGAGTACCCCCTTCTCCTTCAATTGCTCATGCCCTGCAGTAATACACCTGCAAAAAAGTCAATCAGAAGTAGATGGCATTCAGCTCACAAGCTCCTTGCTCACTATCTTGCTAGGATTGCACTTCTTCTCCTGCTCCTAGCTGGGAAAGTACACCCAAACCCGGTCCGCCCACCTCGGCCTACAAACGACACAAGAAATAAGGCTCCATCAAGCTGGTGACTCAACATCTGCAGCCTGCCAGCTAAGCTCGATGCACTCCAAGTCTGGGTGTTACAACATAGGCCGGACATCATAGTTCTTAACGAAACTTGGCTCTCACCTAAGGTCCCAGACAGTGCTGTATCCATTCCAGGCTATGCCCTGTTCCGACTTGACAGAATTGCCAAGAGAGGGGCTGACTGCACCATTTATTTAAGGGAAACTCTTAAAGGGCTAGTCATCCCATTACCTCCCTCTGCAAACAACTCTCAAATCCTAGCAGTTAAAATAATCCTGAGCCAGCAGGGAAAATCCCTCATGGTTGCATCAGTATACATCCCCCCCCCCCACGTAAACATGTTACAGGCTTCCAAATGATCACAGACTTCATGGACAACAGCACCTCCCATGGCAAGACAATTGTAATGGGTGACCTAAATGTTAACTGGCTAGCTCCAGAAGCTGACCCATATAAGGATGCCATTGCTGCCCTAGACATTACTCAAATGGTCACCTCTCCCACTAGGTTTAATTATAAGTCTGGTAGTAGCTCCTTACTTGATCTGATCCTTACCTCTCATCCCAGCAGAATCACTAACACGGAAGTTCTCCCAGATGTCCTCCGTGATCACTCCCCAGTTATTTGCCACTGGTCAAAAGGCACACCTAAACCCAAGTCCTCATTTTCCTATAAAAGAATCTTAACAAAAGGAAAGCTTCCACAATTCCTTACTGCCCTGTCAATGGTTGACTGGACTCCCCTTGACTCCTTGAACAGTGTTGACCAAGCACTTGACTTCTTCATTGCCCAGTTTAACAAAGTTTGTAACAGTTTTGCCCCCCTACGTAAATGCAAAACTCAATCTACCACTAATCACTGGATTAACTCCAAACTCATCTCCATGATCCGAAACCGAGATAACCTCTGGCACCGAGCCATGGACTCAGGGAAACCACACGATATGCAGCTCTATAAGGCAGCTAGGAACCAGTGCACAATAGCTATAAGCAGAGCCAAGAAAGTCTTCTACAACCAGGAACTTACTAACTCCTGGAGAAATAGCAAACCCTTCTGGGAGAACATCAAGAGCCTCACAGGTAAACCAAACAAATCCTCCCCCACTATGATTGAGGTTAACAGCTCCACTTTACAGGACCTCAAAAAATAACAGACTCCTTTAATCTTGCATTCACTGATCTTAGCAGCGTCCTTCTCCCCAACTTCTTTGACCATTCAGCCCAGCACTGCCTCAATAATAAAATCAATCTCCACAGTAATACTCCCATTCTACTTTAAGTGGGTATCCATGTCTGAAGCTAAAAGATATCTTAACAAAGTGCTAAGCAAAGCCAGTTTCAGCAGTGATACCCTTGACCTCAAACTCCTCTCTCTCTCTCCCTTGACGTCCTACAACCTCTCACTAAACTTCTGAATCTTTCACTCTCTCAAAAACAATTCCCACAGCTCTGGAAATCAGCAGTGGTCACACTGGTTCATAAAAGTGGTGCTAGGTCTCTTCTCTCTAACTACCACACTATCTCTATCCTCCCACCACTCTCCATGACGTTGGAACGAATTGACACTGGCCACCTACTGGGTGCGGTGTTCATTGATTTGACCAAGGCATTTGACACCATGAACCACCAGCTCCTGTTTCACTCACTCTCCTCCTTTGGACTATCTAATGATGTAACCAAATGATTTGAAAGCTACCTCTTGGCAAAGAGCCAAAAAGTCAAAATCGTTGACTCTCTGGCAAGTGCTCTTCCTGTCTGCTCTGGTGTACTCCAGGGTTCCATCCTTGGCCCTCTACTTTTTAGCCTTTTCATCAATACTCTTCCTGCAGCTTGCAATAATAACTTAATACTCTATGCCGATGATGCAGTCCTCTTTTTCTCCCATACTGACCCCATCTCACTCTCCAAGGTGCTACAGACGAACTTCAGCCTAGTTGAAACCTGGCTTCTCCAACTTAAGCAATTGATGAATTACAAAAAAAACAAAGTCCATGCTGTTCCATAGCTCTCACACCAAATACAGATCCATAAACTTCACCATACATAATGAACCATCACCATACATAATGAATTTGAGCAAGTGCAGGAGTTTAAATACCTTGGTATTACCCTTGATTGCACAATGTCTTTCAGCTTGTATGTTCAACACATCTCAAAATCAGTCAACTCAAGAACTGGGGTCCTCTACCACCACTGTCACTGTCTTACCAAAGAAGCTATGCACACAGCCATACCTGCCTCAGTCCTACCCATCATTGATTACGGGCTTGTCTTCTATGGGGCTGCCATTGATACCACCCTAAAATGGGTCAAGATAGCCCTTAACAAATGCTGTAGACTTCTCACTGGCACAGGGAAGCATACGCATACATGTGATCTCTACAAGCAATCCAACTGGCTCAATCTAGATAGTAGACTTGCCTACTAGACCTGCCTACTGGCTAAGAAAATTTGTCTTAACCACACACTCCCTGCAACTGATGCCTTAATGTTGCCCACAGTCACTGCACATTTTTCGCGCAGTTCCCAAACCAACATTTATCGTTCCATCTGCTGTACCAGCCATGCTCAATGTGCTTTCCACACCAGGGCCCCCTGCTGCTAAACAACCTTCCCCCTGAAATTGCAGCTGAAAATAAGCTTGGCCCATTCAAACGTAAACTCCGCCAGCACCTCACTGACCTCAGCAGTTGTGACTGCTCTGCCTAGGCTTGCGGCTTTGTTTCACCTCTCCCTCCTCTTCTCTCCTCCCTTGCTACCCTCCCCACTTCTCTCCACCCCTCCATCCCCTGCTACTGCCCGTCTCTCTCCCACCCCAGCCTACCATTCTACCCCCTCTCATGTCCCACCTACCATTCCACCTCCTCTCCTGCTCCTCTCCTCCTGTCTCCCCCTCCACCCCCAGACTACCTAGGACTTATCTTTCTGTTCTTGCACTTATGACAATATCAAATCCTTGACTGCCTACCCCATTTTCTCCCACCCTCCCTCTTATCCCCACCCTTGCTCCACTTATGTCACCCCTAGGGATGGTTTTTCATTTGTATCTGTGTCTTGCTATATATACACCTGTATTGTTATTTGTGCATTGTTATTTACCATTGACTGTTTGCTACTGTGCTAGTCTATACACATGTACTGTCTTTTGCTACTAAATTAACCTCCTGACCTGTATTGTATCTTACTTCTGCTTACTTCTATGTTAACCTCCTGACCTTGTATTGTATCTTACCACTGTTTTGCTTGCACCCATTGCTGATGCAGAACCTTTGTAAAAGAACCCTTGGTTCAAAGGTATTTGTGATCCTAGTAATAAATAAATAAAATAAATTAAAAAAAAGCGATGTTGAACATGTAACCCTGTGTTAAATTATCTGTTTTGTTCTTGAAGTTTGCATTATTTTTTGTCTCCCTATTTTTTCTTCAAGTAGTGGTCCAGTGTGATGTGGTGGTGGGGGCAATGTTATCCTCCCAGGCCCTGTCAGTGTTTTGAAGTCCCCCCCCCCAGCACTCATGGTGTGCCTGAAGGCCTCATGATGCCACCCACTCAGTCTTGCGAGTCAAACAAAGCCCTGCCTTCATTACTGCACCCTAGGAATACCTAGGTGTGAGGGTAGAGCAGTGCATTTCACCTTTCCTAACCTAAAGGAGGATGGAATCTCCTGGGATGCTCAGTCCATCTCTGTTAGCCCGCAGCAGTGACACAGGTTCCAGGCACCAGCACAGCTCACTGGCATAGCAATCAGTTCCCCAACCACTGCCCTTAATCAGGTAGGCCAAGTTTACCTTTTTTAAATGATTAGGTCTGGCTTGTTTACCTAATTCAAGACCGACAATATGCAGCTGTTTCTACATTTACAAGATTATTAGAAAGGTAAATCAGTCATTTTACTGCATCTTCAGTGCTGCACAGAACTAGCTCCTTGACCTCTCACTTTCAGATCTGGACCAGCTGACAGAGATAATGAAGATAACTGGCACTCCAACTCAGGACTTCGTTCAGAAACTACAGAGTCAAGATGTGAGCTTTTTGTAGTTTCAGAACAGTCATTTCTCTAATGCTCTTTCCTGTTCCCAAGTGTAGAAGCATTCACTGAATGATACTCGGTTGCAAGCACTGTAACAAATATCTGACACAAATTAGTTCTATAATAAATCAGAGAAAATGTTTGTGTCTCAATCAATCCTAAGACATTTAAACTTTGGATAGTATGATACCCTTGTCTGGACCAACATAAATGTTGTACAAACCTGCTTAAGTATCTGTGAAGCCCACAGACTCCTTCAGCAGGTTCCTGAACCCTATGAAGCAATCTGTGCAGCTCTGAAAGTCTTTAGCTATATAATTTACAACCTCTATGTTGGTCCAATAAAAGGTACCACACTTTTCATCCTGTTTGTAATATGTTATCAGATACAGATCTTTCAACCTATGCCCACAGAGGTATACACCTTTTATATCTTCACACAGGTAAGTGTTCCACATAGAAGGTAAATGGGAAGTGCAAGAGTTGCTTATGAAATACACACTTTAACAAACACTTAAATGCTTTTATGTGGTGCTGAACACATGAATACAAACACTTAAGATAACACAGTACTGTTTAGTCAATGAAGTGTAGAAAACCAATGAGATAACATTTTCGTTAAGCCATATGGTCATTAACTGCATAAGTGAACATATGGCAGTCTTAATTTCAATTTATTTTAATGTTTTTCACAAGGAAAGGTGGTGTGAATGATTTGTCTTGCTTTATGACCTCTCATTAAATTTAAGTTTGTCTACCACGCTGTTAGTAGTCCATGTCAGGAAGCCAGTTCCCATAGTTACTTGTTTAGCATTAGTACAGTGCAGTCCCTGCCAATGAGTGCATTACATGAAAACTAGTGTAGTTGTGGAAGTGAGTGAGTGCACTTTGGAAATGGGGGGCTTGCAGCTCTTGTTTAACTCACTCATGTATAAAGACAAGTTCACGTTGGCATGCCTACTATGTATAAAGTGGGCCTTTCAGACTGCACTGATTTTCCCTACATCAGAGAATTCAACTGCGCACCTTTTGTGTTTTATTTTGTTGTGGTCCCATTCTGGTTTGCTACCATAGTAACAGTTGCTTCAATCCGCTGCATTAAACATACTGTCTTTGTCAGCTTGTAAGTTTCTGTTTTATTTAATAAATGGCCTAGACCAAATGGCCTAGAGCATCAGGATCTGACAATACCTCTTTTAAATATATAAGTACCTGGCCGGCCTGGTGGCGCTGAGGGTTGAGGCGCTGGATGCCACACCTTGCACCATGCTGGTGACCCGGGTTCAGACATGAGTCTGGGCTGTCAGGGATTGGCAGGGGAGAGACAGGATTGAGCATCCGGAGGACTGCTCTCCTATCCCAGGGAGGGTTCCAGGGTGCCACCAGGGTACTGTCAGAGTGGTGCCAGAAAGGGGCAGAGTGCAGCAGACGTTGGCACACAGTGCCTGACATCATTGCACACCTGCACTCTGAGGGGCAAAAAACGGAGGAAAATTGGGGGCACTGCTCGAGCAGCTTGAAAGCCGCTACTTCACCTGCCGACGATGCCTGGATCCATCGCGTGCCGGTATTGGATCCTGGCCTGGCGAGTAGACATGGGGAGGTCCCCTTTAAGGGTACAGCTGCACATGCCAGCTGGGCGCAACCCTCTCCGGGGTCGGCAGCGGAGGTGGAGTGGTGGCTGGAAAATTGGCAGGTCAGTGGCTGCAGGAAGCTAAAAATAAGAGTAAGATAAAAAATATATAAAAGTACATTATTTTTCATTCAGTGCCAAGGTTATACAGGAGAGTGGAGCATTATTGTTTTACGCAAGAGTTCTGGCTCAGTACAGCACGTACATTCAACACAGGTTCAGCATCACAATACATCATATAAAAATGATTGAAAATTGATTTTTTGTGAACCGTTGCATATGGCATATTTAAAAACAACAGTACTTTCCAGTTATCTAATTAAGCATCAACCAGGCATGACCAGGACTTGGGTTACCATCCACATAGAAACATAGAAAGTGATGGCAGATGGGGGCAAAAGATCCATCTAGTAGCCCTGAGTGCTACCCCCTTAGAATTTCTTAGAGACAATCCCCTTATGCCTATCACAAGCAGATTTGAATTGCCCTACTGCTTTGTAGTCAATGACTTCTGCAGGTAGGCTATTCCATGGAGCCACCACCCTTTCCATAAAGAAGAACTTACGCCTGTTACCCCGGAACCTCCCTCCCCTTAATTTCATTTCATGACCCCTTGTCCTTGTGGAGCTATTGATCAGAAAGAGTTCCTGGGTAGGGACTCTGTTTATGCCCTTCAGGAACTTGAATGTCTCTATCATGTCACCCCTATCTCTGCGCTGCTTCAGTGAGTACATGTTGAGTTGCCATAATCTGCTTTCATGTGGGAATTCATGGAGCCCTTGTACCATTTTTCTTGCCCTCTTCTGTACCGTCTCTAGTCTATCCACATCCTTCCTGAGATAAGGCCTCCAGAACTGTATGCAGTACTCAAGGTGGGGCCTTACCAGGGACTTGTATAGTGGCATGATCACTTCCATCTTTCTACTTGTGATGCCACTTTCTATGCATCCCTGTATTTTGCTGGCTTTTTATGCTGCTTTTCTACCACCTACCCACTTTTAAGTCATCAGAGATGATGACCCCTAGATCCCACTCCTGTCTGGTGGCTGTTAGCTGCGCCCCTCCCAGATAATAGCCTGTCCCTGGGTTGCTTCTACCCAGATGCATCGTTTTGCATTTTTTTGCATTAAATTTTAACTGCTATTTCTAGCTTGAGCAGGTCACTTTCCATTTGTTCCACTCCCTAAGCAGTGTCCACTCTGTTGCAGATATTTGTGTCATCTGCAAACAGACTCACCTTCATACCCAGCCCCTCAGTGATGTCACTTATGAAAATATTAAAGAGTAAAGGACCCAGGATGGACCCCTGTGGCACCCTCCTGGCCACCCCCTATCCCCTGATGTTGTCCTGTTGACCATCACCAACTGGTTCCTCTGACTAAGCGAGCTCCTAACCCATAATACCACTTCCTGTCCCACTCCTGTATGCCTGAGCTTATTTAGAAACATAGAAACATAGACTTTGACAGCAGATAAGGACCGCTTGGCCCACCCAGTCTGCCCATTTCCCTACCTAATGGATAAGCTGCAGATCCTAGTTAACCCGCAGCCTACTTCTTCCTACCCCAACCCCCTAGAATTGCCTTATGACTGTCCCATGCATGCTTGAATTCCACCACTGTTTTTGACTCCACAACCTCCTCCGGGCGTTCCATGCATCCACAACCCTCTCTGTGAAAAATACTTCCTTAAATTACCTCTGAACTGCCCCCCATCTTCAATTTGTGCCCCTTGTTCTTGCACTCCTCTTTTTTTGAAAGATGCTACCCTCTTGGACTTTGTTGATTCCCTTGAGGTACTTGAAAGTTTCTATCATGTCCCCCCTCTCCCTCCTTTCCTCGAGGCTATACATATTAAGCTCCTTAAGTCTCTCTTTAGCAGCCTTCTGCCTTCTATAATGTTACCCGGTTGGGGGGGGGTGAGATTAAGTCACAAGGTCTAACCGAGCATCTTATCTTCGATTTAGATTAACAAAAGCAACACAACCCCTGGAGTGCCTTATTTCTCTTATTAAACTAAAATGTTTTGAAAATTAAAATTCTAACTGTTCTATTGCATATGAGTATTTCCAACCATTAATGCATTAATGTTAGAATGCTGTTAACTAATCCGAAGTTTCCATTTCCAGCCATTGTTTTCTAATTTCGAATAGTAGGGAATTTCAAATGGAATATCCATATTTAAAGAAGGATTTCTTCCCCAGGATGTTCTGCTTGTCTACCTTGCCTTTAATGTATTTTAACAAGAACTGATTTTTAAACATTTAACAATTCAGCAGTTTCTGTGGCATTCTTCTCTGTGAATAATATTCATTAGTATGAGCTATACTAGGCTTGTATAAATTGAGAGCATCTCTGACACATGATATTCCTTCCACTTTTAAAACTTCTTGCACAAATGATAAATTCATTTCTAGAAGCTTTTTCATCCTTTTAGAAATTAGAAATTAGAATTTGAAAATTAACTTGTGTTTTGCACTTTACAGGCCAAAAATTATATCAAGTCTCTACCAAAAGTACAGAAGAAAGACTTTGCATCATTTCTTAAATATGCATCTCCACAGGGTAAGAACAGTCCTGTCATTTAAAAGGAATGGCTATTTTAGCTTGTAAGTTTACAACATGTCATTTAGGCTAACGTAATCCTGTTTCCCCATATTACATTTAATCTCTGCTTCAAACTTACTTTGTATTTCTGTGCAAAAGATTATATCAGGTGGTGGTGGTGGAATTTTGAATTGATATGAGGGTATTATGTGGACACTTCCCTTTAACAGTCCCACATTCATGTCTTGGGTTCATTTTGAGCCTGATAGCAATCCTGAGGATGTTATTAAAAACAAATGAGTGTTACTATTTCACCATGAAACTGCACAAGGTCAAGGGGACCTGTCACAGAGGAACTCATCTGATTCAGTAAGACACTTATACAGGATTAATAATTATCTGAGCAAAAACAAGAACTAGAGGTATAAAAGTGATGACCTTGTTCTAAGATTAATGCCCCCAAACCCAGAAAAGAACAGATCAATATAGGTGTGTCTAAGCAAGCGTATACGTAACCTAGAGTGTTAAACCATACTGAATACTGATTGACAAGATAAACTCGAAGTGTACAACCACGTTGCAACTGAAATGCTTGAGAGAAACATAGACTTTGATGGCAGATAAGGACCACTTGGCCCACCCAGTCTGCCCATTTCCCTACCTATTGGATAAGCTGCAGATTCTAGTTAACCAACAGCTTACTTCCTACAACCCCCCCACTATAATTGCCTTATGTCTTTCCCGTTGTCCCATGCATGTTTGAATTCCCCCACAGTTTTAGACCCCACAAGCTCTCCAGGAAGGTGGTTCCATGTGTGCACCTCTCTCTCCATGAAAAATAATTTCCTCACATTACCCCTGAGCCGTCTCCCCTCTAACTTTAATTTGTGCCCCCTTGTTCTTACACATCTCTTTTTCTGAAAGATGCTCCCTCCTGGACTTCGTTGATTCCTTTGAGGTACTTAAAAGTTTCTATCATGTCCCCCCCCCTATCCTTTCATCAAGGGTGTGCATATTAAGCTCTCTCAGTCTCTTCATATGGTTTCTGATGTAGACCCTGCACCATTTAGTTGCCCTCCTCTGGACTGCTTCCATCCTGTCTATGTCTCATGTAGATGAGGTCTCCAAATTGCACGCAGTATTCCAGATGGGGTCTCACCAACTGTCTGTACAGAGGATAACCACTTCCCTTTTCTACTTGTGATGCCCCTCCTATGCATCCCAGTATCCCTGGCTCCTTACTGACTTCTCACATTGCTTACCCACCTTTAGGTCATCTGATATGACTACACCCAGATCCCTTTCCATTATTGTTGTTGTTAGTATCTCCTCTGCTTTTGTGTACTCTTCTCCTGGATTTTTATTTCCCAAGCGCATTACTTTGCACTTCTTTGCCTTGAATCTAAGTTGCCATATGTCTGACCATTCCTCAACCTTGCCAAGTCCCTTCTCATGCTTTCTACCCCCCCCTTGTGTATCATCTCTGTTACAGCTCTTTGTGTCATTTGCAAAGAGGCATACCTTTCCTTCCAGACCCTCTGCAATGTCACCTATAAAGATGTTAAAGAGGACTGGACCTAGTACTGAGCCCTGAGGTACTCCACTAGTAACCTCCCTTTCTTCAGAATGTGTTCCATTCACTATTACTTTCTGTGTCCTGTTGTGCAGCCAGTTTGCTACCCGGGCTACCACCCTGGGACCCACTCCCAGGCTGGCTAACTTGATTATTAATCTCTTGTGTGGGACTGTGTCAAATGCCTTGCTAAAGTCTAGGTAGGCCATATCCACAGCCCCTCCCTGGTCTATTACTTTGGTCACCTAGTCAAAGAAATCGATTAGATTCGTCTGACATAACCTTCCTGCTGTGAATCCATCCTGTTTTGGGTCCTGTGCCCCGCTGGCCTCTAGGTACTAAACAATTCTTTCTTTCAGAAGTGATTCCATCATTTTCCCCACCACTGAGGTCTACAGTGTCCTGCTTCTGCCTTGCTCCCACTTTTGTGAAGGGGAATCACATCTGCCCTCCTCCAGTCCTCAGGTACCACCCCATCTTCCCATGATTTGTTAAAAAGTGTGGTTAGTGGTGTCACTAGGTCCTCCTTAGCTCTTTTAGGATTCTAGGGTGAATCCCATCAGGCCCCATTGCTTTGTCCACCTTGAGTTTTAGGAGTTCTTTCAGGACTCTTTCTTCTGTAAATGGACTGGCGTCAACCCCACTACCCAGAGTGCTTCTATTGTTTGGTTTAGGTAACTCCTCCTCTTCTTCTTTTGTGAATACTGAACAAAAGTATTCATTCAGTATCTCTGCCTTTTCACTGTCTCCCTCTGCCCACCTCCCCTGTTAATGGAGTTAATGGAGCTCTGCCTTGTTGCATGGTGACTCAGCCAGAGCTACAGAGCCAGATCTGCAGCTGAATGACAAAGTCGGGAACTTCAAATCAAATTAGGCAGGAAATCCCTTGCTTCAGAATGTCTGTATGTTTCCTGAAAATGGATAACACAACAGGTCAGCTTGCCAAGCACATGAACCCTGAGCAAGTAAAATCAGTATGGGCAGAAAGGCATTCAAAGAAACATAGTAAGTTATAGACAGACGGTACACTAGGTCCATCAAGTCCTCTCCCTTGCTTCATAAGCAGGGACCAGAAAGTATGCTACATAAACATGTACTAACTCATAGAGATACCTACTCACCTAGTTTTTGTATGTGTGTATGTATGTATGTTTATTTCAATACCAGTGACCAGGAAAAGCAGCACACTGAGCTTTGGCTAATTTCCAGGTGCAACCTGGGGAAGGGGGAACGAGGGGATACAAAGTAAATAATGACCAAGTAACAAAATACAACTATGCTAAGAATAAATAAGACAACCATGAATTCAGATACAACAAGCATTTGTCAATGCTGAATGTTGATTGCTTATATGTGCTGGTTAGGTACAGTGCACTCCACTTATAACGGACACTGTTATAGCGGACAATCGGTTATAATGGACAAAAATTGATTTCCCAAACCAAATATATCAAATTCAATGCATTTTCCTCTGGTTATAATGGACAGAAACTATGCTTATAATGGACAGTTTGACATTTTTATAGGTATTTGTAGTGCATTTTGGGGTGGGAGTGCAGAGCTGGTTATTTAGATGAAGGAGCTACAAAGACTAAATTTGTTACAAAATAATTCTCCATGAGCTGCATAAACCTTCATTAGATGATTACACTAAAAAGGAAGTGATTTTATTTTTTAATAAAACCCTTACAGTACAATTGCCTTTGATCATACTGTTCTGGAATCCCAACATCCAGCCATTAGAGTTGTTATCTTCTTCTTACCTTCTGCAATAAACTTAATAAAAAAAAATCATGTTCCCTGACAGTTAAATAACTCTAAACACACAAAGTACAGAAATGTATATGCTAGGCAGGATTCTGACTGAGTAAGCTATGAAGTTTTACAATAGGTTTTCAATCACTCTGAGCCTCTGTTCACACACACAGGCACACCTAATACATAGACTCTACCTCCTCTGGATATAATGGACACTGGATATAACAGACAAAAACTGTGTGCACAGATGTGTCCGTTATAACAGGCTTGCACTGTATTTGGAAGTGAAAGTACCATGCCTAAGAACTGTCATGTGCCTCCCCCCCAAGACATCCACTGTGTCTTTCTGTTCAGTATTCACAGAAGAGGGGAAGGGGCAAGGGCCACAGCAGTTGCAAAGGTGCGAAGAGGTGGACAATAATCCATTCACAGGCAGAAGAATCCTGCAGAAGGTGAGTAAATTGAAGGTGGACAAAGTGATGGGACCAGATGGCATACACCCAAGGATATGAAAAGAACTTGGGTGGGCCAAACGGTCCTTATCTGCCGTCAAATTCTATGTTTCTATGTTTCTATGTAACTGTGAAGGGAAATAGTAGTACCTCTGGCAGCCATGTTCACTGAGTCATTCAACACAGGGGTGGTACCAGAGAATTGGAGGAGGGCACATGTGGTCCCTCTATACAAATCTAGCAGGAGGGAGGAGGTGGGGAACTATAGGCCGGTCAGCCTCACTCCAGTAGTGGGGAAGATCATGGAGACATTGGTTAAAGAAAGGATAGTGGGGCATCTAGAAGCCATCAGAGCCCACAACCATAGGCAACATGGATTCACAGTGGGGAGGTTGTATCAGACAAATCTGGTTGATCTCTTTGACTGGGTGACAAAGGAAGTAAATCAGGGTGGGGCAGTGGACAACGCTTACCTTGATGTAAGCAAAGCCTTTGACACCGTCCCACATAGGAGGCTGATAAATGAGCTTAGTAGGCTGGGCACGGGAGAAAGGGTGGTAAACTGGGTTAGAAACTGGGTAACAGACAGGAGGCAGAGAGTGGTGGTAAATGGGGCGCAGTCTGGGGAGAGGGGGTGACCAGTGGGAGCCGCAGGGAGTGATCCTGGGGTCAGTCCTGTTCAATGTCTTCATTAGTGACATTGCAGAAGGGCTGAAGGGAAAGGTCTGCCTGTTTGCAGATGACACCAAGATGTGTAACACAGTGGATACCCCAGAGGAGGTGAAGAAAATGAGGAGGGACCTGGGGAAGCTTGAGAAATGGTCTGAGGACTGGCAACTGAAGTTTAATTCAAAAAAGTACACAATTATGCACCTTGGACACAGAAACCCTGGGGAAAGGTACAGAATGGGGGGGGGGAGTTGCTGACAGTCATAAAGAAGGAAAGGGACCTGGGGTTCTTATTTCAGATGACTTGAAAATGTCAAAGTGGTAAGGCAGCTGGGAGGGCCAGTGACATGCTGGGGTGCATAGGCAGGGGTATCACCAGCATAAGGAGGGAGGTAGTGATGCCATTATATGAAACCATGGTCAGGCTTCACATAGAGTACTGTGTGCAGTTCTAGAGGTCGCACCTTTGTAAGGATACTAACAGGCTGGAGATGGTCCACAGAAGGGTGAATTAGATGGTACAGAGCTTGCAACACAAGACTTATTAGGAGAAATTAAGGGACCTCAATATGTACTCACTGGAAGAGAGGAGGGAAAGAGGGGATATGACAGAAACATTCAAGTACCTCAAGGGTATAAATATAACTACTGAGAAGCAGGAGACAGCTGCTATGGGCACATGTGCCAGCTTCTGTGTGATATTCTTTTGCTCTTATAAATCTGTAATCTCCAGTATTTCAGTAACCACATGACCACACTGTCTTCTTTAGGCAATGTTATGCTGGTTGATGCCTGGTGTCAGATGGCAGACAGAGGGCTCACCAGATTGTGTTGCCATTTGAAAAACTTCATAGAGTGTTCTTTTACTGGTCAGCATTTTGGAAAGCTGGTGAAGGTCTCACAATTTTTATTATGATTTTATCTCCTTATGTCTGTCCCCTTTAGTCCCCTCATCCCCACACCCCAACAGTCATCAGTGGCCACAGCTGCAGCCTTCTTCTTGCCAAGATGGTGGGTGAGAAACATAGAAACATAGAATTTGATGGGAGAAAAGGACTGCTTGGCCCACCTAGTCTGCCCATTTCCCTACCTGATGGATAAGCTGCAGATTCGAGTTAATCAACAGCTTACTTCCTCCTGTCCCCAGTAGAATTGCCTTATGTCTGTCCGTGAGCAGCTCCTTTCACAGTCTGTGAAGTCTGACGTCTTTCAGTACCACTTATTGATCATCTTCCAACACAGGTGAGGTGCTGCCAGCCCAAAACTAACTCAGGACAAGCAGGTTTCAAAGTGGGGAAGAAATGGAGTGAGCAAGAATCAAGTACTCATTCAGATGCGTGTCGATTTTAAGATCAGCGTACTGGTGTGGACACTGCAAATGAAACCCCAGCTCTTTAAGCAGCCTTATGAAGAGTAAAGACTTCTTGAAGCACTGGGGTTCTGTTTATTGTACTGTAAGTGGGATGCATCTAATTTGGCAATTTACTATACCTTACATCTGGATGTATGGTAATCCCAACTTTAAATAAACACTGCACTTGAATTAACACATGGTGCCATAGAAACATAGAATTTGTTAGCAGAAAAGGACCGCTCGGCCCACCCAGTCTGCCCAAGTGTTCTCTGCCTACTTGTAACTCCTGCCTGTATATGTTACTGCATGTCTTATTCTGCCTGCGTCCATCAGGACCTCCTTGTGAATGAGCTTGCTTAATGTTTTTTTCCTGCAATGAACTTGAACCTACTCCACTTCCATAGTCCTATTGATCTCCATTGACCCCCTCCTTCCCCTTTTTCTAATATACCCCTATATTTATTCCATGCATGCTTCATGCCCCCTACCATTTTAGCGTCCACCACTATTCCTGGCAGTCTGTTCAAGGCATCTACCGCCCTTTCAGTAAATAAATATTTCTTCACATCTATCCTAAATGCCCCCTTCCCCCAGCTTCATTGTATTTCCCTTGGTTTGGGTGCTCATCCTAATTTGAAGGAAACTCCCCAACTGTACCTTCTTTACCCCTGTGAGGTACTTTGTAGGACTTGATCATGTCACCTCTCGCCCTCCTCTCTTCCAGAGTGTACATGTTGAGATTCTTCAGCATTTCCTTGTAGTGATTCCTGTGAAAATTCTGAACCATTTTAGTTGCCCTCCTCTGGAAAACCTCCACCTTATGTCCTTTCTGAAGTGTGGACTCTAAAACTGGACACAGTACTCCAGCTGGGGGTATAGCAGGGAGTGATGCAATGGCAGCACAACATCCCTTCTCCTCCTACTGGAGATGCCACTCCTTATGCACCCCAGAATCCAATTTGCCCTGCCCGTAACCTTGTCACACTGTATTACCATTTTGCGGTCCTCTGATATAATAACCTCAAGGACCCTTTCATGTCTAGTGAGTATCAGTACCTCTCCCCATCCTATACCCAGCATTGGGGTTCCTATGCCCTAGGTACATGATTTTACACTTGTTGGCACTGAACCCCAAGTAAGTAAGAAAATGGATTTGATTTGAATGAATTGCTGGCTTTTAATCAGTTTTTCGTGGAGTGTGTATGTGTGTGAGTTGGGGGGGGGGGCTCTGCTACTGTAACTGTTTGCTTTTGATTTGGTATAATGTGAGAACAGACTAACCCTGCTCCCCACTCCATGTGCTATATCAGAGATAAAGAGCCCAAATAGCATTGGGCCAAGCACTGAGCCCTGTGGCACCCGGCTTGTCACTGCTTTGGGTGCCGAGAGCTACCCCACCACCACCCTCTGCACCTTCCCCTGTAACCAGTTCTCTATCCATTTAGTCAGACCACCTTCCATCCGTACCCCTCCTTCTCCTCACTCTTCTCCTCCTTGGCCTGTGTCCCTCCTCCCAGTAGCCCGCACCCTTTCTCCTTATTCTTACCAGGTGGTGGGGCCTTTTGTATTACACTCAGACCACTCTGCCTGCCCCCTTCCAGGGTTACTACGCCTCCGCCCTTACCTATATCTAGGGTGGTGACCTCATCAGTTTCCCCTGTCGGGACCTTTCTACCAACCTAAGTCTTTTGCCCCCCCCCCTCCATTTGTTTAAATCCACCTTAGTAGAGATATACCTCTAATCAGTGCAGTGGACTAAGGCTCTGAGCTGCAACTCTGGTGACATCCAGCAGACTAGCCTTGGGTTTGAATCCCACAGCTTCCACTTGCATACTGTGTGACCCTCAGCAAGTCACTTAACCTCCTTGTGCTCCCAGGTCGCTCCTGTAAAAAAGCTTCCAGCTTAGTGTGCTATACCTGGTTAAACAACTAAATAAAAATAAATAAATAATCCTGCATATTTTTTTTTTTATGTATATATATTTTCTGACTGAGCTACAGTCAGCTTGGTCATCCTAACCGACCCCCCTAGCCCTGCCCCCAACATCAGGCTGACCTGCTTACTTCCACAGATTACCCCCGTGGTGGGGTGGTGAGGAGCTTCCCAGGTTGACCCACCGGAGCAGAGTCTGGTTGAGGAGGCACCATTCGGGGTGGGCAGGGGGGTCGGAAGCTCAAGCTGCCTGACCGTAGCCCATTTTCCACTTTTCTCTCCTTTGTGGAGTGTGGGCATGCAATGATGCTTAGGCACAGTGTGCCAACATCTGCCACACTCCACCACTCTTTACTACACCACTGTAATAGCACCTGCAGTCGTCACCAGGTGCTGCTACAGAGCGGTGGGTCCCTGGATCCCACCCTGGGATAGGAGAGCAGTCCTCCAGATGCTCAATCCTATCCCTCCTTTGCCAATCCCTGGTGGCCCAGGCTTGCATCCAAACCAGGGTTGCCAGCATGGCATGAGGTGTGGCGTCCAGCGCCTCAACCCTCAGCGCCAATGGCCTGGCAGCAAAGAAACATAGAAACATAGAAACATAGAATTTGACGGTAGATAAGGACCGCTTGGCCCACCCAGTCTGCCCATTTCCCTACCTACTGGATAAGCTGCAGATCCTAGTTAACCAGCAGCCTATTTCTTCCTACCCCCAGAATTGTCTTATGACTATCCATGCATGCTTGAATTCCACCACTGATTTTGACTCCACAACCTCTCCGGAAGGCCATTCCATGCATCCACAACCCTCTCTGTGAAAAAATACTTCCTTAAATTACCTCGACGCCCCCCATCTTCCAAATTGTGCCTCTTGTTCTTGCACACCTCTTTTTGAAAGATGCTACCCTCTTGACTTTGTTGATTCCCTTGAGGTACTTGAAAGTTTCTATCATGTCCCCCTCTCCCTCCTTTCCTCAAGGCTATACATATTAAGCTCCTTAAGTCTCTCTTCATATGTCCTCCGGTGCAGACCCTGCACCATTTTAGTTGCCCTCCTCTGGACAGCTTCCATCCTGTCTATGTCTTTGCGGAGATTGGGTCTCCAGAACTGCACACATACTCCAGATGGGGTCTCACCAGCTGTCTGTACAGAGGATAATAACTTCCTGTTTTCTACTGGTGATGCCTCTCCTATGCATCCCAGTATCCCCCAACCCTCCTTGCTGCCTTCTCACATTGCTTGCCCACCTTTAGGTCATCTGATATGACTACCCCCAGGTCCCTTTCCATTTTGTTGTTGTTAGTATCTCACCCCATTGTGTACTCTTCCCTGGGTTTTGTTTCCCAGGTGCATTACCTTGCACTTCTTAGCATTGAATCTAAGCTGCCATACATTTGACCATTCCTCTAACCTTGCCAAGTCCTTCTCATCCTTTTCCACCCCACCCTGTGAATCAACTCTGTTGCAGATCTTAGTGTCATCTGCAAAGAGACATACTTTTCCTTCCAGTCCTTCTGCAATGTCGCTTATAAAAACATTGAAGAGGACTGGTCCTAATACTGAACCCTGCGGTACCCCGCTAGTAACCCTCCTTTCTTCTGGTGGACTCCATTTACTATTACTCTCTGTGTCCTATTCTCCAGCCAATTCTTTACCCAGGCTGTCATCTTGGGACCCACTCCCAGGCTGGCTAACTTGTATATTAATCTTTTGTGTGGGACTGTGTCAAATGCCTTGCTAAAGTCTAGGTAGGCCATGTCCACAGCCCCTCCTGATCTACTACTTTGGTCACCCAGTCAAGAAATCTATCAGATTCGTCTGGCATGACCTTCCCACTGTGAATCCATGCTGCCTAGGCCTGTGCCCCTCTGGCCTCTAGATACTCACAATTCTTTCCTTTAGAAGTGATTCCATCATTTCCCTATCACTGAGGTTAAACTAACAGGTCTATAGTTTCCTGCTTCTGCCTTGCCCCACTTTTGTGAAGGGAATCACATCTGCCCTCCTCCAGTCCTCGGGTACCACCCCATCCTCCCATGATTTGTTAAAGAGGGTAGTCAGTGGTGTCACTAGTTCTACCCTTAGTTCTTTTAGAATTCTGGGATGAATCCATCAGGCCCCATTGCTTTGTCCACCTTCAGTTTTAGAGTTCTTTCAGAACCCTTTCTTCTGTAAATGGGCTGGTATCAACTTCTGTATCCAGAGTGTTACTACTGTTTGTTTTATGTACCTCCCCTCTTCCCTTGTAAATACTGGCGAAAATATTTGTTTAGTATCTCTGCCTTTTCACAGTCTCCCTCTGCCCACCCTCCCTCCCCTTTATTAAGCCTCACTATCCCTCCCTTGGTCTTCCTTTGCTCCCTGATGTACCTATAAAAGGTTTTATCCCCTTTCTTAACTGAGTTGGCTATCTTTTCCTCAGTTTGGGCCTTTGCTGTTCTGACTGCCTTCCCAGCCTCCTTTTGCTTTAACTGATACAGTTCTCTGACCTGCTCCTGCTGCAATTCCTTGTACTTCCTGAATGCTTTGTTTTTCTCTTGAACCTTCACTGCCACTTTCCTTGAAAACCACAGTGGTTTCTTACATTGTCTTGTTTTGTTTATTTGCTTCACACAAAGGCTAGTTACCTCTGTGATGGCAGTTTTTATTATTCCCCATTGTTCTTCCACCCCTCCTTCCCGCCCATTTGCTAGTGCATTCCTTAGGCACTTACCCATTTTGGCAAAGTCAGCCCTCCTAAAGTCCAGTACTTTTGTCTTTGTATGGCTTGGACTCTATTGCTGTGTTTATTTGAACCATACTGTTCGATGGTCGGCTAGTTCCCAGATGGCTACCCACTTCTACATCTGTGATCCTCTCTCCATCTCCATTTGAGAGTATCAAGTCTAATATTGCTCCTCTCGAGTGGGCTCCAGTACTAGTTGTCTAGGCATGCCCCTGTAGGGCATCTAGAATAACTGCACTCTTCAAGTGGCAGCTGCAACTGCACTCCAGTTAACATCTGGCATATTCAGATCACCCATCAGCAATATCTCCCTTTTCTGCCATTCTAAGTATACTTTCTATCATTTTCTTGTCCATTTCTCCCCTGAAGAGGGGTCTGTATACAACCCCTGCAGATTGTGGTGCCATTGCCTGTCTCCAAATTTACCCACAGTGCTTCTTCTCCTCCCTGTTTACCCTTTTGTTCTGTTGCTTTTATTCCTTCCCTTATGTAAAGAACTACTCCTCCTCCTCCTCTTTACCCTCCCTGTCCCTCTTGTAGATAGTGTATCCTGGTATGTTTACGTCCCAGTCATGGTTTTGTGTGTACCATGTTTCTGTGACTGCCACGATATCCAGATGTTCCTCCTCCATCAAGGCCACTAATTCAGGAAGCTTGTTACCTAGACTACGGGCATTGGTACTCATTGCTTTCCATTTTTTGATGGCCTTACCTTCTGTTGCAGCATCCCCCACTGACCGTTCTACCTTGGTCTTTTTCTCATTTAGTACCCTGTTTTGTAGGGAGAGGCTGGGATTTTCTGCTGCTTGTCAGTGCCTCCCATTGACTAGTTTAAAAGCTTGCTAATGAAGCATTTAAACTGATTGCTCAAAAGACTTGTTCCTTCCTGGACAGATGCAGACCATCCCTGCCAGTATAGGCTGGTGTCCTCTCCAGGTGGAACCCCAGTCCCCAATGAAGCCAAACCCTGTGCTCCACACCATTTTTCAACCATTCATTAAACTGCATGTGTCAATTGCCCTCGCCTCCCCATTCCTTTGACAGGCAGCACCTCTGAGAATGATACTGTATTGTGCTACTTGTCTTAGGCCCCTCCCCAACTCTGCAATGTCCTCCTGCACTGCTCTAACCTCATGATGAGCCAAGTCATTTGTCCCTAGGTGGACAATTACGTCCAGCTCAGAATCCCTTGCAGCTGTTGTCGTGATCCTGAGGATGCACTTCCTGTCCCTCCAAGCCATGGCACCAGGCAGGCACCTTACTTCATATTTCCCAGCTCCTCCCAGTTCTATCCCCCTAATAATTGAGTCCCCCACCAGGAGCTGCTTCCTTTCCTTGTGGTGTCCTCTGCCTCCTTCCTGTGGGCCTCCCTTCTGACAGTTGTCCTCAGCCTCCTTAGTCTCCTCTGCGGGTGTATCCATAGGGGAGCTATGCTCCCCCAGAATGGTGTATGGATTGTGGTGTGTAACATCTGACTCGGTGTGCCTCTGTTCCACCATCTTCATTCTCCCTGAGCCCACTGTGGTCCAACTGCTGTGCTTTCTTTGCAACCTCTGAGGTAGTGGTGGTGGTTCTGGTGCTCCCTGGATGGGGGAGGTTCCCTTTCTACTTTCCTACTGTACCAAAGCTGCCTTTAATACTCCCCTCCCCTTCCTGCACCAGTGTACCCTGTCCTCCACGTACAAGTCACTATTTCCCCCAGACCCTACCCCAGTTAGTCACTAACCCATAATGTTTTGTGTGGCACCAACCCCTCAGCCACTCGAACTCCTCAAGCCTATCCTTCCTCGCCATGCTTGCACATGGTACCAGCAGTATCTCCAAGAATGCCACCGACTTCCCCACCCCCTCACACTGCCTGTCCAAGTACTCAGACTTTCTCCTCACTACTTCCACTGTGTCCCCCGCCAAATTGTTTGTACCCACATGCAAGAGTAAATGAGGTTTCTTCCTCCCCCTCGCTGCACGCTTGCGCAGTGCCTGCCCTGCCTCTTCTGCAGTCAACCTGGGGACAGCTTCAACCCAAATATGGCTGTGCCTTTCCCCCTTTCCACCCCATCTCACCCATTTCAGCATAGAATCCCCCAGGACGAGTACCCCCTCACCCCTTACTCCCTTTCCCTTCTAATGCCTCTTCCACCACCCCAGTATTCATTCTTCCCTGTTCCTTACACCCACCAGCTGCACCCTCTGTGACTTCTGTATCTATATCCCCTACATCCACCTCACCCCTTTTCTCCACCTTCTTCCTCCCATCCCCCTTGAACCCCTTCCCAGCCTGACTACTTCCTACTGGGCTCCCCATGTCGACCTCCTCTCCTCCCCTGCTGATTTCCAACCCCTCTCTTATCCCCGCGGTTGTCGATTTAGAATCCCCATTTCCTTCTACCCCGATAGTGATGCCCCTCCCATCCTTCCCCCTTCCTGTAGCCTTCTCTACTTCAGTCACCAACTCCCTTCCTTACTAGCCCCCTTCTACCCTTTTGCCCTCGTTATCTCTTTCCCTACCTGTTGCCATCCCTCTCATGTCCTGCTTGTCCTCCCCCCTTCAGTATGTTCCTGCTCCCCATCTCTGTCCCATAGCAGAGGTTCGAATCTATTCATAGTCGATACCTATCCTACATTTCTTCCCCCTAGCAGTTACCCCCTCCTACTTGTTCCCCTCTGTGGCACCCCTAGTCCTTCCCTACCTGCAGCCATCTGCTCTCTCCCCTGGTACTCCTCGTGGTCTCTTCCTCCCCCATCAAGAGGCCCCCCGCCCTTGCCTCAGGCACCCCCTCCCTTCTTCTCTCTTTTCTGCTAGTGCCTCTGATACTGTGGTCAGTTTCAGTCCCTAGTTATTCTTCCTCTGTCCCTCTTTTCCATCCCCTATTTCCCCCCTCAGGATGCCTACCCCTGCCACTTACAATCCTCCCTAGCCTCCACAGTTCCTCCCTCAAACTAACCAGTCATCTACAAACCTTACCCCCGCATCGTCCAAGCCCAGTCCAGGATCATGGCAGACACACACCCTGTACACCCCTCCATCCTTCCAAAGATGCCCGCCCTACTGACATGTGGCGCCTGCCCCATTCTTGCCCCCATCTTATGTTACAGGCTCTTACTCCCAGGTTCTGTACCCTACTACAACTGTTAGGCCCTGATTTACTAAAATTCTTGCTCCCCCACACACTAGTCCCCCTACTGACCCCTTGCCGACTGGGGTAATTCAGTTTCAAATCTCATCCGTTAGATACTGTATTACTCCCATTTTTAAGTCTGGTTCACATCAGGAGTTTGGTAATTACAGACCGATTTCAATCTTATCTGTCCTGGCTAAAGTCCAGGAGAAGATAGTTTACAATCGATTGAATATGTGGATTCTTTGGGTCTGTTGTCTCAGAACCAGCATGGCTTCCACAAAGGTAGAAGCACGGAGACTGCCTTGGTCGAGTTCATGAACATGGTACTGGATGGTATGGATAAAGGTTATTTGACTGGGGCCATGTTCGTGGACTTGACCAAGGCATTCGATTCAGTAGACCATCAATTGTTAATCTCTAGACTAGGGTCTCTGGGAGCAGGACAGACTTTTTTGGCTTGGATAGGGGATTAGTTAAGTGATCGGTTTCAAAGGGTTAAATTTGGAGGTGTCATTTCTGAATCTGAAATAGTAAAGTGTGGGGTCCCTCAAGGCTCCATACTAGGACCACTTTTATTTTCTTTGTTTTTTGATCAGCAAGTGAAAGTAATAAACAATGCTTTTTTAACTCTTTATGCAGATGATGCAGTAATATACATGCAGGGCTCTTCTGTTGGTGATCTAAGTGATTCCCTAACAAAAGAAATGTTCAATTTTCAACTGTCACTTATCTCTAGTAGGATGGTTTTAAATAAACCGAAAACAAAGTTGATGATTTTTGGAACCATGGCGAGTTTAAGAACTGTGGGCCATTGTCTGCAGGTTAAATCCCTTGATGGATCACTGTTTGAGCAAATGGATACATTTCAGCATATTGGGGTCTTATTAGATTCTAATTTAAGTTATGAACCTCATTTTACGAGGGTAACTTCGAGAATTCATAGTAGAATGGCCCCTTTATATAGAATTCGCTCATTTCTTATTATGGAGTCTAGGTTAGCTATTTCCAATCATTGTTTAGCTCCTATTGTAAATTATGCTGCCATTGTAACTGATACTGCTTCTGCGACAATAATTTCTAAGAAATCTGCTTTACTTCAATTGATTGCTAAATTTGCTTTAAATTATCCTAAATTGTCTCATCATTGTGAAATTTTAAAAGAGATAGGTTGGCTTCCGGTTTCATTGAATTTCCATTATTATGTAGCTAAATTTATACATAGAATTATTAATTCTGGAGTCCCACAAAAACTGTGTAACCTGTTGAGGCCGTATGATGAGGGTTATTTTTCCAGACATAGGACAGATGGTCTGGTTCTCAAAATACCATTTATGAGAACTAAATGTGGACAGAGAGCCTTTGCTTATATTGCTCCATTTATCTGGAATTAAATTCCTTGTGATATAAGACATTTGTGTTCTGCTAAAGTGTTTGCAGATGAATTGAGGATGTTTTTTGAATTACAATTTAATTGTAAATGTTTTTTATGATTAATTATTTTCTTATGTAACAAAGACATTTTTTTGTCTGCAATATTTGTATTGAATATGTATGTCTTTTGTATTGTATATGAATGTTTTTATGTGGGTCGCACCTGTAAAAGGAACTAGATTTCCAGTGTGCTTACCCCTTAAGTGAATAAACAAATTAACAAACAAACAAACTGTAGCAATCCTAAAGCTTCCTTGTCCATTTTTCACCCCTCAGCTACCACACTTTTTGTTCTCGGCTCTCATATAGTTTCACTTAGCCCAGTTAGAAATCCTATTGCACTCCAAGTATTACTCAGCTCAGTTATAGAAATAAACAGAACAAATAAATATGTATTATTACAGCAATCATAACAGTATAACTCAGTACTTAGCTCAGAGAAAGAAACAGAACAACTAAATCTGTATTATTACAGCAATCCTAAAATATCCAATCATTGCTTTGTCTCCACTCCAGAGACCTTGCTGTAATATAGGACCACAGAGGACCTTGGGCGAGAGAGTGGGAAACTGTAAAGTCCCAGCAGAGCTCCATTGAGCTCGCTCACTCTCCCTCTCTCACTCGCTCGTTCTCTTTCTCCCAATGCTGCAGGCTGCCCTTTTGTACTGGGCTTCTGCCTGCATTGGCACCTTTTTCGCCCACAAAGAAACCTGTAGTCCTGACAGAGCTCCGCGAGGTCGCCACCACCCTCTCTCACTTGCTCATTCTGTTTTTCCTGGCACTGCAGGCTGCCCTTTTGTAATGGGCTCCTGCCTCCATTGGCACCTTTTTCTGGCCACAAAGAAATCTGCAGCAGTCCCAATAGAGCTCCGTTGAGCTTGCTCACTCCCTCTCTCACTCGCTCGTTCTCTTTCTCCTGGCACTGCAGGCTGCCCTTTTGTACTGGGCTCCTGCCTGCATTGGCATCTTTTTCTGCCCACAAAGAAATCTGCAACAGTCCCAACACAGCTCCGTTGAGCTCACTCACTCCCCCTTTCTCACTCGCTCATTCTGTTTCTCCTGGTGCTGCAGGCTGCCCGTTTGTACTCAGCTCCTGCCTGCATTGGCGCTTTTTTCTGCCCACAAAGAAATTCACAGGTGTCACGGCAGAGCTCTATTTATGTCACTCACTCCCCCTCTGTTACTCACTCATTCTGTTTCTCCTGGCGCTGCAGGCTGCCCTTTTGTACTGGGCTCCTGCCTGTGTTGGTGTCTTTTTCTGCCCACAAAGAAATCTGCAGCAGTCCCAATAGACCTCTGTTGAGCTTGCTCACTCCCTCTCTCTCACTCACTCATTCTGTTTCTCCCTCCGCTGCAGGCTGCCCTTTCATACTTGGCCTCTGCCTGCATTGACGCCTTTTTCTGCCCACAAAGAAATCTGCAGCAATCCCAACAGAGCTCTGTTAAGCTCGCTCACTCCCCCTCCCTCACTCACTAGTTCTGTTTCTCCCAGCGTTGCAGGCTTCCCTTTTGTACTGGGCTCCTACTTGCATTGGCGCCTTTTTCTGCCCACAAAGAAATCCGCAGCAGTCCCAACAGAGCTCAGCTGAGTTTAGTCACTCTCCCTCTCTCACTTGCTCGATTTTAATCTGTCCCAAATACTGATTTCCCAAAGCAACTGTGCTATTCTGCACCAGAAGCGCAAAAACACATTTCGGCCAGGTTGTAAAAAATGTAGTTATTTATTTATTTATTAAATTTTGGTGACCGGGTAAGCCCACTGAGCCCCGGAGGTCCCTTTTTAGGGGTGACCCAGGACTGACAGCTGCACTGTTCATAAGGAGGTGTGAAAAAATGGCAGTGTTGAAAATCTGGCATGAAAATATTACAAATTTTCGAAGTTACAAAGGTGCGTGGAAACTGCACAATACACAGTTGTAACACAGTCATTTTATGGACTTTCATCGCCACATTTTCAGCATAGGCATTTTCTCAGTTTATCCTGAAAACTGATTTCCCACAGCAACTGCGCTATTCAGGTTGTGTAAAATGACAGCTGTACTGTTCATAGGTAGGTGTGGAAAAATGGCAATGTTGAAAATCTGGAGTGAAAATATTATAAATTCACAAAGTTACGAGCATGCATGCAAACTGCACAACGCACGGTCGTAACACAGTCATTTTATGGACTGTCATCACAAAATTTTCCACATAGGCATTTTAGGACCTCTGCTTATGAACAGTGTCACTGTAAGTTTTTTTAATGTGTCCCGAACACTGATTTCCCACAGTGACTGTGCTATTCTGCGCCTGAAGTGTGAAAACACATTTTGGCCAGGATGTGAAAAATGACAGCTGTACTGTTCAAAAGGAGGTGTGGGAAAATGCCAATGTTGAAAATCTGGACAGCTGCACAATGTACGCTCATAAAACAGTCATTTTTTGGATTTTTCCCACCAAATTTGCAACATAGGCTTTTTTGAGAGCCCACCTCATTAACACTGGCACTGTCATTTCTTTAATTGGTCTGGAAAGGTGATTCTGCGCAGTGACTGTGAAATCACCTTTCTGGACCGAATAACGCCATGACAGTGGCTGAATTCATGAGGAGGGGTCCCAAAAACCCCATGTTGAAAATTTGGTGCCAAAATTCCAAAAAATGCCTGAGATATACACCAAAGTTGGAAAAGCCCTGTTTATGCCATTATACAGCTTTACCGGCATTTCCTCAGTTCGCAGTTGGCTTTGAAGAGTGCAGACGTGTTCCCGGTCCACTGAAGATCATCGCGCCAGACTCTGGAGGTAAGTATGGTGTCAGGGGGTGTGTGGGGAGGCAGGGGTGCGCAGAGGCGGAGTGCGGGTTGGGGGAGGGCCGGACTCGATGAGGGACCGTTTCTTGTTTAGGGGTAAAAAAAAATCCATCGCGGGATGGTTTTCTTTTACAGGGACATTTGGCATGCTGGGTGGGCCCCAGCATACCACCTAGTATTTTAGGGGATCTGTGGCCGGCGAAGTTGGGCACCCCGTCAGCGCACTGAGGGTGGTGGAGCGAGCCGAGGGGATTGGGCACCCCACTCAGCAGACTACACATTTTGAGGGAGTATACATTATGTTGATGGGGAGGGCTCCCCCATTAGCAAATTCAGTCAGGAATGGGGACTAAAGCCGGTAAAGTTGGTTACCCCATCGGCAAACAAAAGCGGAGGGTGCATGATGCCCGAGGGGACTAGGCACCCCATGGCATACAGCAGAAACGTGGGGGTGGGGAGATTATGCTGATGGGGACTGGGCTCCCCATCGGCAAATTGGGTAGGGAGCATGGGGACCGCCCTGCAATGATAGGTCGCTCCCTCATTGCAGCAGAATGGCTGACGCTGCAATGAGGAGGCGGCCCCTGATTGCAGTGGCTAAAACGTTTCAAGGTGGTGGCATGCTGGCTGAACTAGTGTCAGCAACAGTGTGCCACTCCTTTGGGGAAAGTGGGCTAAGCCTCAAAAGGCAGTGGGGGCATTGGCCACAACACTGCCGCACCTCCACAACCTGCTTCTGCAGCAAGTTGCTGCAACATGTTTCTTGTGCATGCGCACAATCAACATAAAAATTAATGAGTACAAGTGACCCTAAGATGGCCAGAGTGGTGGACTCTCTTGATGATGAGGATAAATTTCAGGAGGATCTGAGTACTGCAACCCTGGGTACTCTGTCATTCCCTTGTCAAGCAGACATTTATCCAGGCTTATGTTAAAGGCATCTACTGTCTTTATGTCCACTCTCTCTGTTGGTAAGCTGTTCCATATGCTCACCACCCCTAAATATACCATGTCTGAGCTTCAGAGCATGTCTCACACCCTACTGGAGCACACCTAACTAAACATTACTGGCTTTTTGACCATTTCGATGCCCTTCAAGTATGTGGCACACTGAGATCATATCCCCTTTCAGCCTTCTTTTCTCCAGGGATAATACACTAAGGGCCTCTAATCTCTCCTTATCCAGTCTCTCCTCATAGCTTTTGCCCTGATCACTTTGGTGGCCCCATATTGTACCCTCTCTACTGCCTCCAAGTCAGTTTTTGTACTGGGGAGCCAGGAACTCCTGCAGTACTCCAGGTGGGGCCTGATCAGGCCCATATGAAGGTGCAGGATTACTTCACTGCTCAGCTCGTCACGTCCTTTTGATACATCCCAGTATTTGGCACTGCTTGTCACACTTTAGCACCTTGTCTATTATGATCCCTGGGTCCTTTTTTCCTCTTCATTGCAGCAAGAGGAGCCTCACACAGTATGAAGGTCCTACCTCTGTTTTTCTTCCCCAAGTGTAGCACCTTGCCTTTGGCTATAACAAATCTATTTATTTTTATTTTATTTATTTAGTTAAAATATTGGATTTACAGACCTTTGAGTCAGGGACTCATTTACAAAGGCACCTCATCAATATAAGACAACAACATTACAGATACAGGTAGTACAACAATACCTCGGAGAGCAGATAGTGATTACAATCATTCATGGAGATACACGGGTGGCAGCAGTGAAAAAGACAATCTAGGAATCCAGGAGTCTAACCAATTGCCCAGCTTGTTCAAGTCCTCCTGAAATTTTTGCCCATAATCAAGGAAGTCCACCACCTGGGTTGTGCCTGAAAATAGGCAGGACTGTTGCCTAGTGCACTTACCCAGTCACCAAAAGCTAATTAATAAATACATTTATTTATTTAGTTTTTGTTGACCAGGAAAGTTGGACTAGGCAACTCTTCCTATGTTCAGCCTCTTCCCAGGTGAAGGGGAGGCGAGATAACAGGTGCAAGCTGACATAGTGAATTAGATTAATGACCAGCTTAGTGTCATCAGTAAAAGGCAACCTGCTGGTGACCTCAGCTACCAGATAATTGATGAAAATATTTCTGCAGCACTTCTCCCTGAGGGGTGCCACTGAGTACCCCTCTCCTCCCAACCACAACCATCCACTTCTGCCCCCTAGCCAGTTAGCAGTCCACCTTGTGCATGCCTTGTATATACTGCACTGGCGTACTTTGATCAGAAGTCTATCATGCACCACATCAACATCAGAACATCAAAAGTCCATAAATCAGATTTTAGTAGCCCAGAAGATGCTTTTCACCTCCAAGTTAGGGAGGGAGGGAGCACTGCACATGCATCTCTTCAATCACCACCTGGAGCACCAGGGATTGAATTGTGGGAGAATGAGGTCAAGTGGTATGCAGCGGCAATGTGACTGGTGTTGGGACAGGCCACAGGGCTCATCCATATTTGCTAGGGCAAATTGGAGGCAGGCTGGAGAAAGGAATGGCAAGAGGGAGCAAGCTAATAATGTGGTTGCCTGCCACAGAGGTAGTGTAGTCTAGTGGTTCGAGCACCTGCTTGGGAACTAGGTGTTATACATTGGGCAAATGATCTGGTGAGGTGGCTCCTCCACCTGGGGGAAACCCTTGCAATACCTGTTGGCACTTAAGATGTTACCCCCCCAGGAGACAGTACTTCTACCTTGCCCACACAATGCAGTAAACACAGTAACCAAACTGTCAGGTGCCCTTGGAGTGTAGGGGGCTACTACTTTGCTAGGCTGTAAATATTACGGTGGCGCTTGAGTTCTCAATGTTTCCAGGACTGATGTGAGAGAGGTCTGTATTGATAGAAAGAAGAAGCACAGTGCTTCCACCCAAAGAAAAAATATAGTGGGCCTCTGGACAGCATGCTACAACCTCCTCAGATGCTGTACCTCCCCACCTCCCTACTGGGGTCACCCCCCTCTCATGGACCTACACTTAGTTGCAGTACAGTCCCAAATAAACAAGCATTTAAACTTTAAACAGAAGGGTAGCAGACTTTTATTAGGATAGAAAACTCGAAAAGGAAGAGGGGGATTAATAGCGGTATGAGGTATCTCCTCTGGTCTTCCCTTGGCTAATGTAGACACAGCCCAAACAATTGTGGCAGCTCATTACTCATCCTATGTAAGCACAGCCAAAATAAATGTTTTTCAAGCTGTATGTAAGCTAGACACATCCCTCTCGTGCATCTTGCCAACACACCATGGTGTATAATAGAGTGTTGTGATCTTGCCCTCCTGTACTGGAGGCCCTACCCTTTCCCCACTGGTACCAGAGATTCACTCTTAAAAAACTTCACTACTGCTACTAATCTGAGCAACCACCAAACCCCATCCTTGAAACCATTTACAGTCTTGGCACCCACCACCTCCACTGGCTGGTGTTTTTGAGACTCCGTCACCCTTTCCACAAAATAGAACTTCCTCACATCCTTCTTAAACCTTCCCCCTGCCAGTTTCCACTCATGACCTTGGGATCTTGACTCAGTACTCCTGCTGAATTATTCCCTGCAGTTCACCTTGTTTGTGCCCTTCAAGAACTTGAATGTCTCTATCATATCCCCCTTCTCTCATCTAGTCTTCTGTGAGCATGTTTAGTGCTTTGAGATTATATTTGTAAGGTCTGCCTTGCTGGCCCTGAATAATCTTTTTCACCCTGCATTGCACATCTCCAGCTTGTCCATGTCCTTCCCTAGGTGTGGACTCAAGAACTGAGCACAGTATTCCAGGTGTAGCCTCACCAGTGACCCAAACGCCAGCACTTTAGAGGTGTTTAATTGGTGCAATGTGTTTTAAACCAGCCTTTGATAAAGAGTCACAGATCTGATATGCATCAGGCAGGTTATGTCTGCGTGTCCTCCATAAAAGGTTTTTTAACTGACCCCAGTGTCCGTGTTCATAAGAGGTGGTGAGTGCACGGCTATTTTTCTACTTGCATTTCTGATTGTTGCCTGGAGCACCACTGTCCCAGTGCAGGATTCCACGGCTTCTAGTAGTCCACAAGATCCTGTTTGATCAGTGAGTCCATCAGTTTACCCACTATAGAGGTAAGGCTGACAGGTTTGTAATTCCCCGGTTGCTCCTTGCCCCCCCCCCCCTTGTGTAGCGATTCCACGGCTTCTAGTAGTCCACAAGATCCTGTTTGATCAGTGAGCCCATCAGTTTACCCACTATAGAGGTAAGGCTGATAGGTCTGTAATTCCCCGGTTGCTCCTTGCACCCCTTGTGTAGCAGGACTACACTCACTACCCTCCAGTCTTTCAGGACTACCCCTGTCTGACATGAGCTGTTGAATACCTTACCTAGTGGTTTAGCCAGTTCCACATCCAATTCCTTGTGCACCCTTAAGTGCATCCCATTCAGCCCTAGGGGTTTATCTACCTTTAGGGCTTCAAGCCCTTTCTGGACTATTTTTTTGGTAAATACAGTTTGCCTCATTTCAGGAATGCATCTGACAGCCACTTCAATGCCACTTTCAGGTAGTGGTCCACTGTCTTCCCTTGTGAAGACAGAGCAGAAGTAATCATTAAGGGTGGATGATTTTTGTTCATCTTCCTCTAGTGCCTTTCCTCCACTTGTAGTTTTATAATAACCTTCCAATATATTTGAAAAATAGCTTTTCCCCACACTTGACCCCCTTTGCAATACACAGTTTTTGTCTGCCTTTGCCTCCCTGATGATCCCCTTTGCTTTCCTAGTTTTTATTTGGTACTCTCTCCATTCCTCCTCCGCATGTTTTTCCTTTTACCTGGTGAAAGCCTTTTACTCGGCCCTCATTGCTTCTCTGACCCTTTCCAAGAACCATATTGGTCTGTTGTACCTGTTTTATTTTGTAAGAAGTCTCATGCATGACTATGTTGCCTCAAGAATGGTCCCCTTGATTGCTCCCATCTTTCCTCTATATCTCTAATGCTGCCCACCCTGGTCAGTTTGTCTCAGACCAGCTCCCTCATCCAGCTGAAGTCTTCTCTTCTGAAATCTAGGGCTTCGGTTTTTGATAGGGGCATTGTGTTTCTGAGGGCCAGCATGAACTAAACTGAGTTATGGTCTCTGGACCCCAGTGGCTCCCATACTCTCACTTCACCCACCATCTCCGAGTTGGAAAACACTGAATTGAGAATGGACACCTGTCTAGTGGGTTCCTTAACCAGCTGCACCAGCAGGTAGTCCTGCAATGTATCCAACAGAGCCTGGCTTCTGATGCTCCAGGCTGCTGGAATGTCCTAGTCGATATCCAGCAGGTCCAGGTCACCCATCACCAACACTTCCCCCTTCTTCCCTTCCGTTCCAAGCTCTTCCCAGAGCTCCCTGTCTCTTTTTCCCTTGTTCTGGTGGTCTGTGGATCACCCCCACCTGTATTTTCCTGCCTGAGGGTGCTGTGAGCTGAACCCACAGTGACTCAGTTTCCCTTTTGCTTCCCCTGATATGTCTGTCCTCCACAGCCTCTATGCCCTCCCAGACATATACGGCTACGGCCCTCCTTTGCCTTTCCCTCCATCCTGTCTAAACATTGTGTAGCCTGGGACTGACAAGTCTCAGTCATTATTCTCTGTGGCCCAAATTTCTGTGATGGCTATGAAGCCCATCTCAGTGTCTGCCACCAATGCCTAGAGCTGATTAATTTTAGTACCCAGACCCTTGACATTAAGGCAGACCCCCTTCGAACTAGCTCTGGATCCTCTTTTCCTGTTTTTTTTCCTACACATGCATTCCTTCCCATTCTCCTGGCTTTCTTACTTTTCCTGTTGCTATTGCTTTCAGACCCTAACAGTCTTCCCTACTTTGCCTCTTCCACTATTCCTTTTTGAAACTCAACCTTATTTTACCTGCCTTACTGCTACCAATCCCCAGTATAAGGTATCACTAGCTAGGTTTCCCTCCATCACTCTCTTTTTTTTTTGTGTGCCAGGCCCCTTATCCTCTGACCCAATATGCCCCTGCCACCCCATACCCAGGCTTGCCCCCCTCCCAATGGACACTGTTGGCGAGTCCTGGCTTACCCCTCGGTCAGGGCCATAGGAGTGGGACCCCCCCAGTGGACAGCGGAGGCACTGGGCAAAGCAGGCCATCATGCCAGGGGTCTGGCAGTTTTTAATACTTTTTGCTCCCTTGGAGGTGGGGATGTGCAATGATATCCAGCATCTGCCCTACCCCCCAGTTTGCAATGCCGTCAGTCGCAGCGATACCCCAAGCCTCCACCAGGGATCCATAAAGCACTGGACACTCTTCCCCTCCCTCCTCCCAGAGAAGGAGAGCAGTCCACAGGATGCTCAATCTTTCCCCCCTGGCTGGCCCTCTGACTTCCCAGGTACATTCCTGAACCCAGGTCGTTGGTGTTGCAAGCGGAAATCCAACCGCTGCACCAGCGGGCCAGCTTCCATCACTCTCTTAACTATAGTTTCCCTGCCTCATTGTCCCTACAGTCAGTTTAACTCTCCAATGTAGTCATTAGACTTCTGCTCCAGTGCGCTGGTCCCCTCTCTTATCAGATGTAGGCCTTCACCCAAGAGCCTTCTGTCCCAGAAGTCCAGCCTAGCCCCCACAAAGTAGTACTTTTTCCCTGAGACCATCCTTTTTAACCACCCATGTAATTCCTCTGTCTCTTCCATCCTTATTCTATCCCCCCCCCCCAGTCAACACAGAGAGGACCTCATAAAAGGCCAGGGAGGCACAGTGTGCCTACAATCTGTCCTCAACTTCTGAAGGTTCTGCTTCACTTGCTCCTAAGCTGGTTACCGCCTAATCATTGGCACCCAAGTGTACCATCCCCCAGCTCCCCCCTCCCTCTTTGCTACCTTCCTTACCTTGTCTATGTCCTGGGTGGCTGATGCTCCAGGAAGGTACCTGACCATTCTGCACCAGTCCTCCCCCACCCATCCTCCCCACCCCCACCCTCTCTATTCCCCTGATCATAGAATCCCTGACCACTAAGACTCTCCTAGCTACCCTCTTCTTACTTTCACTCCTGGGTGCCTCCAAGCCATCATTCCCATTTCCTCCAGTTGACTCAGAGCCCCCTCTTGAAGTCAGGTACCTGATTCTCCGCAAGGGATGCAAAGGGATTTGCCATTGGGATGGTGTGGGGTTGGTTGACCTTCTTGTGATTGCCCCTGCCACCTTCCCCCACCCATCCTCACCACTTTTCAGTACCCTGGATCAGTGGACCTCTTGGGGAGTGGGGATGTGAGCTGGGGGTTCCAGCAGAGCATGTACCACAAGAGATATCATCTCCCTTGCTGCTACCAGCTGAGCATGGAACTCTGCAAAGGTCCTATGGAAGAGGCACCCCTCCTCCAGAACATAACCCTGGAGAAAAGTGCCCTACAGTGCCTGCAACTGACTCGCTCTCCATTAAATCTCATCCCTATACTGAGCCTTATGATAACCCTTAGACTTCAGACAGAAATGTTCTCACAGAAATGTTCTTCCTATCTCGGTCAGCTGCCTCCTTGCTCCCCGTTCTGATAGCAAGAGCTAACTTAAAAGCACCTGTGCATGACAGCGGTAAAAAATGTGGCCTCTACTTTTTTATTCGATTTTAGATTGCTTCTTTAAAATTTATTGTGTAGTATAATACACTTTTTCCCTAGTTTGAGTCTGCCTTAACACTTTTTTACATTTGAAATACTAAAAGGAGTGCTCGTTTCAATATGGCTCAGAGCAGGTTTTTCTCAGTATTTTCTATGTAGCCAACCTCTCTTTCTTCTTCCAAACTTGAGACAGGTTACGGGAAAGCATTTGATGGGTTAAGGCTTGACCCTGTGGGCTGTTCACCATTGTGCCTCAGCTAGGAGACAGGTGTCTGAGTGCTGATGTTCTGTGCTTCCTGGCACCAGCAGCAGGGAGCCTAGGTATGAACATTCATGGCCCTGCTCTTCCCTTTGCTCTTTAAAGAGGGGGGGGCTAGCTAAGAGATCAAACTGGAAAGCCCCAAGTATGGCACCCTTTTTGGAAAAGGAGAAGAAAAAGCAAAGAGACTAAAGGTCTAAAGGGAGCTCTGTCTCTCCTCACCCCCTCCTGGGTTGGGGAGGAGCCCTCTGGAGACAGACAAGAAGAGAGATAACCTTTGTAGCCTGCCCTGAAGGGAAGAACCATCAGCTGATCTGATAGGCACCAAGGAGTCATGGTGGGTCTCCTCTCAAATGAGGGCACTTGTGTACTTGTGGACCCACTCCCCCAGAAATATGCAGGAGAGGGAGCAATGTGTAAGTTAACCACCATGAAGTACTCCAGAGGAGAACAGGTACCTGAAGGTAGTACCCCTAGATAATGGCATGAAGTGTGTTATGGTAACTGGAAATGGTAATAGTTCATCAGAATAAGAGACCTGACAAGAGTTGGGGCCAGTTAAGTCCCACAGTAGTTGGGCTGAACAAGGAAGTCGGCTACGTTGGGTCACTCTGACCATCAGTGTAATGTTGGAAGGCAGACACACATGGCTGGACTGGTTATATTCTAAACAAAGGATTGTACCATTGTCTGGTAGCTGAATTAATAATTATGCCACTATCTGGTATGTAACCATGTGTAGGCATAACTGATTCCCTAGGATAGTGTTTTCGTCCCGCCTGGGGAGAGTACCACTATGCTCTCATCTTCTGGGTAATAGTACCCATGGGTCCCCATATGGGAGATAGGGTTAAAGACAAATTCTGGTCAGAGCCAAAATGCTTCTGATGTATTAATCTGATAAGGGATATAGAATTAATGTGTGACTTAGTTGTACTTTACGCCACATTCATCTAAAATGTTCATATTTGGCCTGAGCATTGAGACACTGTAAACCTGATTTTGTCGTATTCAACATAGGTTCATAGGAGAATATGAGTCTATTAGCCAAAGGCCTTTGTGAGTCGACTAGTCTTAAGAAGAATACAGTACAGTCCTATTTCCCATAAAGTTGTCTAGTGCTGTTTTGAAAGCAGTCAGGGATTTGCTATGGACCACATTGTCAGGTAGTTCATTCCATAGTTTCAGCACTCTGGCTAAACCACATTCCCCTTTTTTTAGTTTGATAGAATTCACCTTTAAAGATCAAATGAAAAAGCTTTACAGATTGTCAATAAAATGTTGAGGTCAGGTCCCTGTGTTCAGTGGCGGAGCCAGGTTTGGGAGCATTTGGGAGCTGGGGGGGGCATTTAGTCAATTGTGGGCTCCACATGGGCACTAATCAGTGAATAAAGGTCATGGAGGGGCACCACTACTCACACTGGGGCAGCCAGGAAGGATGACTGCCCCTCCAGGCTCCCCTCTAGCTCCGCCACTGTCTGTGTCATGACTAGCATTTCTTGAAAATATCATGCTGTTTGGTTTTGTGATTTTCTTTTAATCAGCATCTGTTAATGTGCTTTGCAGTAACTGAAAACTTAAGATGTTTCTGTCCCTATCAGTGATTGAGGACATCATTCTTGTCCAGCCTGTTGCTGCTGCAGTTAAGTCCCTAACTTCCTGAAGAAACTGTTGCACTTCCCACTCAAAGCCATCTGTGGGCTAATTGTCTTTACTCCAAGTGTGCTACTGACCCATCTGATTTGTGTTTAGATCGATTAGTTTACAATCTATCATTCTGTTCTCATAAAGAGTTGCTCATTTGTGTTTCAGTGGTGCACTGAAGTGGTATAAATGACTGTTTATGAGAAATCACATGTCTATCACAGCAGTCAGTACTATCACATCAAAACTCTGCATTGTTGTCTGGCAATATAGCACAGGATTGTTTAATGGATATAAAATAAATCAAAAGTTTAAGTCATAGAAGTCGTGTGTCTTGGATGTAGCCTTCATGAATATGTTCATGTGAGAACAATATTGTTGATATGTAAGATTGACAAACAGGTGTCAGCCACACTCCGCTATTTCAGGAACATGTACTGTATGAACTCACAAAATTCAGTTCTCTGAGGGATTCAGTGCAAAAATACATCATGTATGTTTGTAACTAAAAATATTATATGTCATCCTGATACCCCTGTCTCCTGCCCCTCAGTTGAGGCTGTTGCATTCTTGTTCCTTCCGCCCCCTCCCCCCCACAGGCACGGCCAATGCCCCCTGTTCCAGTCTCCACAGACAGCACTGCTGTGCTCTGCTAAGCCTTGGAGTCACAGGGCCTCTGTCTCCACAGTTGGGGCTGCTGTACCATGCTGCTCAAGGCCACCAAAGGTGGGGCTTTTGCTGCACTCTGCTACCCACTTCCACTACCCTTAATGGACACGGCCACTGCACCACATGCACTCTGTCTCACAGTCAGGGCTGCTGTACCCTGATGCCGCCCTTTGTCCTGCCACATGGTCGAGGCATTTGCACCATGTTGTCCTCTGTCTCTGCCACCACATCCAAGGCTGCTGCACCATGCAACCCTGTCGACACTGTCAAGGCTGCTGTGGCCTGTTGTGCCCTACAGCCCCATCCTTCCACAGTTAGGGCTGCTGCACCCTGCTACCCTCTTTCCCCACCCTATAACGCAAGATGAAATTGTTTTTTTCATTTTGTCTTTCAAGCAGCTTGGGTAGAGTACCAAAGGATCAGACTCTGGTGACAGGAAGCAGCATGATGCAGCAACCCTAACTGTGGTAGCAAGTGGCTCTATGATGCAGCAGGGCACAGTGGTGGCAGGGGGCAGAGGACAGCATGGTGCAGAAGCCTCAACTGTGGGGCAGGACACAGTGGGGCATCAGGGTACAGCAGCCCTGACCGTAAGATAAGGTGCATGTGTTGCAGCAGCCCTGCCCATTTGGGGCAATGGAAGTTGTCACAAATGCACTCCGCAAGTCAGGCCCTCTGCTCCCACATTGCCAACCTCAGAGCACAGTAGTGTGAACAGGTGACAGACAGGGTAACCCTCCCGTCTGCTTTTGGGTCAGAATCACCTTTAGTCGCTAGTTCTGGAGGATTCAAACTGTGAACCTTATGCTAGCATACCCAAATGTACAGGCTCAGATAAAATTCTCTTCAGGGGGATGCAATATATCTTTCGCCTAAGGGCACCTAACCAGGTATCCAAAATTAACCCGTAAAACTCTATAAGAGACCTTAGGTATATTCTTACCTTTTACCAAGCTCAGTAACACCATCAAGCTGTTGAACAACTGTCAGACGTAACCACCTATATGTCACATGCAACAAAAGTACTGACAGACACCCAGGCAGTCTTTCAAAGAAAAGGTTCTTTACTAAAAGAAGATAAAAATATGAAAAAAATGTAAACATAGAATAATATATCAAACAGCTCACAATCACATAAAAGAACAAGGGAAAAATTAAAAGGAAAAACTCCTACCATAATGCATTTAGATTTTTGCTACCTAAGGTATTACATCTGGAAGTGCTTTTAGTTAGATAAGAGAACTGTTTCTCTTGGAGTCCCAAAATAATTTGACATACACTTCAGACACAAGTATCAGTTTAAACTCTGTGTCTCCACACCCCTTCTGTAAGTCATCTAGCTCCTCCTTTTACAATTAAAAATTACAAACATGATTTCCTACCAGAAGGTATTTGAAATAATGTGACATCAGAAGAAAAAATACATTTCCTATATATAACTCAATTACACATGTTTCCTTTGAACTTTAGCGATCCCACACTTTTTTTTTTTATTTGAGTCTAGGATTTCAAGTACCTTTGAACCAAGGCTTTTTTACAAAGGTTCCATGTCAGCAGGAGTACAATACAAAAATCAGGACAATTAACTAACAAGGCAGGATAACAGGTGAACAATCAGTTACTAGAGTGTGTATACATACGTTTTGATTAAACTGTTGCAAGAGGCATTTTCAGGGAGCACAGTGTTACAAGACAGGGAAGGACACAATCGAAGAGAGTAGCCAGAGGCCTTGTCAGATCACACCGAGAAGTGCAGGTGGAGGAGGGAGGTGCATAGGGGAAGGCAGGGAGAGATGGTGAAGAAGGGAGTGTGTGGTGGGTTAAGGGTGAAG
Source organism: Neoceratodus forsteri (assembly GCA_016271365.2). Classification (NCBI taxonomy): domain Eukaryota; kingdom Metazoa; phylum Chordata; order Ceratodontiformes; family Ceratodontidae; genus Neoceratodus; species Neoceratodus forsteri. The sequence continues at coordinate 480,384,574 of CM028131.1, forward strand.
AAATAAGTGCAATGTTAGAACAGCTGTGACAGAGGATATGGCAATGGTAGGAGGGGTGATTAGAGGAGACAGTCGCAGGTGCTAGAGGCAGAGAGGAGTAGTCGGTGCTTGGATTTGAAAGGGCCAAGCTTGGATAGGGAAGAAACATAGAAACATAGAATCTGACGGCAGATAAGGACTGCTTGGCCCACCTAGTCTGCCCATTTCCCTACCTAATGCATAGGCTGCAGATCCTAGTTAACCAACAGCCTACTTCCTCCTACCCCCCACTAGAATTGCCTTATGTCTGTCCCATGCATTCTTGAATTCCTCCACTGTTTTTGAGTCCACTACCTCCTCACAAAGGCTGTTCCATGTATCTACAACCCTCTCTGTGAAAAAATACTTCCTCACATTACCTTTGAGCCATCCCCGCTCTATCTTCAAATTGTACCCCCTTGTTCTTGCACATCTCTTTTTCTGAAAGATGCTACCATCTTGGACTGTGTTGATTCTCTTGATGTACTTGGAAGTTTCTATCATGCCCCCCTTCTCCCTCCTCTCCTTGAGTGAGGAGATATCCATGCTGAGACCATCCAACCAGCTAGGGGCCTTATATGCAAAAGATCTCTGGCCCTGAGTGGTACGGCAGCAAGGGACCTGCAGTAGTTGTGATTCAGAGCCCCTAGTGTGGCGAGGATTTAGTGTGGGGCAAAGGAGAGCTTGGACTCCTGGGAGAGCTTGGCCCAGGGTTATTTTCTTTGCCATAATGCATGTTTGGCACTTTATGCAGTTCGAGAGTTGTAGCCAGCCAGTTTGAGCATAGAGGTCACACGTGTGGGTGAGACGGTGTGTTCCAGTGATTAGCCAACAGGCTTTGTTGAGAGCTGTGGCTATACATCTGAGGGCAGTTACAGTAGCAGAGCCCTAGACTATCAGGCCATAATCAATTATGGAGACAACAGAGCTCTGAACAGCGATCTTTAAGGCACTATAACACAGGATTCTTTAATGGATATAAAATGAGGGACCAAGGTGTTAAAAAGCTAACAGGAATCAGCCTAATAACATCCTGTTTCTGGTGTCATAAAGTCACATTTGGTTTCCACTTCAAAAAGCCTACGCAGGTCATAAAAAAAGGCAGTAAAATGCCCACTGGAAGGAAGGTAGTTAATTAATTGATTCCCTTATCAGTTTTAATTACATCCTGTGGTTACAGCTGCTGACATCTTGTAATTTAAATGGCCAAATCTCACAGACTGACATTTCATATACTGACCATTTAGTTATAATACCAATATCATACAATAATCATAACCAGCTGGCCAAGCATCACAGAAGTATGTAGCAGGGTGCAGCAAAAGCCCCGCCTTTTGGTGGCTGGGGACAGCATGGTGCAGGAGCCCCAATTATGGAGGCAGAGGCCCTGGGACTCTAGGGCTTAGCAGAGCACAGTAGTCCTGTCTGTGGAGACTGGAACAGGGGGCATTCGCCATGCCTGCTTCCCTCTGCCCCCCCAGGCATGACCTAACTACTAGACACAGATCACAACTGTTTCTCCTATACTTCAAAGAAAACAACCCCAAGTCACTCAAACTCTCTCCATATGGTTTGTCCTTCATTTCTGGTCACCCTTCTTTGTAATCTTTACAATAACCCTATTTTATTTTTGGTGTATGGTGCCCAAAACTGGACACAGTACTCCAGGTGTGGGTGAACCAAGGCCCTATACAGTGGCACTATCACCTCCCCTTCCTGGCTCCTAATATTATGTAGGATACATCCCAGTTTCCTACTACCCGTCTTTGCTGCTTCAGTACGTTGTTCATCAGGTAGTAGTTTATTTTTTTATTTTATTTTATTTAAAATTTGGTAACCAGGAAAGGCACACTGAGCCAAGACTCATTTCCAGGTGTGACCAAGGGACAAGGATGAACTTATACATTCAGAGGACATACATACATACATATACATTTATTTATTTATTTGGTTTTTGTTGACCAGGTAAGTGCACTAGACAAATTCTGCCTATTTTCAGGCATGACCCGGGAGTGGGGGATACAGATGAATGCCAACTGACCTTGAACCAGATTAAGTTGTTGGTGGTATTTTTAGTGAATGAACACACTTACACTTAAACCAGAAAACAGTTAAGCAAATAAGATGCAGGCTATTTGCTTGCTATATACATACACATCAACCAGACAATAGTTTAGGCAATTAAGATGCTTGGTGTAGGAGGTAATATAGCTCAGACATTTAGGGCTCTGAGCTGCAAACCTGGAGACCTGGGTTTGAATCCCACAGCCCCCACTTGCATACTGTGTGACCCTGAGCAAGTCACTTCACTTCCTTGTACTCCCTAGTCACACCTGTAAGCAAGCTTTCTGCTTAGTGTGTCTCTCCTGATTAAAAAAAAAAAAAAGATACAGGGGATATACAAAGAGTAGTTTTTGTTAGATGGTCAAGTATCATACATTAAGTTATATAGAGTAGTGTGTTAGATAAATAAGAGTTGGTACAGGAAAAGAAGGGATAAAGATTTAAAAAAAGAGGGAGGTTCTATGAGGAGGGTAGTTCAATGGGGGGGTGGAACAGAGTGGGGTATGGGGGAGGCAGGGAAAGGGGACAGGCACAGTGGGAAGGGGAGATGGATTTGAGCTGGCATTTGAAGGTCTGGAGGGAGTAGGTGTCACAAACAGAAGCAGGTAGTTGATTCCAGAGGTGAGGAAGGTGGTAAGAGATGGCGGAGGAACCAGCTGTTGATCTCTGTTGGGGGATGGCAAAAGAACAGGGATGCCAGGATCTAAGGGATCCGGAGGGATTAGCAGCAAGGATGAGGAAGGAGGAGAGGTAAGAAGGGAGAAGTTTAAACCAGTATTTTGATGTGATTATGAGTGAATGAATGTGCCACCTGTGGGGGAGGGGGGGACTCAGGGAGGAGAGAAGTGTGCAAAGATAAGTACGCGGCAGGGCATTTGTGGTGAACCTACAAAAGGAATTGAGCATGGTGTCAAGCTTAGAGATAGAGGAGGCAGGGCTGAGGCATAGATAATGTTCCGATAGTCAAAGAGAGGGAGGATTGTCTTGTGTATTAAGTCATGGCGAATATGTTAAGGGATAGCATGTTTGTTTCAAAAGAGCACACTAAGTTTGAGGCACAGTTTTGAACAGAGGAAGTCGATATGGACCGAGTAGTTGAGATGTTGGTCTAACCAGATGCCAAGGTATTTGTACAAGGTGACAGCATCCAAAGTGGAGGTATCCAAAGCGGTGAATCTGGGGTGGGGGAGAGAATTTGGCCAGTTTTGGGGGGGAGCCAAAGATCATGAAGACAGTTTTTTTAGTGTTCACTTTTAGGTTGTTTTCGTGGAACCAAGTTATCACGTAGTCAGTCGGATTGAAGTGGTAGCTGGACTGAGTCAGTGGAGGGGCCAGAAACATAGATGATGGTGTCCTTCATAAAGAGGTGAATGTTGGAGTGAGAATAGACTGAGGGAGGTCATTAATGAAAACAGAAAAGAGACTGGGACTGATCATGCAGCCCTGAGGGATACCAGATAGGATGGGGAGGGGAGGACACAGAGTTGCCCACTATGACAGACTGCTGACAATCACTGAGGTAGGATTTAAACCAGAGGACAGTAGAGGATGCGAGGCCTGCAGAGTGCAGTTTTTGGAGGAGGTGTGGGTGGGTGACAGAATCAAAGGCCTTTGTGAGGTCAATAAATATCGTTGATGTGAGGTGGCCTTTGTCCATTGCGGCGAGGATTAAGTCTGTAATGTGGAGAAGGGAGGAGATTGTAGAGTGTTTTTCCAAAAGTCAGATTGATAATCTGAGAAGAAGTTGGATAAAGAGAGAAAATCAGAAAGCCTTGAGGGAACTGTGAATTCATGCAGTTTTGCCAGGAAGGGGAGCAGGGAAATGGGGCAGTAGTTGCCAGGGGATTAGGGGTCACCTTCTTTGTGCAGCAAGATGACGTTTGCCAACTTCCATTGTTTTGGGACAGAACTAGTGAGGAAACAGAAGCTGAGAATGTGGGGGGGGAGGCTATGGCTGGTGTGGAGAGGTGCAGGAGCTTGGGGAGAAGGCTATCAGGATTCAATCTGTGCAGGTTTAAAGTGCTGAGGGTGAAAAAAACTTCATGAGGGGTGGTGGGGTGGAGGGCAAACCCCTTGGAGAGTGGGGGAGAGTAGGGAGGCACTGGACGGTCAGGTAGTGTACAGGATGTGAAGAATTGATTAAGAGCATCAGCGACTGAGGTGGGGTCAGGAACGAAGGACCCATTTTGCTTGAGTATGGGGGTAAGTGCCTGGCAGGAGGGGTTGGGAAGGGATTTGACTATACTCCAAAAGGATGAGGGGTCAGGGCAGGATGAGAGGTTTGACTTGAAATACTCAGATTTAGCTTGGCATATTGCAGTTGTGCATCAGTTTCTGAGCTTGCGACAGAGGTGGAGATCAATGGTGGCCTTGGAGGATTTAAATTTTAACCAAGACTTGTCGCAAGCTTTGCAGAGAGATAGGATGTAGGGGGAAATCCAGGGACAGTGATGCTGGTTGTCCCTAGTGGTGTGGAGAGGGGAGTGGAGGTTCCAGATACTAGTCAGGATGGAAGAGAAATACATGGGAGCCTGGTTTACATCAGATGCCATGAAGACTGGGGACCGGTTTGCTGAGTATAGGTCTGCCTGGAGGAGATGGGAAGTTAGATTATGGGTGGAGGATTTGGGAATGTGAGCTTTCCTGGTGCAGTAAGTGAAACAGTGATCACTGATAGCATCATTTAGTATTCCAGTCCTGCAGATTCGATGGGGGTGAGGAGAAAGGATCCAGTTGTGGAGGGTATGATTGGTGAAGTGTGGGTTGTAACGGGTTGGCTCATTTAGTAGTTGAGAGAGACTGCGTGCTTCAACTGAGGTTCTGGTGTGAGAGGAGGTGGGGGAGAGCTATTTAATGTTGAAGTCTCCGAACATGACCAGTTCTCCATCAGAGGAGAGACAGAGACAATTGAGCTGAAGCATGAGAGGAGGGATCCGGGGGCTTGGTTTCTTGATTATCACGCCAAGGTCCTTTTCCATATCAATAACCTGTAATAGCCTGCCCTCCAAGAAATAAGGTGCTTTCATATTTCTCCTTCCGAAGTGCAAAACCTTACACTTACCTACAGTGAAAAACAATTCATGATGTTTTGTCCATTCTTCTAGCTGATGGGTCAGCTCAACAACCAGTTCCAGCCATGAGATAAACCAAATAATGACGTGCTGAAAATCTTGGTTCCTTAACTTCTTGTATTAGTTTTGAGTAAGGCACCATGTTGAATACCTTTGAGAGGTCCAGTAACAATATATTCACTGGTAACCCCATATCCCCATATCCAGTGCTTTGCTGATAGGCAAAAAAAATAAAACAGATTCGTCAGGCATGATCTTTCGGGTTTAAAACCATGTTGGCTATTATTGTGTAAACCTTTTACGTTAATACGGCTTGTCTATGTCTTCTTCAATAAATTCTTCCATCATCTTCCCAACAACAGATGTCAAACTTATAGTTCTAAAATGTCTGAAGTCGTCATTGGGCCCTTTTTTGTGAATCGGTACTACATTTTCTTCTTTCCACTCTGATACCACCCTACCCTCAGTTATTGAGTCTGTAAGTATGACAGTTAATGGTCCCACCAGTTCTTTTCTGCACCCAGTGATTTAATCAGATTGATTTTATCTAGTTTATCTCTGACATCTTAAGCCTGAATAGTCATGCTTATATTACCTGATACAGGAATGTGGCTGCTATGTGGACTTTTAGTTTGATCGATACTAAAAAATGCTTGCTGAAAGTATCTGCCATTTTAGCACCATTCTTTATGATTTCATTACTTATTTTTTGATGTCCAGTTCTATTGCTGTTTATATAGCTAAAGAAGGGCTTTTACATGCAGTTAGTCTCGATGTTCACTGTGTTGCAAGTGCATAGTTTTGGAATGGTGTCACTGATATAAACATAGCTGACTCTTTCATTGAACAGAATTAGAAACTCAGAATTTTATTTTGCATTATAAGAGTAGGCAACTGTTGTGCCCATTAAAGTAAAGAATGCTTTTCAAATTTTTTTCAGAAGAGTCAGCTATGTTTCTCTCAGTCACACCGTTTCCAAATTCTGTACTTAAAACACAGTTAGCACTGAAAGTGACTACATGTAAGTACGACAGTGTTGCTTCCACAATGGTTGCAGGCAGTTATCATTTTGCATGGCCACTGAGGGTCATAGTGCAGTAATTAAAAAGGGAAGGAGATGACAGACTCTGAACATTTTTAGATAAATCATGGGATATTATTCTATGAGAACAGGCAAGGGAAGACTACTCAGAAAGAAAAAGAATAGGTTTCTTTTACCATATGGTCAAATTTCACTTTATTTTTTATCAACATTCTTCCCTGCTGCCTGTTCTCATCAAATTAGTCTCTTAGAATTTAATTGGAGATAGTATAATACTGTCATATAAATTGTACTTACTGGAGACTAGTGTTGCCAAGTGTAGTAGTGGGTCTAGCTGTCAAGTAGTCTTTTTATTAACTAGTGGCAGGGTCATCTCCTCAGTACTCCTCCAAGACAGATGTGCTCATTTCAGTGTCCCTCTGGTCCTTATCTACACTCCTGTTGTCTTAGGTAAGGGACTGGATTGGATCAGCCACTCTCGTTGACTGTTGTGACTGGGTGGTGAGCAGTCCATTGGGATGCGGTACAGGGTTGTGAGGGGTACAGTGCTAGCCACTACTTACTCAGTCAATTGGCTCGCAATTCCAGTGTGGTACAGGACGGCTGGATGGCATCAGCAGAAAAGGCCAAGAAAGAGTAAAAGTCAGCAAGTTCAGCTGCTGCAGTTTGCGCCAGCACTGAGAGATCTCATGTTCCTGTTTTCAGTCTGTGAAAAGATAAAAGTCGGCAAGCAACTCCCGTGTCTCCCAACTCCAATTTAAATTGAATCTGTGACCTTTCTTAGTCTAAGAATGCTGCTCCCCAACTCACTCATGCATTTGTGTTTCAATCTCATCCCAACTTAGACACTAGATGACCTAGTACTTTATTCTGGACAGACCAGAACAGGTGCACCATGTCACTGCTGGTTACTTTTGTTTCTACCACTTGGCTTGTCCAGACAACTGCTGCCTGTTGTGCCACACTACTGCCCCATGCCTGGCCTGCCTCAGCCCCCAGCCAGCCTCAGAAGTCTAAACCACATTTTATATCTCACTGCTCTTTTGCTTTAGCATAAAACAAAAGTGCAGTGAGATTTTTAGCAAGCTGTCAGATGGCACCTGAACCAGAGTTCAAAGTGGATAAGAGGGAAGAAGAATTGGTTGGTGATGCCAAGGAGGCCAAGAGATACCAGTGTTCAGTGTGGGGGCATGAGAGATGTCAGTGTTCAGGGAGGGATGAGTTCCATGGCACCAAATGTGGGGGGGGTTGAAGGAGGCCAGCAGGCTTGGGGGGAATGAGGGGATCAGACCACTCAGGGGAAAGGGACTTTTTTTAAGATGTAGTGAGAGGAGGAGCGAGGTTAGAAGTAGATCTAGCAAGGGTAGAGGGCAGAGGAGAAAGACAAACAGAGCAACTCTGTTGCAGGCGGTGGGGGTGAGGAGAGACAAAGCACACTGATTCATGCATACTCATTATGTGTTTCAATTCCACTCTCCATGGAACAAACATTTGTGAGGCAGTCAGTATCTGGTCAAGCCCTTCCAGAGCCCCAAATTTTCTCTCTTCCTTCCATTAGCAATATGTCAGCATAGCTCTTGCTACACAGCCATAAAACTGACCCACTTGGAAACAAAATATATCTATTTATAATTTTGTAGTGGGAAAATAACTTTGGCAGTTTGAGCCCATGGGACAAACTTGAGTCAGCATTGTCTAATGCCTTCTTGGCCAACTACATGGAAATGTTATTGATGGGTACTTATATATGATGCATATTTGTCCTTGCTGTATAAAGCTGCTACAGTTTGACCTGTTTATTTATTTAACGGGGTTTGGTTGTCCATATTTGATTATAAATGCACTTATTGCAGGTCCAGTATTAGAACAGTGGGATCTGCCACCGTTTGCTGAGTGGAGCTTTGTTTGTGGTGGAGTGGGCTATTTATGGGTATATCTGCAGTTCTTTTAGATGTAAATGCAACAAGCTAGCAGTCTGCCGAGGAGTAGCATAGGGACGTTTTGTTTAGATTTGTATTTATAAGACACAGTACACACACTGTGAGGTCTAATGAAGGCCATAAATAAAATGATTATACAAAACAATATGTTTTAGTTGGCTACAGTTACGAAATACAAAGCAGCTACTGAATGTCCAAGCTACTTGGCTGATGTTCAGCTGGATTTTGGCAGACACTCCCCCCTCCTCCCATTTTCAGCATCATGTATCCACTCAACAATACACAGTGTCACACAAACACTTATTACAGACATTAATTTCACCATCTTCATTTTTATTTTATTGCAGTTGTCATTTTTTGTATATAAAATACTTGATTTCTTTTTTTTTCTTTTTTACTGCAGGCTAAAAACCGGAGGATGATTTAGGCAAAAAAGGACCTTTTAATATTGGGGCTGTTGACACCATTTTCACAACTCTCCTCACAAGTTAGTAATAGTCACACTTACATCCAGTTAAATAAAATGAAGTTGTATTAAACCCTACCTATCCAGGCCACTCCAGAACCTCTGGAGCAGATCAAAACAATTGTTCTTCCCCATTACAGCTTTAAGTTATTAGATTCATGGTCCTAAAACTCTCTTGCTTTCTCCTCCACATTACAGCTATAAGTTATTAGACTCATAGTCCCAACAGCCCCTCTTGCCGGCTTCACTGGCTCCCACATGCCCAGCACATCCAATCTTTCTCCAAGGATGCTATGCCTTTTTAAGCCAGACAGATGCACCACTCACCTCATTGCTCCTTTATCATCCCCAACCGCAGACCATGATCAGGGTTGCCTGCTTCCTCCTCTCATAGTAATGACAAGGTTCAACAGATACAGAGTTCTGGAGTAAATATTTGCTCAGTGAGGCCTTGGCAAACTCCTGTAAAATACCTTGAATATCAAAGCTGTATGGAGCACAACCCTATCTTACTGTAAATGCTAAATGGTGTCATAGCCAAAAGAAAAGAAAATCAGTTCAATTACTAAATGCTGCTGGCCATCATAAAACAGCAAGGGGGTGTGTTCAATGTTATAAAATGGGGTCCAAAATTATTGCACCCTGGTTGGTAGGCTGATGCATTATGCCATGGGGTAATTTCTGCAGAAACACTACATAAAGTGCCAGTTGACTAAATACAGAAAGTAAAAGAAAAACAAATCACTGCACCCTCCTGAGCATTCCAAACCCAAACTGTAAATGCTGCCATCTTTCCTCTCGCTAACATGCTGCACTCAACCCAGTGGAAATGTTAAACAGCCACCAACACCTCAAGAAGAACTTTGAAGAACATAATATTTAAATACAAAGCAGCTTATATTTCTTATTAGCTCTGTATTTCTTATCTCCAATATTTATTATTGAGGTCAGATGCCTGAAAAGAGAAGAGTTGTTCCCTAAGGGTTCATCAGCTCCTATTGCTTCTTCCCAATCTGATGTCATATACTGTGCTTGTGACATCACAATTATTCCCATGGCAACAAACTATGATGTCACAACAGAGCTTTATGATGTCAAGTAGGGAGTAAGTTATAGTGGCAGATGAGCTCTAAGGGATGAAGATCCTGTTTTATGGGAATTTCTTCAGTAACAAATAAAGATGAGAAATCTATAGAAAATATGTCAAATACAAGCTGAATTGTGTCCGACTATTATGTTTTTCAAAGGCATCAGCTGCCCTTTAAATCTGCTGTTAAACTTTCAATTTAGCACAGGCACAGCACCACACCACAACTTTTAGCACAGGTTCAGCACCACAACTAAATAAATAAGAAAAAATGGACTGTTTGTCATGCTCAGATAATCATGTCTGCTCAACTGCATCAGGCCATGTCTTCTTCCCCTCACTGCCATGCAGTCAGTGTGCTTTGTTTATTTATTTTTTTTTTTAAATCAGAGTCAGGTGCATCTGTTGGGCTTCATGTACCTACATCACCAGGCAGCTCAGTTAGTTTTCGTTATGGTTGGCAGGGAAGACAGACACCGGAGGAGACATCACGGATCGTAAGTCATCTACATTAGCTCCAGATCAAACAGACACTAGCAGCACAACCTTTCTACTGTGACTGATCACCCCCTGTCTCTAAGATATTGCAACTAAAACAAAGACAACTATAAAACAAGCATTTGTCAATGCCAAATGTTGCTTGCTTGTATGTGTTGTTTAGGTATTTGGAAGTGATAGTTCCATGCCTTCCTCCCAAGTCATCCACTATGTCTTTCCGCTCAGTATTCACAGAAGAGTGGGAGTGGCAAGGGCCACAGCAGTACAGCAGTTGCCAAGGGGGTGAAGAGTTGGACAATAGTCCATTCAAAGGCGAAAGAGTCCTGCAGGAGCTCACTAAATTGAAGGTGGACAAAGCGATGGAACCAGATGGCATATGCCCAAGGATATTAAGAGAACTGCAAGGAGATAGCAGTACCCTCTGGCAGCCATGTTCACTGAGTCATTCAACATGAGTGAATTGAAGGAGGGCACATGTGGTCCCTCTACACAAGTCTGGCAGCAGGGAGGAGGCAGGGAACAATAGGCCGTTCAGCCTCACCTCAGTAGTGAGGAAGATCATGAGGCATTGCTTAAAGAAAGGATAGTGGGGCATCTAGAAGCCATTGGAGCCCAGGACCATAGACAACATGGATTCACAGTGGGGACATCATGTCAGACAAATCTGGTTGATTTCTTTGACTGGGTGACAAAGAAAATGCGTCGGCGTGGGGCAGTGGTTGCGCTTGCAGCAGTTTCATTGACACCATCCCACATAGAAGGCTGATAAACTAGCTGGGTAGGCTGGGCATGGGGAAGAGGCGGTAAACTGGGTTAGAAACTGGCTAACAGACAGGAGGCAGAGAGTGGTGGTAAATGGGGTGCAGTCTAGGAGAGGGGTGACCAGTGGGGTGCTGCAGGGTCTTCATTAGTAACATTGCAGAATGGCTGAGAGAATTTTTCACCAAATTTTCAACATAGCCATTTTAAGACCTCTGCTCATGAACAGTGTCACTGTGATTTTCTTAATCTGTCCCAAACATTGACTGCACTCGCTGACTGCGCCATTGTGCGCTACATGCACAGAAACACATTTTGGGCGAGATGTGAAACATGACAGCTGTACTGCTCATAGGGAGGTGTGATAAAATGGCAATGTTGAAAATCTGGAGTGCAAATATTTAAAATTTGTAAACTTACGAGCGTGGGTAGGAACTGCTCAATGCATGCTCGTAAAACAGTCATTTTTAGGAATTTTTTCACCAAATTTTCAACATAGACTTTTTGAGAGCCCATCTTATGAACACTGGCAGTATTTAGTTTAATTGGTCCCAAAAGGTGATTTCACAAAGTGACTGTGAAATCACCCTTCAGGCCCAATTAACGCCATGACAGTGCAAGAATTAATGAGGAGGGTCCTAAAACACCATGTTGAAAATTTGGGCCCACAATTCCCAAAAATGCCTGAGATATGCAAAAAAGTTGAAGAAACCCTATTTATTCCATTATACAGCTTACTGGCATTTCCTCAGTTCGAGATCGGCTTTGAAGAGTGCAGATGTGTTCCCTGTCCACCGAAGATCATTGCACCGGACTCTGCAGGTAAGTATGGGGTGAGGGGGGGTGTGGGAAGGCAGGGTGCGCAGTGGGTGGGTGCGAGTTGTGGGGGGCAGGGAGACTACGAGGGACCTTTTTTTGTTTACAGGTTGTTTTTTTTTTATTAAGATGATGCGGGATGTTTGCCACGCTGGGGTGGGCTCCCAGCATGGCAGCTGGAAAGGCTGTTTGGGGGGCTGGAGCCGATGGGGGATTGGGCACCCCCATTGGCCATAACAAGCTTTGCCATGCTGGGGTGGGCTCCCAGCGTGGCACCTGGAAAGCTTATGGGGGGGTGCAGCCATGGAGCTGGCAGGGGTGGGCAGCCCCGTCAGCTATAACAAGCTTTGCCATGCTGGGGTGGGCTCCCAGCATGGCACCTGGAAAGCTTTTGGGGGGGACGTGCAGCTGTGGAGCCGGAGGGGGATTGGGCACCCCCGTAGGCTATAACAGTTTTTTCCACACTGGGGTAGGCTCCCAGCGTGGCACCTGGACAGCTTTTGTGGGAGGGCATGGAGCTGACAGGGGACTGGGCACCCCCATCGGCCATACAGTGTGTGCATGGGGGGGAGCGCATCAGCACGCAGTATGTGTGCTTGCGTGTGTGTGTGTGGGGGGGGAGAGCTCTGCTCACTGAAGTGGAGTTCTCCTTTTCAACTGTATGACCACTGCATTTTCAACTGCTGTCATAGACAGCTGCACCAGTGATTGGGGAACTGGGGCCGCACCTGCAAACACACTGACTGAATTGGAAGACGGGTGCCACACCTCTGAAAACTCGGATGATGGCACTATGTTTCTTGTACATGCGTGCAAACAACATAAAAAGATGATGAATTACTAAAAACCTAAAACATCTCAGAATATGCGTGTGGGGATGGGGGGGTCCTTCCATATTCTACCTTTGATAAATTACTATAAAACTAAAACATCCCAGAATATGCATGTGGAGATGGGGGCTTCCATATTCTATCTTCAATAAATTACTATAAAACTAAAACATGCCAGAATATGGGTGTGGGGTGGGTGGCACCTTTCATATTCTAACTACTAACACAGCATTATTTGACAAGGGAGACAGAACATTGCTATAAAAAATCAATTAAAAAAAAAGCTTTTAATTATTATTTTTTTAAGCCTTTGCTTCTTACCAACTTGACTGAACCACACCAGGTGTGGCTATTTATCAGTCCATCATCCTTTATTTATAAAGCACAATTCCATTAAAGATCAAAGCGCTGTACATGATAAAACCATAAAAGCATAAAAATAGGAATAAAACAGCAGTTAAAACTTAATCCTCTTGAAGTGAAAACAGCATATTAACATGCCTCAAAATCTGGGAATGCCATGCCAAAGAGATACATTTTGAGAGTAGATTCAAAGCTCTCGATGGTCAGGCATGCTCTAATCTGACGAGGTAAAGAATTCCACAGGGTGGGGCCATAAACGCAAAAGAGAAGACCCCCAGAAGACTTAAGTCAAACCCTGGGAACCTCTAGCAATCCCTTGTTGGAGGAACGGAGAGGGTGGTGGGGGCAGTAGGGGCACAGAAGATCTTGCAAGTAATGTGGTCCCTGTCCATGTAGGGTATTATAGGTCAGTAATCCAACCTTGAAGGTGATCCACCAGTAAACAGGCAGCCAGTGCAGGCTGCAGAGCACAGGTGTGACATGGCAAGATCTTGGTAAGCCAGTCAGCAGCCTGGCCTCCACATTCTGCACCAGCTGCAGTCGGTGGATATCAACCCCCGTGTAACCCTAGGTAAAGGGCATTGCAGTAGTCAAGGTGGGAGGTCACAAAGGCATGGACCAAAGTTGAAAGGTCACTAGACTTTAGCAAGGCATTTGACATAGTCCCGCACAAAAGACTAATAATCAAGTTAGCCAGCCTGGGAGTGGGTTCCAGGGTGGTAGCCAGGGTAGCAAACTGGCTGCACAACAGGACACAGAAGGTAATAGTGAATGGAACACATTCAGAAGAAACAGGGGTTACTAGTGGAGTATTCAGGGCTCAGTACCGGGTCCAGTCCTCTTTAACATCTTTATAGGTGACATTGCAGAGGGTCTGGAGAGAAAGGTATGCCTCTTTGCAGATGACACAAAGATCTGTATCAGAGTTGATACATAAGGGGTGGTAGAAAGGATGAGAAGGGACTTGGCAAGGTTGGAGGAATGATCAGACATATGGCAACTTAGATTCAATGCAAAGAAGTGCAAAGTAATGCACCTGGGAAACAAATACTCAGGAGAAGAGTACACAATAGCAGAGGAGGTACTAACAACAACAAAAATGGAAATGGACTTGAGGGTAGTCATATCAAATGACCTAAAGGTGGGTAAGCAATGTGAGAAGTCAGTAAGGAGAGGCAGGGGGATACTGGGATGCATAGGAAGGGGCATCACAAGTAGAAAAAGGGAAGTGGTTATCCCTCTGTACAGACAGTTGGTGAGACCCCATCTCGAATACTGTGTGCAGTTTTGGAGACCCCATCTATGCAAGGACATAGACAGGATGAAAGCAGTCCAGAGGAGGGCAACTAAAATGGTGCAGGGTCTGCATCAGAAACCATATGAAGAGAGACTGAGAGAGCTTAATATGTATACCCTTGATGAAAATAGGGACGGGGGACATGATAGAAACTTTCAAGTACCTCAAGGGACTCAACAAAGTCCAGGAGGGTAGCATCTTTCAGAAAAAGAGATGTGTAAGAACAAGGGGGCACAATTTAAAGATAGAGGGGGGACGGCTCAGGGGTAATGTGAGGAATTTTTTTTTTCACGGAGAGAGTGGTGGATACATGGAACCACCTTCCTGGGGAGGTTGTCAGGTCTAAAACAGTGGGGGAATTCAAACATGCATGGGACAGACATAAGGCAATTGTAGTGGGGAGTTGTAGGAAGTAGGCTGTTGGTTACCTAGAATCTGCAGCTTATCCAATAGTAAGGGAAATGGGCAGGCTGGGTGGGCCAAGTGGTCCTTATCTGCCGTCAAAGTCTATGTTTCTATGGGTGGGACCAGGTGTTTGATCCAGGTGATGTTCCTCAGATGGTAAAAAGAGATCTTTATGACAGCTGACACCTGTCATGGCAAAAAAAACATAATAATTCCTATTCACAAAAAAGGCTCATTATATATACCAAGTAATTACCGTCCAGTAAGTTTACTGGACACTGCAGGGAAAATATTTTCTTGCATATTGTTAAATAAACTACAAATTTGGATAGACACAAACAGCCCTCTCTCTAAATTTCAAGCTGGATTTCACCATGAATTTTCCACAACAGATAATGTTTTTGTATTATTTCACTTGTTAGAGAAATATATACTATTTAGGAAAATGAGACTCTATGTTTTATTTGTTGATTTTTCTGCTGCTTTTGACTCATTAATAAGACAGACTTTATGGGAAATTCTCAAGAATCGAGGCCTCCCTTATTTAATATCTATATAGACATCTTTACTTCTGCCTATAGTTTTACTTTACACTAATACTGACACTGCAGTGAGGTTTGATCAAAAAGGAAATATTACAGAATATTTTCCAACTAATAAAGGTATCAAACAGAGATGTTTACTAGCTCCCCTATTATTTAATATCTATATAGACATCTTATTAGATTATGATCCAGATGAATAATGGGACTCTCCAAAAATAAAGCACCAACATATACACAACTTAGCATACGCAGATTATCTAATTCTTCTATCATTCACTCCTAATTAGAATTAGATTAGAATTAAAATGTAAATCTCTTCTGAATAAATGCAAAGAATTAGAACTGAGAATAAATCTGGACAAAACAAAAATAATGTGGTCCCGATGGGCCTAGTGCCTGCTTCCACTTTAATAACTGAGAGTAATACCGAGAGAGAGAGTAATGTTTTTTGGAAGTCACTCATTAAAACCAAAGATTTTCTATAATGATGCCCCTATTGAAACCGTGACATCATATAAATATCTTGGTATACCATTACATCTAGAAATTTCTGGGCATATCACATTAAGGAACAAATTAACAAGGCAAAGTATGCAGCAAAAGCACGGCAAAGATTTAATTTTAAATATGGAGGATTTACGGTAATACCCGCTATTAAAGCAGGGGAGGCAAAAATTACCCCACTCCTTTAATGTGGAGCAGAAATCTGGGGGTATAATCACTATCCACAACTGGAAACCTCTCTCTTATATTATTATAAATCTATCCTACAAATGCCTTCTTCAATAGCCGGATCAATAGTAAGGACAGAATTAGGTAGATTACCCTTGATTTCTCTTATTAACCTAAGGATAGCCACATACTGGTTGAGATCAATAAACAATACAAATAATGTCATGCCATTGAACTGTATAATAGAAAAAGAATCTTGGCACAAAGATGGTTTTATTTCTCCATGGTTAAAATCTCTCTTCCAAATATTACACAGTATAGTGTCTTTACACTTATGGAATGACTGGCAAGCGTAAATAAAAATACATGAACATTATAAGGTAAACTTAAGAAAAAGTCTTTGCAATTGCTACACAAACTCAGATGAATCAAGTACGGAGACAAAGGCAAGCCCTTTGGTTTGCTCAAAATAAAACTGATTCGAACATGGAAGAATATTTGCAACTTCCTCTATCACCACATATACATAAAGCAATAACCTGGGCAAGATTTGAACTGATCACATCAAAATACACTTACTTTAACAAATTAATGTCAAATGAACCTTCCCAGGATAAATGTCTTTGTAACAAAGGATTCACTGAATCGTTAAAGCATGTATTAATCCAATGCCCCCTATTTAGCTATATACGTTCTAAATATTTGGGGGAAACTCTTACTAAATATGCAAACTTAACATATGATGTGATATTCATATTGATGCACCCAATGACTGTTGATGATGCAATACTGATAGGCAATTTTATAACGTCTGTAATGAGTGTTAAGAAAAAAGCATTTTGAAAGAGACTCAGAGATAAATGAACTATCCTTGTACAATGCAAAGAACTTTAATTATCATACCTTTTTTTAGAGTTCACTATTGAGATAAGGAGCCTGTCTAACTATGTTTCTTATCTATTTTATATTTTGTGTTTTTAAATCCAAAATTTGTAATGTCCAAAAATTTTTTCTCTAAATTATTGGAAGAACAATAAACTTGACTTGACAGCTGATACCTGAGATTTTATTGTCAGGCCACTGTCGAACACAACACCCAGATTTTGTGCCCAGTCAGAGGTAAGCAGCTGGTTCCCCATAAGCCGAAGCCTAGATGGTTGACCAGCCAACAACCCCATACCCTGGCAACCTGGGTCCACCACCAACACCTCAGTCTTTTCTGAGTTCAAGCTCAGCCAGTTGGCACTCATCCAACCCTGGATCTCAAAGAGACAGCTATTAAAAACTGAGGCCGCTCCACCCTGCTTGGGCACAAAGGACATGTAGAGCTGAGTGTCATCTGCATAGCAGTGAAAACTCAGCCCATACCAGCTTATAATGTCTCCTAATGGCAGCATATACACTGCAAACAGCATGGGTGACAGTACAGAGCCCTGCGGAATTTATTTTATTTATTTATTTAGTTTTTGTTAACCGGGTAAGTGCTCTAGCCAACAGGTGACTATTTTTAGGCATGACCCGGGAGGCACAGTAACAATACAGAGTACAGTTTAAATACAAAGAGGCACAGCAACAATATAAAAGTACAGTTTCAAAGACAATGAGGCAGGGTTACAGGTCAAAGTGGACAACTGATTTACAGTTTACAGGTAGCATGAGAGAACGGGTACTGGTATCAGGACAGACCTAATGTACAGGCAGGTAAGGTGAGGGGGAGAAAAAAGGGGGGGACATGGTGAAGGAGGGGGCTAGGGATCCATGAGAGCTAGTAGGGACAGCTCTCTGGCGGCATTAGCGTAAGAGGCGGGGGGGTGGGATGAGATAAGGCAACCTTGCGGCATCGGCGGCCAAAAGTAAGAAAAGTGTCCGGGCCACTGGTACTGTTACCGGTATGGGAGCCAGATTCAGTCGGGGTCAAAGGAGTTTAACGGTTTTTGCAGCAGAAGGCTGCTGTGGGGACCGATATGGAACCGTGACCCCGGCATGCAGTGGCCGAAGTGGGGGTCGAGGTGAGATGCGGCAGAAGGCGGTCGAGAGTGCAGGAAGTGCCCGGACTAGCGGTTCTGTATCCGGCACGGGAACGGTGCACAGTCAGGGTAAGTGAGGGAATACGCGTCACAGTAATGGAAGGGACGAGGCCCCCTGTAAGCGGTCTGTAGAGGGGCAATGGTAGCAGCACGAGGAGGGTTGTAGGAGGGAAAAAGAGGGGAGGCAAGAGGGAAGCGGAGCCGGGCTGGGCGTGCCGGACAAACCTGGGGAGGACAGTAGCAAGGGTGGGGGGGGAGGCTGAAGGTAGGGACTTGTAACCGGACTCATGGTTCCGCAGACTGGCGGGAAGTGAAAATAGTCAACCTTGTGGCAATGGCGGCCAGGGAGAAAAAAGTGTCACAGGTTCAGTTACAGGGCAGGGAGTTGAGGTATCAGTCAGGGTGAGAAGGGACTTTGCGGCTTTAGCGGCAGAAGGCTGCGAGAGGAGACCGAGTTCATGGAGCCGCTCGCCGGCTGGAGGGAGTCCAGAGGGCGGGGTTCGGGGGTGAAATACGGCAGGTGGGTGGCTTCAGTGGCTGAAAGTGCGGCAAGTGCCCGGGATCATGGTTCTGTTCCCGGGCGAGGGATCAGTGCTCAGTCGGGGTAAGGGGGGGGGTTACAGTGGTCCACCGGCAATGGAAGCTGATTGAAACATCCTGGTGACGGGTCCATAGGGGGGGCATTGCAGCGGCACAATGGCAGGTTTTAGGAGGAAAAAATGTAGGAAGGAGGGGAGAAATGGGAGTGGAGCTGGGCCGGCTGGGCCAGAAAACCAGGGGAGGAAAATAAAGGGGGTAGGGAGGGGAGAGGCTGAGTCCTTAGCTATGCCAGTACCTAGTACACAGAAATCATCAGCTAAATATTTAAGTAACAGTTTGAACAGCATTTTACAGGCAAAACAGTATGAAGGGCAAAAGGCAAGGTGCAGACATTATAACAGTAAGGTCTAATTACATATAACACATACATTGAATAGTGCAATAGGCTTCATAACCAAGAAATTATTATCATAAAGAGTGCATAGGGCAACATATATCAAGAAGTTAGTGTAGTCAACCAATAGCCAGATAGGGTAAGTCAGAGATAGGAGGGAGAGTGGGGGCTAGCATGGGGGAGGATGGGGCAGGAGCAAGGGGGGTGGTAGAACAGGCTCAGGTGGGGTCATAGCAGGCACATTGGTCCGTTGAAACAAGGTGGTCACGTAGCCTATGCTTAAAGAGGTTGTGTGATGATGTTTGTCTAAGATCGAGCGGCAGCAGGTTCCACATTTGTGGGGCAGTGTACCCGAATGCACCAGACCCTTTTGAGGTATGGCAGCAGGGTACTTTCAGGAGGGATTTATCTGATGATCTCAGCTCATGCGGAGAGAAGGCGGGCTGAAGCAGTTCAGTTAGGGATGCCGGTCTGTCAAGTCTAAGGATGGAGTCACAGAGGCAGCCCAGATAGTAAAGTCTGGTGGCGGAGGGAGAGAGCCAGCCAAGGTCTCTATACAATTGGCAGTGATGCTTGAGCCGAGGGGCCTTTGAAGCATTACAGCATACATTGTTGAAGGTGACATCCCATTTTTGTAAGGTAGATTTATGTGCCATGGTCAGGATGGGAGCGCAGTAGGTAAGAGCGGGCAGGAGGAGCCCCCTGGCAATGGCCAGCTTGGCAGCAGGTATAAGCATATAGCTGGTTCTGTAGGCAGCCCCCAGTTTGCAGTTCACAGATTTACAGGTTTCTTGAATGTGCAGGTTTAGGTCCAGGGATTGATCTAGTAGGATGCCAAGATAGTGGAAAGTGCTGACTTCCTCGAGGGGGGTCCCATCTAGGTCCAGGATTTTTAAAGGAGAGGAGCAGGGTCTTATCTTGCGGGCAGTGCCCAGTAGCATTGCTTTGGTTTTGCTGGAGTTCAGGATAAGGCGATGGGAGTTTAGCCAGTGTTGAGCAGTGTGGAAAGCAGAGGTCAATGTTGCGTTAAGTTGGTCAACATTATCAGAGCTAGCGTAGATAACCAGGTCATCTGCGTAGAGAAGAGGGGCACAGGACACAATGCAGCTTGGCAGGTTGTTAATAAATAATGAGAATAGGAGAGGGCCCAGTATTGAGCCTTGTGGCACTCCAATGTTGATAGTGGTACAGTCAGAGATTGCGGAGTTAAGTTTGACAGCTTGGGTCCTCTTTGTTAAGTAGCTTCTGAACCAGCTTGTGACGGGAGGTGAGAAGCCAAATTCTTGGAGGGTGGACAGGAGTAAGGGGTGATCCACGAGGTCAAAAGCCTTGATGAGGTCGATGAAGATAGCACCAGTAAGCTGACTTTTGTCCATGTTTGTGAGAGTGTCTGAAGTGAATTTAGCTATGCAGTTGTGGTGCTGTGGTTTTTCCTGAAACCATGTTGTGCTGCACATAACAAGTTTGAGGTTTCAAGGAACTCAATGGTCTGAATGGCTACAAGTTTTTCTAGGATTTTGCTGAGGACCGAGAGAATCGCTATTGGTCTATAATTTGAGATATCGCTCTTGTTTCCCTTTTTGAAGATGGGGGTAATTCTTGCGGATTTCCAGATGTCAGGAAAGGTACCATTGGAGAGGGATAGAGTGAACACCTTGGCTAGTGGGTAGGAGATGAGATGACCAGCTGCCTTTAGAAGGCGTGGTTCCAGTAAGTGGGATCCCGGACTGGTGGTGTCAGATATGGTGTTTAGTAGATTAAAGACTTGCAATTCGGACACAACTTTGAAGTAGAAGGGCTTGGTTGTTTCAGGCACAGGATTATTGATTGGTGGGTCGGCTAGTGCACCAGTTGCAGAGGGCTGAGATGCCACAGGTGCAAGTGGAAGTGTAGATGTGTAATGGGACAGGTCAGAGAACATCTTATTGAAAGCACTTGCAATGGTAAGGGAGTCATTACAGTGGATACCATCTAGAATAATTTCCGAAGGGGTTACAGATTGTGGTGTACCCAGGAAGGTTTTGATGTGACCCCAGAATTTGCAGGGATCATGGGCTGAGCTGGCTAGTAGGTTCTGGCAGTATTTGCTTTTTGCTAGCCTTATTTGCTTTTTACAGGAGTTTCTATGTTGCTTGTAGATAGCATGGTCCCTGGCAGACCAGTGCTTTTGAAGAGTTTCCACAGTTTATCTCTGGTTCTGAGTTGTCGGAGAAGGTCTTTGTGGAGCCATCTCATTTGATGACCCCTGACCCTTGTCTGCACTTTCGGTGCATGCCTATTCTGTACATCGCTGAACCTGGTTAGGAAAACGTTAAGGGCGTCTTCCACTTTTGTTGCATGGTAGATTTCGGACCAGTCAATGCAGGATACGTCTAGGAGAAAGGCATTTAGATCCAGGTGAGCAAAGTTGGTAAATGTGACCAGGCGGGACTGAGGACTGTTGGACTAGCGCGCCAGTGGCAGATAGTGGGCTAGTGGTCGGTTATAGCATCAGCCAGGATACCTGCCTTTGTCATACAGTCAGGTCTGTTTGTGAGAATCCAGTCTATCAGCATACCTGATTGGGAGTTTATCATCCTGGTGTTCTCAGTGATGAGCTGGTGGAAGTTGAGACCTTGGACTATGGATGCAAGGGAGCTATGGGAGGGGCCCAGCCAGTTTAGGTTTACATCCCCAAGTATGATGGTTTCGCTCATATTTATAGTTTGTGAAGTTTGCTGGAGCAGTTCATGGAAACTCTCTACCCCTCCGGTGGGCGGATTGTAGAGACAGATTATGTGCAGATTTTTAGCACCTAGGGACAGGATAGCGTGTATAGACTCACAAATTCATTGAGGGTTGTGGACAGGAACCGGCTTAATGGTGAGGTGGTTTTTATGGTAAATAGCAACACCCCCACCCCGTTTTGACCCGGGCCTGTCCTGCCGGATGATAGTGTATCCAGGTAAATGACACTGGGCATCCTGGATGCGAGGTTTAAGCCATGTTTCCGTGAGGCACAGAATGTCTGGTTCAACTACTTTGATCCAAGCCTCAAGTTCGGCCATATGTCCCAGAAGACTTCTAATATTCATATGTGCAGTAACTAGACCTTTTTTAGATTTGCCAGGAGAGTTGATCTGGGTGCTGTTGTTGGGGGGGGGGAGCCCAGGATTAGGTTCCACGTCGCCTGCTAGTAGTAGCAGAAGAGAGGCTAGGAATTTAAGCTGAAGTCTGTATAGGGTATTGGTAGATAACGGTCTCTTCCTATTCTGATGGTAGGTAGTGAGGACGAGATACATGCATCCATTCTTGAGTAAAAGGTAATGTAAGGTGGGTTTGGCATATTGTTTGGTAAGGAGTAGGTTTGAAAAACTAAAATCGTTGAGTGAGGGGGGGTTGTGGTGTATGACCTGAGGTAGAGACGGAGAGGTATAGTTTAGGCAGAGCAGGAAAAGAAGGCAGATAATAGGGGTTAGTACCTTTAATCTACCACATGGTGGCAGCGTACCTTCATGGAGGAGGAACATGATAGAGCTTAATGGAGATGGAGTTTGTTAAAAAAGAGTAGCAGGCAAGTTAGGGAGTAGGGAGTAGGTTAGAGGGTGAAGCAGAGATTCAGCGATGCAGAGGGGATCAAGCAAGGTGGAGAAGTGGAGTGGGATTGAGTTTGATAGTTGAAAGGGACCGCGACCAGGCAGGGCAGCTTCTAGGGAACTGTGGGCAAGGGCTTTCTGGCAGTGAGTAGGACTAATGCCCCCAGTGGTTAGAGAGTATAAGGAGCCAATGGAAAAGTGGACACTTAGTCATATGACCACCAAAAGCCTATAAAGCTAAAGGGTCGACCAGGGTGGGTGAGGTGGGGGGCCTGATGAGTGTACACCGGAGGAGCTGTAACATCAGCCGTAAACGGCTCGCTGCTAGCGGGGAGAGTGGATTGCTCACCGCGGTAGACAGCATTCACAGTCCCAGAGCACGTTCAGGCAGTCCAAAGTCCAGTTTGCAAGTTGAAAACAGTCGCTTTCAGTGAAGGGTGGAACCAGCTAGTGCCACCAACCCTTACTGGAGAGAGCCAGTGGGAGAAAGTGGTGATAACGTACCTTACGGCTTTAGCGCCTTTAGCGGTACAAGGTACCAGTGAGCGGCCGGACTCCTGGTTCCCTTCCTGGGCGAGCGTGTGGCGGGCAGCCCTTGTCAACAGTAACTCCTGGAGGAGCGCGGCTTTTCTTCTTCGGGGACCGCCGGGTAAGTGGTTATCCCTGAGGCTTCCTTGGGTGCAGTGGAGGGTCCACGGGTCTGGGGAGGAGCAGGTCCGAAGCCCCGGTGGGCTTGGAGAAGTCCTGAGGAGAGTAGCAGGGAGAGACAGTTAAGTAGGGAGGCAAGGTGAGGTAGGACAATAGAAGAGGGTGGGAGGTGAGAAACAGGTGGAGATTAGTAAGAAGAGAGCAATTTCAGTTACAGGCTGCTTTATTGTTAAGGTTTAGGGTTACCAGCAGTGCTAACAACAGTTGAGATTTAAAATAGACAAAAGGTGGGAAAAGGTAGTTTGCAGCAGAGTTTCAGCAAAGGGAGAGAGATTACACTTTCTAGGCAGCTTAAAAGTTAGGGTTTTGCATTAACAGCAGTTCTAACAATAGTACAGATTTTAAAAGTAGAAAAGGCAGGAGGAGAGTAGCTTGCAACACAGGGAGAAATAGGCCAAGTTACTAATTCAGTGCAGTTAGGTTAGGACTTTACACTTGAAAGAAACAGTTAGTCAAAAAATTCTCAGTAAAGCACACCAGGCAGAAGGCCAAAAATGTACACCGGAGGAGCTGTAACACCAGCCGTAAACGGCTCGCTGCTAGCGGGGAGAGCGGATTGCTCGCCGTGGTAGATGGCGTTCACAGCCCCAGAGCACGTTCAGGCAGTCCAAAGTCCAGTTTGCAAGTTGAAAACAGCCACTTTCAGTGAAGGGTGGAACCAGCTAGTGCCACCAACCCTTACTGGAGAGAGCCGGTGGGAGAAAGTGGTGATAACGTACCTTACGGCTTTAGTGCCTTTAGCGGTACAAGGTACCAGTGAGCGCCGGGCTCCTGGTTCCCTTCCTGGCTGCGTCGCAAGGCGGGGGCCCTGTCAACAAAAAATTCCTAGAGGAGCACGGCTTTTCTTCTGCGGGACCGCCTGGCAAGCGGTGATCCCTGAGGCTTCCTTGGGTGCGGTGGAGGGTCCATGGGTCCGGGGAGGAGCAGGTCCGAAGCCCTGGTGGGCTTGAATCCCACAGGACAGGAGGAGTGGGGCAGAGGAATAAATCCCAGACACCACTCTCTGGGTCCTGCCCATGAGGAAAGATCAAAATCATCTGAGGACTGTACCAGACAACCACAGTGTCAAATGCCACAGAGAGATCAAGGAGAACCAAAATGGAATGGCTCCCTCAATCACTCGCTGTAAGAAGATCTTTAAGTACCGGACAAGCGCAGTCTCTGTACTATGCCTCTTCCTAAATCTTCCTAAATCTAGACTGGAGAGGATCATAGACATCATGGGTGATTAAATGCTCATCCACCTGCACCGCCACCACCTTCTCAATAATCTTGACCATTAAGGGCAGGTTAGAGACAGATCTGTAATTTGCTAAGCAGTCATGATCGAGGGAGGATTTTTTTAGGAGAGGTACCACTACCGCATCCTTCAGGGGAATCAGGAAACACCCCTGTCTCCAATGAACACTAAACTATCTCAGCAAGGACCGGGCCGATGACCTCAACACACCCCACTAGGAGGCGTGTAGGGCCCGAGTCCAAACTACTGTAGGTTGGATGCATACCCTGGACAATCCTCATAATGTCTACTATCGCCAGCCAGCTGAAGTCAGACCATTTGAGGATGCTGAACAAATCTCTGACCTGATGGTGCCAACCTTATCGGTGAAGAACCGAGCAAACTCATCACACTTATTCTGTGAAAACACTTACCGAGGCTGAAGGCACATTGGATTGCACAATCTGTTGACAGTCCGGAAGAGCGAAGCGGGTCGATTCTATGCCACAGCAATCTCCCTGAACAGGAACTCTGCCTTCTTATGGGAGGCAGATGATTGATAGTCTTTATAATGGGCCATCAATCTAAGTTTGTCATCAACCAGGCCTGATTTCCACCAGTGCCTCTCCAAACTTCGACCCCCTCAACTCCTTCAAATACCATGGAACCAAGGGGACCTGGGGCGAAAAGTGAGGGGGCGTACGCGGACAGGAGCTAGGGAGTCCAGGGCCTCTGTCACTGCCTTACTATAGGCTAGTACCAGATCCCCTGGCTCCCTGCATAAACTCAACACAAATGATAGGTTCAGCACCGCCATATGACCGTCTGGGGTCAAACCCCTTAAAGGGCAATACCAGACTATCTCTGTAGGGGTAGGTCTACAAGGGAGAGCCTTGAAACTGACCCTTATAGTAAGATGATCCGACCATCCAATTGGTTTCACCACCAGATCAGAGCTCTTCATCTCCAGTAGGAAGACCAGGTCCAATGAGTGACTGCATCTACGGATAGCAGAGGTAATTACCTGTGTAAGGCCCAATGAGTTCACAAGTTGGAGGAAGTCCTTATCAAACTGTGAGAATTCATCGTCAACCTAGGCATTGAAATCCCCCAGAATTATCCATCTGGGGGATTTCTACACCATATCGATGATGAAGTCCACGACCTTCTGCAGGAATTCTTTCTCACCCCCGGGTGGACAGCAGATGAAAAGAATCCTGCAACCTACACCTGCTCCCATGATACACTCAAAGGATCTAGTCTCTCCTACTGCGGTGTCTACAAGGCCCAGTTCCAACTTAAAACAAATGGCTACACCCTCGCCCCTACTGGGCCAGCATTCACGTCCAGTCAGGTCGCGGTGATGCAAGCCAGGTCAGATGTACCAACAAGATCAACAATAATAGCTGTCTTGATTTTATTGACCTGGCATTGCATAACACTGCCCAATTAGGATAGGTAGCCGAGGTAGACTGAGTGATTTGCCCACTAAAAGTGGAGCCCTTGGGTATGGGAACCAGGTAGGGAGGGAGGAACTTTTTCCTGGACCCATTTCACCCCAGGTTATCTTCTAGTCCCCACCACCTCAATCTGCCCACCCCGCTCCACAACCCCCCCCGGCCCAGTCCCCCCCCCACTTCTTCCTCCTCCTAGCTATCCCCAGTGATTGGCAGCGCCCATACACCTCAGCAGGCAAAGGGGGACAGCTAAAAGGATGGAGGTCCCTGAGCCTGGAGGGACAGTAGCACCTGACTGCCTGTAACCTCTGCCAACACATACCTAAGAGCTAACCAACAGCAAGCAGATACAGAATAAATATCAACATACGAAAACACCAGCAGAAACAGGCCTCACGGTCTATCGAGTCTGCTTGATTGTGCAGCTAGCCATTCAACTTGCAGCTGCCCCACCAGCCCCTCCTCTCCTCATAATTATCCTTCTCTCACTCTGTCCCATCCCCATCCCATCTCCTCCAGGGAATACATGTTCAGTTCGCCCAGCCTCTCCTCATAGGAGTATCCTTCTAATACCTGGATCATCTTCGTCGCCCTACTCTGTACACCCTCCAACAATCTGATGTCCTTCGTCAGGAATAGGCATCAGTACTGCACGCAGAATTCCAGGTGTGGCCTGACCAGCGATCTGTAGAGGGGCAGGATCACCTCCCTATTTTTGGAGGAGATTTTTCTCACTATAGACCCCAGCATCCTGTTGACTTTTGCTGCCGCCTTTCTGCACTGAGCTGAGTTGTTCATACTCCCTGTTATAAGCACCCCTAGATTCTTTTCCTCCTCGGTGCATTCCAGCTGTACTCCCCCCAGCTGATAGCTCCTCCCATGGTTGTTAGCCCTGAAGTTCAAGACCTTGCACTTTTTGGAGTTAAACCCCAACTGCTATGCATCCGACCACTCCTGTAGTTTGGTTAGGTCCTCCTGCAGCCCCCTCCACCATTCGATGTCATCTACCACAGCTCCCATCTTTGTTTTGTCTGCAAAGAGACTGCTCTTACTGCAGACCCCGTGGGAGATATCAGCTATGAATATCCTGAACAACACCAGTCCCAATACTGATCCCTGTGCCACCCCACTCATCACATCTCACCGGTGATGAGATCCCACCCCACCTTTTGCTGCCTTCCCTTCAGCCAATTGATGATCCAAATTACCATCTTTGTTCCCACCCCTATATATTCCAGCTTCCCCTGCAGTCTCCCATGTGGCACAGAATCAAAGGCCTTGCTGAAATCCAAATACAGGACATCCACTGTATGGCCTTTGTCCAGTTCCCCTTGTCACCCAGTCATAACACTCAGTCATAGGAGCCGTTTTGTACAATTTTTGGTGGGGCCCAGGGGTCAAACCCCACCCCCAGCCCAGGGGTCAGAGGTCACACCCCATAATCAGGGTCTATGAGAGCAAAGAGGCTGCCTCCCCGATGGCGACCCCAATAAAGCGACCTACTACACTGTCGACAAAATCGACAGTTCACCGACAGGTCACTATGTTGGTGCGCCTGAGACAGGAGCATACAGTGTCCTGGTCCTGCACCTCCTCCTCCCCAAATCAGCTCTGAGTTGATTATATTAAGCATGGGGGGTGCAGGGGGCAGAGCCCCCTGCATGGGGGCTCTGCCGATCGATAACAGGATCAGAAGACATTCAGGATTTATGTCAACCATAACTTGCAGTTGACATAAATCCCATCGCTGTGATGCCGGTCAACAAAAGTGTTGTCGAACCGGCATCATAGATCCAGAGCAGAGCACCCTGTAGTAACATGGGGGTCTGCTGGTTAAGCCCCTGCCCTCAGGTATGAGTAAAGATTTGAAGGTACTCTTTAAAAGCCATTCTTTTTTCAAGTTCAAAGATTCAACAGCCAGCATGCAATGAAAGTAGACTAACACAGCTACATTACAGGACAGCAAATCCTTGGCAAAACTACTCTGTATTCTTGGTAGCTCAGTCAGTGTTATGCTATTAGAAAATGGGCTTGAAAAATAAAGCATGCTGACTGGCTGAAAGCCATGGTTAGGCATGCATTTATTTTTCACTAATGCCTGGTTAAAAACAAGTTCCAGTTCAGGGGTGCCACATTACTTACAGTATCATTTGGGCACCACAAACAGCAGTCAACATTTTTCCCCACTCGCTTAGGAACAGGAAAGACCCAGTCAGACTTTCTCTTTAGTGACTGAGTGACCACCTCAGCAATGCACCTCAGCTACAGCAACTTGTAACTCAAAGAGCAAATATTCAGTAATGACTGGATATCTACTCTTTAAGTTCTCTTCTACCTTCGTTGTTGAATCGAAGTTCCATAAACACAGTGGTACTCGCTTGAGCCGTAAAGTAGCTGCATATCTTCCCCTCTCCCTTGGCAAAAAAAAAGGCAAGTCTCAACTTTATTTAAACAATAACGACAGAGAAGCCAGTCATTTCTGAAAGATTAATGACTGGCCGGAGAGATGGGTGGCACATGGCACAGTAGAGGGCCACTTCCCTCCAGCTGGTTGTTAATCCAAGGAAATTACCATCTTTGAGGTTGTTATTGTGATTATGTCTAATCGCAATAACAACTGTTTACCTGATTTATTTTTACTGCATTTCAAAACAGTGTCACGAGCCATGCATGTCACACAGCATCAGTTGGCAGCTGGATCTGTCATTTCTAACACATTAGTGACTGGTCCAGTAGCCAAACAGGAGTCTCATTAGGCTTATGAATACTTAATTAGACATGATCTAAAAAAAAAAAACAGTTTTGTATAGGTACCACAGCATTTTCAACACATTTCTGGTCCAGATCTCTTCTCCTTGCTCGAGGTCATCCTCCAAACTGCAATTTAACAACATGAACTTTCAGTGTCAGTAAAACTTTCTGTAGCAGAGATAGTCTCTTGCCTAGCCATTTCTTCCATCTGCCCCTGCCCCTGCTACCTCCTGCATGCTTTTTTCTGTTTCTGAATATTGGCAAAAAAGAAGCGGGGGCGCACACACACACACACACATAAATATATATACATACATAAACACAACTTAACCTTCACCTTGTGATTTTGTCTCTATCAGCTGCCCTGCTGGATCGTGAAAGGAGTCCACGTGAATTATGGTAAAATGGAGGTAATAGGGCTTACATGGGGTTAGGGGCAGCAGTGAAGTACAGTTCATGAGAGCCCTCAAAAAAATTCAGGGAGACTCCCAATGAAGAAACTTTGAAAGTATGGTCACTGGACCGGACCTCAGAATTCTGCCTGGGCCACATACCTCAGGGACGTATCATAGAAACACTAAACGTACAAACATGGAAGATGTTGGCAGATAAAGCTCTCATGGCCACTCCAGTCTGTCCTGTTTTTCCCTAGCTACAGCTACACCACAGACCCTTAATCAGTCTTGACTATCGCCCTCTGTACACACACAAACACCCATGACCATACCACACACATCTCATCATACTGTATATTTGTAGCAATCCCTGAATGCCCATTAGGTGAGAATGACAATATATTTTATGAAACATACAGTTCAAGGCAGTACACCACAGCTTTGCTGTTCTCTGGCTCACAAATCACTTTCTGACACCGACACATCACATTTGACCACTACCGCCACATCCAGATGTCCGTACCAGTGGGCATCTGCCTTTTCAGTATATATTATTGAGGAGAATCACTGCTCACTTTACTTCACCAAGGTTTACCAAATACCTGCCACATCGGGGTTCTGATTCCCACTGACCTTGGAACCCCTGTGTGGCAGAACACACTGGTTCTGCAGTTACCTATGCAGTATACTCCATGGTGTAGAACTGAATACTAATTAGTTTGTCACCCTGCACCCTTCCCTCTTGATCTTCAAGGAATCCAGGGTAGTTGGGCCCCTTCATCAACTTTCCAGGCAGCCCCCCCCCCCCCGTGCCTCAGTCCAAACCAGTCTGACTGCTGCTGCTCACCACAGGTCCTGTGGTTAAACTGGGCAGGCAAGCAGTGGCCCCCTATAAAAAAAACAAGAGTGTGTCTGTGTGTGTGTGTGGGGTGAGGGGCTGACCCCCACTCAAATAAAGTGACAGCCCAACCACAAGCATGAAAATAAGCCATGTGACCAAAACTGCACCATATTCAGAAAGCTTTTATGACAAGCTTCCTACACATACCCAGTAATCTACACTATTGCCCTCAGTTCCACCACCTCTCTGCAGTCCATGTTCTCCCCCCATTAGACACTAGTTCCTTGGCTTTCCTGACAGTGTCAGTCACATCAGCTGTACATAACTTTCAGAACAGCTTGACCCCTTTCAGAAACTGATCTCTTTCAGAGGTGCTGCTAGTTTCCTTCTCCGCTCCCTTAATATCATCGGGTGTATGTAGTCTGGCCCCATAGCTTTATCCACCTTCAGTTTTGTGAGTTCCTCCAGAACTCTCTTCATGTGAATAGACTGGTGTCCACTTCTTAACCCCCCACCATTGCCTCTTCTCCCCAACTGTGGTACTTGACCCTCTCCCTCCTTAGTGGATACTGAGCAGAAGTATTTGTTCAGTATTTCTGCTTTGTCTAGATCCCCCTCCTTGGCTTACACCCTCCCTCCTCCCCTTTATACATGCGAAATTTAAGAGTAACAAAATATTAGCATTTTTTGGGTTTCAAACCCTGATCCCCTTAATTACCAGGGCAGTGCCCAAATCTTTAGGCTAAAGCAACTGCTGTGCTGAGCAGCTTAGTTTCAGGATGGATCTTCAGATTAAGGTACTGCCCTGGAAGTAGCAAATGTTTTTACTTCCCCCGGGCAGTCACACATGTACACTGGCGGGGGGGCAGAGCTCAGGGACTACTCTGCATGACTGCTTGACACTAAAGAGCCATCTTGCCATTGTAAACTTCATCAATTCAGTTTATTTGCACCCAGCTATAACACCACCATTTCCCTGTATATGTACTGTGTGCCGTAGACTGTAATGGAATTAAAGCAACTGACAGCTAGCTAGATCTTTACTGGTCTTCTGTGTTACTGAACTGTAAACCCAGTGGCTGCCATAAAATCTGTATGAACATGAACACGAACAGATCATGTGCATACAATACTGCTAAAAAATCAGCCAGTATATCAGAGCAATTAGTTGTTAAGAATCATTACATCACAGAGGATTGTTAAAATAAATGGAGATGGTGTAGATTATCCGACCAGCTTATGTTGGTCGTAATCTGCATAGTCATCACTTACACATCTTTTACTGAGTGATGTGCCATGCCAATACAGTTATTAATTTTTGAATTGGGGGGCTCTGCCCCCCACACCCCCCCCTGCATTTTTTCGGCTCATATGCAGTATATGAGTTCCAAAATGGCAGACAAGATTTCAGCTACTGAGATTTCAGTGACATCTCTACATGCAGTTAGTAGTCGGGTAGATATAATGTACAGCTCGTGTTGGGAGGGCTTGGGAGCTTTGCCCCCAAACATAAATGATTGGATGTATGTGGGGGTTGGGGCGCACAGCCCCCCTGTGGAACTCTAATCCTCCATTTTGACGGGACCCATAAACTGCACCCGCTCCATTTTTTCACCATAGGGAAGGGGGGTGTGGGGGGCGCAGACCCCCAGTTCAAACAAACTAATAACTTTATCTTCCTAATACAAACTACTGTACTAAAGGAATAGTATCACCGTAAGTAACATAAGGTAATGCTGAATTCCCGATGCATTTGCGTCACAGTACTTACGCTGGTCCAATAACCTACACAATCGCAAAATAAATAACATACAATTGATGTGAGGCTCACTGGTCTGTAGTTGCCTGGTTTGTCTTTAGGTCCACTTTTGTGAATGAGCACCACATGGGCCATCATCCGTCCTGTGGTATGCATCCAGTGTCCAAGGAGGTATTGAACAGGTCAGCCAGTGGTCCTGCCAGGATCTCTGCTAGTTCCTTAAGTATCCTAGGGTGAATGCCGTCTGAACCCAGTGCCTTATTCCCCCTCAGAGCCCTTAATCCTTTCAGCAACCTATCTTCTGTAATCCCTATATCAGTCACCTCCTCCTCTCCCAGGTGGTATCTGCCCCCCTTTCTCCTTCGTAGAACACAGAGCAGAAGTAACCATTCAGTGCCTCTTCCTGGTCCTCCCCTTCTCCATCCAGCCCCCATCCTTCCTAATCCTCACAATCTGATCTTTGTTTTTCTGTCTTTCAGTGGTGTATCTGAAGAAGTCCTTTTCCCCGTTCTTAATACCCTGTGCCAGTCTCAGTTCCTTGGAAGCCTTGGCCACTCTAACCAGCCTGGTAACCTCTCTGGACTTCTTTATATACACCTCCCGGTTATCCCCCCCCCTCCTGGTTTCTTGAAGTTTCTGAAATGCCTTTTTTTTGGCCCTCACCCCTTCCATGGCCTCCTGCATCATCCAGCTGTTTTTTTTGCCTATCCCTTCTTACTCCTTGTTCTTGTACATGTCCCAGTAGCCTGCACCAGCCCTTTCTTCATAATATCCCATTTTTTACTAGCAAATCATATGTGGCAGAATTTCCGCCAGATGCCTGCCCCAAATTTCCCCATCCTTTTAAAGGCCATCCCCCCTTAAAGTCAGTCACTCTGGTACTCATACCTCCTGCATCCCTGCCCATGTTGAGCAGGAACCATACCATGTGGTGGTCACTCCCAGCCAGAGGGTCCTTCACCTTCAGTTCCCATATAGCCTCCCCATTTGATAGAACCAGGTCCGGAGTCCTATCCAGCCTAGTTGGCTCACTGACCACCTGCACCAGGAAGCTGTCTTGAAATGCCTCTAATAAGACTTGCTCCCTTGCACTTTTGGTGGTTGGGGTGCTCCCATACACCCCCAGTAGGTACAGTGTTCCCTTTCCTAAAGACCTTTCTGATTTGCTCAGCTAACCTCGTATCCAGATCATCACCTTGGGCTGGCTGCCTGTACACCGCCCCCATCCTCAATGTTCTACTTTCTGAGTCTTGAAGCTGCATCCATAGGACCTCTGTTCTGACTTTTTCACCCTCCTCCCTAATGCACCTTACCCCCTCCTGTACATATATTGCCATGCCCTTTTCCCTTAGCCCTATCCTTGCTGAATATCCTATACCCTGGGATCATGAACTCCCATTCCTGGTACTGGGTGGCCCACTTTCCATGATGGCCATAACATCCACCCTCCCTATTACTAAGAGAGTCTGTAATTCCGCTGATTTGCTACCAAGGCTTCTTGCATTCAGTGAGACCACACTACACCCCATCCCTGCCCCCTCCCATCCCTGGATTGCCCCTCTCCTAATCCCCCCCATGCCACTGCTCCAAGTTCCTCCCTACTAGCCTGGGGGTAAGTTTGTTTGACTCCCCTCTCTGGGATCCCTGCCTACCTTCTCTCCACTCACCAACCCCCCCACCTAGCTTAAATTCACCTTCATAGCTATGTATTTCCCTACCCTCTGCTTTAATACCCCCCCACTCAAATGTAGCCCATCCACCTGCATAAAGTTCATTGTTGTCCCAGATTATGTCCCAGCCCCTTACCAACCTGTATCCCCTTGATTGACACCATTCCCTCAGCCAGGTGTTGAACTCCCCATCCTTACTTTCCTCACCGTACTAGCGCAGATTACTGGGAGCACTTCTGAGAAGGCCACCAATTCCCCTAACTTCACACACAGCCTGCCCAATTCTTCAAACCTATCCTTAACTACTTCCAAGATCTCCCCTGCCAGGTCATTCATACCCATGTGCACCACGAGATGCGGTTTCCCCTTACCCTTCCTAGCACACTTTAGAATTGACTGCCCAGCCCTGCCTGCAGTTAAGCC
Organism: Neoceratodus forsteri; assembly: GCA_016271365.2. NCBI lineage: Eukaryota > Metazoa > Chordata > Ceratodontiformes > Ceratodontidae > Neoceratodus > Neoceratodus forsteri. Next base: position 480,418,206 of record CM028131.1, read on the forward strand.
AGGTATGGACTCCACCCAAATGCAACTATGCCATTCCCCCTTGCTGCCCCATCTAACCCCTTTAAGTATGGGATGCCCCAGCATTAATACCCTTTCCTCGCCAATCCTTGTCTCCCCCACACTTGTTTACCTTGCTATCTACTGTAACAGTCCGCCCTAGCTGAAACCCTGCCCTTCCCCTCTATGGTCCCTTCCCTCCACCCCAGACCCATTCCTGCTCCCTCTTACTGTTCCCTCACACTCCTCACCATCCTTCCCCTCCACCCTGGTCTCCCCCTCCCCCTCTGCTAAGTCCCTCTTGTTCTCCACTCTAGCAATGCTCCTCCTGCAATTACCCCTGATCCCTTCATCTATTCTTCCAGCTGTGCCCCTCCCCCTTACCCCTACCACAATCCTCTGCCCAACTACTGACCCTTGTGCCATCCTCCTGCTCTCCCTTACCCACCCCCTCCTGGAGATCCCTCACCTCCCCTCCTCCAATGTCACCAGCACTGCAAACCTATTACCTGCCCTGTCTGCTGTGCTGGGTGTGGGCTCCTTTCTCCTGCCCTTATCCTCCCTCCCTCCGTGCTGGGCCACCCTATTTGTATTGCTTCTGCCCCCTCCCGTCCCCAGAACTGTTGTTCCACCCACGTGGTGTCCTCCTGTTGCGCTCTGCCCCAGTTCCCTTCCCCATCCCCCCAACCTCCCCAACTCTCTACCAAGCCACTGCACTTCTTCCTCAGGTCTCCTCAACTTGTGACAGATCGGACACCCTCCTAGCTTCCACAATATGTTCATCCAGACTGCCACCCCACAACCACTGCAACCCACTATTCTACCCCTGACCCCTCTAGCATCTTACTGCCCACTGAGCCCTCCCTCCTTTGCTGTCCCCATCCTCCCCTGTTAGTGCCACTCCACCCCTAGTGTGTCCTTCCCCAGCTCCCTCCATTTGCCCACCTCAGCGTCACTTTATTCCTTGAATACCTCCCAGTAGACAGACCTTATCTAATGTGTCCTTAACAAACCCCTGCACTGCTTCCTACAAAGACCCTAGACTTAACACCCCTTCCCCTTGTAGTGACAGTAATTTGAAGCTCCCCCTATGACCCCAGCAGTGCTTCTTGTGAAGACAGTAGAAGACTGAGTACACCTCAAATGCAGTTCATAATATTGAATTTCCCTCTCGAACAACAGTTACAAACTCCACCAATTTTCATATACCAGTCACCTTAAGTTCCTCTTATAATACGGAACCCAAACCGTTTCAAACACCCACAAGTATCACTTAACAGTCACAGTGCCCCTGCTCTTAGCAGATCCTCTAGAAATGGAACAGTACCCTGTTCCTGACACAGCCACAGTGCACCCGACCCTGTAATAAAGCCTCCCTAAAGTGACAAGACATAGTACCTTACACCAGTATCAGTGCCCTTACCTCTGAATGTATCCCTACCTTCCAAGTCACCCAGGGGCCACACCTTCCGACAAGCTCTTCCTCCTGCCCCCTGCTAATTCTCTCCTCCAGCAGAAGACTCCCCTGACACACAGCTCCTCAGGTGTCCACCTCCTCTTCACTCTTCGCCTCCAGCCACTCCTGATTTGTTCAAAACCACTACTGGGAGTGGTACAAGGAAGAGGTGCGGGGGTGGGTAAGCGTGAGAAAAAAGCACCAACACAACTACTGTTACGGTGCTGGGCCTGCCTTAAATAGCCCAGCCGCAATTTAAGTCTCGCACCCTTTAAGGGCAGCCTCCTCGATTGGTGGTTCCGCAGGAGCTGGCCACACCCGTGTAACCTTTACTTTGCCGCTAATGCAGCCCTCTATGGCTCCAGTGGAGCCCCAATGCTGCCTCCTCACTCCCTACTGCCAATGCGGCTTCAGGCATGCTGCTGTCCTCCCCGGTACCGACCACTGATGCGGTCGCTTCCTTGCCTCTGACTGACGATGCGGTCACCTCCCTTACAGTCCAAAGGCACCAACACAACTACTGTTACATGGCTGGGCCTGCTCTTAAATAGCCCAGTCTCTATTTAAATCTCGTGCAATGTTAGTGTGGCCTCCCCTAATTGGCAACTCCGGCGGGAGCCACCAGAACTCCGGTGCAGCTTATACTTTGCCAGCGATGCGGCGCCTCCCTCATGGTCCAAAAGCACCAACACAACATTACAAACTACATACACATTCACTCAGTCACTCACTCACTCACTCACTCACTCACACTCAATCAAACAATATCCCTTAACCCCAATTATACAATTAACTCAAACAACACCCCCTTACCCAGACTTATTTAAATTAAAGTAAATAAATAAATATATATATATATATATATATAAATATAACAACAAAGTCAGACTAGTGGTGACATTATGGAACAGTTCTTTCACGATTCAGTTTCCACAAGTATGCCAGTTTGTCACAGATCAGTTTCTTGAGGTATGCCAGAGCTCAAAAAATGTTTTAGTAACTGGCTAGGCAAAGTTCTCACCTCTCCTAGCCCAAAGAACCAAAGACAAAACACCAAAAAGCGACACTCTCACTTTTTTCAAAATTGGTGATAAACAGACTTTTAAATGTATCCCACACAAACAATTAATAATCAGATAAACCAGCCTGGAAGTGGGTCCCAGGGTGGTAGCCTAGGTAAAACATTGGCTGGACAACAGGACACAGAAGGTAACTGTAAATGGACTCCACTCTGAAGCAAGGGGGGTTACTAGTGGGGTACTGCAGGGTTCAGTACTGGGTCCAGTCCTTTTTAATGTCTTTATAAGTGACATTGCAGGGGGACTGGAAGGAAAAGTATGCCTCTTTGCAGATGACACAAAGATCTGCAACAGGGTTGATACACAAGGAGGCATGGAAAGGATGAGAAGGGACTTGGCAAGGTTGAAGGAATGGTCAGAAGTATGGCAGCTTGGATTCAATGCAAAGAAGTGCAAAATAATGCATCTGGGAAACAATAACCCAGGTGAAGATTACACAATGGGGGGGTAGTAACAACAACAAAATGGAAAGGGACCTGGGGGTAATCATATCAGATGACCTTAAGGTTGGCAAGCAATGTGAGAAGGCAATAGAGAGGGCTGGGGGTATACTGGGATGTATAGAAAGAGGCATCACCAGCAGAGAACAGGAAGTTGTTATCCCTCTGTATAGACAGTTGGTAAAACCCCATCTGGAGTACTGCGTCCAGTTCTGGAGACCCCATCTCTGCAAGGACATAGACAGGATGGAGGCAGTCCTGAGGAGGGCAACTAAAATGGTGCAGGGTCTGCAAGAGAAGCCATATGAGGAGAGACTAAAGGAGCTTAATATGCATACCCTTGAGGAAAGGAAGGAGAGGGGGGTCATGATAGAAACTTTTAAGTACCTCAGTGGAATCAACAAAGTCCAAGAAGGTAGCATCTTTCAGAAAAAGAGATGTTCAAGAACAAGTGGACACAATTTGAAGATAGAGGGGGGACAGCTCAGGTGCAATGTGAGGAAGTATTATTTCACAGAGAGGGTGGTGGATGCATGGAACAGCCTTCCTGAGGAGGTTGTGGGGTCTAAAACTGTGGGAGAATTCAAGAATGCATGGGACAGACATAAGGTAATTCCTGTGGGGGTTAGGAATAAATAGGCTGTTCATTAACTAGGATCTGCAGCGTATCCTGTAGGTAGGGAAATGGGCAGACTAGGTGGGCCAGACGATCCTTATCTGCCATCAAAGTCTATGTTTCTACGTTTCTAGAATAAATGCTTGGCACTCTCACTGCCATGTAGTGTCTTCAGCTCAAAAAAACCAAACCTGCCAGAGTCCAAGTCCTCTGAGATACTATACTTCAAAGCGCTTGGTAAAGAAAGCAGTCTTCCTTGTTCCTCTGGTTGTTCCCTCCATAGAATCCTACTTCAGGCACAACTGGGACACACCTGCCACCCTGCACAGTGCTTCTCAATGGCCACCAACACCGCAGCGGATGCCACAAGCCCCACTCAGGCAGCCGGCAGAACCAGACCAGGCCCCAAAACACAAGCCCCGAAGTCAATCATCCTGAACCTGGCACTCCCAGAGCCAAGATACCAGGGTAGTGTCCAGCCTCCACCAGGCACCCCTCGGAGGGCTTTAGGGACATCAGAGCAGCATCTGCCCTCTAGCAGACACCCTCCGACAGCCCCTCAGGAGACCAGGACAGGGCTCACACTAACAGAGCAAGTGGACAGGCCTCTTAATCTTCTCAGGATGATCCGAATAGGTTAGCAAGCAGCACACCCCAGTGAAGAACACCCGGCAGCTCAGAAGGCACTCCCAGAGCAGTCCCACTTCTTCTGGACACATTACTCCTCTTAGCGGCCACTGGCAACAGCTCCTTCAAATCCTCTCAGCTCTATGGAAGACCACAAAATTCTCCGATAAGCTCTGAACTCTCGGAGCAGGCAACTAGAGTCAGGCAGGTACTGGTTTACTTGGGCAGTGAAAAATACGAAGTAGTACTAGAAAGAAAAATATGCTTCCAGTGCTATGTTCCATCTGGTTTTGTTACAGTGAGTAAAACTCTTTCTATACCTTTCTCTATATTTCGGACAGTGCTAGCATTTTGTTGTCCCCTAAACCATAACTGAACTAAAGCTGGCATCCTCCACACTTGCCCGATAATGCTAGTAACTATGTAAGTCACTTAATTTCCCTACTACTGACTAGAAAACTATGATTATACTGCAACTAAAACAAAAAATGAGCACTAAGAGGGGAATAAACAAAAAAGAGGAAAGATTCTAAATTACTGCACAGCATTGTCTGCATGTCATCTTGTACTCTTCTGTTGATTGTATTTTGTACTCTCCCAGGTCGTGCCTGAAAATATGCAGGGTTACTGCCTAACGTACTTACCCAGTTACCAAAAGCTAATAAATAAATAAATATGAAATGTCACAACTTGCTGCTGCTGACGATTAGCCTAGCATGCCCACCATCTTGAAAATAAATCCCAGCCCAAGCCACATTCTGTCATGGATTATTGTTAGAAAATCCAGGTGATCAGGTAAGTATCTCCTCAGGAGTAAAGAAAAGTAAACTTTATATACACTACCGGTCAAAAGTTTTAGAACACCCCCATTTTTCCAGTTTTTATTGAAATTTAAGCAATTCAAGTCCAGTGAATAACCTGAAATGGTACAAAGGTAAGCGGTAAACTGCTAGAGGTTAAAAAAAAAAGTTTAGGTTAGCAAAAACTGCTGTAGAGAAATTGCAAAGAAAGCCAAGGTGTCAGTGAGTACAGTTTCCTACACCATCAAAAGGCACTTGGAAACTGGAGAAACTCTGACAGGAAGAGGTCTAGCAGACCCAAAGCCACAACAGAATCAGAAGACAAGTTTCTGAGAGTCAACAGCTTGCGTGATAGGCGGCTCACAGGACAACAGCACAGAGTGACTGGCACCCTGAACCAAAGGGCTACCACAGCATTTTGCAGCACCATGCAATACCCTCTGGTCTCGCCTAGTTGGTCAGGGGTTCATCCTACAACAAGATAATGACCCAAAACATACCTCCAGGCTATGTCAGAACTACCTTCGAGGAAAAGAACAAGACGGTAGGCTTCAAATCATGAAATAGCCAGCACAGTCTCCAGACTTAAACCCCATCGAGCTGGTTTGGGATGAACTGGACTGAAGGGTGAAAGCAAAGCAACCTACAAGTGCAACACATTTGTGGGAACTTCTGCAACAGTGTTGGGAAGAACTTTCCAAACAATATTTGATGTCCATTGTAGGAAGATTGCCACGAGCGTGTTCGGTGGTTACAGTATATCTGTAAAAGGTGGCTACTTTGATGAGTCAAAAATTTAGATTAAATTTTGTTAAACAAAATGATTCTATGATTTCTTTTTTATCTCCAATTGTTTATTTGTTCTATGCTTTAATTTCAGAGTACATTGAGACATTAACCTGCGTAAAGTTCAATAAAAACTGGAAAAATGGGGGTGTTCTAAAACTTTTGACCAGTAGCGTATGCTCAAAAACACCATTTCACTGAAAAGTCAAGGGAGATAAGTCTTATGGTCAAAAGTACAGAAAAACAGCCAGACCTGTAAATGGATACCTCAGGTTCAATGGGACAAAAACCATTACAGTAAAAAGAACACTGAAACAGGAGGGCTGCAAAGTTTACAATTTTGCATAGGACTGTTTTCATCCAGGAAGGAGCAGAGCTTTGTGATGCTCAGTGTTCCACGCTAGCTCAAAAAAAAATATTTGGTACTGCCATTAAGCAGGGGCACCACTCTGCTTGTCACTCCTTATTTGGTTATTCATGATCAAGGATGCTCCCACTGCAGCTGAACTCCGAGTATATGTCCAGACTTTGCAAACCTTGCTGCCTGTTCCCAATCGGGCCGACCCTCCATAGTTGCTGCTCATGCAGCATGCCTGTGTTGTCTCTGCCATGGCTGTGGCACATCATTTTTAAAAAATAACTTTGTTTCTGGGGTGGTATCAAATGACATCTGGAGCTACTTGCTTGCTAGCTGCTTAACTTGATAAATGGTGATTGATGCTAAATGCATGCATGCATTGCACACAGGATTCAAGCAGTCACGGCACTTACCCAGGGCATATATGAAAACCAAAAACAAATGAAGAGTCAAAGACTCTTTTGAGTTGAAACGTTGAATCACTTGGTGTTTTCCCTGACCCAGGAGGGTCAGCTCTGCTGTTATTTGGGCTCAATAAATGAAGAAAGTCATTTAACCCAATAGCTAATTGGACTCTTCATTTGGTCTTTTTTTCATATACTGTATGCCCTGGGTAAGTGTCATGACTGCTTGAATCCTGTGTACTCGTAGTGTCACAGAGCACCCCAGGTCACCATAGTGTGGCTCTTTTGTTCGTTTTCATGCATCGCACACTTGCTTCTTTGCCCATTGTCCTCCCCACCCCCCCATATGCAGATCTGATTGGCTGCAAAAAATTAAGAGCTCAGCTTGGACCAGCGGGTGGTGTACATTTTATATCATCTAACATTGTTAGGTGTGTAGTACAATATGCAGTGTGAGTCAAGTTATTTAGGATGATGGTGAGCAGGGAAATCCCAGCGTGTCTTTATCCATGAAGGAGTGAGACTAAGTGTGAGTTGAGCCTACAGCATGTGTAGTGAGGGACAGACTCCATCCATCTCCCAGAATGTGGACAGTTAGGACGTGTCACTCACCAGCACCTTCCAGGCTGCTGACTGACTGATGCGTGAAGGACAGAGAGAAGCAAAGCAGACAGAAAGCATGAGAGGGGAAGAGGGGGTAGAGAGACTGAGAAGGGCCACTGATTCATGCATACCATTTGTGCTTCAACAACACTCTCCACGGAACAAATACCAATGATGTGTTTCAGTATCCAGTCTTGCCCTTCTGCAGCCCCCTTTTCTCTCTCCTCTTTCAGTTAGCAGTGCATCAACACTTTTCTTGTGACTACAGTGAACTAGAATGCATTAGACAGTGTCTCTTACGTTATTTATGTATAGTACCTTATATTCGCTGGTCCTATATATTCGCTATATGAGCTAAGTAACCATTATCAGCGAATATAAAGGACCAGTGAAATTAATGTATGCCTCCTTCTGTGTCCTACATCCCACAACCAGAACCACAACAGCGGCTGCATTTTTCTGAATCTGCTGCCCCCTCCCTCATCCCTCTCTCTCCCTACGTAGAGACAGCTGGTACAGGTATTTAGATAACATGTATACTGTATTTCTGTTCATTTTGTTAGTTACTGTACTTTGTTACTTTTTTGCTAGCATTTCTTTACCTTAAGTTTTCAGTGTCGTACTTCCAAGTGCTCACTCACTCTCTCAGTCGTTCATTCACTCGCTATTTGTACTCTCTCTCTCTCTCTCAGTCACTCAGCAGCTCTCATTCAGAGTAAGGGATCAACCAACAGTGTTTGAACTTAAATTCCATTTATTTTTTTGCACCAAAAACTTTTAAAAAAGGAATGAAATCCCAAAAAGTAAAACTGGCATTCTTCTGCATCGAATGCAATCCGCCATCATCACATCATCACCACATAGGCGTTTGTGGGTGTTACTCTGTTTATTCATCTCCTTCGTACTCCTGTAATTCTCCTGAAAAAAACAAACAAACAAACAATGAATGCAAGGGCAGTTGTTGAACTATGGAGTGGTTACTCTTAAGGGGCAGTAGTTACCTTTACACAGGTTGAGGCAAGTTTCATGTGCTGAGGCAATTCCGGACTGCGCAAACCCTCTAATGCAGTCCCCTGTCCTTTCACTCAGCTCAGTAAAGGTTGCCTCAGGCCACTGGGCATGCTTTTCCTTTAGATTTTGAAATTTGAGGTCAACCTATGTTTTGACATCACCTCTGGAAAGCTAGCATTTGTCAGCTGATCATCAGAACGTTAATTCAAAAAGGCACAAATGTGAATGATCCTCTGATAATGCAAAATAAAATTAACATGAATTCAGGGTACTGTACAGTAAATAAATAAGGTAAGAGACACTGTCTAATGTATACTAGTTCATATATTTTCACAGCTGGGTGGACTGGAGCACTGGTATGTTAAAGGGAAAGTCACTTCAACCTTTTTTTTCTGTATACTTGTGTACTTTGTTGGCATGAACAATGATTCCCTCTCTTACACCCTCCTAATTTCATCCTAAATTAAATTTAAATGAAGTTGCTCCACTCGGTTCTGCCCTGGTGTGAAAACCTGTTTGACTCCATGAGAAAGGTCATGACCTTTCTCATGCAGGGCATCATGGTAGTTGATGATGTGTAAATGCACTAGCCAGCAGAAGCGCTACTCTCAGGCAGTTCTGTTGTATATCTTCTGAGCTGTGTTCTTGTTTTGTGCCGGCCATCAAACTTTTCAAGATAAGTTCCCTACTGTTGTTTAAAGTGTGTCAGAGTTGAAAAAAAACTGTAGTTGGAAGGATGCTGGTGGATGCTGGTGCTTGTGACCTTTTGTTATTCAACTGAATAACTGGATAATATGCTAGGAGGTACGTTTAGTTACTTTCTGAGCTTGCGATCAATTTGATGTTATTATGCTTGTCTCCTGCTGGCAAATAAACTTTGCTCAGCATATGACCTGCTTTTTGTGGTTTCATTTCTGAGTGGAAATAAAATGTTTTAGAGGATGATTGTGACATCTTATGAAGGAGCCTATAATGCATCACAGGAGGCAGGACTTTGTCTGGTTGGCACGGCTGGAAGACGCCTTGATGGGCAGGTAGGCTAGATAGGTGCTGCCCACTAGGGGTGGAGGGGCAGGAGGTAGGCGTCCCCAAGGGGAAGGGGGCTGTGGCCAGGGGGGGCAGGAGCAAAGCTTATAAGAGGGGCTGCACAGGAGGGATTCCGCCTCATTCTCCTCATCTCAGGTTGGAAAGAACAGCCCCAGAGAGAACATCTGGGGATTTTTAGTTGAAGAAGATACTAAGGCAGCAGCAGGAAGTAGGCCTCTTAAGCCTGTAACATTTTGGTAAGTGTGTTTTGTTCTAACTCTTAGGCTGGGCCTGAACTTCACTTTCAACAGGCAAGCAACCGCATGCAGGCAAGTAGTTCCTTTGTGTTGGCTGCATCAAAAAAAAAAAAAGAGTTTTGGAAGGTTTAAAACTGTAACTAAATTGCTGGAGGAATTGTTGATAGCCGTAACTGATAATTTCAGCTCTCAATTCAGCTTAAACAGACTTGGGGAAGGTTTCCATGGCACATTTCACAAATTGTTGAGTTAATTAATAGCTATTTGTGGTTGCCTGTTGCAGTTGCAGGTTTTAAGCTGTTGAGTCAGCTCCCCTCTCCCACTGGATTGTCTCAGACCACGTGCTTTCACAACTCCACTAGAATCACATAAAGTAGCTGGCAGTTTTCTGTGCTTTTTTATGTTGGCTCGTGCTTGCGTGCAAGCCAACATATTGCAGTAGTAGCAGATTTGGAGGTGCGGTCACTGTGGGTGAATGCAGGGCATGCATCAGTAGGTGCGTCCCTCATTTCCCAATAAGCCAGCATGCAGGTGCTGACACCTGCTATACGTAAAGTGGTCACCAGTTCAAAGAAAAGTGCCGCTGCAATGAAAGGCAGGCTAGGTCGTCATGCAGCAGCACAATAACATGCCTCCCGATGTGCCTTTCCTGGTGAAGCAGTTCAATAAACATGGTGACACTGACTGCTGCCGTGCAGAGTGCCAACTTCAGGGGTGCCCAATCCCCCTCTCAGCATGCTCTGACCGACTTCATTTGCCAACGGGGGAGCCCACTCCCTGTTGGCATAATGTCCCCCCCATTTCAAGTGTGTGCCAGCATCATGCACCCCCCCCAACAGTCTTTTTTTGCTGACGAGGGGGCCCAATCTCATTGGCTTCAGTCCCTCCCCATTTTAATTTGCCGATGGGGAGCCACTCCCCATCAGCATAATGTCCCCTCATTTGTTGTGTGCCGAGGGTGCCCAATCCCCTCGGCTCTTCCTCGGTATGTAGCCAATGGGGTGCCCAACCCGTCGGCTACAGCACCCCCCAAAACACTCAGGTGGCATGCTGGGAGCCCACCCCAGCGTGCCAAAAGCCCCTGTAAAAAAAACATCCTGTGATGTGTTTTTTTTTTTAGACCTATAAAACATAAAACGGTTCCTCGCGTTCTGTCCTGCTCCCTCCCCTAACCTATGCCCACCCTCTGCGCACCCTGCCTCCCCACACACACACCCTCACCCCATACTTACCTCTTTAACCCAGCACAATGATCTTTGATGGACTGGGAACATGTCAGCACTCTTCAAAGCAGACCGTGAACTGAAGAAAGGCTGGTAAGCTGTATAATGGCATAAATAGGGTTTTTTCAGCTTTGATACATATCTTGGCCATTTTTGGGAATTTTGGCACCAAATTTTCAACGTGTGGTTATTGGGACCCCTCCTCATGGATTCAGTCACTGTCATGCCATTATTCGGTCCCCAAAGGTGATTTCTCGGTCACTGTGCGGAATGACCTTTCAGGACCGATTAACAAAATGGCAGTGCCATTGTTCATGAGAGGGCTCTCAAAAAGCCTATGTTGCAAATTTGGTTAAAAAAATCCAAAAAATGGCTGTTTTACAAGCGTGCATTATGCAGTTTCCAGGTATGCTTGTAACTTCGGGAATTTGTAATATTTTCACTCCAGATTTTCAACATTGCCATTTTCCCACACCTCCTTATGAACGGTACAGCTGTCATTTTACATATCCTGGTCGAAATGTGTTTTCGCACTTCCTGCACAGGATAGCATGGTCACTGTGGGAAATCCATTTTAGGGACAGATTAACAAAATGTCAGTGACACTGTTCATGAGCAGAGATCCTAAAATGCCTATATTGAAAGTTTGGTGACGAAAGTCCAAAAAATGACTGTGTTACAAGCATGCGTTGCGCAGTTTCCACTCACCCTTGTAACTTCGCAAATTTGCAATATTTTCATGTCAGATTTTCAACACTGGCATTTTCTCACACCTCCTTATGAACAGTATAGCTGTCATTTTTCACATCCTGCTCGAAATGTGTTTTCGTACCTGTGGCGTACAATGGTGTGGTCGCTGTGGGAAATCAACTTATGGGACAGAGTAACACAATCATAGTGCCACTGTTCATGAGAGGAGGTCCCAAAATGCCTATGTTGAAAATGTGGTTAAAAAAATCCCCAAAATAATTGGGTTACAGACGTGCGTTGCGCGGTTTCTATGCATGCTCATGACTTCACCAATTTTTCATATTTTCACTCCAGATTTTCAATGTTGCCATTTTTTTATCTGCCAGGGAGCAAGTGGAGGTTGTGTGAAAAGAGCTACAGAAAGAATTAGAAGTGGGAAGCAACAGTGGTCCCTTTGCCACACCCCCAAGCCCTCAACTCAGGGTGTCACCAATTGGATTGGTCCCAAGAAGGCACTGGGCGTGTTTCAGATGATAAATCATCTGTCATACCCAGAAGAGGACTTTGTCAACTACTACATCGATTCAGTCCATACAGCAGTGTCATACACATCATTTGACATGACGGTTAAAGTGGTGTGGCAGGCAGATAGGCCAGGGTGCCTCCTGGGGAAGATCGACATAGAGTGAGCCTTTCGTTTGTTGCCAGTTCACCCAGCTGACAGAGACCTGTTGGGCATGAAATTTGAGGGACAATACTTTGTCAACAGTTGCAAGCCCATGGGGTGTGCAGTAGCATGTGCTGTCTTTGAGCAGTTCAGCACATTCCTGGGTGATGGTTCAGAAAGCTTAACTTAACCATGGTGCACTATAGGCCTGCCCGGTGGTGCTGAGGGTTGAAGTGCTGGATGCCACACCTCACACCATGCCGGTTACCCAAGTTCGGAAACGAGATCGGGCACTAGGAGTCGGCAGGGGAGGGAGAGGATCAAGCGTCCGATGGACTGCTCTCCTCTTCCTTGGGAGGGATCCAGGGTGTCTCCAGTGCAGCAGGGACCCCCGGTGGAGATCGGAGGAATCACTAGCAAGGAGCTGTTAAGGGGAGGAGCACAGCAGATGTCTATGGCTTAACCATGCTGACACTATTGCATGCTCGCACTCCTGGGGGAAACTGCAACAACAGAAGAAAACCCTTACCATCGGTAGGCAATGGTGCTGATCAGTGGTGGGCCCCATGCCCAATGTTGGGCCATCCATCCTAGTGTTCCCGGTCTCCCTCCTTCTCTCTGGTCACTCCACTAGATTGTAGATAGAGCACTGGCAGAGTTGGCGGTCGCGCCCCGGGGGGCTCAGAGCCAGGGGATTGAGTAGCCGGGAGAGGTTGAGAGAAGATCCAGGGTCTGGAAGAGCACCAGAGGTGGGGGCTTCAGGCAGGCAGCAGAGCCACCACCGAGAGTCAGCTTCTGAGAGAGTCCAGCTGGTAAGAGATAAAGTCTACAAAAAAAAACAAAACATGGTGCACTATTTGGATGACTTTCTGTTTGTGGGGAAGGCCAGCACCATGCACTGTACACAAGTTATGGAGGCCTTCCAGGAGACATGCTCCAAGCTGGGTGTTCCATTGGCATGCGACAAAATGTAGTACATGGCTTTCATTCCTGGGTATTGAAATTGACACAGGGACGTGGGTATTTCAGCTTCCTTAAGAAAAAGTTGGTGGCCGGTTGGAATCGGTGGCCAAGTCCTGTAAGGTTACCTTACGCAAGCTCCAGCAGCTGGTTGGCCACCTGAACTTCACTTGCCGGGTCCTACCCATGGGCAGGACCTTCATGAGGCAGTTGGCAGGAGTGGGGTCCGGATGTTCTAAGCCACATCACAGAATACAAGTCACAAATTAAAAGAAACACTGATGTAGCAACCCCATTCTACCTGTAGAGGGAGAAGGTTGTTCACCTTCTGTGTCCAGACCAAAACTGACACTCTGGTACCATGTCTCACTGTGTAGCTGTGTGGGAGGAGTTGATGAATTAAAAGGGCCCCATTGGTATCCAGTAAGGATGGCGACTGAATATGAGCGACCATCAAAATGGCGACTCATATTCAGCGCCTTCCTCCTGGGCTACCCTGGAAGGATAGCGACCCTACGCAAATGCGAGCGTACTACACGGTAACAGGAAGGGGAAGGTTAGTGAGGGGAAGGAGAGGGACAGGGTATGGGTTTTGGAGGACTGGTGTACCTGCTGCTGCTGAGCTAGTCGTGTGGTGTGGTGGTGTGGGTGGCTAGCTCAGGTGCTGCAGGTACAGAGTTCAGGACCGGGTGCGGGAAAATTTTGCCGCTGCCTATGGCTACAGCACTTAATTTTTTTATATAGAAACATAGACTTTGACAGCAGATAAGGACTGCTTCGTCCACCTAGTCTGCCCATTTCCCTACCTATTGGATAAGCTGCAGATCCAAATTAACCAACATCCTACTTTTTCCTACCCCCAACCAGAATTGCTTTATGTCTGTCCCATGCATTCTTGAATTCACCCACTGTTTTTGACACCACGACCTCCTCAGGAAGTCCGTTCTATGTGTCCACCACCCTCTCTGTGAAAAAATACTTCCTCACATTGCCCCTGAGTCGTCCCCCTCTATCTTCAAATTTTGTCCCCTTGTTCTTGCACATCTCTTTTTCTGAAAGATGCTACCCTCTTGGACTTTGTTGATTCCCTTGAGGTACTTGAAAGCTTCTATCATGCCCCCCCTTCCTCCTTTCCTCAAGGGTATATATATTAAGCTCCTTTAGTCTCTCTTTGTATGGTTTTTCTTGCAGACCCTGCACCATTTTAGTTGCCCTCTCTGGGCTGCCTCTATCCTGTCTATGTCCTTGCAGAGATGGGGTATCCAGAACTGTATGCAGTAGTCCAGATGGGGTCTTACCAACTGTCTGTACAGCTAGATAACAACTTCCTGTTTTCTACTGGTGATGCCTCTCCCTATACATCCCAGTATCCCTCCAGCCATCCTTACTGCCTTCTCACATTGCTTGCTTATCTTTAGATCATCTGATATGACTACCCCTAGGTCCCTTTCCATTTTTGTTGTTAATACTTCCCCCCCATTGTGTACTCTTCCCCTGGGTTTTTGTTTCCCAGGTGCATTACTTTGCATTTCTTTGCACTGAATCTAAGCTGCCATGCTTTTGACCATTCCTCCAACCTTGCCAAGTCCCTTCTCATCCTTTTCACCCCTCTTTGTGTATCAACCCTGTTGCAGATGTTTGTGTTGTCTGCAAAGAGGCATACTTTTCCTTCCAGTCCCTCTGCGATGTCACTTATAAAGATATTAAAAAGGACCGGACCCAGTACTGAACCCTGCGATACCCCGCTAGTAACCCCGTTTTCTACGCAATGGACTCGGTTTACTATTACCCTCTGTCCTGTTGTCCAGCAAATTTTTTACCCAGGCTGCCACCCTGGGACCCACTCCCAGGTTAGCTAATTTGTTTATTAATCTTTTGTGTGGGACTGTGTCAAATGCCTTGTTAAAGTCTAGGTAGGCCATGTTCACATCCTCTCCCTGGTCTACTACTTTGGTCACCCAGTCAAAGAAATCTATTAGATTCATCTGACATGACCTTCCCACTGTGAATCCACACTGTCTTGGGTCCTGTGCCCCTCTGGCCTCTAGGTACTAAACAATTTTTTCTATCAGAAGTGATTCCATCATCTTCCCTACCACTGAGGCCAAGCTAACACGTCTATAGTTTCCTGCCTCTGCTTTGCTCCCACTTTTGTGAAGGGGAATCACATCTGCCCTCCTCCAGTCCTTAGGTACCACACCACCCTCCCATGATTTGTTAAAAAGGGTAGTCAGTGGTGTTACTAGTTCTTCCCTTAGTCCTTTAAGAATTATGGGGTGAATCCCGTCAGGCCCCATTGCTTTGTCCACCTTCAGTTTTAGGAGTTCTTTCAGAACCCTTTCTTCTGTGAAAGGACTGGTAATGACCCCACTATCCAGAGTGCTTCTATTGACTGGATTAGGTGCCTCCCTCTCCTCTTCTTTTGTGAATACTAAGCAGAAGTATTCATTCAGTATCCCTGCTTTTTCACTGTCCCTGTCTGCCCACCCGACTCACCCTCCCCTTTATTAAGCCTCACTATCCCTCCCTTGGTCTTTCTTTTCTCCCTAATGTACCTATAAAAGGTTTTAGCCCCCTTCTTAACTGAGTTGGCTATTTTTTCCTCAGTTTGGGCCTTTGCTATTCTGACTGCCTTCCCTGCTTCCTTCTGCTTTAACTGGTACAGTTCTCTGTCCTGCTCCTTCTGTGTTTCCTTATACTTCCTGAATGCTATCTTTTTCTCCCTAACCTTCCCAGCCACCTCTTTTGACAACCATGTTGTTTTTTTCTTTATTTTTGATTTGTTTATTTGCTTCACACAAAGGCTTGTTGCCTCTGTGATGGCAGTTTTGATGTATCCCCATTGTTCCTCCACCCCTCCTTCTTGCCTGTTTGCTAGTGCTTTTCTGGGGCACTCTCCTATTTTGACAAAGTCAGCCCTCCTAAAGTCCAGTACCCTCACTTTTGTATGGCTTGACTCTGTGGCTGTGTTTATTCTGAACCATACCGTTTGGTGGTCACTTGTTCCCAGATGGCTACCCATTTCTAGATCTGAGATCCCCTCTCCATCCCCCATTAAAGAGTACCAGGTCTAAGATTGCTCCCTCCTGAGTGGGTTCCAACATTAGCTGTTTGAGGCATGCCCCCTGTAGGGCATTGAGAATGACCCTGCTCTTGGATGTGGCTGCAGCAAAGGTGCTCCAGTTAACATCTGGCAATTCAGGTCCCCCATCAACAATATCTCCCCTTTTTCTGCCATCCTAAGGATGCCTTCTATCATTTCCTTGTCCATTTCCTCCTCCTGAGACAGGGATCTGTATACAACCCCTGTGTGGATTGTGGTGACATTTCCTATATCCAGGGTGACCCACAGTGCCTCCTCTCCTAGTTTACCCTTTATTTCCATTGCTTTGATCTCTTCCCTTACATAGAGAGCTCCTCTCCTCCCTCTCTTCTACCCTCCCTGTCCCTCCTGTAGATTGCGTATCCTGGTATGTTGACATCCCAATCATGGTTCTCTGTGTACCATGTTTCTGTGACTGCCATGATATCCAGGCATCCCTCTTCCATCAAGGCCACCAGTTCAAAGAGCTTGTTACCTAGGCTGTGGGCATTGGTACTCATTACCCTGCATTTCTTAATGGCCTTACCCCTTTTTGCCCCATCCCTGTCCTTACTGCCTTTGTCTTTTTCTCTATTTACCCTAGCACTTCTCCCTATCGACTTCTCTATGTTGGTGTTTACCTCACTAACTACCCTGATTTTTTTGGGGGGGCTATGATTACCCTGCTCCTGTTCCATGCTTCCCCCCTTGGCTAGTTTAAATGCTTGCCAATGAAGCATTTAAACCTATCACCTAGGATCCTGATTCCCCTCCTGGACAGATGTAGACCATCATGCCAGTATATGCCTGCATCCCTCCAGGTGGACTCCCAGTCCCCAATGAAACCAAAACCCTGAGCTCTGCACCAGTTTTTCAACCATTGATTGAATCCCGTGGTGCAGAGCACCCTAGCCTCACCCATGCCATAGACAACCAGCTCCTCTGAGAAGGTTACCATGCACGCTACTTGTCTAAGGCCCCTCCCTAACTCCACAAACTCCTCCTGCACTGCTCTGATCCCTTCCCAGCCAGGTCATTTGTCCTTAGTTGGACAATGGCATCCAGCTCCTTCCCCCATGCAGCTGCTTCTGTGATCCTGAGGATTCGCTCCCTGTCCCTCCAACCCATGGTGCCAGGCAGGCACCTTACCTCCCTCTCCCCCCTCTCCCCCAGTTCTACCCTCCTAACAATGGAGTCCCCCACCATGTGTTGTTTTCTTCCCCTGTGGGTCTCCTTTTCGGAGGTTCCCAGCATGCTCCTTAGTCTCTACTGAGGGTGCCTCCATGGAGGAACCACACTCTGCCAAAACAGTGTATGAATCGTGGAGAGGTAGAACTGCAGGGATGTGCCTCCATTCCACCACCCTCACCTTCCCTGTGCCCACTGTGGTCCAACCGCTCCTCTTTTTTGGCAACCTCTGAGGCAGAGGCCGTGGCCCTGGTGATTCCTGGGTGGGAGAAGAGGTCTCCAAAATCCTTGCCAACTCAGCCTGAGAGGTGCCTGCGGAAGGGGCAACTCTGCATCCTCCAGAACATCTCCCGGAAGATTGCCACTCCACAGCCACTGCACTGCACCACTCCCATCATGTCTTATTTGTGGCCCCTCAACTGTTATTTTGTATGCTTACTCTTTCCTCTCTCTGTTTATTTTTATTTTTTTTCTCCCTACTTTCCTACTGCCTCTGTGCTCTTACAGCTCCTGCTCTTCCTGTTCTGGGACAGAACGTTCCTGTATTCCTCAGTAGTCTTCTTCTTACTTGCTCAGAGTCAGACCTCTAGCAGCTAATGAGGGATGGAGAGCTACTCTTTTCCTTCTAGGATAGTGAGTCTTTTGTGCCTCTGTGATCACACCCCTCCTGCTTCCAAACAGGAAGTTCCTGCTGTCAGTCAAATCCTGTGCCTATAAAAGTGGAACTAGCTGGGGGGGGGGCTCTATATAGTCCCAGTAGAGTAGTAAAGTTCTAACAGCACCTCTTTCCTCTTGCTGTTCTCTGCCAAAAGCTATCTAGGGTAGTTTTAAATCCAACCACCTGGCTTCCCCAGAAGGTCTTTTGGTGGTGTTGGACCTGTCAGGTATTTCAAGTGAGTGCATGGATCCAGGGGATCTCGTACTTGCCTATAATAAGGCTGTGGGTGATGCCCTGGATCAAGTTGCACCTGTTCGCATTCGTCCACTCACTCAGCGTTCAAGATCGTCATGGTTTGATGATTCATTGAAGGAGCTGAGAAGACTAGGACGAAGGTTAGAGAGAGCTTGGCGAAAGTCCGGCCTAGATGCTGACAGACTTAGATTGATGGACCATTTTAAGGTCTATCAATCAGCAATCACCCATAAAAAAAAAAAACTAAACAAGGTAGACAGTTATGTGGGGAGCAGTACAATGTAATGGCTGTGGGGCAGCAGTCTTCCGGGAGTCTTTCTGGAGGATGAGATGCTGCCCTGTTTTCAGACAACTATCTGCCCTGAGGGAGGGAGTTGCTCGTCTTCAGGCCGCACTGGACAGTAGCAAGGGAACCTCCCCCATCCAGGGAGCACCACAGCCACCACCACTACCTCAGAGGTTGCGAAGAAAGCACAGCAGTTGGACCACAGTGGGCTCAGGGAGGGTAAGGGTGGTGGAACAGAGGCACACCCAGTCAGTTGTTCCACTCCACAATCCATACACCATTCTGGGGGAGCATAGTTCCCCTATGGATGCACCTGCAGAGGAGACTAAGGAGGGTGCAGACAACTGTCACAAGGGAGGCCCTCAGGAAGGAGGCAGAGGGCACCACAAGGAAAGGAAGCAGCTCCTGGTGGGGGACTCAATTATTAGGGGGATAGAACTGGGGGAGCAGGAAAAACTGAAGTAAGGTGCCTGCCTGGTGCCATGGCTTGGAGGGACAGGAAGCGCATCCTTAGGATCACGAGAACAGTTGCACGGGAGTCTGAGCTGGACGTCATTGTCCACCTAGGGACAAATGACTTGGTTCATCATGAGATTAGAGCAGTGCAGAAGGACTTTGTAGAGTTGGGGAGGGGCTTAAGACAAGTAGCACACACAGTATCCTTCTCAGAGGTGCTGCCTGTCAGTGGTATGGGTGAGGCGAGGGTACTTTGCACCATGCAATTTAACGAATGGTTGAAAAAGTGGTGTGGAACACAGGGGTTTGGCTTCATTGGGGACTGGGGTTCCACCTGGAGGGACACCAGCCTATACTGGCAGGATGGTCTGCATCTGTCCAGGAAGGGAACAAGTCTTTTGGGCAATCGGTTTAAATGCTTCATTGGCAAGCTTTTAAACTAGTCAAGGGGGGAGGCACTGATAAGCAGCAGGAAAATCCTAGCCTCCCTCTACAAAACAGGGTACTAAATGAGAAAAAGACCAAGGTAGAAAGGTCAGTGCGGGATGCTGCTACAGAAGGTAAAGCCATCAAAAAATGGAGAGCAAAGAGTACCAATGCCCGTAGTCTGAGTAACAAGCTTCCTGAATTAGTGGCCTTGATGGAGGAGGAACATCTGGCTATCGTGGCAGTCACAGAAACATGGTACACACAGAACCATGCCTGGGACATAAACATACCAGGATACACTATCTACAGGAGGGACAGGGAGGGTAAAAGAGGAGGAGGAGGAGGAGTAGCTCTCTACATAAGAGAAGGAATCAAAGCAACAGAACAAAAGGGTAAACAGAGGAGAAGAAGCACTGTGGGTCAATTTGGAGGCAGGCAATGGCACCACAATCTGCACAGGGGTTGTATAAGACTCCCCCTCAGGGAGAGGAAATGGACAAGGAAATGATAGAAAGTATACTTAGAATGGCAGATAAAGGGGAGATATTGCTGATGGGTGATCTGAATATGTCAGATGTTAACTGGAGTGCAGTTGCAGCAGCCACTTATAAGAGTGGGGTTATTCTAGATGCCCTACAGGGGGCGTGCCTTAGACAACTAGTATTGGAACCCACTTGAGAGGGAGCAATCTTAGACCTGGTCCTCTCAAATGGAGATGGAGAGAAGATCACAGATGTAAAAGTGGGTAGCCATCTGGAAACTAGTGATCATCGAACAGTATGGTTCACAATAAACACAGCAATAGAGTCAAGCCATACAAAGGCAAAAGTACTGAACTTCAGGAGGGCTGACTTTGCCAATATGGGTGAGTGCCTCAGGAATGCACTAGAAAATGGGCAGGAAGGAGGGGTGGAAGAACAATGGGGAATAATAAAAACTGCCATCACCGAGGTAACAAGCCTTTGTGTGAAGCAAATAAACAAAATAAAATGATGTAAGAAACCACTATGGTTCTCAAAGGAGGTGGCAGTGAAGGTTCAAGAGAAAAAGAAAGGATTCAGAAAGTACAAGGAATCACAGAAGGAGCAGGACAGAGAATTGTATCAGTTAAAGCAAAAGGAAGCTGGGAAGGCAGTCAGAACTGCAAAGGGCCAAACTGAGGGAAAGATAGCCAACTCATTAAGAAGGGGGATAAAACCTTTTTTAGGTACATCAGGGAGTGAAGGAAGACTAAGGAGGGATAGTGAGGCTTAATAAAGGGAGGGGTGGGCAGAGGGTGACTGTGAAAGGCAGAGATACTAAACAAATATTTTTGCTCAGTATTTACAAATGAAGAGGAGGTACCTAAAACAAACAATAGAAACACTCTGGATACAGAAGTTGATACCAGCCCATTTACAGAAGAAAGGGTTCTGAAAGAACTCTTAAAACTGAAGGTGGACAAAGCAATGGGGCCTGATGGGATTTATCCCAGAATTCTAAAAGAACTAAGGGTAGAACTAGTGACACCACTGACTACCCTCTTTAACAAATCATGGGAGGATGGGGTGGTACCTGAGGACTGGAGGAGGGCCGATGTGATTCCCCTTCACAAAAGTGGGAGCAGGGCAGAAGCGGGAAACTACAGACCAGTTAGTTTAACCTCAGTGATAGGGAAAATGATGGAATCACTTCTGAAGGAAAGAATTGTCAGTACCTAGAGGCCAGAGGGGCACAGGACCCAAGGCAGCATGGATTCACAGCAGGAAGGTCATGCCAGATGAATCTAATAGATTTCTTTGACTGGGTGACCAAAGTAGTAGATCAGGGAGGGGCTGTGGACATGGCCTACCTAGACTTTAGCAAGGCATTTGACTCAGTCCCACACAAAAGATTAATATACAAGTTAGCCAGCCTGGGAGTGGGTCCCAAGATGATAGCCTGGGAAAGAATTGGCTGGAGAATAGGACACAGAGGGTAATAGTAAATGGAGTCCACTCTGAAGAAGGGGGTTTCTAGTGGGGTGCATGGGTTCAGTATTAGGACGGTCCTCTTCAATGTCTTTGTAAGCGACATTGCAGAGGGTATGGAAGAAAAGTATGTCTCTTTGCAAATGACACAAAGATCTGCAACAGAGTTGATGCACAAGGTGGGGTGGAAAAGATGAGAAGGGACTTGGCAAGGTTAGAGGAATGGTCAAATGTATGGCAGCTTAGATTTAATGCTAAGAAGTGCAAGGTAATGCACCTGGGAAACAAAAGCCCAGGGGAAGAGTACACAATGGGGGGAGGTATTAACAACAAAAATGGAAAGGGACCTAGAGGTAGTCATATCAGATGACCTAAAGATAAGCAAGCAATGTGAGAAGGCAGTAAGAAGTACTGGGATGCATAGGGAGAGGCAACGCCAGTAGAAAACACAAAGTTGTTATCCCTCTCTACAGACAGCTGGTGAGAACCCATCTGGAGTACTGTGTGCAGTTCTGGAGACCCAATCTCTGCAAGGACATAGAAAAGATGGAAGCTGTCCAGAGGAGGGCAACTAAAATGGTGCAGGGTCTGCACCAGAAGACATATGAAGAGAGACTAAAGGAGCTTAATATGTATAGCCTCGAGGAAAAGAGGGAGAGGGGGGACATGATAGAAACGTTCAAGTACCTCAAGGGAATCAATAAAGTCCAAGAGGGTAGCATCTTTCAAAAAAAGAGGTGTGCAAGAACAAAGGGGCACAATTTGAAGATGGGGGGGCGGCTCAGAGGTAATTTAAGGAAGTATTTTTTCACAGAGAGGGTTGTGGACACATGGAAAGGCCTTCCAGAGGAGGTTGTGGAGTCAAAAACAGTGATTGAATTCAAGCATGCATGGGACAGCCATAAGGCAATTCTAGAGGGTGGGGGTAGAAAGAAGTAGGCTGCTGGTTAACTAGGATCTGCAGCTTATCCATTAGGTAGGGAAATGGGCAGACTGGGTGGGCCAAGCGGTCCTTATCTGCCGTCAAATTCTATGTTTGTATGTTTCTAATTCTTGTCCAGGGAGATTGCTGCTGCGCAGAATCGACCAGCCAAACTCTTTCAGACTGTCAACAGATTGTGCAATCCGCTCTGTCTGCAGTCTGGAAGAGATTTTTCACAAATGAAGTGTGATGAGCTTGCTCAATTCTTCGCAGATAAGATTGCCAGCATCCGATCGGGCATCCGTCCTGCTCTTTCTATAGGGAGTTGTGATGGTTGGCGAGAGGAAGCAATCCCTTGTATCTCCTGGCCTGACTTTAGTAGGCCAGCATTCATGAATGTTGTGAGGATTATCCAGACTGTACGACCAACCAGTTGTAGTTTGGATCCGGGCCCTACACCACTGTTATTAAGTTGTGTAGATATTATCTGCCCGATCCTTGCTGAAATTGTCTGGAAATCTTTTGAGCAAGGGGTTTTCCCCGCCCCCTTAAAGAAGGCGGTCATTCGACCACTCCTTAAAAAACCTTCACTGAATTCAGTCATCCCAGCTAACTACAGACCTATCTCTAACCTGCCCTTTGTGGGTAAGGTTATTGAAAAGGTGGTTGCGATACAGTTGGATGACCATCTCATGAATCACATCTATGAAACTCCTGTCGGGGTTCAGGAAAAGACATAGCACTGAGACTGCCCTTGTCCAGGTTTTAAATGATCTCCTAATTGTGAGAGATCGAAAGGGCTTGTACTATTCTAGTCCTTCTTGAGCTCTCTGCAGCTTTTGATACTGTGGATCATCATGGAGTGCTGCTGGAGTGCCTGCGACTTCTTTGCGGACTGTCTGGTGCAGTCTTACATTGGTTTCAATCTTTCCTCACAGGGCAGACTCAGAGGATTACAATGGGTACTTATTCCTCTGATACCATCTCTCTGTCCTGTGGGGTACCGCAGGCTTCATTTTGGCACCCATGTTATTTGCAGTTTATATGCTGCCAGTAGGAGATATTATTAGGCATTACAGTCTGTGTTTTCACTGATGTGCAGATGATACCCAGCTGTATCTGTCCTTTATTCCCGGTCAGGATGATGCAGTCTCTCTGCTTAACAGCTGTCTAGCCGAAATCAATGACTGAATGAGCGCCAGTTGGCTGAGGTTAAACCCGGATAAGACCGAGGTGTTGGTTGTGGACCCAGGTCACCTTGAGGCGGGTCATAGGGCTGAAGTACCATCAGGCCTTTGGCTTGGTAGTGCCCAGCTCTTGACCTTAGGCCAGGTGCGGAACCTGGGCATTATTTTTGACAGCGGTTTGACCCTGAAATCACAGGTGTCAGCCGTTGTCAAGTCCTCTTTTTTTTCCATTTGAGGAATATCGCCCAGGTAAAACACCTGGTTCCTCCGGCTGACCTTCCTACTCTGGTCCACGCCTTTGTGACCACTCGCCTTGATAACTGCAATTCCCTTTACCTGGGGCTACCAGGGGTTGAAATTCATCGCCCGCAGCTAGTGCAGAACGCAGCAGCCAGGCTTTTGACTGGAACATCTGGGTATAGTCATATTACGCCTGTTTTGCATGGGCTGCACTGATTGCCGGTACAATGGCAAGTCACCTTCAAGGTCGGGTTACTGACCTATAAAGCCTTAGACGAACAGGGACCGCAGTATCTGAAAGATCTCCTTACTCCCTACTGCCACTCTCGCTCACTCCGATCTGCCGACGAGGGATTGCTAGAGATTCCCAGGGTTCATTTGAAAACATCAGGAGCTCGTGCATTTTGATATGCAGCTCCAGTCCTGTGGAATTCTCTACCTCGTCGGATACGAAGCTGCCTGACTGTCGAGAGTTTTAAAGTAGAGTTGAAAACTTTTTTATTTTCTAAAGCTTATGGCTTATGATTTTATATTATTAATATTGTATTGTTGCTTATTATTTGTAAAGCACTTTGATCATTGGAAAAGCGTTTTTTTAAATAAACTTACTTACTTACTTCCTGCTGCCAAAGCCACTCCCCCTAATTCAGTTCCCTTCTTCACCTAGCTAACTGCACGGATAACAGTTCCCTTCACCCAACTCAGACAAACACACTAACTCTTGTTTTTTTTTTTTTTTTACTCTATATTGACGGTCCCAGTAGTAGAGTTCTAGTTCTTAAGTCCCAGTAGAGTAGTAAACTTCTAACAGTACCTCCTTTCTCTTACTGTTCTCTGTCAAAAGCTATCTAGGGCAGTTTTAAATCCAAACACCTGGCTTCCTGCTGCCAAAGCCACTCCCCCTAATTCACAGTTCCCTTCTTCACCTAGCTAACTGCACAGATAACAGTTTCCTTCACCCAACTCAGGCAAACACACTAACTCTTGTTTTTTTTTATTTTTGCCCTAAATTGAAGGTCCCATTAGTAGAGTTCTAGTTCTTAAGTCCCAGTAGAGTAACAAACTTCTAACAGCACCTTCTTCCTCTTGCTGTTCTCTGCCAAATGCAGGGATTTCGCTCCCTCCCTGAATGCACCCCTCTGGAGTTGAGAATCCTTATTCAAAGGGGTGCGGGAGGCAAATCCCCCTTTTCTTTTTCCGAATGTCGGGTCTCCTGGGAGTGTATATCGCTGATTTGCATTTCGGTGATATACACTCGCCATAATAGGGATTGCTATTTTGCATTTGGCCTGCAGAGATCCAGCAGAGGCCTTGATCTATTTTTTCTTTACTCTGGATCACCAAATAATAGCCAGTAAGTAGTGAAACCACAGAGAAGCTGTGGGAACCCCTAGGTGGATCCCTTTCAATAGAAACCACCAAAAAACTTTGGTGAGTCCACAGAGAAGGTGAAGGAAGCCTTGGTGGGTTCCTCTCAAGGGAAACTGGAGAGACAACCCCAGCACTGTTTCAAAGGCCCTTGAACATCCCAGAGGTTGGTGACATAGGTACTGCCATGATGAGACAGCAGCAGTAAGGTAGGAGAATTAATTTCTGTGAAAGGTGTGAGTAAGGGAATCCCCCAAAAGGGGGAGTAGACCTGCAGCCTGTCTGCTGGAATGCCCTCCTAACAGGACAGATCAGGAGGTGTCTGTAGTGCAGCAAGGTAGGGTATATACATGATGCCCAGTCACAAAGGTAGAGTTTCAAGGCAGCTAGGCGCCAAGGCATGGTAAGGAAATTCCAGCCCAGTGGTCTCTTTAGCACAAAAGAGCTAACACTGAAATGTGGATGCCAGCCCCACATACTGAAATATTTTAAGTAATATGTCATAGAGAAGCAGGCCCCCAGATGAGGCAAAAGGTTAATATTTTAGTGTAGATCGGGACAGGGACATCCCTGGGCACGGTATTGCACAAGAAGTGTTGCTGGTCCAACCATACTTCTTGTTACCTGATGACAGAAAAGAACAGAGTCTAGGGTCTTTGTAACAAGTGCAAACTGCTGGAAGTGGGAAGGAATACTGTCCACTACAGCAGGCAACTAACCATAAGGTTACTTACTTAAGAAAAAGTTATTGCTCAGGAGAGGGTCTGAACTGTGTGTGAACCAAGAAACTCTTGGGCCAGCAACTTGTGCTCTGTACAGATAAACTTTGTCAGAAAGCGCCCTTCGGTAAAGGAAGTTAAGTGCTTGAAGTCCAGTTCTGTCTGTATTTTGTTCTACACCTAAAGGTGCCTGCATCCAGCATCTCCTATAGGACGTTAAGCCACCCATGTACATTGAGTGCAAGGGGCTCCTGGTGAGCACGCCATCTATACCTGTAGACATCGAAGTGCTTTGGGCCATGCCCATTCCACACAGGGCAGAAACCCAGGTTGGTTACCACAGTACCTGGGGGGGGCTGCACTGGTATTACTGGTTGTTAAAGATTTCAATGCTTTTGCTTCCTCTTCACAATTTTATTGATCAGTTTGTTTCCATACCCAGTAGCAATTCCATTTACCATAGTCACATTGTTGTTATCATACAGCTATAAGTCTGTTGGAGAAGATGCTGGTGTTAGATGCTGAGAAACGGATTACAGCTGCAGAAGCATTGGCCCACCCATACTTTGAACAATTCCGGGATCCGGATGAAGAAACAGTAGCAGAAAAATATGATGACACATTTGATAACATGGATCTACCTCTGAATGAATGGAAACGTAAGTAAAGAAGATGCTATTTATTCATTAAGAATATTTACATGGAGTAATTTCTTTGGTATACAGGCAGTTTGTTTTCAATGAGGCACTGTGGCAATGGTCAATAGTATTCATTACACAGAACTTTAGGGATGACATACTGTACATTGGAAGTGCAGCGACCATTCCTGTATTCCAGCTTCATAAAAAAAAAGCAGTAAACCAGTGGGACAGTTTTGTAGTTGAACCACTGCCTTTATCATTAGAGCCATCTGCTTTCTAAGATTTGCTCATCAGTTAACCCTTGAATAGAGCTATGGTGATTGTTCTCTATGGCTTTGGACAAAAGTGGTCCTTTACCATATTCAGAGAAAGCATTCGATAGAGGCAGTGTGTAGAATCCTAAAAGGTTACAAGGAGAGAACAAATGCCCAAACTGCTTGGTTTCGGTTTCTATCTCTCTCTCGCTCTGTGTCCTCTCCACATATACTCCATAAAACCTCAAATCCAGTTCAAAGTATCACTGGTAGCAATATGCAAATCCTTGCATAGGGCAGGTATCCTTACATTTTCCATGTTTTCTTTGTATCTTCCATAGTTCCCATAGAATACACCATGGAAAATTATCTCGAAACCAAGGGGTATTCAAACACAATTTCCATGGTTTCCATGAAAAGGATGATGGAATTGACATGGTCTTCCATGTTGGTTCCCAACACTGCTTTCCAAGGAAAAGGCACACAAAGCATGGAACAGAATAAAATAGCATGAATTCCTTGGAACAGTACATACTTCCATGCTGTCATGGAAATAAACAACTGGGGTAGAGGTTTCAATCACTTAAACCATGGAAAACCTTGTGTATGTCATTCTACTTTCCATGGAAGTCCATGGAAATATGTGAGAATACTTCATGGTTTCCCAGCTTGGATTTCATGACACATTTATGAACATATGAAAAGAGCTAGCAGAAGAAGACCACCTGGTCTATCGCATCTACTAATTAAGAGATGCAGGGTCTGGCATTATAACTTCGCCAAAGATCCTACCCCCCAACCATCCCTCCCTCTCCCCCCCACCTTTGTCCCATGGGTTCCCTTTGTGCCTGTCCATGGCATTCCTGAATACTCCCACTGTCCTTGCTGATATCACCTCCTCTGGTAGCTCATTCCAGGCAGACACCACCCTCTCCATATAGAAATGCTTCCTTACATCCCTTCTGAATCTCCCCGTCACCAGTTTAAGGCTGTGACCCCTAGTGGTACAGTTATCACTCATTTTAAAGAGACCCTCCCTTTCACTCTGTTAATTCTCTTTATGTATTTGAAGGTCTCTATCATATTCCCCTCTGCCTCCTCTCCTTCGGGGAGCACATCCCCAAGGGACTTATCCTGTAGCCCCTCAATCATTTTGGTTGCTCTCCTCTAGACCCCCTCCAGCATTCTGATGTCCTTCTTAAGGTAAGGATACTAGTACCTCACCCCATATTTGAAATGTGGTCTCATCAATGACCTGCATAATGGTAAAATAACCTCACTCCGCCTACTACTGAATTCCCTTGCAATACACCCCAGCATCCTGTTAGTCTTCACCACTGCCCTTTTACACTGAGAGGTGTGTTTTCAGGGCACTCGTAATTACTACCCCTAGATCCCTTTCCTCTTTGGAAGCAGTTATCTGAAACTCTCCTATGTAATACTCTCCCCTAGGGTTCTTAGCCCCTATGTGTGTCACTTTGCACTTTCTTGCACTGAATCCAAGTTGCAAGATTCCTGCCCATCTCTCTAGTCTGGCGAGGTCCTCTCTCAGGTCCTGTATCCCCTCCATGGGGTCCACTTTCCCATAGAGTTTAGTGTCATCCACAAACAGGCACATTTTGCTTTTACTGCCCTCCTCGATGTCACATATGAAGACATTGAACAACACTGGCCCAGCACCAAGCCCTGCGGGACCCCACTGGTGACCTTCTTGGTTCTAGAGAATTCACCCCTAACCACTACTCTCTGGGTTCTGCCACTCAACCAGTTTTCAGCCTATCTTAATATATTCTCCCCCACCCCTAGATTCCTCAGTTTCATTATCAAACTTTTGTGTGGTACAGAATCGAAGGCCTTGCTAAAGTCCAGGTATATGATATCCACTGCCTGGCTCCTGTCCACTGCCCTCCTGAACCAATCAAAGAACTCAGTCAGGTTCGTTTGACACAGTCTACCTGCCACAAACCCTTGCTGCCTTTCCTCCTGTAGACCATTCTCCAATACTACCTCACCAGTCTTTCCTTTAGTATGGTCTCCATGAGTTTACATACTATCAAGGTCAGGCTGACTAGTCTATAGTTACCCGGGTCATCCTTGGGTCCGCTCTTGTGGAGTGGCACCACATGTGCCATCCTCCACTTCAGCAGCACCACTCCTGACTCCAGAGACCATTGAAGAGAACAGGCGGCAGTTCTGCCAGATCCTCCGCTAACTCATTCAGCACCCTGGGGTGTATCTCGTCTGGCCCTGAGGACTTGTCCCCCCTCAGGGTCATCAGTCCCTCCCTCACTCTTTCAGTCCTGATTACCACTACAGCACCCCCCCCCGCTCCTTCCTCCTTCTCCCTGTGCATGGCAACGATCCATCCTTTTCCTTTGTAAAGATGGAACAAAAGTACTCATTTAATACCTCTGCTTTGCTCCCGTCTTCATGAACCCAACCATCCCCCTTCCTTAGCCTAACAATGCTGTCCTTCTTGTCCCTCCTTTTGCTTCAGTAGCGGAAGAAGGCCTTTTCCCCATTCTTTATTCCTTTGGCTATTTGGAGCTCTTTCTGTGCTTTTGCCTGCTGTACCTGTCTTCTTGCCACCTTAGCTAGCCTCCGGTGTTCCTCCTAATTTTCTTCCTTTGCTGTTCTTTTGAATTTTTTATTGGCTGCCTTCTTTTTCCTTACCATTCTGGCCACCTGCCCATTAAACCAGCTTGGTGGTCTGGTTTTTGATTTCTTCCCTCTCAATTTTATACAACTGCTTGTGGCCTTCTGAATGCCCCCCCCAATGATGGCCGATATTCGGTCCATCTCCATGCCCTCCTCCATGCTATCCAGGTTTTCTCATAGCACTTCTCTCATCTTTTTAAAGTTTGCCATCCTGAAATCCAGTGTTCTGGTCTTGGTGGGGATATCATTCTTGCCCATGTCCAAACTGAACCACACTGTATTGTGGTCACTTCCACCCAGGGGTTCCCTAATTTCGATCTCATGTAAGTGCTCCCCATTGGTGAGCACTAAGTCCAGGATCACTCCCTCCCTGTGGCATCAGTCACACACTGAGTCATGAAGCCATCCTGAATGGCCTTTAGAATTTCCTGACTTCTGGCACAGGATGTGGTGGGAGTAGCCCAGTCCACTTTAGGCATGTTAAATTCCCCCACAACTACTACCTCCCCTTTTCCACCTGTGGTCCTCAACTGGAAACACAGCTCTCTATATTTGTCTTCACCCTGGTTGGGGTTTTCATTTCATAGAGTGCATGCAAAATCTAGGATGGGTGTCAAGGCTTCATCAGAACACTCGGTAGCTTAGCATTATTTGAAAGGGACACAGTCAACTACCCCACCCCAAGAAAAAAGATCTCAAATTTTACCTTCTGTAGAATGCACTGTTTATTTTTGTATTTCCAATTTCTGACCAAGAAAGGCACACTAAGTTGACAGTTTGTGTCCCACTACTTCCTGGGGGTGGGTTACATGGGCCTGTTTTTGACCGATGGGGAATATTGGCCATGACACTGGGGAAACTCCCCTGCTCTCCACTAGGGGGAACTCTATCTATTTTGGCAAGCTACCAAGATGGCTGATGAGGTGGATGGATGTCTGGCTGCTGTGGGTGTAGGGGAGATGGCCACCTCTCCTACACTATTTTCTTCAGAGGTCCTTGCTAGTGCAATACTGGCTACAACAGATAATGCTTACAGCATGGAAGTTTTGGAGATGAACCCGACTCACCATATGAGTGCTGGTAAGGAGGTATCAATACAAGGACACAATCTAGAAGAAGAAGTGGAGAAGCTAAAAAAAGCCATGGAAGACAGAAAATGTCACCTGCTTGTCCTTGTAGCAGTGGAAGAAGCTAAATTTCATGACTGTCATTCAAAACTTCTGTTAGCCAAAAGTCGTACTTGTAATGAGAGGTCCAGCCTGTCTTAGGTAATGACTCACTGGCTCAGCTGGTTTCAAAGCCACTGCTTGACAGTACTGCATCAAAGGAGTTGCCACCACCTGACACCGTCAGGGAGAATCTGCTGGAAGAGACTTCAAAGGCCGATCCAGCTTGTATAGTACCCATTGTCGAAAATAGCCATGTTGAATCTATGAGAACTACTCTGTGTACATCAGCACTCCCTCTTCACTGAACTGCAACCAGTGGGTGGAGGGAAGTGGACACTAATTCTTTTTTTCAGGCAAGAGTCTTGAAGGGATTTGCTAATCTGAAGGTAGACAAAGCAATGGCGCCAGATGGGGTGCATCCAAGAGCACTGAGGGAGCTCAGGGAAATACTGGGTGCACCTCTTAACAGGTCTGTTTAACAGCTCACTGGAAACAGGAGTAGTTTTGGGGGGCTGGGGGAGGGTGGATGTAGTCCCACTACACAAAAGTGGTAAGAAGGAGGAGGCTAGCAATCATAAACCAGTCAGCCTGACATCAGTGGTTGGAAAGTTAATGGAATCACTGCTGAAGGAAAGTATTGTGGAATATCATGAATCCTGTGGGTTTCAAGGCCCAAGGCAGCATGTTTCATGGGGGGAGATCAAGTCAAATGAATCTGATAGATTTTTTTTACTGGGTGGCCAAGGAATAAGATCAGGGTGGAGCGGTGGTCATGGCCTACCTAGATTTCAGTAAGGCATTCAACAGTATTCCACATAAGAGACTGGTAAGCAAGCTGGGTAGCTTAGGAGTGGGTCCAAAGGTGGTAAGCTGGATAAGAAATTGGTTCACGGATAGGCGACAGGGGGTGGTGGTAAATGGAGTTCACTCCAAGGAAATGAGGGTGACCAGTGGAGGGCCTCAGGGATCAGTGCTGGGACCAGTCCTCTTTAAAGTCTTTATAAGTGACATTGCAGAGGAAATGGATGGGAAGGTCTGCCTCTTTATGGACGACATCACAATCTGCAATAGAGTGGACACTCAGTGGGGGTGGGGTAGCAAGGATGAACAGAGACCTGAGAAAACTAGAGGAATGGTCAAGGGTATAGCAGCTGGGTTTCAATGCAAAAAAAAAAGTGCAAAGTAATGCACTTAGGGCACAGAAACCCAGAGATGGAGTACAAAATGGGTGGAGTGGTATTGACAACCACCAAGCAGGAAAGATACCTGAGGGTAATCATATTGGATGAACTAAAGGTTGCCAGGCAATGTGACAAGGCAGTAGGGAGGGCAAGTGGGATGCTGGGGTGTATAGGGAGGGGTATTACCAGCAGAAAGAGGGAGGTGGTGTTGCTTGTGTATAGATCACTGGTAAGATCCCACCTAGAGTAGTGTGTCCAGTTCTGGAGACCACATCTCAGGAAGGACATAGACTGAGAGGAGGTCGTCCAAAGGAGGGCAACTAAAATGGTGCAGGGTCTGCATCAAAAGCTTTATTAGGAGAGACTGAAGAACCTCAAAATGTACACCCTGGAACAGAGGAGGGAGAGGGGCGATATGAAAGAGACTTTTAAATATTTCACAGAGGTAAATAAGGTACAGGAGGGGAGTATATTTCAGAAGAAAAGGTGCTCAAGAACAAGGGGACATGCTATGAAGTTGGAGGGGGTAGATTCAGGAGAGATGTGAAGAAGTATTTCTTCACAGAAAGGGTGGTGGATTTCTGGAATAGTCTTATAGCAGAGGTGGTGGGGACAAAAACAGTGGTGGGGTTCAATAATGCATGGGATAAGCACAAGGGAATCATAGTAGAAAGGAAGGGGTGGGAGAAAGCTGTAGATCATGTACATTCTGTAGTAATAACATACAAAACATAGAATTTGACATCAGATAAGGGCCACTTGGCCCATTCAGTCTACCCATTTCTCTCTGCCTACACTACTACATTAGACTGTGCCCGATCTATAGCTCTTTCTCCCTCCCTCCCCCTTCCTCTCCACTATGATTCCTTTGTGCTTATCCCACCATTCTTTAAAAAAAACCTTTTACTTTAAAAAAAATAAACCAAAGACATTTTAGACATTTCAAAGACATATCAGTTATTTATACAGCAGGGTGAGCTAAAAAGGGAACTAACTCTGAACAGAAAAAAGAGTTTATACCAGAGACCTAGCCATCCCCAGAGGATATGGTAGGCCACTGTACGGTTCTGAGGGGCAGCACCTCTCGGCACACCCCAGAGGATAGGAAGGACCAAGTGCCACAGTACAAATCCCAAGGGGCATAGAAACATAGAAACATAGAAGTTGACGGCAGATAAGGACCGCAAGGCCCATCCAGTCTGCCCATTTCTTTTTCTACCTTATAAATGTGCCATCGGCCTTTGCTATGTCAGTGACCTATCTATTCATAGTCATTTGTATTGCTCCCTTATGCCTATCCCATGCCTGTTTGAAGCCCTGCACTGTATTCATAGCCACTACTTCTTGTGGTAAGCCATTCCATGCATCTACCACCTTTCTGTGAAAAAGAATTTCCTCACATTCCCCTTAATCGGCCTCCCTCTAATCTCATGCTGTGTCCTCTTGTCCTGCTATTTTTCTTATATTTAAACATGTTAGACTCTTTCACCTTGTTTATGCCCTTAAGGTGTTTAAATGTCTCGATCATATCACCCTCTCCTCCTTTGCTCAAGGGTATACATATTGAGCTCCGCTAATCTGTCCTCATATGTCTTCTGATGCAGTCCCTGCACCATTTTGGTTGCCCTTCTCTGGACTGCCTCAATTTGGTTAATGTCCTTGTGAAGGTGTGGCCTCCAATACTGCACTTAGTACTCAGACGGGCCTAACTAATGTCTTGTACAGAGGGATTATTACCTCTTACGACTTGTAGATACCCCTACTAATACACCTAACACCCCCTTAGCCTTACCTACTGCTTTAGAGGTCTGCTTGATGATTTCAGGTCATCAGTGATGATGATGCCCAAGTCTCTTTCTTCCTTTGTGACTGCTAGCAACTCCTCCCAGCCTATAAGTGGCTTCAGGGTTTCTCTCCCTATGTGCATGATTTTGCACTTCTTTGCATTAAATCCCAGTTGCCACTCTTCTGACCATTCTGCTAGTTTATCCAGATCTCTTCTCATTCTGCCCACCCCATCTGGATCATCTACTCTGTTGCAGATCTTGGTGTCATCTGCAAACAGACAAGCCTTACCCTCTAGTCCATCTGCTAGGTCACTAATGAAGATGTTGAATAGGACTGGCCCCAGGACTGATCCCTGAGGTACCCTACTGTGACTTGCATCTCTTCTGACTGTATACCATTTACCACCACTCTCTGTTTTCTGCCAGTCAACCAGTTTGCCACCCAGTTGACCAACTTCTGACCCACCCGAGCCTACCTAGCTTATTTATCAATCTTCTATGTGGAACAGTGTCAAAAGCTTTGCTGAAGTCAAGGTAGGCGACATCAACTGCTCCCCTTGGTCCACCACTCTGGTTACCCAGTCAAAGAAATCTATGAGATTAGTTTGACAGGACCTTCCTTTGTAAACCCATGCTGTCTTGGATCCTGTGCCCCTATGGATTCCAGGTGTTGCACTATCCTTTCCTTAAGGAGTGCTTCCATAATCTTGCCCACTACTGAGGTAAGACTGACCGGTCTGTAGTTCCCCGCCTCCTCCCTGCTACCACTCTTGTGGAGTGGGATCACATGAGCCCTTCTCCAGTCTTCTGGGACCTCTCCTGTGCTCAGAGACTCACTAAACAATTCTGCTAATGGCTCTGCTAGTTCCTCCTTTAGCTCCTTAAGTACCCTGGGACCCTGGCAGCACCTATAAGTACACCCCAGAAGATTGGAAGAGCCAAGCACCACTGTACCATTCCTTAGGGGCAGCACCTGTAAGTATGAACCAGGGAATAGGAAAAACCTAGTGCCACAGTACGATTCTCGAGGGACAAGACCTCTAGTTGCTCCCCCAGGGGATAGAAAATGTCAAGTGCTACTGTACAATTCCTAAGGGGCAGAACCTCTGTGTACATCTATGAAAGGAGCCAACGCAGATGGAGGCACAGCACCATTGGAAACACACCTTTACAACTATGAGCTCAGAGACATCTGCCAAAAGGACAGACTCTAAGCCCCTACAGAGCATACTCAGCCAGGATGTACCACAGTTCATTTCAGTTCAATTTTATTTAAATGTATAAAAATCATACAGAATTATCACATTAAAAAAATGAACATTAGACATAAATCACAATAAATACATGTGTACATCATAAAACTATCATATAACCTTATTATTAAATACACATTCTATTCCTTACAATCTTTACAAATTGTACTGCACCATATAGTACATTATTTTCATTTGAATACATCTCAAATAAACATTTATCTCCATCTGACTGGAACCATTTAGCGTGCAACAAGGGTGTTATCCATTTTAAACAAAAAAAGGCAGTCACACAAAGTCCAAAAAAATGTTGTAGTTTAACCATATCCAGTTAACTTTCTGGAAGAAGTGCAATATCACCAAGATGTGTTGCTTTGAGGTAAACAAAGATTTAATTGACAATGAACCAAAAACAAAAAGTAATTGCATTCAAAATAGCAGTAAATGAAATGTCTTGTGGCCAGCTTGACTACTATTGCTTTCTCTTTTTTCTTTTAACTGATGACTTCAGCAATTTAAAATGCTTTTGCCATTACCATTTTGTAAAAGTTATTACGGTATGAATTAATAATGGAGAGAAACAGATACGCATTCCTTTTTCTTGAGCTAATTTGTGTATAATCCACACTTACTGCATAACAATGTTTTATACGTTCAGTCTGTGCATTATATATTTGGATAATGTTTTGAATTTAAACGTTTTACCTGTTATAGGATTTGCAGACCAGATTATGCAATTAGTAAATTACTGTGGATCATATATACATATATTGTTTCAAAGGACCAATTATTTAAATGTCCTGACTTTATTTGATGATGTCATTTAAATGAGCCAGAATGTATGGTATAAAACACTGATCCTTAGTTGGGAATAGCGCCCCCTGAGGAAGCTTTACATAGCAAAGCATCAGGGTCGCATTTTTGTAGTCAAGTTGGCTGCGAGACTTTTCATTTACTGCTATTTTGAATGCAATTATTTTATTTATTTATTTAGTTTTTGTTAACTGGGTATGTGCACTAGCCATGAAATTACTATTTTCAGGCACGACCCCAGACAGTACAACAATCAAAGACAGGTACATAGCATGAGTACAATGAAATTACAATAGTATAGGTCAAAACAGTCAGTAGTAATGAATACATGTAGCCAGGACAATCACAATTAATGAAATTCACATAGAGTTGTAGGCATAAAAAAACCTACACAGGCTAGGAGGAGATACCACAACATAGCAGCAAATAAATACTGTTCAAATTAGTCACAACAATGAAGGTTCAAATAGGCAGCAAAACAAGGCAAGGGCAAAATCCTGACTGGGCAGGATGCATTATCACTGCCTCCGAGGCAAGACTCAGGTGTGGGGGGTGGGGTGGGGGGTAGTTTAGCCCTCAAGGAGATAGTAAGGGTAAGAAGTGCTATGAGGTAGGGAGGTGAAAGTTAGGCCAGGAAGCATCTGGCGGATGAGTGGATAAAGAAGGATTAAAACAAGTGCAGAGATCAGCAAGGGATAGATGTAGGTGCAGCTCCTTTTTGAAGCTGCCATGGGATCTGGATATTCGAAGTGCTTGGGGGAAAGAGTTCCAAAGCTTAGGAGCAGAGTGACTGAAGACAACAGAGCTTTTTGATGTTTTACATCTAGGTACATTCAGCAGGGATTTATCTACCAAGCACAGTCTATAGGAGGAGGTTTGAGGTACCAGCAATGTTGCGAGTGCCGAAGGGGTGTGGTTTCTGAGTACAGAGTCAATCAGGGAGCGAAGAGAGTATTGACAGAAAGCTGAGGGGGATAACCAGCCCAGGTCCCTGTATAGTTAGCAGTGGTGCTTAAGCCGTGGTGACGAGTAGGCGTAT
Source organism: Neoceratodus forsteri (assembly GCA_016271365.2). NCBI lineage: Eukaryota > Metazoa > Chordata > Ceratodontiformes > Ceratodontidae > Neoceratodus > Neoceratodus forsteri. The sequence goes on from CM028131.1 coordinate 480,454,740, forward strand.
CTACAGATATTGTTATACAGTAAGTGACATCCCACTTATGAAGGATGGTTTTGTGTGCAGCAGCAAAGGTCGGCATGCCATAGATGAGGGCAGGAAGTAATATGCCTCTGGCAATAACAAGTTTAGCAGAGGGAGTCAGCATGAAACTGGACTTGTAAATGACCCCCAGTTTAGCATTCACTGCCTTGCAGTCAGATTGTATATGCAGGCTGAAGTCCAGGGATTGGTCCAAAAGAATTCCCAGGTACTTAAAAGATGTATAGCATTCTATTTGTGTGCCACTGCGGTCTTGCACCAACAGGGGAGTTTGACATGTTGTAAGTTTAGGGGCAGATCCAAGTAACATTGCTTGGGTTTTCTTAGCATTAAGTACAAACTTATGCACAGAAAGCCAATTTTGGACAGTTTTGAAATCTGAAGAAAGGGATGCATTTATGCTGGGGATCTCAACAGAGCTTGAATGGCGTACAAGACAATCTGTATAGGGAATAGATGAGCATGAAAGAAAAACCTCATCTATGTTTTTGATAAAAAGTGAGAAAAGAAGAGGTCTCAGAATAAAGCCCTGGGGAACTCCAATACTGATGGTAGCACCATCAGATAAAGAAGAGTTGAATTTCACAAATTTGAATTCTATTTGATAGATAGCTTCCATACCAGGTGACAACTGGGGGTGAAAAACGCAGATTGCAAAGAATGGAGAGGAGCAGGGGGTGATCAACAAGATCAAAGGCCTTTGTAAGGTCTATGAAAACTGCCCCTGTCAGCTGGCCAGCGTCCTGGTGTCCATATTAGTAAGCACATCTGTAGTGAATTTGAAAAGTGTTATAGAGGTACTGTGATCTCTATGGAAGCCATGTTGAGTGTCAGAGAGAAGGCTGTACTTTGTGAGGTAGTCAATGGTTTGATCTGCAGCAAGTTTTTCCAGAATTTTACTTAGGACCGATCGGATGGCTATAGTAGGCCTGTAGTTAATAATCTCCTTGGGATCACCTTTTTTAAAGACAGGCGTTACATGAGCAATCTTCCAGAGGTCAGGAACTTGACTATCAGAGAGAGAGACAAGGTGAAAAGTCTAGCCGGAGGGGAGGCTATGTATGGTGCTGCTAGTTTCAGGAGCCAAGGCTCAAGTGTATCTGATCCAGAGCTAGTTTTGTCAGAGACAGTCCATAACAGTTTTAAGACCTCAGTCCTTGAGATTGCCTTGAAGTAGAATGGGAAATTTTTAGACATTTGTTAGGAAGGATAGCTGGTGGTAGTGGACTGTGTTGACGTTGAAAGTAGAGAAGCTGCCTGAGGAGATGGGAAGGCAGAGGTATACTGAGACAGGTCCGAGAACATTTGATTGAAGGAATTAGCAATGGTGCTGGAGTCATTGCAATGTACTCCATTTAATACCATGTCACTGGGGGTAGTTGACTGTGACACACTGAGAAAGGTCTTGACATGGGCGCAGAATTTCCTATGGTCCCCAGCAAAGCCTAGCAGCAATTCTTTACAATAGGCACTCTTAGCTGTTCTGATCTGTTTTTTTATAGAAGTTAGGTAGGGTTCTGTAGGCAGCATAGTCAGATTGCAGCACCGAGGCTTTGTACTTTTTCCAGCATTTTCCCTAGAGTGTAGATTTTTCAGCAAGGCTTTGTGAAGCCATCTCATTTGTTTACCTCTCACCCTCCATGTCACCTTGGGGGTATGCTTGTTTTGGATGGCCAGGAATTCATTAAGGAAGATACTTAGTGCAGACTCAACATCATGGGAAAGGTAAATACCAGACCAGTTTATTCTCGAGACATCATGACAAAAAGCCTCAATATCCAGGTTGGCAAAATTTGTAAAGGTGGCATAGCACGGTGGAGGGGATGGAGCAGCCTCAGGCCTCCAGATGCAGAAGATACGGGAAGTATCAGTAAGCAAATCTGCCAAGATGCCTGCTTGGTGTATGTGATCCAGACGGTTTACCAGTACCCAGTCAATAAGGGTAGAGGATTTTAGTGAAGGAGTAACTCTGGTAGGCTCAGTTAACAGCTGGTGAAGGTTATAATTTTGTACCAGAGACAGCAGCGTGCTATGGGCAGCCCCTAGCCAGTTTTGGTTAAGGTCACCCAATATAATGACCTCAATATGTTTGGAGTGCAAAGAGATCTGATCAAATAATTCCTGCAGTCCCGCAGTGCCCCCATTTGGGGGATTATAGGCGCAGACAATGTGGAGTTTCTTAGCTCCCAAGGTGAGTAACATAGAAACATAGAAACATAGACTTTAACAGCAGATAAGGACCACTTGGCCCACCCAGTCTGCCCATTTCCCTACCTATTGGATAAGCTGCAGATTCTAGTTAACCAACAGCCTACTTCCTGCAACCCCCCACTATAATTGCCTTATGTCTGTCCCATGCATGTTTGAATTCCCCCACTGTTTTAGACCCCGCAACCTTTCCAGGAAGGCAGTTCCATGCGTCCACCACTCTCTCATGAAAAAGAATTTCCTCACATTACCACTGAGCCGTCCCCTCTAACTTTAAATTGTGCCCCCTTGTTCTTACACATCTCTTTTTCTGAAAGATGCTACCCTCCTGGACTTTGTTGATTCCCTTGAGGTACTTAAAAGTTTCTATCATGTCCCCCCTGTCCCTCCTTTCATCAAGGGTATACATACTAAGCTCTCTCAGTCTCTCTTCATATGGTTTCTGATGTAGACCCTGCACCATTTTAGTTGCCCTCCTCTGGACTGCTTTCATCCTGTCTATGTCCTTGCATAGATGAGGTCTCTGAAACTGCACGCAGTACTCCAGATGGGGTCTCACCAACTGTCTGTACAGAGGGGATAACCACTTCCCTTTTTCTACTTGTGATGCCCCTCCCTATGCATCCCAGTATCCCCCTGACTCTCCTTACTGACTTCTCACATTGCTTACCCGCCTTTAGGTCATCTGATATGACTACACCCAGATCCCTTTCCATTATTGTTGTCGTTAGTACGTCCCCTGCTATTGTGTACTCTTCTGCTGGATTTTTATTTCCCAGGTGCATTACTTTGCACTTCTTTGCATTGAATCTAAGTTGCCATATGTCTGACCATTCCTCCAACCTTGCCAAGTCCCTTCTCATCCTTTCTACCCCACCTTGTGTATCAACTCTGTTACAGATCTTTGTGTCATCTGCAAAGAGGCATACCTTTCCTTCCAGACCCTCTGCAATGTCACCTATAAAGACGTTAAAGAGGACTGGACCCAGTACTGAGCCCTGAGGTACTCCACTAGTAACCCCCCTTTCTTCAGAATGCAGCATGAAGAGACTCACAGGCACAGGATGTTGAGGATGGGAAGGCTGTGATGTTTAGATGATCTTTATAGAACATGGCAACCCCTCCACCATGCTTTGAGGAGAGCCTATCCCTATCAATAAAGGAGAAGTTAGTCAGGGAGCATACCAAGTCAGGGATAGTTGGCTTTAGCCACATTTCAGACAAACAGAGTACGTCAGGCCTGTGGACACCTACCCAAGCCCCAAGATCACTGAGATTTTGAGAGAGACTTTTGATGTTCATATGGACAATGAAGAGCCCTTTGCTAGAAATTGCGAAGATGTCAGCTGGGCAGAAGAGGGTGGGTGGACCGGGGTTCATTTCAACATCCCCTGCAAGAATGATAGCTAAGATGGTGAGGAACTATAATTTTCTATAGCAGAATAGTAAAGGAACTGCTTGACTCAGCAGGCACTTTTTAAGTGTGGTCACTGCATAAAAGGTACAGCCCTTAGAGAATACGAGATGCTCAAAAGAAAGCATAGGTTGAGATGCAGTAAATAGGTTAGAGAAACTGGAATCACCATGTAGGGTGTTCGAAGAAGTTGAGGGATAGGATCCTGGGAAAGTTATAACAACCCAGTTAAGGCATAGTAGGAGTAGAAACAATAGGAGCATCCCGAACATGTAACGAAGAGCCATGTTAACACAGGTGAGTGTAATTATCACACAGAGGGCTAGGCAGAGGAGCAAAGGTAGCCAAAGAGGAATTATGATATGGCCATAGAAATTTAGGCAGAGAGTTGAAGCACAAGCACCAGCCAATCCCAGAGATTCACTGGAAACCTAGACCAATCAGCGATCAGGTGTCATAAGTTCAAAATCCTTTGCTGGCTGAGAGGCAGTTTTGGCACTGGATGTACCTGTGGAGCAACGCTTTGCGGCTGATTCAGTGAGGTGGTTCAAGGCTGCTATCCGGTGTGGCAAGCTTGCTCTGCAGCTTTAGTTTCTGTTTCTGGCCCTTATTCACCAGGGTAGAAAGGGAGCGGGGGCAGGTGTTCAAGTCTTGCGACCTAAGTGGGTGAACACAGTTTGGCCTGGGAAACAGGCAGAAACATGCTGGGGCTGGTCCTCAGAAAGGGAGGTGTCCCAGGCCCACTGGAGCAGAAAAGAAAGGAGTAATTATAAAGTGTTGCCCCTTTGATAGGAGAGACAGCCATTATAGCCCTCTAGTGGCTTTGTAGTATAATTTGCAAATGGTAAAAAAAAAGAGAATTTCTTGCTTTACAAAAAAAGATAGTCCCAGGGTGAACAGCGCTGATAAGCATCTCTAATGAAGCAAGGTAAAATGGAGACCAGTAGGAAAGAAGTGAGACTGAAATCCTCCAATCAGAGTGTTGGCACTGAAAATTCAGAATGTCCAAAGGCGCCAAACACCAACCTAAGGGGGTATATGGCTTTTGGCTGTTTCTGCAGATTTCTCGGCCCTGCAATGAACCAGAGTTCAGAAGATCCCAGGTGGCAGTTTTGACAGGGGAAAAAAGCCTCAGGGTCTGCTGATTAGCAGTAGCAGAACCGTGGGTTGCTTCCCAGGACAGGCTTGCAGCTTTTCCTCTGGTGGCAAGGTCCGAGCCCCAGTAGGGCACAGCACACCTGAGGGGGGAGAGGAAAGGAGATGGGTTAAGTAGGGGCAGGCAGGAGGTGTAGTTAACTCAAACAAAGAGACAGGGTGGTCACAATTATTTGGAAGGAGGAGGCTAAACTACAAAGTGGGTACAGAAACAGGGAGGAGATATAAGTGAGAGAGAGAGCAGACAGGTGGCAAAGCGAGAGGCAAGGATTGGGCTGTAAATTTAGAATGCTAGGCAGTACACTGATAGGTCTGGTCAATTTAAGACTACAGCTTTACACACAGAAATTAATTCTAAAAAGAATTTGGCTGTTAGCTTAGAATAATAGACAGTGCAGTACAGGTCTAATAAACTTAAAACTCTACAGGTTTACACACAGAATTATTAATAAAAAGGATTAGGCTGTAGTTTTAGAATATTAGGGAATGTATTAAAAGTTCAACTTAAAACTCTTCAGCCTTTCACAGAGAATTAATTCTAAAGGGGGCTATAATCACAGTGCATTCAGAACAGGTAAATCACTTTAAACAATGGCAGTGTAACACTAAATGGCCTGAACTGGATTGATAGATAAGGAGAGAAACAGTGGTGAGGGGGGGCACACCTTTCTTGCCCTTCTAGCTTTACAAAAAAAAAAGAATTTCTTGCTTTACAACAACAAAAAAAAAAAGATAATTTCTTGCTTTACAAAAAAGATAGCCCCAGGGTGAGCAGCGCTGATAAGACGTCTCTAATCTCTAATGAAGCAAGATAAAATGGAGACCAGCAGGAAGGAAGTCAGTGAGACTGAAATCTTCCAGTCAGAGTGTTGGTGCTGAAAATTCAGAATGTCCAAAGGTGGCAAACATCAACGTACCTGAAGGGGTATATGGCTTTTGCCTGTTTCTGTAGATTTCTGGGCCCTGCAATGAACTGGAGTTCGGAGGATCCCAGGCGGCAGTTTTGGCAGGGGGAAAAAGCCTCAGGTTCTGCTGATTAGCAGTAGCAGAACCATGGGTTGCTTCCCAGGACAGGCTTGCAGCTTTTCCTCTGGTGGCAAGGTCCGAGCCCCAGTTGTGCATGGCACACCTGAGGGGGTATATGGCTTTTGGCTGTTTCTGTAGATTTCTGGGCCCTGCAATGAACCAGAGTTTGGAGGATCCCAGGCGGCAGTTCCAGCAGGGGAAAAAAGCTTCAGGGTGTGCTGATTAGCAGTAGAGGAATCGTGGGTAGCTTCCCAGGACAGACTTGTAGCTTTTCCTCTGGTGGTGAGGTCCAAGCCTCAGTCGGGCATGGCACACCTGAATGCACCAAATTTACAAAGCTGTCTGCAGCTTAGGTGTGGGGCACCTTCGGGAGTGTTACTATTGAGTGCAAAATTGAAATATACTTTAATTGTACACTGTATATAACTGTGTTTGTGAGGGAGCCCTGGCTGCTAACCTGATAACCAGTACGAGAGACCATAGCAGTCTATGAAACTTTGTGACTTTTAAAACATTTTTCCTGTCTTCCCTGTTAACAAATATACCAGTGCACCATTCCAGAACTAGGTGACATTTGGAGTGAATTTGTTTCTTTTTAATCTTATTCCTCACGAGTCTCACTCATAACCCCGAGCACTACTTCTGGGGCATTCTTTACTATATTAGCGAGCCCCCTTGTGAGCGGGGCACACGCCTCGTGTGTGGTGTCATGTATGGAGACGTGCGCAGAGACACGCGTGTCTGCTGTGTCCACTGTGGACACAGGAAACCAGATAGTTACAAGATCAATGACTCAGCCTGGTAGTTAGCTTAATCAGATAGTAAGTGTCTTACATTTCTTCTTAGCAATGGCATAGGCAAAGGGGAAAAGGGTGAAGAGTACCAAGAAAAAAACATGCTCTCGGTGTAAAATGTACCCAGAAATTACACTTTATCAGGAGTTTGTGTGTGATAAGTGTACCCAAAACACTGCCTTATTAGAAGAAATATGTCAGTTACGTAGAAGATTAGAGACTCAGAAAGAAATCACATTGCTAGAAAACTTTATTGATGAGGCAGTCAAGGAAACCAGCACAAATCACATTGACCATACTAGTAAAAATGTAACTGAGATGATTGTCTTCCCCTCATTTTCAATAAACGATACAATAATGGCTTTACCATGTCCTCCTTCCAGTCAGGATTCCCCACCATTACTATTTCCAACAGATATGGAAGTTTGTCTGTTCACACCGATGTTCCAGATGAAAATTTCACCCCATCATTTACTCTACCACTTAATACTGTCCCCACAAAACCACTTTCGGCTGAAAATATATTACGTCATTCAAGGGATATTGTGGTAATAAGGGATTCTGTATTAAGGGAGGTTGACACTGTGGTATGTGAAGGGCGCAAGGAATCTACAACAGTGAGTATGCTCCCCAGGGTAAGGACATGGGACATTATTGACCTACTTGAAGGACTACTTGAGAATACTATCAAGCCCTTATTCATCATGCATGTTGGAATAAACTATTTGCTCACATGTGATTTGTCAGATATACAGTCAGACTATAAAAATATAATCAAACAGATTAGAAATAGAGGGGGTGAAATAATTATGTCCGGGATATTGCCCATCATTGGGAAAAGTTTATATAAAAACCACATGATCCAAAAAGTAAATAACTGGCTTAGACAATATTGTCTTTAGGAAAATACAGGCTTCATGGATAATTCCACTTCCTTCAATAATCCAACTTGTTATAAAAGGGACAGCATGCATCTTAACAATTTCAGGACCAGGATCCTGGGGAAAAAAATCAACAGAGTTATTCAATTCCATTTAAACTGGATCATGGGGAGAGGGCCCCTAGAGACCCTATCAAACCTTGCCAATCAATCAATCTACCCAACTTTAATAACACAGGTTGGAAAGGTGTACTAATTAATGCTAGAAGTCTAATAAACCAGTTTGATTAATTCAAAAATCTTCTAGAAACAAATAACATCCAAATTGCTCTAGTCACAGAAACATTGGTGGGAAGTAAATGATCCTTGGGACAAAATCATCCAGGGATATAATGTCTACTCTAAAAGTAGGGTCCATAGGAAAGGTGGAGGAGTGGTCAACTATTTACAAAACACTATTATATGTGAAGAAATCCCAGTAGACTCTCTCAGCCTGGAAACATTATGAATTAAACTATCTCCCCAGGCAGGTCCCCCTTTTATTTTAGGTCTGGTTTATAGACCCCTCTCCATGTCTCCTGAAAATGACATTACACTACTAAATTATATAGGGAATTTGGACCCATCTAATAACCTCATAATTTCTGGTGACTTCAACTTACCAAATGTTAATTGGACAATGGCCACAGCAGTAAGTAAAACAGATAGCCGTTATTTAGATTAATTTAGGGAATTAGGTTTGGAGCAAAAAGTACAGTATCCAACAAGAAATTATAAAATATTAGATATCATATTAACCAATACTGAACATTGTATTTCTAATATTAGTATCGGTGTGCCACTGGACAATAGTGATTATAAAATAGTTCGCTTTCTGGTTACTGGGAATTTAAAACAAACAGCCACTGGGGTAACTGAGACTTTAAATTTTCATAAAGCTGATTTTTAAAATATAAAAGCCAGTCTTAATCACTGGGATTGGCACAAAGATTTTACTAATCAGTCAGTAGAAGCCAAATGGGGGCTAATGATTAAAAAACTTAAATATCTAATCAACAAAAATATCCTCAGAACAACAACATATAACATTAGTCACAAAATTACCCCTACATGGTTTAATCCTTCAATCAAATGCATGATTAATAAAAAAAACAGACTCTTCCAGAAAATTAAAAAGGGGTTAACCCACCTATTTCCTAAGTATAGGTTAATAGTTAAAAATATTAAAACTAAGATAAAGTCAGCCAAATCTAAGTATGAATTTCAATTAACTGATAGAGTTAAAGACAACAAAAAAGTATTCTTTGCTCATGTTTATAAAACTAGGGATAGGTAAATACTATTGGACCTTTCTTAAATAATAATGGAACATTAGTTACAAACCAAGAGGCCGCCGATATTCAAAATCATTATTTCTGTACTGTTTTCAACAAGAGCAATGGTGGGTTAGTGATTACAGCCAAAACATCTTCTTCGGGGACCTTATTATAAAACCTAATGTAGTTCTGGACAGGTTAAGCAAGTTGGATATAAATAAATCACCAGGCCCTGATGAAATCCACCCTAGGGTGTTGAAAGAACTTGCCAAAAATATCTATCTTCCCCTTACTAATATTCTTCAACATTCACTTGACACTAGGAAAGTTCCACAGGACTGGCGAGTAGCGACGGTGGTACCTATCCATAAAAAAGGTCCTAAAACTAATCCTGAGAATTACAGACCTATTAGCATAACTTCATTAATGCGCAAGATACTTGAAAACATCATTAAAGACCTTATTCTTGATTACTTTAATCAATCTGGGTTGACAGACCCACTCCAGCATGGGTTCACCAAAATCAGATCCTGTGAAACCAATTTATTAACTTTTTATGAAATAGTTACTAAAGAAATTGATCAGGGTGAATCTGTCGACCTTGTCTTCCTGGATTTTTCCAAGGTGTTTGACAAATTGCCTCATTACGAGCTTATCAATACCTTAAGAGCATTCAACTTCAAAACTAATATAGTTAACTGGGTAGCTAACTGGTTAAACGGAAGAAAGCAGAGGGTCACTATAAATGGTGAATATTCTAATTGAGCTCCTGTCACAAGTGGTGTCCCTCAGGGGTCTGTGTTGGGACTGTGTCTTTTTAATATTTATGCCTCTACCCTTACTATCAGTAACCCCAATGTATGGATATTAAAATTCACAGATGATTGTTGAATAGGTGCTGTGATTAACAACTCAGAAAGTAGTACTGCTCTCCAGCTAGCTTTGGATAATATATTGACTTGGTCCAGTATTAATAAACTAGCATTGAACCTCTTAAAATGCAAAATTATGCACCTGGGCATGCATAACAAACAGCATGTATATAAACTTGGGAATGTAGTTCTCCTGGAAACTGAGCAGGAAAGAGATTTGGGTATAATTGTCAACCCTGACCTGAAATTCAGAACTAACTGCAAGACACAAATTAATAAAGCCAATTAAAACCTTAATTGTGTATTTAGGCATATCTCTAGTCAAAGGATTGAAGTACTACTCCCCTTATATATATTGCCTTGGTAAGGCCACATCTCGAATACTGTGCACAGGTTTGGTCCCCCATATTATAAGGATGACATCATAAAAATTGAGAGAGTACAACGAAGATTTACCAAAGCCACTATAGGGATGTCAAACAAGACTTATGAAACTAGACTGAAATTATTTAATTTATATACACTTCAGTGTAGAAGACTAAGAGGAGATATGTGTTTATTATTTAGAGCATTAACCGACCCCACCCTTAGTAAAGAACTAGGAATTGTCCTTAGTGATAAGAGAGTAAGTACAAGAAGACATACTTAACAGCTATACCTGCCTAAATGGAATATGTTACGTAGAAGATATTGGTTTAGTCATAGGGTCATGCCTATATGGAATCAGCTCCCAGTCAAAGTTATTGACAGCACTAACATGGACTCTTTCAAAAAAAATCTAGACTTGGCATTTGGTGATAATGTTAAATTTTGTAATTATTGATGATTGGCAAGCACTAAGGACATAATGTCAATATCAGCTTGACGTACCTGTGAAACCTGAAGAGGTATATGGCTTTTGACTGTTTCTGTAGATTTCTGGTCCCTGCAATGAACCAGAGTTTGGGGGATCTCAGGTGGCAGTTTCGGAAGGGGGAAAAAGCCTCAGAGTCAGCTGATTGGCAGTAGCAAAACCGTGGGTCACTTCCCAGGACAGGCTTGTAGCTTTTTCTCTGGTTGCAAGGTCCGAGCCCCAGTCGGGCATGGCACACCTGAGGGGGTATACGGCTTTTGGCTGTTTCTGTAGATTTCTGGGCCCTGCAATGAACCAGAGTTCAGAGGATCCCAGGTGGCAATTTTGGCAGGGGAAAAAAGCCTCAGAGTCTGCTGATTAGCAGTAGCAGAACCGTGGGTCGCTTCCCAGGATAGGCTTGTAGTTTTTCCTCTGGTGGCGAGGTTCAAGCCCCAGTCGGGCACGGCACACTTTTTGTTTTTGGTTCATTTTCAATTAAATCTTTGTTTACTTCAAAGCAACACATCTTGGTGATAGTGCACATTTTCCAGAAAGTTAACTAGATAGTGTTAAACTGCAACATTTATTTGACTTTGTGTGGCTGCCTTTTTTTGTTTGAACTTCAATTGGTCAACGGACTGGCAATTGCACCCTCTATTCAGTAGTGCAGCACACCTGGGGTCAATTGTTATCCAATTTAACCTTTATTTAACAAATTCTGGGGATTTCAGTAACAAATTGGAAACAAGGGAGTTATTCTCTGTGTTATAGGTACAGCTACTTGTCTATTTCCCCTTGTTACTTACAACAGTATGTGGTCTATTACCCACTAAGAGCCTTAATATGACTGTACAAACAGCATTTCTGTGATCACTCTTTTCACAGAATAACAAATATTTATCAGTCCCTTTTAATTTAATTTGCATATACATCCCATTAATGTCAATGCTATACAACATTTCCAGGTCTCGTTGCACTGAAAGGTCGGATATTCTTTACCTTAGACATGTATACTGAGGGCAGTGTACAGGTTATTGCAGACCAAATATCTGGCATTCCCAGTTTTTTTACAATGTCATTCAGCTTTACAAACCAGTTATTTATATTAATATTATTATTTATGAAGTTAACTGTTTCAATGCAACAACCTTTGGGTAACATTTCGTTGTCCATGTTCATGATTCCTCCCCAATGCTTAACCATACGTATCATAATTGTTATGTTTGCTTGTGTGCATGTGCAAGAAACATTTCATCACAGCTTAGGAGAGAAGGTGGGTTTTGGAGGTGCAGCACTGTGGGGTCAAATGGCCCCAGTGCCTTTTGAGGCTTGGCCCACTTTCCCCAATGTGGTGGTATGCTGCTGCTGACACTAGTTCAGCCAGCATGCAACCACCTTGAAATGAATCCACCGCTGCAATGAGGGAATGACCCGTCATTGCAGGGAGGTACCTTGCCATCCCTGACCCAGTTCATTTGCCGACGGAGGAGCCCACTCCCCGTCAGCATACTGTAACCCCCTCCCTCATTTGTTGCATGCCAAGGTGGTGCCCAATCCCCCTCAGCTTCATATGCCCCCCCAACAGTCTTTCTTTGCCGACAGGAGGCCCAATCCTGTCGGCCTAATCCCCTTCCCAGTTCAATTTGCCGATGGGGAGCCACTGCCCATTGGCATAATGTCCCCCATCTGTTGTGTGTGGGGTGCCCAATCCCCCGGCCTCCCCTGGTATGTGCCGATGGGGTGCCCAATCCCCATTGGCTGCAGACCCCCAAAAACACTCAGGTGGCACACTGGGAACCCACTCCAGCGTGCCAAATATCCCTGTAAGTCCTGCAATGATTTTTATTTTTTTTTTGTAAAACCTGTAAAACAGAAAACAGTCCTTCTTAGAGTTCAGTGGCCATCCCCTAACCTGCGCCCACCCTCTGTGCACCCTGCCTGCCCCACAAACACCCTCACCCCATGCTCACCTCCGGATCCCAGTGCGACAATCTTCGGTGGACTGGGAACATGTCTGTACTCTTCAAAGTCGATCGCGAACTGAAGAAATGCCAGTAAGCTGTATAATGGCAGTTTTTTTTTTCAACTTTGGTGCATATCTCAGGCATTTGGGGGAATTTTGGCACCAAATTTTCAACATGGGGTTATTGGGATCCTCCTCATGAATTCAGCCACTCTCATGGTGTTATTCGGTCCTGAAAGGTGATTTAGTGGTCACTGCATGGAATCATTTTTCCACGCAGTGCCAGTGTTCATGAGGTGGGCTCTCAAAAAGCCTATGTTGCAAATTTGGTGGAAAAAATCCAAAAAAATGACTGTTTTACGAGCGTGCATTGCGCAGTTTCCACGCATGCTCGTACCTTCACGAATTTGTAATATTTTCACTCCAGATTTTCAACATTGGCATTTTTCTACGCCTCCTTATGAACAGTATAGCTGCCATTTTTTACATTGTGACCAAAATGTGTTTTCGCACTTCCAGTGCAAAGTAGCACGGTCACTGTGGGAAATCAGTTTTTGGGACACATTAAGAAAATCACAGTGATACTGTTCATGAGTCGAGATCCTAAAATGCCTATGTTGAAAATTTGGTGATGAAAGTCCATAAAATGACTGTTATGAGCATGCATTGTGCAGTTTCCACGCATGCTCATAACTTCATGAATTTGTAATATTTTCACTCCAGATTTTCAACATTGGCATTTTTCCACACCTCCTTATGAACAGTATAGCTGTCATTTTTCACATTCTGGTAGAAATGTGTGTTTGCACTTCCGGCGCAGAATAGCGCAGTCGCTGTGGGAAATCACTGTTTGGGACACATTAAGAAAATCATAGTGACACTTTTCATGAGCAGAGGACCTAAAATGCCTATGTTGAAAATTTGGTGGCAGAAGTCCATAAAATGACTGTGTTACAAGCGTGTGTTGCGCAGTTTCCATGTATGCTTAAAAGTGTGTAACTTTGTAATATTTTCACTCCAGATATTCAACACTGGCATTTTGCCACACCTCCTTATGAACAGTACAGCTGTCATTTTTCATATCCTGCCCGAAATATGCATTTGCACATCTGGCGAAAAATGGCACAGTCACTGTGGGAAATTAATGTTTCGGACAGATTAAGAAAATCATAGTGACAGTGTTCATGAGCAGAGGTCACAAAATGCCTATGTTGAAAATTTGGTGGAATAATTCCACTAAATGACTGCAGTACAAGCATGTGTTGCACAGTTTCCACGGACGCTCGGAACTTCGAGCATTTTTAATATTTTCACTACAGATTTTCAACATTGCCATCTCTTCACACCTCCCTATGGATGATACAGCTGTCATTCTTCATATCCTGCCTGATCTGTGTTTTCGCACATCTGGTGCAGAATGGCACAGTCACTGTGGGAACTCGAAGTTCGGGACACATTAACAAAATAACACTGCCCCTGTTCATAAAAAGAGGTCCCAAATGCTTTCATGAGGTGGGAGTCACAAAAAGGTCATGTTGAAAATTTGTAGTGCAAATACCAACACGCACCAGGGGTGTTAGGGTTTCTAACCATAACATCACACCCTGTACAGACTGACAGGCATCAGAGGTGTAACTTTGGGTCACCGGCTGTAATGCTCATGCCATCCCACCCCACCCTGAAGCCAGTGACAGGCATTGAGGTGTGCCTTGTACTCTTCAGCCCCAGACTTCACCCCATTCTCCTGTACTGCACCCATTTCAGCATATGTCCTTATGAAATGGGGTGACTTTGAAGCCGAACACCCCAAGCCACACCTCAACACTTGGTGTCTACAGGATAGGGTGAGGTGAAATGCCGTGAGCATTATGGGCAACGACCCACAGGCACATCCCAATGCCTGTCCATCTCTGCAGGGTGGAGGTGCGATTGGCGTGAGTTCAATATTTCACTGCCACTCCTGTTCTGCATCTGTCTAACTACTGTACGTCCAGTGCTAATATCAGCAAGCAAACATTCAGCATTGACAAATGCTTGTTTATTCTAGAGCTAGCATACCTGTTTCAAGTCTTTAAAAAGCAGATGGACAATCGCTGGGCGCATTTAAAATATGCTTGATAAAAAAAATGTTGTAGTGCTTCTATGTTGTTAGACTTCAAAGATTTTATGTTAATGCCCCAGATTTCACATCCATAGAGACTCTGGCTGACAGTTTTAGCTTTGTACACTGTTTTAGTGCTTTAAATGAATTATTTTACAAATTTATATGCAAACAACTTTATTGCCTGTGATGTTTTATTTGCATTTCATTTTCCCGCTGATAAATGTTATTTTCAGGCTAAACATCTGTCAAATACTCCCAGGTATTTATATTCAAAAACCTCTTCAAACTCACGTCCATCAGCATCCTGAGTTTTGTTTTCCCCAATACTGAGTTCAAGATCAATTTGTTCCAATTTAGACATTACTGTACTAAGCCTTATCTTCAAACCAAAGGGGGGGGTCTCAATTAACAGAGTCAAATGTCATGTTTATGTCTCTAAATCAAGCAAACAGCTTTCTCCCTTTTTCTAGTACATGAGTTTCTACAAGGTAATTTAATGTATAAACAAGATGTAACTTGCTATGGCACTTTATAAAGCCACATTGAAAGTTGAATATTAGTGTGTTCTCATCTCCCCAGTTCACTACCCTATGTAGAATTACCCTTGAGTATATTTTCTGTACAGTAGGTAAAAGGGTAATAGACTTGTAGAGGCTGGGAAAGGGGAGCAGGAAGGATGGGAGAGGCTGAGGTGCCACCTTCCAGGTGGGCCCAGCCATAGAGGGACCCTGGAGAGCTGCCCTGGAACCTCCCACCTGGGAATCTTGTTGGGGAGCATCTGAAGTAGGAGAAGAGGGAGACCTGGAGGCCATAACAAAAAGGAGAAGAAAGGCTGCCTATCCCACAGAGAGCTGAGTCTGCCAGTGACAAGGAGGCCCTTCAGCCCAAAGACAAAGCAGGGCGTGACCTAACTACGCGCCCTGGTGATGGCTGAAAAATGGCGACGGAAAGGGCCAGGGAAACAAAGTCGCGGGTGGAGGCAAAGCAGATGGTGGTTTAAAATACAAAATCTTCAGCAGTCAAATTGGTTGACAGCAGGAAATGAACTGAGGAGGATCGGGGCCACCCACACTTCTGTAGGAAGGATGACATCAGACATTGTCATGGTAGTACTGCTTGGCAAAAAGTTTCTATGTGGTCCTAGAGCCTGACAGCTTAGGTTCCATAGGTGTGATCTGATGAAAGAGATATTCTTGAAGAAGATCCCCACTATTCCAGTCTCTGGACAGGACCAGAGAACTAATAATTAAAGTAAAAAGTGGTGTCAATAACATTGACCAAAAGGCGCTGTTATGCTTAAAACTCTCTCCTGGGAGGGCACCAATGCCTGCCACCTTATTCCTCTTTTGTGCCAATATAGCACCTTTAACCTCATTTTTTTGTATAGGAGGCCACTCATTAACAACAGGTTTTAAACCAGGCTCTTAGACTGTGCTATGGATTCAGACTGAACTTTTTAAATATATTCAAATTTTATTGAATTTTAGCAAGACACAGACAAACAAAGATTACGTGCGTAATCAATGTGACATAGGTTAAAGACAATCTGATTTGAATTAATCATATAGGCATTCAACTGATTTAACAATAAAGTGTCAGCTTTACAACCATATTCTCAAGTGCTCATTTCTGCTGAAATTCCTGAATAAATCCTTTACACTTATTTATTTATTTATTTATATGTATTGAAGTTTCAGATAACACCTTTGAAACAAGATCATTTCATAGGTTCCATGTCAGATGAATAATACATATTGGAAAAGTATGAGATGGAGAACAAACGAAACAAGGAATTATACAAAACATTGCAACAGTATACAACTAGAGATGTTCCAATAAATGTAGCATTGTACAATGTATGCCAAGGTGCATATCTGATTAAAACCTGGAATTCAAAGGGTCATATTAGAGGAGGTGGGGTCTTATGAAATTACCCTTTACAGGAAAATGAGAACAGACTCAGCCTAATATCTAATAATCAACAAGGTAAGGGATGGCATCAGCCCAGGGGCCTCATCAGAGGTGAGAAGGGATGGGATAAAGCATTTTAAAGTGAGCAAGGGAGATCAGGAGATATAACAGTGGGGAGGGGTAATAGGGGGAAAGTCATAGAGGGGGTGAGGGGAAAGAGTGGAAGGGATCAAGAGGAAATGAGAAAGGAGATTAGCAACTTAGAACAGTTATTTACATGCTGAGAACAGTTATGCATAAGGTCAGGATAGCATTAGAATAAGTGCTGGTCACAAGAAGGAAGGTTGTTAGAAGCAGTCACAACTGACATCAGCAATTAGCTGTTGCTTAAGTTTAACCTTGAAGGAGCCCAAGGTGGATGCCGAAGTGATGTCGTGGTGCAGTGAGTTCATCCATACCAGGGCACGGTAGGTGAAAGACCTTTGTCCCAGAGAAGTGCGACAGCGGGGTATATTAAAAATCTGGCTAGTAAAGCTTCCGGTGCAATGATGGTTGATAGTGGGGGTAATAAGCTTTTGCACTCCTGGGGGCATTTTGCCTAAGCTTACTTTTTTTGGACAGTAAACATGTTTGGTACATGAGTCTACCTTTGAATTGGAGCCAGTTAGCCTGTGTGTACATGTCGCAGGTATGGGGCAGATGGACTGAGCCGGTAAGGAGCCATCATGCTTTGTTGAGTGCAACTATGATGCAGCAAAGAGTTGTTTCGGTAGCTGGATCCATAGATTGGTAAACTGTAATCAATAAGCGAGACAAGAGAGCTTTGACTGGCCAGGTTAAGAGCCTGTGGGGTCAAACATTGCTTATGCCTATAAAGTAACCTAATGCGGGTGTTAACAGCCTTAGCAATGTTGCCAATGTGATAGACATAGGCCATCATACTGTCAATAGTAATCCCCAGATATTTAAAGAGCTGAACTAGCTCCAGGGGGAGAGCCCTCTTCATTGGTGATAGAAAGAGGGTAAGTTCTGTGCCTATTTTGGGAGCTGGAGTACAGCATAGTTTTAGTCTTGTTGTAATTTATAACTAACTTGTGCTTAAGGAACCATCTTTCTATGACTATGAAATTACTCTGTAGTCTGGATTCAAGAACCTAAGGGTCTAGATCACTGGTAAACAGGACAGCATCGTCATAAAAGGGTGTGACCTTTATGGGAGTAAGGAAGGTTGTTGAGGAAAATGCTAAACAAAAGAGGGCCCAAGATGGACCCTTGAGGAATTCCAGATAGGACAGGTCTGCTATCCGAGAGGGTGTTACCAATCTTCACCTGCTGTGTACGGTTGTGCAGGTAACTTTCAAACCAGGCTATGCTGTCATGAGCTAGGCCAGTGGTGGTAAGCAGTCCTACCAGAAGGGCATGATTCACTGTGTTGAAAGCTTTGGTTAAATCAATGAAAGCAGCACCGACCAGGTGTCCTTGATCTAAGAGTGGCGAATAAAGCCTGTGAACTCCAGAAGAGCGGCAGTAGTACTGTGACCATTTCTGAACCCATGTTGTTGTGGGCATTGTAGCTGATATTTTTCCAAGTATTCTACCAGTTGGTCAGCCACTATACGCTCAAGTGCTTTCAAGAGTGGGGGTAGGATAGAGATAGACCTGTAGTTTCCAGTAACTGTGCAATCCCCAAACTTATGAACTGGTGCCACAGTGGCAGATTTCCATTTCTGAGGGAACTGAGAGTAACTAAGTGACATGTTGATAATATGTGTTAGCGGTGACAGAATTTCATCCAGCCTAAGAGCTACAAACTTAAGATCCAGTGTGTCACCACTAAATCTTGATTTCCCTAATACCTTGAGTAGGTAATTCCTGGCTTCATGGGCTGAGAGGGTTTTGAAGTAGAAAGGAGGATGAGAAGGGTGCTGAGTCTCTTTCCCAGAGTAGTCACTTGTGAGGGAGTGAGAGAAGTAGCCAGGTGGCAGGACACCACTCAGGTCTATGAAGCCATTATTAAAAGTGTTAGCAATAAAGTTTGGGGTCGAGTGAGGGTACACCATCAATGTTAAGCATGATGGGGCAGATCTGAGGTCTCTCCCAGTGACCTCTTTAAAGTTAGCCCCAAATTTTCAGCCATCATTCCAGCTCTGAAGGAGCACTTCCTTATAATATTGATTTTTAGCTGCATGAATAGCCCTCGTGCAGTTGTTTCTAGCTGCTTTGTACCTCTATATGTTGACCTGGTTACAGAGAGACATAGACCTGTTCCATAGATGGTCTCTGGCATTCAGAAGTTCAAGGAGGTCCGGAGAAAACCAGGGATTACAGCGGCCTTTGATTTTACACTTTTTATGTGGGGCATGCCTATCACATATAGCATTGAACTGAAAAATGAATTGGTCAAGGGCAATGTCAACGTTGTTAGCTGTGTAAACCATTGACCAGTCTTGATTACGCAGGTCAGCTTTTAGTGATTCAAGATGCCATGGATGAGTACCCTAGTGGTAATTGTTCTAGTGGGTGGTTTAGAGAATTTGTTCACCCAATGAAACAAGATTGGGGAGTGGTCACTGAAGGCATCTGGGAGTACGGTTGTATCTGATATATGATCAGGGTGGTTAGAGAGCATCCAGTCCAGTAAGGTACCTGTCCCAGTTTTATAGTTGATTTTAGTGGGAGACTCGACTAGCTGGGTGAGGTGAACTGCTGAAACTGCATCTTTGAAAGTGCTTGTGTCAGGAGAGAACCAATTGATACTGAAACCGCCTAACATGATAATTTCCAAATTAAGACTCAGAGAGCCAAAACACTCCAGGAGTGAATGAAAGCAGGAGGCCATCTGTCTGTGAGGAATATAGATTGAAAACACAGTAAAGGTATTTATTGTGTACATCTAGAGGCACTTTTATGGCAAGGGCTTGCATATGGTCATCAGTTTTGGGCAGAGTTAGGACGAGACCTTGAAGGTCGTTTCGAAGGTAGATCGCACAACTGCCCCCACACTTGGAGAGATGATCCTGTCTAAAGACTGTGTAGCCTGGGATGGAAATTGAAGCATCTGCTATTTTTGGAGAAAGCCATGTTTCTACGACTGAGAGGATGTCTGGGTTATGTTGTAAGATCCATGCATTCAGTATGTCCATTTTGGGGAGGAGGCTGCATATATTAAGTGAGGCAATTGTAAGTAACCCAGTAGATGACTATGGGTATGCCATAAGTTGTGGAGGGCCAGGGTTGGGGGAAATATTGCCAGAGACCTGCAGCAACAGTAAGGCCAGTCCACACAGATATTCCTTTAACTGCTTGTTGCTGAGTTTGTGAAGCTTCCTCTGAGTTGAGCGTGCTTTACAGTTGGCTTGTAAGCTGAAGATCCTGGGGAGGAGTGCCAAAGAGGGTAGCCAGCTAGGGCGATGAAATGGCAACCCCCAGTCACCAAGGGAATGCAGATTCCATGGCACAGTAAGAGAGTCACAGCACTGGGATAAGGTGATAGTACCATAAATATATAAATGATTACTATCCAATGTTGGCGAGGTAGATGTTAGAAACTTATCACATGCAAGGTCAGATAGGGTCAATAGAGAGAGCAATATAATGCCTCTAGGAAACAGAGCCGTTATAAAGACATTATGATACCAAGGAACACAGCAGTAAGGGCACACGCAAGGTCCCAAGCACAGTGCAAGGTTAATTATACCGGTGTTTTTTGTTTGTTTGTTTTTTCTTCAAAGTACAATATGCTAAAAATGAGAAACAAGGGAGGGGATAACGGTGATTAGAACAGGAAAAAGGCAGAGGCAAGTTGGACAAGTGGGTTGGAATATTAATAGGAAAAATAAGATGCCTCTAGTGGAAGATCAGTATAAACTGCAAATGGGAAAATGGGAACTAATTTAAAGCACCAACACATAACGAGCCCAACTGCTTGTATGATGACTGCTAGAAAGCTGTTTTTCATTTCAGGAGAATATTATAGTGGTTTTAAGTTATAATTTCCTCCTTCTAGCTAGTGAGTCCCTTCATTAGTCCATACAGAAGCTGAGCAAAATTATATTATACTTTGCTGATTCATGTAAGATAGCAATATCCGAGCTAATTAACAGGTGTTCATAGCAAGGTAAAGCCTATGCCTTTAAGTAACTATAGATAGAGCAAAAGTTAAGAGACAATCAAAGAATTAATAGTAGGAAAAAAGACCAGGTAGAGAAGACAATGGACGGGCCGGGGAAGATCTATGGGATTACGTTCGGACATGTTTTCAGTTGATGCAGAGTTCAGACCAAACTTCTGATTCTGTAGCTCTGTATATAGGCTTCAAATGTTTTAGCCTGTCATCTGTGGATAGTGTGGCATTTACATTACATTTTCTACTGCTTTCTGGACAGCAAATGGCTACAAGTGGCCAGAATGCATATATTTTTCACAAAGTGCCTCCTGTAGTGACGTCCATAAGCAATCTGTAGACATTCTTTTCTACTAACAGTAACTTTTTATATTCTGCCCTCTGATTTTTCAGTATTATTTTACTTACTATACTGTCATTCTTTGTAGAGTGACTGCCTACTGTATTAATCTGCCATTTCAGGTTCCTGCACTCAGAATCAGACCATGGCTTCGACTCTCCCATCTGGCTCCTACTCAGATTTCTGTCTTTTGGTGCCCAGTGGCCTGCCACATATGCCATTTATTCAGAAATTCTGTTATTAACATACTGCCTTGTGTTTCTCCTGGGTTATTACTATTTTCTGTTAGCTTGTTTGTAAACTTAACAGATTTTTCACTAGTAATAATTGTGAATCCAGCTTCTTCTGTATATGTGTGTTCCATTTCATTTTTCTACTATATAGGACACATATATTGTAACTAGCTTCTTCAATAATGTTGCTGCCAATAGGTGCACACTGCAGGTTAAGATAGCACAGTAATGGAAAATGATCATTGTCCCATACTTTTAAGACTATAAGTGGTGCAACCTTTTTATATGTGAATGCACCAAAATGCAAAGATAAAGTTCACTTCATCCATTTTCTGTAGGGGATGTTCTCTTACCTCCCCAATCACCCTAGTATGTTCATTCTAAACTCTTAAACCAAATTTCATCATGTATTTTAATAAATAACTACATTTTTTATTTAAAACTTTATCATGAGACTGTTTATTTGGGATTTGTAAAATGTCATCTAGGTTCCAGTCAGCCATTTTTGCTTCTAACTCTTGTCCAAGTCTGGAATTAAAATCTCCTGCAAGAATAATAATAGTATTTGGAAAGTGACCCCTTAAAGTTTCTACATCATTTTCTATATTTTTCAGTGTCTTCAAAAATTCCCCTAATGCTCTAACGAGGGTATAGATATTAAAAATTGCTAGTGGTTCTTATCCAATTGAAAGAACGTTATACATGTAATTTGAATTACATAAACGTACTTCAAGGCAGTTTGCATTAAGGCCTACATTTACAAATATTGATAACCCTCCCTTATATTTATTGCAGGCATGTGCCAAGGTCTAAATCGGTCTAAAATAACAGATCTTTTACCCTCTTAGGTTTCTTGTAGTAACAGAAGAGTATAATTTGATACATTTTCAACCCATTCTTTATCTTCCAGTTTAGAAATCAAACCAGTAACATTCCAGCTGAAGAGTGAAGCTGCATTTTCCCTTTTAGTTCCGACTAGACCTAGTTAGTAGAACCAGAGAAATTTATAGTACTCTTCCGCTGTAATTTCATCACTGCTTGATGTTTCTAAAACTGTACTTTCTCCCTCACTTAACACCTCACTGTGATTAATGCCTGCTTCCTTTATGTAGTACATCTCCCTCTGATGAAATTTCTTTGGCTTTCATCCCCCTTCAAACTGTGTTCCTGTTCAAAGGGCTTCACAAAAGGTGTTGTACTTGGCTGTGGTATAACTGAACCTGTTTTCCATGCCTGATTTATTGCAATTTTGTTTTGCTACTTTCCTTGCTACTTCAAGTTTCTAGCTCACTCTAATGATAGAATCTAGGGTGATCCAAATGTCCATACAACACTGTCTATAATTAATAAGGAGGTTTCTTTTTTCAATGCTAGTTATGGTAACAGAGACCCATTCTTTGTTTGGCTGAACTTTATATCTATATGCCGATCTGATATAAGCCAATCTAAACTTGCTATTAAGAATTCTTTTTGCCATACTCTAGATTGCCAATTTCAACACAAACTGGTTTTCCATTTTTGAAGTTGGTAAACCTTTAAGATTAAGCGTATATGAAAGACTTCCTTGCTGAATCATCTTCTCCTTCTGCTCATAATCTTTTTTTTCAAATCAAGTTCTGGATTCTGTCTCAGTATATTATTGCTTTTCTTTTTAAATTGTACCCTTTTACTAGATTTACATCTGCTCTTATTAAGTATATGTGGCTTACTTCCCATTATCTCTTTGCTATCTATATATCTTTTTCTTTGCCCTTTGCACTTTCTGCTACTGGGGTTCTTTCTGCATGTTCACTTTTATTTTTTCTATTTTATCCCTTTTCTTTCCAGTAAATATTTTAACCCCTGTAGTAAAATCCACTACTAGTTGTTTTTTCCTTTCATTTAATTATTCAATAAGGGCAACTAGGGCCAGATATTTAAAACTTAGCACAGGGCACAAACTGATTGCGCCATGACTGCACCACATTTGTGCCAGATTGCTATATTCTAAAGGCCAGATAATGCTGGTGCAATGTGTTAGCACCAGTGCTAAAAGATAATGTATGTGTGGTGCTAAGTGAGGGGCAGGGACATGCATACAGTTGCAGAGGTATATTTAAAACTATAGCGCTGGGCAAGGTGTGTTAGCGTGACGTGCAGTGCGATGCAAAGTACCGCCTATGAAAAGGTAGTCTTAACTCCAGGCAAACCAAGGATGGGGGGGCATGGACACAGCAGCAACAGTGAACAAGGCTGTATGCAGCCAGTGAGGAGGCAGCAAGGGTGTATGGCCACCCTGGGCCACTCCATATGCACAGGCACCCAAACTGTGGTATACAATGCTTCAACATTGCTTGGAAGCTAACAATCATGCACATTATATGATGAAGTTAAAACTCCACTTGCAGCACCAAACTGGCTGCGTTGCTGTATGTGAACTGTGTGTTGTTGTACGTTGTATGTATGTATTGTACAGTGCATTATCACATGTAGTGGTTCCAAGTCATTCCTGAATAAGGGCCATGGCCCACTGTGGTTATCTGGTCAACACAGAGATAAATACATATGAAAGTATGAAATAACTGGCAGTGCAGCCATACAGCACATACCTCCAATCCAGACATTGGGGTATACCAACACACTCCAGCACACTCATGCAGCACTGGCAACTGGAGCTTGTTGAGGGGAGGATGCACAGGTGGCCAGGCTGCACCATATAGTGGGTTTTGCCACAAGGCTGGGTCCATATCCACAGTTCACATGTTCCAGTGTCGGGAATACCCCAACACCCGTGTGCATGTCTGATGGTATGTGTCACGCACTGCCGGGCACATACCTCACATCTGTACAGACACCATGGCACACACGGCCAGCCATGTGTATGTTACTGTGAGTATCCCATGCATGTGGCGTAGCATATGTGGGACACAGGACAGCATGACAGTGGTGTCCACTATCAGAGAACGCCTGCCAACTGGTCCTGTCACTATGTGGAGAGCAGCAGTCATTGATGCCTGACACACCATAGTCATTGCTGAATCCCTCACAATACTGGCCACTGTGGAATTGTAGCATCTGCTATATACTGTAGCAGGGACTACAATATGTTCAACATGGCATGCAGCACCAACATCTGTGGCTGTGGTGCTTGTCCCTTGTGGCACACTAGACTCTGCTACTGTGTACAGACATAGCCTGTAGCTACTGACATGTTTCTCCAGGTTGACCTACAGGTGGTGCTGTGGGGATACCCAGCCTGCGGCTATCAACCTGCTGTTCCAGTCCGATCTACAGGTAGAGCTGTGTGCACCATGCAATAGCACTGGGCAATCCACATGGAACTACATGCAAATCAGGCAATAATGACATGCTAATGTGGCTGTTTGCCCATGGATTGCCTAAGTAGGCTCATTTGCATAGCACTTTTGAATATAGCAAAATTGTGCTCCGGGCAAATGTATAAGCATTGGGCAAATGAGTTTGCCCCATGCAAAACTGGTAAAACCATGGCACAGTTCTGCAGTATTTGGTCTGCACTGTTGTTTGCAGTTTTTGTAAATCCTCTTCTTTGCTAGCAAACACATTGGGTATGTAGTTAACCTTCGTCTTCATAGTTTGCACTGCCTGGTTGCTATATTCAGAGCTGTCTTATTTGCTGGGCTATGTTTGCACTGCACTCAAGGCTGCATTTGCACGCTACATTCAACTGATTTACTGTAGCCCTGGGGCTATTCCTTTGAATATAGTGTGCAAATGGGGCCTGATTCCAAGACAGTTACACCAGGCGTAAACGCAGTACGCCAGTCCTGACAGTGCAAATCACAAGTTATGCCAGCAATTTGCGACGCATGCAATTCCAAAAGAACACTTACACTGCAACCTGCAACTGCTATTACAAACGTGAGTTACGATGCAGTTATGTCAAAGAAAGCCTACACCACTGCGTAATGTGGCTTATGACATGCCTAACACACCAGCACCACAGAACTGCTATTCCAGAACAGGTGACATAATGAACCACACCAGAAGATGGTAACATAAGGTAGAACACAGAAAAGCTGTCCTAACCAGAGCACAGGCCATGGAAACACCCCCACCCCTACAAAGCCAGACTGCAGCATACTAGCATACTCCCAATCAGTAGGCCCCGATTGTGGAATGAATGGCAAACAGTGGAACACCCAAGCAAACATGCTCTAGGAAGCCCAGGACTCAGTGAAATAGGTAGTAGCATGGCCAGACAGGCCTATAGTAAGTGAAATACATGCCTGGTACAACATGTACCATAGCAAGTATCACGACAGCCAAACACAGAATGTGGGACAAGGCATCGCAATGTGGAAGAGAGAAGTGATGGGACGTACAGTAGGGAACAGTACCATGTAATGTGGGACAGCTGAGAGGTATGTACTGCTGACAGTATTGATGAGTTGCAACATGCGTACTGCGTACTGCTACACTGCTATTGTGAGTTACGCCATGTCTTGCGGGCGTAACTTGCGACATGTGTAATTCTGCATTTTCCATCATATCTGGCAATTCTCTTGGAATATGGTGCAGCTCACATGTCGTGGGGTTTTTTGGCATAACTTTACGCACTGGCATACTTTGCGCCCTGCTCTCTCCACTGTCTTGGAATCGGCCCATGGTTCTGAGCTATTTTTGCACACCTTGCAGTGCTAATTTTGCCCTGGGGCTATGTTTTGAATATCTGGCCCCCAACTTCTTTAACCTCTGCAAGTGTTATTTCTGGTACAATTGTGGAGATGTTTTTTATATTCATAGTACCACCTCCAGTCTCACTAATTAGTGACTCTGATGTTACAATATCCTCAGTTACACCTACAGAAGTAACAATACACAAGATTGCCCGACTATCCAAAGCTTTAAGGAGGTTTTAAAAACTTATCTTTTTAGTCTAGCATATAATGATTTTTGAATGCTGTTGTCAAGTCTATTTTAATATTGTTTTAATTATTTATTGTTTTATCTTGCAATGTACAGGGCCTTGGTTTTGGAAAGGCACCTTTTACAAATAAAGATTGATTTGATTTGATTTGAATATCAACCTTATTTGTTTACTTTGCTCACCATACCAATAAAGTATGTAGTAGAACCACCAGTCCTGTTAATTGTGAGTTGCCATATTGTATTTCTTTTTTAAGTTCAATTAATTTATTCACAACCAGATTAATTTTGAATTCTTTCCCTTTAACGTTACTCTTATACTTTTCGCTGTCATCCGTATTTACATTTACATTTACCTCCTCATCAGACCATAAATGTGGAATATCTGGTGGCTTTCTTGTAGGTGGCTCCAAACTTAACTTTTTCATGTAAGGGATTCTAAAGATTTCAAAATCTCTTAAATGTGAGTAATCATTCTGCCGCTCACATATCTGTTTTTCCTTACTATTGTCATTCTGCCCTTTATCACAGTATGGTACATTCTTAACATGCTTTACACTAGAAATAGCATTCATTGACCCCACCTATCACTAGGCTCTGGTTCAGGGTTTACTATTTCAGGATACATATGCTCTGATCTACACAGGTGAGACTGTCATATCTAAGAGTTCAATTAAGGGTTCATCACATATAATAGTTCCATTTGCTAATGGTTCTTCCAAATCCCCAGTTTCTTGTAACAAAGGATTTAATGAAAGGGGTTTCATAGTAATAGAGGATGAGGTAAAATTTGGGACTACAACTGTTTTTTTTAAATGATTTTTCTTCCATCTTAATTTCCGGTGGTTACTTGGGGATTGAAAAAGATTAGTTATTTTTATCTCAGGCACTGTAAACCACATTTTTTGTTTTACCTTTTTGTTTTTGTAACCTTCACATTCTATTTTTTATCTAGTGCCCCTTTCTTTTGTCGACCCATATTTAAAAGAAGAATTTACAATGGAAAATTACCAACTGTAAATTATTATAAAATTATAAAATCACAAAATAAAATACTTTTGTTTATAAAAAAGAATGTTTTCTGATTGTCCACAAATAAGCAAAATTTATACCCCTTCCACTTGAGTAGAGCTGCTTAAAATGTTTTTTAGAATTAGATTCTATACAGCAGCTGACAGTTCAAGACATTTGTTACTTCCATCTAATTCAGTATCTTCAGGTTAGCACTGCAGCTACACTGTTCGCTGAGCATGAGTGTAAGTATGCTGCCCAACTGGCACAGGCCTCAAGGTGATAATAAATAGAATAATAGATAGGTGAGTATGTATTACAAGGGAGTAATGCCATCAAGAGATTTTGGGGACAAGGAAACCTTGCGAGCGAATCTCAAGAGATTCCTTTATCCCCAGAACCTCGAGAAGTATTACTCCTGGGTGATACACACTCACCTACTTTTTTTTTTTGGTAATATAGGGATTCAATTTTCAAATTTTGTGGCACTTGGTGTGTGACATGACATGAAGCTGACTGGGCATTGCACTGAGGATTTGCTCACTCCCCGGCTCACTCCCTCTGTACTACGCGTGTCTCCCCATCTCTTCTAGTCAATGCCTGTGGTGAATCTTTTGTAGGAAGTCCTACCTTTTCATTACTGCCATTCTTCGTGAATGCAGGATCAACCAGATAGCTCAGAAATGTTAAAAAAAAAAAAATCAGGAGATCGCATAGAATGATTTTCTCTCACTAAGTGAGAGATAGCCGCCATGATTTTAAAACTGTTCTGCCTGCCTACAGACAGCCAACAGCAAATCAGGAGGCGTAGTTTGGAAAAACATCACCATGCATGACTTAGGGACTATAGCAACAAGCCTGCAGTCTCCCAGAGTCTTGCGCATGCACTCTTTAGTTTTTGTGATAATACTATCATTCAGAGCACTGAACAATAGTATTAAGGACTCTAAACGATAGTATTATCAGTCATTAATAATGCTGTTATCATTGGGCTACAGTGTATTACCAGGATCTTTTTGAATGCCTTAAAGTAGTATTATTTGGCTTATCCATACATTACAAAGTGTCTCTCCAATAATGACTGAAAAATTATAAACAAATATACCATAAAGTGCTCTTATAAATAAGTTCCTAACTATCTAAATTCATTACTATATAAACAAGAATATAGAAGTTCAATAAATACACCACACTCCTAACAAAGACAAATCAGTACTTACATTGTGCAAATGTGCTATAGAAATAATATAAGTTACAGACCCAATGTCCTCCAACAAGTAAAGTAACTTGTTTAATGCCAATTAGCACACCTCAACTCAGCTGCTATTTAGAAATGGTGCCTTAAACACAGTACAAGCTGCCAGATTTGATATGTAGCTTTAGCTCAATTTTGGCTAAAAAGGAACTATTGGTACTACTGCAAGTTAGTGACGCTGTATTTTGTACAAAAAATATTATTAGTTCAATGTGAAAAAGAAAGTCTGTGACTCTGTATCCGTGCAGTTCTCTCTCTCAAAGAGTTTACATCTGTGCTGGTCAAAGGGTGATGTCATTGACATCAGCAGAGAAGATGACATTTTTAACGTATGCTGATGTCAATGACATCAATTAATTAAAAGTATTTTTTTATATACGTGTTAAAAACACTCATCACCAGTTAAGTAAAAAGATTTCATAAAATGCCGATTGCACTACATTGCAGCATGTATTGTGCTGTTATGTAATATCGCCTTTTGAGAAACATAGCCGTGGTTTGTACAAAATTTCATATACTCCTACAGCCAATATCCCCCTGCATATATGTACTCTGCACTCAGAGGTCACTGAAGCGCTCCAAGTTTTTTAAAACATTAAAACCTTTATACTTTAATATTCCCTGCCTCATTTCAACTGCATATACTATGGTGCTCTGTCTGGCTCACTTATGTCTTTGCCCAGTAAACTTATAGCTGCCACAGCATGGCTCGCAGCATGCTCTCACACCACAGAATTTCCCAGCCACAGCAGCCACTGGATTTTATCTCAGTCACCTTTTCAGTGGTAACTTTTCTACTTTTGTGGACTCTCTGCTCCAGGTACTCCACTCTCAGCTCATTAACCCCTGCCTTCTAGCTCGCAGCTCCCGGCCCACAACTCTCTGCTCCTCTCCCGAAATCCACCTCCAGCTCTCCAACTCCAACTCTCTCTCTCTCTCTCTCTCTCTCTCTCTCTTGCTCTCTCTCTCTCTCTGTCACATACCAGCTCTCTCTCTCTCTCTCTCTCTCTCTCTCTCTCTCTCAACTCTCCAGATCTTTGGCTCTCCAGATGCTGTTCGAACTGCTACAAAAGAAACAAAACAGACCTCCAAGTGCATGTAAAAATGCACAAATGATCAATAAATTGTACTTCTAAACAAATCCAGGGGCAAGTTTGTGTACCAAATAAATGTACAGTTAAGCATCAAAATGTTCTGCTTTGCTAGCTCCTCGTCTGCTCAGCAATCAACCATCTTGCCCCTGAAAATCTGAATCTAAAGCTTGTGAGTATAGGCTGCCAAGCTAAATAGCACATTCATGTAACACTTGCCATAAATGACGTGTCACAAACTACTGCAAAATGGCTTAATAGCTATAGAACTGTATTGTTCCTTGCAGCCTACTGCAGCACTCTGCATTAATACTGCAAGGCATTATATTGTGTATTGACTGGCTCCACAGCAAATACTACATATAGTGCCTGGGCTTATCCAGTCTCTGTGAACAGGAGTAACATGTCTGTTAGTCATGATCTCCAAATCAAGTAGCAACCTGCTTTTGCAGGAAATATTCTCGTGAATGCATTTTTTTGTGTGCGTAAAAGCAGTGGATATACAAATGCTGACTGCATCAATCTTATTTTCCCTTATGTTTATATTCTTCATTACCAACCAGCTGCCTTTTTGCCAGCTTCCCACTCTGTCACCCACCTTCCCTAGCTACTCATCTGACCTCTGAGTTCCTCATGGCATGCTCCCCTAGGAATATAACTTCCCTGACAGGGTCAGCATCCAGTGAGGAGTGGGGTGCAAGTTTGTGCAGTGCACAGCCTGCAAGGATCTGGACCGCACACTGTCAGGTTGAGTTTTTTCCACCTGTTCTGCCCCTAGTGTGCTAGCATGAAATGTTGCATGTGTACATGAATGTATGCTTTGCATGCAGGCATGTAACATGTCTGGCGGTGACCCTCCACTGACAAGTGCCTCTGTTATGCTGCCAACAGCTTCTGTCAGGTGGCAGATGAACAGCCAAGGACAGATTCCCTCCTTCCCAAAGGAGGACAGTTATCCTGTGGAATGCTCAGCTCTCCTTTCCCCCCATCCAGCTCCGAGCAGCCTGAGTCAATTTCCAAACCCAAGTAGCTGGAGTAGTAAGCAGAAATGCTACCACAGTGCTATCTCCTCAGCCTGAATGCATCAATCTTAACACCCCCCCAAAAAAAGCAGCCTTTCTAGTGATAGCTAAGTTAAAGTCAGTTCATGACTAATTTGTTATTTTAGATAACAAGTGTTCCACATAGTTATAGAAACAAATTATTTTAATAACAATTTAAAAATCTTGAACCAAAGGGTGCAAATCATCCATTTGCTCTCTAGTGAAGGATTAGCCTTGAAATGCAATTTTTTTTTCTAGCTCTTAGCAGTCTTCCTACCTTAGTTCACTTATGGGTCATTTTTATGTTGGCTTGACCGTGCAAGTGCAAGCAACATTTTGCGATAGTAGCACTGTACTAGCACTTTCAAAGGTGTGTCAGTGTTGTGGCGAATCCAGGGGATGTTTTAGCTGGTGTGTCCCTCAGCCGCTAACCAGTGAGCATGCTGTCAGTGACAGCAGTTTCAGAGAGTGCCACCAACTTGAAAGAAATCCACCGCTGCAATGAGAGATAGACTCGTCATTGCAGTGGCAGATCTGACATGCCTCCATTATGTGCCATTCCAGGTGAAACATTTCAATAAACATGGTGGCAGCTCTTACCATCTGCCTCTCACCATCCGTAGAAAGCTGACTTCGGGGTGCCCAATCCTCCTGTTGGCATGCCCCCTCCCCAGTTCAATTTGTTTGCCAATGGGGTGCCCAATCCCCCTCAGCTTCATGCCCCCTCAACACAGACATGCTTCCAACAGGGTTCCCAATCCCTGCCGGCTCCAGTCCACCCCCCCAAAAAAAACAGTGTGCCCAAATGTCTTAGTGTCACCTGTAAAAAAAAAAATAACCAGCCAACATTCGACATTGACAAATGCTTGTTTAAGTTTTGTCCAGCTAGATGAAATTGCTTTAATTGCATATTCATACAAAACAAGTATGATGCAGGGCTGCTTAGTCAAATTTAATAAATGTTGGTGGCCTACTCACAGACACTGAGTTTGAGGACTGACTTTGAAGTGACATTATGAAGCAATTTAGAGAATGGCAAGACACATTTTTGGAGTCACAGGAGAAATGTTCTGGACCACGTTTTAAATATTTCTGTGGGCTCCAAAGAAAGTCACTGAATCCTATAGATGACTGTTGCATCAAACCTCAGTTTCCGATTCCTAGTAATTGCCTTAAGAATGCTTTGTAGAGGGGAAAGCTAAATGGAGGGTTGCAAGTGACTCCCTGTGATGGACACAAGGCTAAAGCCATTGGGGGAAAACTAACCCTGACTTCATAGCCTATCAACATTAGCACTGAGATTCTGCTGTATGGGTAAAAAGTGACATGAAGTTATAAACCATCAAAAGTCAGTCAGTTCCAGAGTAGGGTTTGGAAGATATTTTCTAAAAGCTCAAGGCTGACTTTCCACCATTAACTGACCTACTGCAACCCCATATGGACTCCCTTGGCATGGCAGCAGAAGCTCATAAATAGCATTTGTGAGAGAGCTAGACAAATCACGAAACCCCTTCTGTTTAGCTGGTGGAACCACTGCCATGGGTAATTTAGTGTTAATGGTAGAATCTGAATCCTAAACTCTGTTAGTAGGATCTTCTGAACCCTGCTCTTGCAGTCTGTAAATTTTCATGCCTATGTTTTTATGTTTGCTTCCCAAAAGCTAGCAAACATATTGTGATTGCTGAGATCTGTGAGATTGCTTTGAGAGCTTGGTTGTCCTCTGTCTATCACAGCTTCAAAATCACCAGTCTATGCCCCAGCTCTGCCCTCCCTCTGCCGAACTGCTGCTTTTTCCTTTGAAGTCCTTGGCCAAGCAAGCAAGAGCCCCCATGAGCTCCCAAATGGTTGAACTCTTTCAGCACTGATCTACAGTCCTGTTCTAAGCTCAGGCAATTCAAACCTAACTTTAGGGCACATCTGAAGGCTTCTAACAACAAGTGCAACTGCTGACCCAAACTCCCTCCTGACCTGCTTATCTGACCTCTGTTACATCCCCAGCTCCTCCCGTCTACTGTTAATGTACATCCCCCTCTTCCTTCCTAGATGACTCTCCTCCTCCCCAACTAGTTAGTGCCCCTTATCTGCCTGCCCTATGTCTGTCCTTCCTCTTCCCCCTTAATCTTCCCCCTCCTACCCTTACTACAGGACAAGGCTGACTTAGCTGCATCCTCTGTCTCCACTCTTTCTTTTCTCCTACCCTGCCCCCTTCGTTCTTTCATTTTATTAATTTTCATTCTCCCTGCCTTGATCCCTCCCACTGATACCTTACTCTACTCTTTCTCTACCTACCTTCCTCCCCTTGCATTCTGTATTCTAATTGTAATTACCTAATCTTTTGTGTGTCCCAGTTTGTTATCTCTATAAATCATGTTTTATTGTTCTGTTCTTTATGCAGAACTTTTGTAAATGAGCTTTAGCTCAAAGGTGTACTTCCTAGATCTAAATAAATAAATAAAATAAATAAGCAGAAGGTTAGAAAATGCAAGGTAGGAGTGGGTTTTCTTGTGCAACATGTAGTTCCTACACGCAGTGTTTCCTGTATTGTTTGTTCTATTCATGTGGTGCTGCTTAATGTTTATTTCTCTACCTCCAGGGACTTTAGCCAGGATGCATTTCACTCTGCGACACTTCCATGCTCCTGCCATCTCACCATCACTAAAAGTTTTCATTATGCCCATCAGCATCACTTTTAGCACCCTCTCCTTGCTGCCTGTTTACACATTTAAATCAGCAATGAGTTCTGCCGCAGCGGAAACCAATAGTACTACTGCCACTAAGACCCCAAGCAAGTAATCAGTATACTCAGTGTACACTTGTATTGAAGCCAGTGGTGCGGCACCACAATTTCACTTTAAATGGAACTGCACAGTGTCTGCCATGTTACAGAACCCCAGACTTTTCAACAATAAAATAAAGCAAGTTAAAACACCTAAAAAAGGTGTTTTCATTGCAAAACACCTAATCGGGCGAGGGGGAGTAAGGCTTTTGGGGGTGGGGAGATTCTGGTGATGATGGTTTTCCTTTAAATACTCCCTGCCTGTTTTTGAAGTTCAGGCAGTCCAATATGGCTGTCTTTTACAGAAATACAAACTAGTCTTTTTTTCTTATTTCTGTTTTTACGCCTCTTCCCCTCTGTACCTGATCTCCTTCTAGACCTGCCAAGGCAAGCTGTCTGTCCTCCTTAGGTTTACCGGCATGAGGTACCACCCCTATTGAGCATTGGTTTTCCCCATAAGCAGGGATGAGGTGGAGGAGCTTACCCTCAAGCTTACTGGTTGCATCAGGAGGCAGGCTTAGTGGATCAGGCAGGGGGATCCTGTGGTGACCGGTGGTCTTTCATCATAGGTTCATGGTACGTTTTCCTCTGGTTTCTACCCCTGCTCCTCAGAAGCTGCACAGACGAGGGCTACAGGTGAGCACCTCACTATGTGACATCACATGCAACCACCGTGGCTCCTCCCACCCACTTGGTCATGCTGAGCCCACCACTCCCTGCATCCAGGGGGGTAGTGTGGCAATGGTGAATGAGACCCTCTCTCCCAGAGGAAGAACAGCATCCTCTGGGATACTCAGTCCTCCCCTCCCCCCCAGCTGGCCCCAATGACTTGGGCTCCTTCCCAGTGCCGGGTCACTGGTGTCGCAAGCCGCTCTACCACGGGCCAGCTACAAAATAGTTTTTTGTCAGTTGTTGCTGGCTTCACTCATATGAGCATGTAACCCCCCTTACAAATGGGGGTTCCCAAAAAAGTCTTTCTCGAGCTTGCCTAAATGCTCACTGCCAGGCTGATGTCCTATGTGTCAGCATTTTAAATGTGATTGCCAGAGAGTGCCTTTATAGCCTCTGTGTACTGTCCCTTTAAGAGCTGTCTGATTGCAGTTATATTGAATCTGGAGGGGGTCTGAGTGTTTCCCTGCTCAAGTCCCTCCCGGGCTGCGTGATAGTCGCTCCGTTTCTGCCATCGCTAATTGTGTAGAGGGAGCTCTGTTGAAAGATGTAACTATTTGCTGAAAAATCATTTAGAGTGATAATAATATTGGAGTTTGTTCTAACCTGCTTTCTTTGCAGTGAGGGGTGTTCTGCCTCTCTCCACCATTTTGGTCCCGGACTGCTAAATTGGGCCAATCAGAACTTGTGGACTTTAAAATGAAGCCTGCTTGAAGGGACTGTGTGGAGTACAAGCTTAGGAATTGTAGTTGTGGACTGTTGGCGCCTTTTTGAAACTGAAGGGGAAGCTCTTGCTTTGACTGACATCCGACTCTGACAACCAAACCTTTGGATCTGAAGGAAATCCCCAAGCTGCCTGCTGTTTAGGGCAGATCTAAGTTGGAAGCTGAAGGAGCCAGACCTCGAGACAGTCAAGTGGCTGTTCATTGTAGTTTCATGTGGGAGAACTGTGGTAAGGCCTGAATTGTGGCCTGCAGCCTGCCTATTCCCCTGAGAGATAGAAGAAAACTGCTTTCGGACTAAATCCGAGGTGGTGA
Source organism: Neoceratodus forsteri (assembly GCA_016271365.2). Classification (NCBI taxonomy): domain Eukaryota; kingdom Metazoa; phylum Chordata; order Ceratodontiformes; family Ceratodontidae; genus Neoceratodus; species Neoceratodus forsteri. Next base: position 480,489,716 of record CM028131.1, read on the forward strand.
GACTGAAGTAAGCCACTGAAGTGTAACCAGGCTCAACCTGTAGAAGACTGAAGATTTTGCTGAATGCGATCAGCCTGTCAGGAACTCCAGCTACTTCTGAGCTCCCGGTCTGAGCAGAGACTTTGCGATCTTGAACGGAGAGCAGTTTGCCTGGTATTGTAGAATCCTTTGCATATAAATGTGCTGTTTGTTGATAGTGGGTTGTGCTTTGGTTCCACACTGTGCGAACTGTGTCCTGCTTGGTGGAAGCTGTATCCAGCCCAAACGGACTGAATCTGCGGTTACCTCCTTGCGGTCAGGCCTTGTCACAAGGGTCCTGCCAGACCACCCAACTGCACCGAGAGACGTCATCGACGAGAGACCTGCCTGGGGATCAGCCTCCTGCTCTATGCTCGAACAGGAATGACACCTCGGCGAGACGTGTGGGCCCTGCTTCTCCTGGCTTTTCAGATCAACCTCCTGCAGTCTTGATTGCCTTGCAGCCTGTGTCCAGTTCTGGGTATCATGAGTAACCATCAGGGTAGCTTCCTGCAACAACAGCTTAATCTAAGTATGTCACCTGATTGTCTTGTTTTTCTTTTTCTTACATGAACTGAGCCCTCCAGCTCTGGAATACAAATAGGGTGTATTGTGCATGTTTTATTCCATCACAGGGCCCCAACCAGCTGCGACGCTGGCCTACCCCAGGCAACGATCCTGGCTAGCCCAACTCTTTTTCACCTGGCTACCCAGAGGGTGTGACTGCTTAGGGACTCTGAATGCATGCATAACTGCCTGATTTATAGAGTATTTAAGCCAATTAACCTGATTACGCCGCTCCCCTGTTCAACTCACCTGAATAAATCAGATTTACTTTTTTTCTGCATTCAGTCTGACTGTGGTTCCAGTTTATTCTAAGAGTACTGTGCTGTTGTCCATTGCTGTGCATAACCTTGTTTTACAGTGGGCCCAGGGTTGAGCCTCAGGAACCAGCCCTGATGGTAAGTGCTAACAGTGGGGATACTGGTAAGATGTATTGGGGTATTGTGAAAGTGATCACTGTGTATTGTTCTGGCCACTAGCAGGGAACCTGGGGGGGGTACAGTGTCCCAGAGGGCTGTTTCCAGGCTAGTTTGACCACTCCCAACTCTGACCTCTGGGTGGAGGCACCCATTTCAGAACTCAGGTCCCTTAACCTGCAACTAGCGAAGTAGGCAGGGGTAGTACCCCTTGGGATAGCGCCACCTAAGGGTTACATCTTGGAGGCACCGCTGGGATTAGCATCCTCTAGCGTCCAAAGGAGGGAATTATTCTGATATGTTTAGATTTTGTGAGAAAATGGAGGATCTTGCTATGCCCCAAGCTAAAAATCGCCCCCCCATAAGCTGTTAGTGCACCGAATGATGGGGTGGAGCTAGGCTGAGGGATTAGATCCCTGACAGACCCTCCAGTTATTGGATGTCCCTCTATGGACCACAAATGCTAGTATCATAGAAGCTGTGGAACATATCAAAGGTTTGGGCAAAGCTGAAGTGAAGGGGAGGGATTCAGACCTGTTTGAACAGACTATGGTAGTTTTACTCTCCTGCAGTTTTCCCATAGATCCCGAGAAGGTACCCCCTGTTATTCTGCCAGAAGGGACCCAGAAGGGGTGGAGGGTCATTCACCTGCATAGTGGTCCGGCTACCCCTGGGGGGTCCCCCAGTATAGAGGGGTTTAAGAACAAGCTGCTCAAATTATTAGCATCTGAAGAATGAACCACTCAAGAGCTAGTGAAGGTGTTCCACCTTTCAGAGGAGCACACACCATTACAGTCCCCCAGCCACTTCTCCTGCTTCCCCTAAGAGTTCCACTGTAGTCCCCTCCCCAATAGTTATTCCATCTGTGCATTTGGACTCTTACTGTAAACTCAGACTTTTCTTGGGCACCATCACAGTGCCTACAGGGGAGGATGACCTTGAAACATGGAAGGACTATGCTACCCCCTTGGTACAGGAATGGCAGTGCTCTGAGGGGGAAAAAAGGAAGAGACTCATGGAAAGCTTAAGGGGCCCTGCACTGGAGGCCATCCACTACTTACAAGCCACTAGCCCAGAGGCTACTGTGGCTGAATACCTCTCTGCATTGGAAGAAGTGTTTGGGAGCACTGAGTTGGGGGACAATTTGTTGTGGAAATTCAAGTCTGCCAAGCAATGGAAGAATGAGAAGTTGTCTGTGTTTGTTACCAGAATTGAGGAAAGCTCTGCAGAGGGCCCACAGGAAAGGAGGGGGTGCCGGCTAAGGAACTGAACTGGGTCAGATTGGACCATTTTCTCAAGTCAGCCAGGTACTCCAGTGTGATGATGTTAAAACTTAAGCTGCAAGACAGGAAGGCTAATCCTCCTGAGTACTGTCACCTTATGAAAGAGATTCGCGAGGCAGAGAATGATGAAGAAGGCTGGGAGCCCTATGCCAGGGTTGTTGGTACCTGCCAGACCCCTGAAAGAAGTGACACAGATGAGGCACAGCAGCTGAGAGAGTTAAAGAGTTGACAGATGCAGCCAGAGAATCTGACCTTTATCAGGCACCCCCTGAGACAAAAAGTGGGGGAGGGGTGCATGTTGTTTCTTCAGAAACCCGGACTGAGGGTAACCTATTGGAAGAAGTACGAGAGTTGAGAGCCCTGGTGGGGGACCTACTGCATACCACACAAACCCCCAAACTTGGCGAAAGTCCAGAGGGTCAAGAACGCAAGTCGCAAGTCAAGAAAGAACAGTGAAGTGCCCCTGATGTACCAAAACTGGGAGACGGCCTGCGACCCCCCCAAGAGACCCTAGAGAACCTACATTTTGCTACCAATGTGGGGAGGATGGACACACCCATTTCTATTGTCACTCACCAGAGAATCTGAGGAAAGTCAGTACTAGACTGTTAGCCTTGATTCAACGGAACAACAACCGGCTGCCAGGTGGAGCTGCCCAGAAAAGTTACTCTTTGAGGCCACTGCCAAATCGACACCTAAGTCTGCACCACCTGAATGGTCCAAGGTGGTGGGCCCTTCAATAGAAACAACAGTGAAGGTGAACGGTGTGTCCACTGGGCCATGCTTGACAGTGGGTCTCAAGTGACTATAATGTTTCATGACTGGTATCGGAAGCATCTGCTTGATGTGCCCCTATAGCCCTTGGACAGTTTACATGTCTGGGGATTGAGTGAGAAGTCGTATCTGTACTCCGGGTATATTTGGATCTGGCTGTCTTTTCCTACCTCGGTGGCTGGGGTGGCAGAGAAAGTGGAGACCTTGGCTTTAGTGTGTCTCCCCACTGGACTGTATGATGGGGTTCCCCTGCTAATTGGGACCAACGCTCATACGTTTGGGAGACTGGCACAGCTCTGCTATGAGAAACAGGGGCACCGGACTGGGAGGGCTATAAGAATTCATGCCCTGATTAAGAGGGTCTATGATTCACAGCAGAACCCCAAGGAAGTGGACCAGGGTGAACCGGTAGTGGTCGTGTGGAAGAAGGATCCCGATTCAATGATGTTGGCCGCTAACGCCCAGTGTACCCTTCAAAGGGAGATCCGCCTAAGGAAAGATGTCAAGAATAGAATAGTGATGTTGGATGCGCCAGGTGATGGAAAATTGCCAGAAGGATTATTGGTCAAGTCCAGCATCTTGCCAGCTCATGCTCACACCTATGCAGGGTGAGTGATGGTCCAGATTCACAATGTGCCAGATCGGGAGATCTGGGTCATCAGAGGCAGCATGCTAGCTACTGTACACTGTGCAGACACTGCAGTGTTGCCCTGCAATAAGCACCATGGTACGACAGAGTGACCCCAGACGTATTTGACTTTGGTAACTCCCCGTTGTCAGCTGAATGGAAGACTAGAATTAGCCAGAAAGTTGCCCAGAGAGATCAAGTGTTTTCATTGAAGGAATGGGACGTAGGATGTGTCCAGGGTGTGGAGCGTCACGTATGCCTGCATGATGAATGGCCCCTTCAGGGAAGGTCTCGACGCCTAGCTCCAGTAGACATAGATGGTGTGAGAAGACACCTGCAGGAAATGATTGCAGCTGGTGTGATACAAGAATCCAGAAGCCCATATGCTTCACCCATTGTGGTTGTGCATAAGAAAAATAGGACTGTGAGAATGTGCGTTGATTATTGAACCCTGAACCGGCAGACCATCCCCGATTACTAAACCTTGCCCCGTATACAAGATGCTCTGGATTGTCTAAATGGGAGCAAATGGTTTTTGATGTTGGATCTTCACAGTGAATACTACCAGATTCCAATGACCCCAGAGGACCGTGAGAAGACAGCTTTCATTCGTCCCTTATGATTTTATGAATTTCTAAGAATGCCACAGGGGATATCGGGTGCCCCAGTCACCTTTCAGCGACTGATGAAACGTGTGGTGGGAGATAAGAATTTGCTGGAATGCCTGCTATATTTGGACAATGCCATTGTGTTTGGGAGCACCTTAGAGGAGCATGAGAACTGACTGTTTAAAGTCCTAGACAGACTGGAAGATTTTGGCTTTAAGTTGTCCATTGACAAATGCCAGTTTTTTCAGACCTCCGTGAAGTATGTGGGGCACATAGTATCCACAGAGGGGATAGAGACTGATCCTAGTAAAGTTGAGGCTTTAACCACTTGGCCCCAGCCCCACAATCTGAAAGAACTGCAATGCTTCCTGGGGTTCTGTGGCTACTACTGCAGGTTCATAAGAGACTACTCCAAGGTGATTCGGCCACTCTTGAATCTCACCCAGGGTTACCCTCCCACCAATCGTAAATACAAGAAAGGGGCCACCCAAGACCAGAAAGAGTATATTTCCATCCAGGTGAACTTTTCAGGCCCCGCTGGATGCCTGACTGTGAAGCAGCCTTCCATGAAATCATATACCAGCTCACCAATGCCCCCATCCTCGCCTATGCTGATCTCACCAAACCCTATGTGCTGCACACTGATGCTAGTCTACAGGGTTTGGGAGCTGTGCTGTATCAAAACCATGAGGATGGGTTGAGGCCAGTGGCTTTCGCTAGTAGGAGTCTGACCCCATCCGAGCAAAACTACACTGTGCATAAGTTGGAGTTCCTGGCACTAAAGTGGGCCATCGTTGACCAGTTCCACGAATACCTCTATGGGGCAAAGATATTGGTGAAGACAGACAATAACCCATTGACCTAGGTGCAGACTTCAGCTAAGTTAGACGCCACAGGGCATCGGTGGCTTTCTGCATTATCTACCTATGATTATGTTGTAGAATACAGGTCGGGCCTGAATCATATTGATGCTGATGCCCTATCCTGAAGGCCTCCTTCGAAGAATGACTGGGTCAGGTTGTCTGAACCTGACATTCGAGCATTGTGACAAAAGTTTGACAGAGATGAACAGATGTCTACAGACACAGTGGACTGCTTAGTAGATTGTTTGTGCCCTTCCGATACCTATATACCAGCTGTGTACTGTCACTTCTCTGCTCTAAATATTAGCGTACTACCTCAATTCGACAATGACAGCATACGGTGGGCTCAATCCCAAGATCCTATTATTCAGTCAGCCATTGATGCCCTCCATACAGGGAAAGATGTGCGTTCCTCTGATTTGCGAACTGCTCTGCTGTTTAAAGAAGACCCCAGGTTGAAGCTGCTTAATCAGTTGTTGTATAGAGAGACAGCAGATCGGGGTGGCCAATTAGACAAGCAACAATTGGTCCTGCTCACAGCCTTCAAAGAGTCGGTGCTGAGGTCCCTCCACAATCATATGGGCCACCTCGGTATCGACTGAACCCTTGACCTCATAGAATCTCGATTCTACTGGCCCAAGATGGGGGCCTATGTGAGGACTTGTGGTTGCTGCCTGCAGAGAAAAGCCCTGCCTCAGAGGGCTGCCCTCCTTGTCAACTTTACTACCAGCACCCCAATGGAACTAGTTTGCATAGACTTCTTGAGTTTAGAGCCTGATCAGTGAAACATTGGTAATTTGTTAGTGGTTACGGATCATTTCACATGGTATGCACAAGCTTTTCCCACCAAAGATCAAAAGGAATCTACCGTGACCAAGGTGCTAGTGGAAAATTTCTTCATCCACTATAGTGTCTCCCCATGAATTCATTCTGATCAAGGCAGAGACTTTGAGAGTTGGTTAATCAAAGAAATACTCTCCCTATGGGAGGTGCGAAAGTCAAGAACCACCCCTTATCACCCGCAGGGAGACCCTCAACCAGAACACTTTAACTGCACCCTGCTAGACACGCTAGGCACCCTCCACCCAAATGACAAGCATAAATGGAGCCAGCAGATTAGCACCTTGGTACACGCCTACAATTACTGGGTTCTCTCCCTACCACCTCAATGTTCGGGAGAGAGGCCTGGCTGCCTGTGGATGTCTATTTTGGAGTCTCTCCAGATGGGGTCTGAGCCAAAAATTACCTGCAATATGTACAAAAACTGAAAGCTCAATTGAATCATGCCTATCAACTGGCCCTGACAATGGCCAGCAAAAGAAATCTAGCCAACAAAGAGAGGCACGATAAAAGAGTAAAGGCTCAAGAACTTTGACCTGGAGACCGGGTGTTGTTGCGAAATTTGGGACTGCATGGTAAACATAAAATTGCTGACTGATGGCACCATCTTCCCCATGTAGTAGTAGTAGGAAAGTTGGATGATTTACCAGTGTACAAGGTGTGCCCTGAGAACAACTCCAAAGCCGTCAAGACCATGCACCATAACCATTTGCTACCTATCAGTCAAGTCATGATTGAGGCCAAATCCCCAGATATTGCTCCCCCTGGACCAGTGACTTATGCTGCTGCCAGAAGGAGACAGAGTCGACCTACCCCAGTGGTCACAGATTCAAGGTTTTCTCACAGCAGGCCCAGAATGATAATGACTGTTAGTCCACTTCTGACGAAAGTGAATACGACCATGCCTATTACCTCTCTTATGAACTGAGCCAGCTGTTTTGAGGTAACCCTCTGATAAATTGTGGGGATGAAGCTGGGCCTTCTGGACTGCCTAACCCCCAGCTTCATCCTTGGAGCCAATGCTCCCTGAAAGTGAAATGCAAAGTATCACGTCTGAAGATGTTGAGTCTCTGGGAATGGTGGAACTGTATGATCTGCCTGAGGAGGGGGCTGATGATATGAGTCATTCTGGTGACATGCCAGAACTAGAAGAATGCCATAAGAGTGGTGATAATCCCCCGCCAGTGCCAAAGTGTCTTCAAAATGAGCAAAGTGTTGTAGAAACAGAGCCTATAGAGCAAGGAGCTGACAGTGCTCCAAGTTTGGACATTTCTGCCAGTCAGAGGCACCCCTCACAAGTATTGAATGTCCCAGGACCAGTGGTGAGAGTACAGAGAATGTGATTGTTGCCCCTAGATGGACTGGCCAAGCTGTCAAGTCTGTAGTATGATTTAGTTATGATTCCTCTGGGAGGCCAGTGGAGTTGCCTTTCAATGTGGCCCACAAAGGGGTATATATTTCTCAGAGCTCACTGCCCAAACTGAGTCTAAGTAATAATTCCAGGTTAATTGTCCTACCTTCTAGGTATGGTGCCCCTGCTCCATCTAGTCCCAGGTTAGCTGATATGGAAGGGCCCTCTCTCACATTGTTCAATGTACAAGAAGTTATTACATGAGTCTGATAGTAATGTGTAAATTACCTCTATGGAATATGCATGAAGTAATTCCGAATGAATATAATATTGTGAAATGTAGAGAATATGTATAGTAAAGGTATGTTGACTGATGCCTCAAATGTTACTTGCCTGACATGCTAATGGTATAGATATATAGTGTAGTTTGCATTTGCAATTATTGTGATGGTACCAACTTGATGTGGACGCCAAGATTTCTCCAGGCAGGGAAGGGTGCAACCCCCCTACAAATAGGGGTTCCCAAAAAGTTTTCCTCAAGCTTGCCTAAATGCTCACTGCCAGGCTGGTGTCCTGCATTTTAGCAGTTTAAATGTGATTGTTAGAGAGTGCCTTTATAGCCTCTGTGTACTGTCCCTTTAAGAGCTGTCTGATTGCAGTTATATTCGATCCGGAGGGGGTCTGAGTGTTTACCTGCTCAAGACCAACCCGGGCTGCCTGATAGTCACTCTGTTTCTGCCATCGCTAATTGTGCAGAGGGAGCTCTGTTGAAAGATGTGACTATTTGCTGAAAAATCATTTAGAGTGATAATAATATTGGAGTTTGTTCTAACCTGCTTTCTTTGCAGTGAGGGGTGTTCTGCCTATCTCCTCCATTTTGGTCCCAGACTGCCGAATTGGGCCAATCAGTACTTGGGGACTCTAAAATGGAGCCTGCTTGAAGGTGCTGTGTGGAGTACAAGCTTGGGAATAGTAGTTTTAGACTGTTGGTGCGTTTTTTGCAACTGAAGGGGGAGCTCTTGCTTTGACTGACAACCGAATCAGCCAACCGAACCATTGGATCTGAAGGAAATCCCCAAGCTGTCTGCTCCTTGGGGGAAGATCTAAGTTGGAAGCTGAAGGAGCCAGACCTCAAGACAGTCAAGCGGCCGTTTGGCATAGTTTTGCGCGGGAGAACTGTGGTAAGGCCTGAATTGTGGCCTGCAAGCCTGCCTATTCCCCTGAGAGGGAGAAAAATTGCTTTTGGACTAAATCCGAGGTGGTGAGACTGAAGTAAGCCACTGCAGTGTAACCAGGCTCAACCTGTAGAACACCGAAGATTTTGCTGAATGCGATTGGCCTGTCAGGAACTCCAGCTACTTCTGAGCTCCCGGTCTGGGCAGAGACTTTGCAGTCATGACTGGAGAGCAGTTTGCCTGGTATTGTGGAATCCTTTGTGTATAAATGTGCTGTTTGTAGATAGTGGGTTGTGCTTTGGTTGCACACTGTGCGAACTGTGTCCTGCTTGGTGAAAGCTGTATCCAGCCCAAACGGACTGAATCCTCGGTTACCCCCTTGTGGTTGGACCTTGTCATGAGGGTCCTGCCAGACCACCCAACTGCACAGAGAGAAGTCATCGACAAGAGACTTGCCTGGGGATCAGCCCCCTGCTCCATGCTTGAACAGGAACGGTGCCTCAGCGAGAAATGTGGGCCCTGCTTCTCCTGGCTTTTATCAACCACCTGCAGTCTCGATTGCCGTGCAGCCTGTGTCCAGTTCTGGGTATCATGAGTAACCATCAGGGTAGCTCCCTGTAACAACAGCTTAATCTAAGTATGTCACCTGATTGTCTTGTTGTTCTTTTTCTTACACGAACTGAGCCCTCCAGCTCTGGAATACAAATAGGGTGTATTGTGCATGTTGTTTTATTCCATCACAGGGCCCCAACCAGCTGCGACGCTGGCCTACCCCGGGCAACAGTCCTGGCTAGCCCAACTCTTCTTCACCTGGGTACCCAGAGGTTGTGACTGCTTAGGGACTCTGAATGCATGCATAACTGCCTGATTTATAGAGTATTTAAGCCAATTAACCTGATTACGCCGCTCCGCTGTTCAACTCCCCTGAATAAATCAGATTTACTTTTTCCTGCATTCAATCTGACTGTGGTTCCAGTTTATGCTAAGAGTACCGTGTTGTTGTCCATTGCAGTGCATAACCTTGTTTTACAAGGGGTCCTCAGGGTCGAGCCTCAGGAACCAGCACTGGTGGTAAGTGCTAACAGTGGGGATACTGGTAAGGTGTATCAGGGGTATTGTGAAAGTGATCACTGTGTATTGTTCTGGCCAGTAGCAGGGAATGGGGGGGGTTACAGTGTCCTGGTGGGCTGTGCCAGGCTAGTTTGGCTACTACCAACCCTGACCTCTGGGTGGAGGCACCCATTTCAGAACTCTGGCCCCTTAACCTGCCACTAGCCAAGCAGGCAGGGGTAGTAGCCCTTTGGATAGTGCCACCTAGGGGTTACAAGCAGATGCTGTAAAAATAACTGCACATTTGTGTAGGAAAAAGATATGCCTTTTTAGTAAATGAATGGCAATATATAAAGTCCATTTTATTTATTGATTGCACTTTCGGAATTATAACTTTTGAGTCAACGACTCCTTTACAAAAGCTCCACATCAGAGGCAGAACAATTAACAGAGGTTACAAAGTATACAGAGGTAAACACAATACTAAATTACAAGGATTGCACAATAAAAAGATACAAGAATGCAAAAATACAAGATACATGGCATGCAAAATACAGAGATGCAAACATAAGGTACTGTAGCAGTCACTAGAACATACAAAGGTAGTGATATAGAGTAGGGCCCCCGCTGAGGGAGAGACCGCCAATTGAAGTGTTGGGAAAAAATAGGGTAGGCAGACGTGCAGTCCAGGGAGACCTTGTCAGAGTTGGGGGGGGTGGTAAGAGCAAGGGAATGAAGGGGACGAAAATGTGAAACAGTCAGAGGCGACCTTGTCCTGGCCAGTTTGAGCACTGGGGGGATGAGTGAGCCGCCAGAGTAGAAGGGAGAGGTGAGGGCTAGACACCATCACAATGTCCCCTGGCCAGGAGATGTAAGCCGATGCTGTCTGTATTGACAGCTGATCTCTGACGAGTATCACTACCAGCAGTTCTGTGCAATTTTTTCAGTCCTTACTAACAAATGTAAAGCTATATTTAATTTGAAATACTGATTTCAGAGCAAGTATTACTGCTGGCAGTTACTACCGCTGGCAGTTTTGTGCTGTTCTGTGCGATTATTTAAATGAAAAACCTTATTCGCAATAGCTGCTGCTGTCCTTAGTGATCATTTAGCTGATCATTTCATAGGATTCCATCACTGGGGTCAGTGGGGTCAGTGGGGTCAGACCAAGGATTACTCATTCAGTAGCTGTGCTGCAGTACCTGTCAAAATGCAATCCTCGAGCAATGTGTTGTGTTTAACAGCGCTGTGTAAAGTTTATCATTTACACTGAGTGTTCCACTACTGTATTTTTCATTATTTCCAGCCTTATTCCCCTAAAGCTGGTTTGTGGGTTCTAATGGGTTCTGGTGTAGTCAATAGAAACTGCTGTTCAGTATGTGACGACTGCATCAGTTTTATAAAGTACAGTACTTACAGCACATAGTGGTTTGCCAGAGCTAAAAGCAGTGCTGATACCGCATGTTTTAAGTTGAGAAAGAGTTTATCAAATAAAGATTAATACAATGGGCTGGATATTCAAACTGCGCCATTCTGCGGCGCAAGCCTTTGCGCTGCTCAAAAAAGTTGCGCTGGGGTGTGGCCCGGGTGATATTCCAGCGGAGATTGCGCTAATGAGCAACTCCTTTGAATATCACCCCCCGGCCACAGCCACTGTGCATGGCACACTGGAACTTGCGCCACCGCAAGTGGTCAGAGTGGAGCATTCAAGATGCAGTGGCGCAAGTTCCATTGCGCCATGCGCAACTTTCTGATATTCAAAAGGTGACATGCAAATGGGGCCATAATTCATGCAAGGCGGGGGGGCCATTTGCATCTACTTATGGCCCCATTTGCATGCCATTAGCATGCAGGTGCGCCGATCCCCGACAACTTCGCCTGGCGCCCTGCCGGAAGCGGCCGTCGAGACCAGCGTCCCCGCAGCCCGATCGCGGGCATGAAATCGTCTCCCCCGACGCTGGCGATCGCAGGCGCCAACTGTACTGAATCCCCTCACTGGCGATCGCAGGTATACTACTGCTGAACCCCCACTGGCCCGATCGCGGGCATAACTGTCTGAAACCCCCGACTGGCCGATCGCGAGCATAACTGTACTGAAACCCCCCACTGGCCCGATCGCGGGCATAACTGTACTGACCCCCTGACTGGCCCGATCGCGGGCGTAAGATCAACCCCAAAGACCAGATATCCCTAGTGGTCCAGTGGACATGACCCGATCGCGGGCATAAGGTCAACCCCTCAAGTCCAATTTCCCTGGTGATCTGGTGGCCCCACCCCCACCCATGGAGCCCCACCACCCGCTCCCTCCCCGTCCAGCGGCGGGCGGCAGCACCCACCCACCTGCTGCCCCACCGCCCGCTGACTGACTGCTGGTAGGGCTGACATCCATTAGAATTCATTCCAAATCTGGACTGCCTTGTAGCGGTATGGGCTGCCGCCCATTGGCTCTTGCTCTGAACCAATGGACGTGCAGCCCTACCAACACATCAGTCAGCGGGCGGTGGGGCGGCAGGTGGGTGGGTGCTGCCGCCCTGCTGGCGAAGGGCGAGGAGGCTCTGTGGGAGGGGGTGGGGACCACTAGATCACCAGGAAATTGGGCTTGGGGTTGACCTTATGCCCACGATCGAGACATGCGGTCCACTGGACCACCAGGGATATTGGTCTTTGGGGTTGATCTTATGCCCGTGATCGCCAGTCGAGGGGGTCACTGTTATGCCTGCGATCGAGCCAGTGGGGAGGTTTCAGTACAGCAGTGCCCCGCGATCGGGCCAGTGGGGAGGAGATCTTCCCGTGATCGGGCTGCGGGGGTACAGGAACAAGTGAGGACCACCCACAGGTGGCAGCAGCTGTGTTGCGCCTGCAATGCAGCAGCTCACCTGTGGGTGGCCCTACTTACTCCCTTTTTTTTTGGCTCAAAGTTTTGCAGGCGCGGGTTGGGGTTGCCTGCACAACTGCACAGCCCGCTGAATTGGTCCACAGACCGAGGACCAGGAGGTCGAGAGCGGCTCTTCCTTGAAGCCCTCCCCCACAGCAAGGTCGCGGGCAGTCGCAAGGGACCGAGTTCGAGTCCCCACACAAGTGCTCCTCAGCAGAACCGAGGACCAGGAGGTCGAGAGCGGCTCTTCCTTGAAGCCCTCCCCCACAGCAAGGTCGCAGGCAGTCGCAGGGACCGAGTTCGAGTCCACACAAGCGCTCCTCAGCAGAACCGAGGACCAGGAGGTCGAGAGCGGCTCTTCCTTGAAGCCTTCCCCCACAGCAAGGTCGCGGGCAGTCGCAAGGGACCGAGTTCGAGTCCCCACACAAGCGCTCCTCAGCAGAACCGAGGACCAGGAGGTCGAGAGCGGCTCTTCCTTGAAGCCCTCCCCCACAGCAAGGTCACGGGCAGTCGCAAGGGACCGAGTTCGAGTCCCCACACAAGTGCTCCTCAGCAGAACCGAGGACCAGGAGGTCGAGAGCGGCTCTACCTTGAAGCTCTCCCCCACAGCAAGGTCGCAGGCAGTCGCAAGGGACCGAGTTCGAGTCCCCACACAAGCGCTCCTCAGCAGAACCGAGGACCAGGAGGTCGAGAGTGGCTCTTCCTTGAAGCCCTCCCCCACAGCAAGGTCGCGGGCAGTCGCAAGGGACCGAGTTCAAGTCCCCACACAAGCGCTCCTCAGCAGAACCGAGGACCAGGAGGTCGAGAGCGGCTCTTCCTTGAAGCCTTCCCCCACAGCAAGGTCGGTGGTCGCAGCGGACCGGTTCGGTCCCCACACAAGCGGCCTCAGCAGAGTAAGTTATCCACGGCAGGCAGCTCCTGTTTTGCTCAGATTTGGGACACTGCAGTCGGATTTTACAGAACTTAATCTGGATTCCCTCACTCAAAGCCGGACTGATAAATTTGTCCAGAGGGCTCGCTGACTTGAATGTGCACTGTGTTTGTGTAACTGTAGTCCACCATTTTAAATTGCTTGCTGTATTGTAACCTGCCTGAATCGGTAGCGCCGTTTCTGGCGCCAAACTGCTTTATTTTAAACGGTCCAGTTACTTGCAGTCCAGAGCGCTCTTACCTTCAGGTGCCTCATTTAAATTCCCAATTCCCACAAAGATTAGTCCTGGCTAAAGCCACAGTATATGCAGCTGAAATTTATTGAATTCCCACAAAGAAAAAAATAAATAAATAAAATAAATTTATATTAGCTTGGGGTTAAGCTGAATCCAAGTCTGCTCAGTAAGCCCAGTCCATGAGAAACGCCCTGTGGTCTGTGGTATTTAATCAGCTTACTTACCCTTTCTCTCTTGTCCACAGACCGAGGACCAGGAGGTCGAGAGCGGCTCTTCCTTGAAGCCCTCCCCCACAGCAAGGTCGCGGGCAGTCGCAAGGGACCGAGTACGAGTCCCCACACAAGCTGCCTCTCAGCAGAGTAGTTATCCACGGCAGGCAGCTCCTTGTTTTGCCTTAAGTAGATTGATAAGCCCTGCTGGGCGCTGCACGCTGCTCCCACTGCCCCCACCCTTGGTCAACTCTCACATTTATAGGCTGCATCACGTGAGCGCAAAACCAATCAGCTCACTTTTCCATTTGCTCGTTATATCAACTGAACAGTAGGGGGCTCAAGCTCACATACAGAGAAAGTAAGACTAAAACAAAACTACAACCATGTTAAGCAACCAAACCATACTTAATCTAATAATAATATGTTAACTTTGGTCTCATACAGATCCTCTCTATCCATCCAAGAAACAACCTCCCAAACACAGGCCTTATGAACCCACATCCCTTCCCTAACATAACCTTGAACCTCAGCTATACCACGATTGACGAGGAAGGCAGCCCAAGCTCCACTACCCTATGCAAATCAACTCAGTTTTTCAACATGCTCCTTTACATGTTCTAAAAGCTCTAGTCATCCAGGCTCTCCCCATGCCATGTATAGCTCAAAATAAAGTTCCAATTACAAGCAACAAAACAGACTCTCAAAACGGCTCCAGCTAACCATACTCAGGCATGCGCTCTTGTTACTTTACTATTGGCTGGGGACATACACCCAACCCAGGGCCGTCCCAGCTAATACTGCAAAAACAAGCTATCTTGGTCTGAAGCTGGCTTCCATGAACATACGTAGCCTACCAAAAGCTACCACTTCTCCAAGGGTGGGTAGCACAACATTCTCCGACATCATTGCCTATCTGAAACATGGTTAACTACTGTATCCCAGACTCCGCAGTTGCATTAAATGACTACACTATATTTAGAGATGATAGGGTTGAAAAGAGGGGAGGGGGAGCGCTATCTACATCAGAGCAAAATTTAAGCCACTACTAATCCCTTTGCCTAAACCAAAACTCGGGGCCCAAGCAGTCACCATCAAGATTACAATTGGTTCTCATGGAAACCATTGTATATAATGTCTGTTTATATACCCAACAACCAGAGTGAAGCATTCGATTCCATCCTGGCTAACATAGCTATGCTCCCTCAAATAGTGACCTCGTAATAATGGGTGACTTCAATATAAATTGGTTATCAAAGGTGCTGATCCCTTTAAAGAGCAGCAACGCCCACAATCTGACTCAGGTTGTACTAACCCCACACGTCGGACCCAAGAACAGGCGCAAATACACCCTTGATCTCATCCTGACGTACTCCCCAAACACCTATCTGACATCAAAGTTCTCCCAGATGTCCTTAGTGACCACTCTCCTCTCTCCTGTACCTGGTCCAACAGGAGCCCTCACACACGTCCTAAATTATCCTACCAAAGACACCTCAAACAGGGAGCAATATCCAAGATTATCCACAGCCTATCCTCCAGTGACTGGTCCCAGGTCACACCGCCACATCCATCGATGGAGCCCTCACCTCCTTCATAAACATTTTCAACTCAGCCTGTGACAAACATGCCCTGCCAAAAAGTTTATAAAAGCTAGGATACGCGTGGATAACAAACCCTACTTGACCAGATGTCACATAGAGATAACCTCTGGTATAAAGCCCTTGACTCCAGAGACCCTCAAGACAGGCAGCACTACAGGGAGGCCAGAAATAAGTGTACCGAGCGCCATTCGACAAGCTAAGACAAACCACTACAAACAAGCCCTAACGGAATCCTGGGGTGTGGGGAACAAGTTCTGGAGAAACATCAAAGAACTAAGTGGGAAATCTGTTAGCCAGCCACCCACACAAATAACTCATAATGGCACCCCCTCACAAGACCCCATCATCATAGCCAATACACTGAATAATTCCTTCTCTGACCTCAGCCACGTACTCCCTCCAAACTTCTTTAGCCCTCCCACCTCGTCACCACAAAACCCGCCCACAAGTCCAGCAGTCCACCTTTCGGTTTAAATCTATCTCATGCATTAAAACCAACAACTATATTACACAGGCCTTAAAAGATAACTGATACAGCAGTGATAGCTAGACCTCAAAATCCTGGAACTAACACTAGATGTTACTATCCCTCACCTGACCAAACTTTTAACCTATCTCTTCGCTTAGGGCAATTCCCAACTCTCTGGAAAAGGGGTATCATCACTCCTTTACTGAAAAAGGGAGACCCAACTGACCCCGGTAACTATAGACCTATCACGATTCTTCCCCCTCTCTCAAAAGCCCTCGAAAGAATAGTGGCTGACCAACTCACCGATTACCTGACAAACCACTCGCTACTCTGCCAAGAACAACATGGCTTCAGAACAGGTCATAGCACTACCACGGCTCTCCTCACGCTTACGTCATATTTACAGGAAGCTCATGCAGGGTGACCTAGCAGGGGCAATTTCATAGATCTAACTAAAGCTTGATACTGTCAACCACGATTTACTTTACAGCAACTCCATCACTCAGCGTAGGTCCAGACGCCATACACTGGTTCAAGAATTACCTTACAGACCGGACACAAGAAGTAAAAATAAATACCACTCTATCTTCTAAACTTTCAGTTAAGTCGGTGTACCACAAGGATCAATTCTAGGCCCCTCCTTTTCACCCTATTCCTGAATGCAATCCCTAGTGCCTGCAACTGCAAGCTCCTGCTGTATGCAGATGATGCAGTAATCTTTGGAAAGACTCCACTCTGAATGCTCTTCAGCATAAGCTACAAACTAATTTCCATGAAATAGAACACTGGTTAGCAAACCAACGACTAGTACTAAACCTCAGCAAAACAAAATCCATGGTCTTTGACACAGACAAAGTCACCACTTTAGTTCGCAACTAAACATTACCAACCATCAGGGTAACTTAATTGACCAAATATCACATTTCAAATACCTGGGTATCACACTAGACATATCATTAACCTATCACAGGCACATAGACCAACTGTCAGCCTCAGTAAATGCCAGACTAGGGACCCTGTTCAGACATAGACAATGCTTCCGCTTGCACGCCTTTGGCTGGCAGTGAATAGCTCGGTTCTATCTCTGGTAGATTATGGAATAACAATATATGGATCAGCTGACCCCACAGCAATAAAAAGAATCAACCTGGCTCTAAACAAAGCTAGCCGTCTGGTAACGGATAGTGACAAGCAAACCCATACCTGCGAGCTCTACAAAAAAGCTAACTGGCTGACTTTCGCAGGCAGGCTAAATTACCACACCTGCCTCCAGGCCAAAAAAATCCAATTGGGCTTTGCTCCCATTGGACTCCACCCACTAATAAAACTTAACACTCACAGGATTACTCCAAGACATACAGCTAAAACACGATACACAATCCCCCAAAGAAGGACCTCGCAGGGCCAGAGGTCTTTTTCTTATCGAGCTCCCATCTGGCTCAATGAACTACCCCCATCCATAGCACAAGCCACAAGCATTAGTCAATTCAAAACCAGCATCAAGATTTACCTACTAGAATCAGAAACATGCTGTTGCACCTAAGCACACTTCGCCACAAAACTGCAGGTTTGCTATCCAACCTAAGACAAGGTCTTTGACTGCAAAATGTGCATAGCGTCTGGAAATTAATCTAGTTTTTCTTTGTTTATCCCTCCAGTGACAAGGTCTTTTGATTGCAAAATGTAAAATGCTTCTACTAAGTTATCGATTCATTGTTCATCAACCTGAAGACGAGGTCTTCAACCACAACATGTACAATGCTTCTGCAAAGTATTCTAGTTCATAAATTGTGTAATATCATTCAAACCTGGGCAGCAAAAGCAATCCCAAACTGTAATCTACCCAAGCTTGGATTAATGTCTCCTGTCTTCCTGTTATCTCCTTGGTACCTTTTTACTACTTATTTGTTGTCATTGTCTTTTTGCCCTGACGTGGAGCCTTTGCAAAGGAGTCTCTGACTCAAAGGTTGTAATTCCGAAACTTTTAAATAAATAAAATATCAGGCTGTGCAGTTTATGCATGGTTCCTCCCCACCCGGTTGAGCATGCCTTCATTAGCATTGCGCTGTTGCTCAGCATGACTTGGGGGGCGCAACTGCCTCCTGCTGAACATCGCAGAATGGCGCAATTTCAGACTTGCGCAGGTGCAACCCTATTGCGCATGGCGCAACCCTTTTG
The DNA here is from genome assembly GCA_016271365.2 of Neoceratodus forsteri. NCBI lineage: Eukaryota > Metazoa > Chordata > Ceratodontiformes > Ceratodontidae > Neoceratodus > Neoceratodus forsteri. The sequence goes on from CM028131.1 coordinate 480,507,787, forward strand.
AATATCCAGCCCAATATGTACAGTGCTGGCTCAGTGGTTTAAAAGTGCAGTTAAAAGCAGTGCTGATGTTTTAAGTTGATTAGCATAAAGTTTAAAATTGGGTTTGCATGAGATAAAAGCAGCGCTGTTGCAGCATGTTTAAAACAATTATAAAATAAAGCTTAAGATTTTTTAGCTGATTTCACTTTAATTATTAGTTTTGTTTGCATTAGATGTCATCGTTCATTGCCACAAGATGCAAGGCACTGCATCCTTTTTGTACTGTGCATGAATACTGTTGTGCTTAAAATAAAGTACACGCTACACTTTATAAACATTAATATGTGATTGCTGTAAAGGTAACTTTTCGGAACACATGCACCTGCGATCATAGCTAGATTAAATTTGCTGCTTTCATTAATAGTTTTACAGTATTTTCATTGCACTGGATTTTTATTATTCCTTAATCACACTGTATCTATGTCTTTTCCCTCACTGCACATGGCACTGTTTTTGTAATACTTCCAAATCATGACAATTTTACATGTAAACTATCTAAGCCCAACAACTACACAACAAACACAAGGAAGCTAACATGATTGGCGTTGGCCAATGCTTTTTTTTTAACAATTTATTTATACAGGATACATAGATTCTGATGTCAGATAAAGACTCATCAGACTATCCAATCTGCCGATTTCCTACCTAAGTACTATCATCAGACCAGAGTTCCTGAGCCTCTTACCCTTCCAGTGACCCAGTGCCCACTTCCTTGGCTGTCAACCCTCCTACCTCAATTAGATCTTACTATCCCCTTCCATATTTGAAACTGGTCACCTATTTGGCTTCATCACTGGCATTCACAGACTATTCCAGGTTTCACCACCCTCTCCATTAAAAGGCATTTCTACAGTCTGTTTTGAATCGTCCCACCCCAACAACTTCCACCACATCCTCTGGTTACTGTGTTTTCATTCCCCCTGAACACTTCCCTGCAATCTACCCAGTTGATACCCTCAAGAACTTGTCTGTTATATCCCTCTCTCTCTCTCTCTCTCTCTCTCTCTCTCCCTCCCTCTCTCTCTCTCTCTCTTCCTCTCTCTCCACAGTACATGTTTAAGTTCCCCAGCCCCTCCTCCCACGTCCTCATCTCCTGCCCTGTCTCATCATTTTCACTGTGTTTACTAAAGTCACTGAATTGGTTTTGCACTTCATCTTTTACGGCTCTCATTCAACCCTTTATCATGCACATAAGCTCTGGGGGGGGTAGGGGTGGCAATACAGAAACCAGCTACTCATGGCTTCTGGTTTTACAGAATAAGGCTGGTATAATTATTCTTTCCAGGACATATTAAAGGCAACCCAGTATGTGTAATCAAATCAGACAGTACGGTTATTACAGTACAACCTATGGCCTTTTGTATTACCCTTACAAAATGGATTCAATGAGGTTTAACTTAAAAAAAATCTTTTCAAAATAAAAGTGATGCATTTTTATTAGCATTTTGTTACATGCTAAGGCAAAGCCAGGGGTTGGATTAGCAGGCCATTAATCACCACATAGTGTGTAATCTGGTATGAGGTGCAGCCAAGTGCCCCTGGGGATAATTAAATAACAGTTAGTACAACCCTGTGGGGTGCTTCATTGCTGTTATAACAAGTATTTGTCAGTGCTGAATGTTCACCGCTGGTATTGCTCTTATACACATTTTTACTATATATTTGCCCAGGATATAACAGATGAGATGCAATATCTCATTTTCAGTGGTGTCCTGCTTTGACCCATTGTTGGATTGTAAGTTTCTAGGTCAAGTTAGTGCTGGCAAAACAGTGTGGTCAAAAACTATGAAGCCAAAATGGCACCAACCACCTCTGCACATCCAAAAGCCGCAAAGTTCCATGGGGAAGTGAAGCGAGGAAGCTGATTGAAAACTCACCCCTAGAAGAACACCACTTGACAATGCCCCCTGCACCCCCTCCAAACAAAATATAACCAACTCCAAGGTTGGCAACAAGGGGGGGGGCTAACACATGGCTTATTAAAAAACAATAAATAAAAAACAGGTGAGATTCGAACCTGGGTTTGCCATACCATAGCCTGTGACCATAGCTGCTATGCTACAGTGGCAGTTTGGTCAACAGGCACAAATTCAGGCTTTTCTCCTTCTCCACTTGTGACAGCAACTACCTGGATAGCACTATAATGTGCCATGCTCTTATCCAGTCCTTTTTCATGGTTATGTCCACACAGATTTGTACCACGCTATTACGCCAGCACAAAATTAATCAGACGCTGATTGTAATTACCCAGGATAGAGCAGCTGAGAGACAATATTCTATTTTTAAGTGGGCTCCCACATTTTGACCCCAACTGTCCAACAGTCTTTTTAGGACCTGACATTATGGTCAAGACAGGAGGAATTTTTAAAATCCCATCTGAAAGATGATTGCGCTGTGCGACTGTGGAAATAAGTTTCAGATCGGATTTGAAAAATGATACCTAACATGTTCAAGAGGTGCAGTAACACAAGGGATATAATGAACATTAGGGGTCAAAATCTAGAAAAAATAAAGTTATGAGTAAATGCTGGAACAATTAGTTTCCTCATAAAGTTGGTTTTTCACATTTGTACCCCAAATTTTCAACATAATCTTTTTATGACCACTAATTCTGAGCATGACAGGTGTCATTTACAAAACAATGGCTGAAATGCCATATGAACATATGAACATACGAAGAAGCCAGCAGAATTAGGCCTTTTGGTCTGTGTAGTCTGCTCATTGTGCAGAGTTCTCAGTTCAGGCTGGTGCCCCTGGTCCCCCCTCCCCTACCTTTCCTACCTTTCCATCTCTTTTGTCCCTGTCTTACATGACCTTTCTCTTCCCCTATATCTATCCCAGCCTCTTTTGAAGCTGCTCACCATCCTCAATGAGATCACCTCTTCTGGCAATGTGTTCCATTTGCTCACCACCCTTTCTGTGAAGAATTGTCTTCTAACCTCCTTCCTACACAACCCCCCCTTCCAACTTTAGGCTGTTCCCCCTCGTGGTTTGGCTTCAGTTTGCCAGAAGAGACCCTCCTTGTTCACCTTATTGATCCCTTTCAAGTACTTAAAGGTCTCAATCATGTCTCCCTTCTCCCTTCTGTCCTCCAGGGAGTACATGTTTAGGGCCCTTAGTCTCTTCTCATATGATTTACCCTGCTGCCCTGCAATCATCTTCATAGCCCCCTTCTGTACTGTCTCCATCAGGTTAATACTCTTTTTAAGGTGAGAGCTCCAGAACTGCACCACATACTCCAGATGCGGTCTCACCAGGGCAATACCACCTCCTATCTCCTACTGCTGAGCCCCCTGGCTATGCACCCCAGCATCCTGTTTGCCCTTGCCATTGCCTTCTCGCACTGTGTAGAATGCTTCAGGTCATTAGTTATCATCACTGTCGGATCCTTCTCCTCTTCTGAGGGAGACACCCGGACCCTCCCAGGTAATATTGTGTCCTGGGGTTTTGGGCTCCAGTGTGTGCAACCTTACACTTCCTGGCATTTAAGCTCAGTTGCCAGATTCCAGATCACTTTTCAAGTGTTCTAGGTCCTCTTTAAGATCCTGTATCTCCTCAGCTGAGTGCACCCTCCAGCAGAGCTTGGTGTCACATTTTGCCCTTGATGCCATCCCCAATATCATTAATGAAAATGTTGAATAGCACCGGCCCTAGAACCAAGCTCTGTGGGATGCCACTTATGACCACCCTGGTGCTAGACAACTCTCCCCCCACTATCACCTTCTGAGTCTTATTCCCAGTTTAGCCAGTTTTCCATCAATCTAACCATCTTCTCTCCTACTCAGAGGTCTACCAACTTCCTGATCAGCCTTCTGTGGGGTACAGAGTCACAGGCCTTGCTGAAATCCTGGTAGAGGATGTCCACTGCTTGTCTTCTGTCCACTGTTTTGGTTACCCAGTCAAAGAAGTCGATCAGATTTTCTTGACAAGACCTCCCTCCCATAAATCCATGCTACCTTGCATTCTGGAGACCATATTCCTCTAGATGCCCTATCAATTATTCCTTCAGTATGATCTCCATAGGTTTGCACACTATCGAAGTGAGACTGACTGGTCTGTAGTTCCCAGGGTCGTCCCTGGGAGCGCTCTTGTGGAGGGGCACCACATGTGCCATTCTTCAGTCCTGCGGTACCACATCTGACTCCAGTGAACAACTGAACAGGTCCACCTGTGTCTCCGGAAGCTCCTCCACCAGTTCGCTCAGCACCCTAAGGTGCACTCTATCTGGGCCTGATGATTTTCTATCCTCAGTACTAGCAACCCTCTCTTTGCTCTTTCCCCTTCTATTGCCCCATCTGTCCTCCTCCTCCCTTCTGCTCCCCTTCCCCTCCCCCCCCCGTCGGCACTGGTCTATCTTTCTCCTTGGTGAAGACAGAGCATAAGTTTTCATTCATTACCTCTGTCTTCTCCCTATTTTCCTCCACCCACCCGTCTCCTTTTCTTAGTCTAACTATCCCATCTTTCTTGTCTCTTTTCTCACATATGTAGTGGAAGAAAGCCTTCTCCCCTTCTTAATACCCTCCACTAATTGCGGTTCCATATGCTCCTTGGTTCTCCAAACCACCCTTCCTGCCTTCCTTGCCAGCCTTAGGTATTTTTCCCTGTCCTCTTCTCTCTTGGTCTTCTTGAAGTTCCTATATGTCAGCCTCTCATTCCTCATTGCCTGATCTACCTCAGAGCTGCACCAGCTGGGTGTTTTGACCTTTGAGTTCTTCCTGAAGGAAAGAATTGTTGAGTACCTAGAGGCCAGTGGGGCATAGAACCCAAAGCAGCATGGATTCAAAGCTGGACGGTCATGTCCGATGAATCTAATAGATTTCTTTGATGGGTGACCAGAGTAGTAGACCAGGGAGGGGCTATGGATATGGCCTACCTAAATTTTAGCAAAGCATTTGACACTATCCTACACAAAAGATTAATATACAAGTTAGCCAGCCTTGGAGTGGGTCCCAAGGTGGTAGCCTGGATAAAAAATAGTCTGGACAACTGGACGCAAAGCGTAATAGTAAACTGAGTCCACAGTGAAGAAAGGAGGGTAACTAGTGGGGTAGCACAAGGTTCAGTACTGGGACCAGTCCTCTTTAATGTCTTTATAAGTGACATTGGAGAGCACCTGGAAGGAAAAATATGTCTTTTTGCAGACGACACAAAGATCTGCAACAGGGCTAATACACAGGGTGGGGTGAAAAGGATGAAAAGGGACTTGGCAAGGTTGGAGAAATGGTCAAATGTATGGCAGCTCAGATTCTGTGCAAAGAAGTGCAAGGTAATGCACCTGGGAAACAAAAACCCAGGGGAAGAGTACATAATGGGGGGTGAGATACTAACAACAACAAAAATCGAAAGAGACCTGGGAGTAAGTATTTCAGATGACCTAAAGGTGGGCAAGCAATGTGAGAAGGCAGTAAGGATGGCTGTGGATACTAGGATGCATAGGGAGAGGCATCAACAGTAGAAAACAGGAAGTTGTTATCCCTCTGTACAGACAGTGGGTGAGACCCCATCTGGAGTACTGTGCGCAGTTCTGGAGACCACATTTCTGCAAAGACATAGACAGAGTGGAGACTGTTCAGAGGATGGCAACCAAAATGGTGCAGGGTCTACACCAGAAAACATATGAAGAGAGATTAAAGCAGCTTAAAGGATACCTAAACAAGCAATTTTTTAAAACTTCAAACTCCAAAATCTGGCTTCATTGTATTGTAAAGTAAAGACTACTGTTTACATTCATGCTAGAACTGCTTTTATGTAAATAACATAAATGCAGTTTCATATCTTTTGAAAAATGTAAACATCAGCCTTTTACTTACAAAAAACAGCCTTGCCTTCTCCCTAAGATGTCTGCCAACTGTGTTAAGTGATTAGCCATGATGACATCATCGGAGACAGAGCCAGAGACCAATATAGATTCCTATAGGCTAACTAGTTCTTCTTTCCCTCTTTGTTTTGAATCGTTTTACAAGAATGATCAACACCATGTGTTAACATGTGGATTATTTTGATCAGTACACGTTAGGCTATGATTTTGTTCATTTTATTTACTGTAACTTGCTGAAAATGTTTTGCAATCTAGCTGATGTTCTCTTTGGCAAACTGCAGAACAGTACAACACTTCAAATACCTGATGATCTAGTGGTTATGTGATGCCCTGAATTTTGTTTTTGTTAACCAGAAGAGACACACTATGCTGAAACCTTGTTTACAGATGTGGCTTGGCAGCACAAGGAAGTTAAATGACTTGCTCAAGGTCACACAGTGAAGTACTGGTCTGGTCCAATTCCAAAGCTCATGTATTCTTGTTAATCCACAAAAAAAGCTTCTCTTGTATTCTTTTTCCAAGTGAACCCCCTGCATCTAGCCTGGCTTCTGCTAAACACCCCACCATCCATACCGTGTCATTAGTATTGCCTGGGGCTGCATATAAGCTTGTGGTCTCATGAAGAGAATTATCACACCTCAGACTGTAATCGTATACCTTAGAGAGTTGTGCATACCTTCACGGATACGGATCATCAGCTGACACTGTTAAAAAATACTTCCCAAATCACACTTAAGTCCACTTTTTCAGTGTTTGACTTCTGCTCCCACAGTAAACATTGAGTGGATCACCGCCCTTCTGCACAGTGAAGGCAGTATGTACAGTTCCCCTGTTGTGTGTTTGTCCTGCCTCATTAACCAACAATTGGGTCTTTGTGGAGGGCCAAGCAATAAGCCTCAGGGTTCACCAGAAAAACTGCTGTTCATGCCCTCCTAAGGGCTGTACTTACTATGGATAACAATATTATTAGCAGGAGAGGCATGCTAATGCCTTGAGCGAATCCACTAGACTTCCAGTATCGGTCTACTCCTTTACCTGTGATCTGCAGAACCCCGCAGGACAGTTCCCTGCAAATCTTCTCCAGTACTTTTTAGTGCTCTACTCCACAATGCGAGTTGGTTGGCTACCACCCTTCTAAATCTTGAATGATCTATACACAGCTCCCTCAATATTGTCCTAACAAACGTCAACACCCCCCCCACACACACACACACACATACCTGAGGGTAATCTCCCTATACAGAATTCAAGTAACACTTTAAATGCAGCCCTGCCACTGAGTATTTGTCATCTCTGGCTGCTCTCATTCACAGTCATGTAGTGATCATGGTGCTGGCAGCCCTATATTTCAGATCTCACATTGATCTGCTAAACATCCCTCTTCCTGTCTTCCCCTAACCTGAATATAGCTGTACCCTGCTGGAATGGCCTCTTCAGTCCCTCTCTGGCATTCATTCTTCTCTTCTGCTCCCCAACCAGTAACTGGTGGGCTCACTACCCTTCTGCATAATGAATGTGGTTAGTACAGTCGCCTCGTGTCATTTTTACATATTAATAATAGTGCATGATCTTTCAGGTTAGGTGAAGAAGGAAAATAGGCATTCTCACCCATATAAGATCTGCTTCGCCTATGATTAGGCACTATTAAATGACATGCATAATGATGTGCACACCCATCATTTAATAGTGCCTAATCAAAGGTAGCCTACATCTTTTAATAGGAAAGCCTATAATTCCCCATGTCCCCTGCTGCTATCAGCCTGACTTACTGGAAAGATTTGTTTATTTTTGATATGTCACAAAACCTAGGGACTATACTACCTACATTCATGATGCTCAAGGGTGATGAACTCACCAGTTTTTGGTGTGGGGAGAAGTAGTGAGAATGAATATCAGAGGGGAACTGAGAAGGCCACTCCTGCAAGGTACTGCTATATTCAGGGAAGGGGGAAGACAGAAGAGGAGAAATATGAGCAGATCACTGTGAGAAATAAGATGTGGGGCTGCCAGTACCATGATCACTACCTGACCCTATTGTCCTGGCCAACATTCCCCTTCCCATTAAACCAGTTCATGCAATTGTCCAAGGCTGTGTGTGGGTATTAATGTGTGAATTGGCTGCCACTACACATTCGGTCACTTCACTACCAGTCTAGCATTGCTTGTAAAACACTTTGGGATACAATGTGTATTAAAGCACTATTTAAATACTGATTCTTCTTATTATTATTTCCCATGGATAAAGAAGAGAAGACAAGATGAGCATATTTTTGATTTCCAAGAAAGTATGAACTCTGGCATTGGACTACAGAAGAACTTTTGCTACAAACAAGTGGTGGATCTGTGGGGTGGTGAAGAGTGCAGCTGTAACCCCCCATTGTAAAGTACTTGCTTGCTGCATTTCACTTTGTTGAAGAAGTCTGATTTATTGATTGTACAAATGTTTACATTCAAACATATGGATTACATTTGTAGTTTCAGTCAAAACATACTAGAAAAGCACAATAGCAGAAAATATAAAGGCTTCATAAAATGTTAAAAGTGCATATCAAGTATGCACACACTCCCAGCACCCCTCCCCCTCCCCCATTGTAGCATCCTGGATCTGCCATAACCACTAGACCACCAGGTTATTCAAGATTTGTACTGCACTGTGGTTTGCCAAAGAGAAAGTTGGTTGAATTAAAACACAATTTCAGCATGTTAAAGTAAACAAAATGAACAGAACCACAGCCTAACATGCGTATTGATCTAAATAATGGACATAGTTTGACCATTTTGGGGAAACAAATCTATATAAAGGTAAAAAGAACTAGTTAGCACTATAGAGAGCCATATAGCTCTCTGACTTTGGCTCCGATGAGGTCATCACTTAACACATTTGGAGGCCATTTAAAGAAGTGGGTAAGGCAGTTTTTTTTAATTGAAAGGCTGATTTTACATTTTTCAAATGCTTTGGAACCACATTTAGATAACTTATATAAATGTAGTTTTAGCATTACTAAATTCAGCAGCCTTTCCTTTAGTCCTGTTTGAGCTCAGATTTTTAAATAGTTTGTTGTCAAAATGTTGTTTAGGTATCCTTTAATATGTATATCCTCGAGGAAAGGAGGGAGAGGGGGGACATGATAAAAACTTTCAAGTACCTCAAGGGAATTAAAGTCCAAGAGGGTAGCATCTTTCAGAAAAAGAGATGCACAAGAACAAGGGGGCACAATTGGAAGTTAGAGGGGGGACAGCTCAGGGGCAATGTGAGGAAGTATTTTTTCATGGAGAAGGTTGTGGATGCATGGAACAGCCTTGCTGAGGAGGTTGTGGAGTCAAGAACAGTGGGAGAATTCAAGAATGCATGGGACAGACATAAAGCCATTCTAGTGAGGGGTAGGAGGAAGTAAGCTGTTGGTTAACTAGAATCTGCAGCTTATCCATCAGGTAGGGAAATGGGCAGACTAGGTGGGCCAAGCAGTCCTTATCTGGTGTCAAATTCTATGTTTCTATGTTTTCTCTTGTATTTAGTACACTCCTCCATTGCAGCCCTTAAGCCTTCCCTAATAAGAGCCCATTTCTTGTCCACCTCCATAGTCGCCGTAATTTTCACTAGGTGCCTTTTTTGTACTTCTACCATTCTCCTAAAGTCCAGAATTCTGGTTCTATAGGGGACACTTTCCCTGCCCATGTCCAGCCAGAACCACAGCAAGCAATGATCATTTACACCCAGTGGTTCCCTAACTGTTATATTCTGTTGTACATGTTCTCTGTTTGTGAGCATGAGGTCAAAGACTGCCTTTTTCCAGGTGGGTTTAGTGACCGGGGTCATTTTGCACCACAAGTGTTAAAACACATTTTGGGTAGGATTTGAGAAATGATAGCTGTCACGTTCATTAGGTGAGGTGAAAAATTATTATGTTGAAAAGCTGGAGTCAGAATATTGAAAATTACCACAGTTACGAGCCAGCATTGAAAAAGTGCAACGTAGGCTCATAACTTTGTTGTTTTCTCATATTTTTACCTCAGGTTTTTCAACATAGCCCTCTTATGACCCCACCTCATGAACAACACCAGAGAAAATGTTTCAATCCTACCCAAAAGGTGATTTCATGCCACAAGTGCAAAAACACATTTTGGCCAGGATTTGAAAATGACAGCTATCACATTCATGAGGAGCTGTGAAGAAATGACTATGATAAAAACATGGGGTCAGAATATTGAAATTACCAAAATTTCGAACCTGCATTCATGAATTTCAATGGAGGCTCATAACTTTGTTGTTTTTGAATATTTTTGTCCCACATTTTTAACAAAGCCTTCTTATGACCTCACCTTATGAACAAGGGTGGAGAAAGTCTTCAGCTCCTGCCTGAAAGGTGATTTCACACAGCTGGTGCAAAATCCCTTTTCAGGACAGATTTTCCTAGTTTCACTGCCATTGTTCATGAGGTGGGGTCCCACAAAAGGTATGTTGAAACTTTATGGCAAAAATATTCAAAAATTACTAAGTTATGCCAATAAGTTCAAAACCCCATTGAAATACATTGAACCACATAACTGATTTCCTTAGTTTGTGGTCCAGCGTTGAAGAGTAAAGATGTGTCTGCAGTCCAGAGGGGATTACGGTGTTGAACTCCCGGTGGGTGAGTAAGGGCTTGAGGGGTGGGTGCTGAGTGGAAGGGTTGGGTGGAGAGACTAACAGCAGCAGCAGTAACAAACGTTGATGGACGTTTTTCTTTTTTACAGGATATAGATGTACATATATTCTTTGCAAAAACGTTGTTAATGCACTAGTTAGGGTTGAAGCAGCAAAAGTAGGGAAATGTGACATTAGGGTTTCCAGCCCGAACACCACACCCCAACCTGCAGGCAGCAACAGGAATGGGGTGTGACTTGGGGTTGTCAACCTTAACACTTACCCCATTCCATGAGTAAATAAGCTGAGATGGGTACATTATATAAGAATGGGGTGAGAATTAGGGTTGACAACCCCAAGGCACACCCCATACATTTGCTGCCTGCAGGTTGGGGGGGTTATTAGGGTTGGAAACTCTAATGCTACATTTTCTTACTTTTGTTACTTCAAGCCTATCTAGTACATTAACAATGTTTTTGCAAAGAATTTGCTTACTTTTTGAGATAGTATAATTGTATCCTCATTTGTCTGTGGAAGCTCAGGGCCCTCCAGGCCCTGTGGTCCCATCTCTCCATAGATGTGTACATGTAAGTTGCTGTGAAAGCATTTCAGCCAAACCTGCAAACAAATTGTTAGCATAGCCTATTTATTACCCCCATATCATAAATGCTGGGCTGAGAATTTTCGAATCCCCGCTGAAACATCATTCCCCACCACTGCAACGTCATTCCATACCACAGGTGAGAAAACACATTTTGGCCAGGATTTGAAAAAAATGACTGCTGTCAAAGTCATGAGGTGATGTAAAAAAAATAGCTATGTTGAAAATCTGGGATGAAAACATTGAAAATTACCTAAGTTACGAGTGAGCATAGTAAAATTAAATGCATGCGCATAACTTTCCCATTTTTGCATATTTTGACCCAAAATTTTCAACATAGTCTGCTTATGACCCCACCTAGTTTTCAAATCACACCCAAAAGGTAATTTCATCAAGTGACTACGAAATCGCCTTTCAGGTCAGATTTGTGAAATTCCACTAACACTGTCCATGAGGTGGGCTCCCAAAAAAGCCATGTTGAAACGTTGGTGTCAAAATATGCAAAAATGTCCAAGTTATGTATCAAAGTTGAAAACCCCCATTGAAATACATTCAACAGCATTTACCTTAGTTTCTCACATTGCAGTCGCCAGTTCCAGCAGGAAGACGTGTCTACAGTCAGAGAGTGGAACTTCACCATGCTACCTGTTCAGGTGAGTGACGGAGTGCATGGGTGTACTGGGGGGGTGTGAGGTGGTGGGCGCTGAGTGGGAGGTGGGGGTGGAGTGGGGTGGTCATATTAGTAAGGGACTGTTTTCTGCTTTATAGAAAAAAACATAGAGGACCTTTTTTTTTTGCAGGCAGGAGAAGCTATCAGCGGGTGAGTGATGCCACTAGACACCAGGGAAAGAGGAAAAGAAAATGGGGACATTAATCAGAGGGTGGTAGGTGCCACTAGACATCAGAGAAACAGAAAAAAAAAACGTGGACAACAATGGGAGGGTGGGGTGCCACTAGACACCAAGGAAATGGCAAAAAATACCAGGGAGAGCAATCAGAGGGTGGGGGGGGTGCCACTAGACACCAGGAAACCATTTATAAGTATGGGGATGGTCATCGAAGGGTGGGGGTGCCACTAGACACCAGGAAACCATTTATAAGTATGGGGATGGTCATCGAAGGGTGGGGGTGCCACTAGACACCAGGAAACCATTTATAAGTATGGGGATGGTCATCGGAGGGTGGGAGGTGCCAGTAGACACCAGGAAACCATTTATAAGTATGGGGATGGTCATCGGAGGGTGGGGGTGCCACTAGACACCAGGAAACCATTTATAAGTATGGGGATGGTCATCGGAGGGTGGGAGGTGCCACACTGCCACTAGACACCAGGAAACCATTTATAAGTATGGGGATGGTCATCGGAGGTTGGGGGTGCCACTAGACACCAGGAAACCATTTATAAGTATGGGGATGGTTATCGGAGGGTGGGAGGTGCCACTAGACAACAGGGAAATGTATTAAATGAACAGGGATCGCCATCAGAGATCCTTTTTCATGTCTTTTTTCACAATTTAAGAAACAGGATCCATTTTTCATGTTTTTTTTCCCACAATTTGCAAAAAAGGATACCCGAGCATGAAAAAAAGACAAGAAACACAATTTGAAAATGTAAAAAAACACATTTTCAAGTAATTTTTCAAAAAATTAACAGAAGAATCATTTGAAATGGGCCCTGATTACCACAACACATCTGTTAGTTTCTAATGAACCCATCATTTTTGTGAGTTATTTAATTTGTTTCCTTCAGTAACTGAAAACAAGATGGCAGCAGCACAAAAAAGATTTCCAATTTACGATACAGGACAACTCATTTGTGAAAAAAGATTACCCATTTGCAACAAAGGATCCTTTTTCAAATCTCACATCTAACTGGAGAGTGAAATTCCCACTGAAAATAATGCGAAACTTTAAAATTTAATAACTTTGGAACAGACTAATATTTTTTCACCAAACCTTCAAAGGCACATCTGTGACCCAAAACCCTTCTACCCTAAAAATTTCAGATCAAAATCCCAAGCTGCTTCATGTGCTGCGGCGTGACAAAGAAATGAAAAAAAAATGTTATTTTCAAATTTTTTTCACACTCTGTATCTCCGCACCCATACATCCGACCAGAACAAAACTTGCCACATCAAGAGATCATCTATCCATGATTGCACATGCAAACTGTCATGCAAATTGATGGAATGGTTGCAATGTTATTAATGTGCAAAATGTTGAGTTTATCATAGATGTGACCATGCAACCCTAACTATAGGGGCATGACTGCACCCCTTTAATATACAAAAACTACAAGGGATGGTTTTCTTTAATTCAGGTGGTGACACTGGGTGATCAGGCACCCCCAGTGTCTGTGTTATATTTGTGGGGGAGTGAGGGGTGCTGAGTGGTAGGGTCGGGTGGAGGGGACAGTAACAGTGTCAGCAGTAACAGACATTGATGGATGGTTTTCTTTGTTTCAGGGAGTATTAAAACAACTATGAGGGACAGTTTTCTTTATTTCAGGTGGCAACACTGGGGATTTGGCACCCCAGGGTCAGTGTTATGTTTGTGTCGGGTGTGTGGGGTGGTGAGTGCTGAATGGGAGGGTTGGGTGTGGGGACAGGAAGGGCGGTGGCAGCAACAAACATTGATGGACAGTTTTCTTTTTTCAGGGTGTAATTCAATCTCGGCAGTCTGATCGTGACAGATCAGCTGTGCTTGCTCAGTGGTAGTTATGTAGATCAAAGGAAAGAGACAACCTATGACTGGGTAAGCTGTCTGTGTAGAACTACACAAAGTTTCCTCCCAGCAAGCTTGAACAGTGTCATGTTCAACCTGTCTTGATGATTAGTGTGACACTGACAAACCTCTTCCAGACTACTCTGCATTGGACTGACAGTGTTACACCCCCTCAAAATCCACTCTGCTAACAAAATGTTCGCTGCGCGTACCTGCATAGTGAACATAAAAATATGATATGATATATGATATGATATGATATGAGATATGATATGATATGATATGATATGATATGATATGGACCTTTTCTGTTTTAAACATGTTTTGTCCAATGTCTGTTATTCCTTCATGAAATCATCCCTTCACAGTTGTCATCCATGTGCACGATCGGGTGCAGTAAGATTACTGGGTTCATGCTAAGCATCTCAAGGAACAGTGCAAGTTCACTCCTGTGGTGCTCTACACATTGTATTTCCCTAGCTACTCTTGCTGATGAGCTGTTACTGCAGCACATGGCACTAGTGATGCATATGAATTCTGCAGACTGGAAACAAGAGGCAGGATTCACAAACAAATGGGGCAAGCAAGGAATGCTGCATCCAAAATGGGACCTAGTCTCTAACTGGTGTGCCCATGTGCTTTTATCATATTCACAACCTACATCCAAAACTGTGGATGTAAGAAAATGAAGCAATTATGCCCAAAAGCGATGTAGAAAGAGATGTACCACCAGTATATGTTTACCACTACTAGCCTACATTGCAGCTTATTTACAGGTATGCTGTTTTAGTTTTTGTACTGTGCTATATGAGTAGACAACTATTTAAAGACAAAGAACCTCTGTGCGTAAACACGAGGCAGGGTTACCCCAAAGGGCATTTGGCTGGGAAGCCAAGTTTCAAGAAAATACAAAATCACACATGCCCCACAATGCAAAGCATCATGGGCTGCATATGCAAATCACCACAGAATGTTATGCTGGTCCAACTTTAAGCAGAATTGCATGGTGCCGAAAGGCCTCTCACACAGTTTGCAAAGGGTAGACATTTTCATACTGTAGGTATGGAGATGGTCAGCACCCTGTAACATATCAAGCTGTAAAGTATTACTCACTTATTCATGTGTTACTGGCACTGTGTTCCCTAACCCACAAACCAATGAAGATGGCTGGTGGGGGATTAGAGGATCTTTGGAGCATGTACAGTATCCTGCTGGGGTAAAACAATGGTGCCATACTGTATCCAGGATATGCTAAGCTCTGCTGCCAATGCCATATGCTATGTTGTTTTTTTGCCAGAAAAGGTGTTTGCTATCCTGCTTAAACCATCTTTGTTGGTCTACCAGCTATGTCCATTTCACAATTAGTGTACTAGGCACATTAAGTTTGTAAATTGCATTAATGGGGATACTGCATTACAAATCTGGACGCAGCACCATCCTTATGTCCATATTGTATTTTATTTATTTATTTATATTTTGGAATTACAAATCTTTGAGTCAGAGACTCATTTACAAAGGCTCCACATCAGAGAGAACAGGTTACAATAATAGAAATGCAAGTAAACTAACAAATGTAAATGAAATAAACAGGCGTCACTTTTGACTCTGGTTTTTGGACCAAGTTAGGTTTGGATGTAATTCTCTGGCATTTTGGACACAGTTATCTTTGTAAATAAAGGCAACACTCATTTAGTATGCAGCTTCGTCACTTTGGATGTAACTTTTGTTTACATCTGTTTTGGAGCTTTGAGAATCCTGCCAAAGGAGTTTTGTATTATTAATGTTGGAAAGGGGTGCATTGAATGATTCTATCATGTTAATGTGATGTTTTGTGATTAATGTACCAGGTTACCTTTTTGCATTGATTCCCTGTGCTTTACTTGCAGGTCAAACATATATGGAATTGACAAGCTTTATGCCACCACAGCTACCTGAAACAAAGGAAACATCAGTGTAACTTATGAATCAAGTTGCGTTTCAAGTCAAGAAAACAGGCGGGGTGTATATTTTTTTTTTAAATTGTACCTGTAAAAATTTTTTTATATAAATTGGATGTAATCTTTTCTGTCATGTATTTTATCTCTTTGTATTCTGCAATCTAGTGCCTTTTTTAGACTGCAATATATCTTCATGGAATGATTGGAAGTGAACAAATGGTAGTCCATAGGCCATTGCTAGTGTCTTCTTGATAGTGCAACATGGGGACTAATGTTTGAGCCTATGTGAGTTCATAAAGTGGTCAAAAATGGAGGGTAGGGAATGCCTTTAAATTAGTACATTTTTCTGCTCATCAAACTTATTCATGCCTCCTTATCAATGGGGGGGATGGTAGGAGGGAACACAATAGATCTAGAGTCCCTTCCAAGCATAAATTGTTGTTATGTAAAGACCCTTTTGCACCCACACTGTTTGTGACACCCATTTTCCATAGGGGTGCAAACTTTTCCAATGCACCAGCGGAGACCTAGCTCCATCAGTGTTGCATATCATCCCCACAACACACGCACACACACATATACAAATATGCCCTGCTGTCAGATGACTCAGTCTGTGTGAGTGAGAAACAGCATGCTGCAGTTTAGTAAGCAGGGCCAACTAACAAACTGGAAGTTTCACTACTATTGCCCCCAAATAATCATTTGTGATCAGAAGGGGGAAGGACCTACTTATGATAAATGGCCATGGTGGGGGCATGAGGGGATTGAGCTGTTGGGGGGGGGGCTCTAAAAAGACAATGTCAGTTTTGGACTCTGTGTTAAACTCCTGGTAACTTTTCTTTTCTTTAAACAACCTGTATGGGAGAAGATGGAGAAGGAAGTGGAGGGTGGAAGATGACTGAATTTGGTGGAGGGATGGCAACAGGACTAGTCCTGGCCACCTGGGGAGGGCTAGTGTTTTTTTTTTATTTTCATTCTTGCTTTTTTACTTAATTTTTTTGGTCTGAATAATGAATATCTGAATATCTAGGGTGCCCAGTATGGCTAATCGTTGAGTATTTACAAAAAAGGTATGGACACATCCTGAGCAAGTGAGCATGGTGATAAATGCCATTTGCATGACACAGTGTTACAGTATGTGACATCTGTGGGTGCTCTTCATTCTGTTAGCAGGTGCGCCTGTTTTGCATCACTCCCAGTTGTTACTCAGAACTGAACCCACAGTGTCTTGCTAGCCCACTAAACCATTAGAAGTGTTCAAGCTGCACAGGATTCAAATATCAAATGAGCAACATGTGTGGTGAAATAAGTAGTGCACCATAAAAATAACCATGCCTTAAATTGGTGGTCTACCAGCTTGTTCACCCCGACTGTTTAGATGACTGTAAAAAAAACTGCCTGATCTATTTTTGAGATCATTTTAGATGTTTGATAAAAGTGATCTATGGTCAAAGTAAAATGCTTTCTACTCTATATGGGCATTTTATTGTCAACCAGCCCAAAGTATTGGATATTATGATGTTTCCAGTCACGTTCATGCTAGCAACTGATCTGGGGTTCTGCTCGTCCATCAGTTCATAATTCTAGTTCTAGGGAAGACTGTGGTGCCTTCATTATCTTGTATAACTGGAAACAAACCCAGATTAGGTTCTGCCATTCTGTAATGATATTGTCTTTATAACCTTTGTTGCGGGGTTATTCAGCCTGGTCAGAAGTGTTGTTCTTGTATTTGGGACTCAACTTGTCTTAGTATTTGTAGTTAATGATGTAAATACATTCACTGATGTGTAAATCCTTTACAGATCCCAAGATGCACTCTGATGTTTTTCTGTCGGTTCCTTTTTCTAAGTGAAAATGCTGCTTGTAACAGATATGGTGTAGGGTGGGTTACTGGAAATAAAGTCTGTGATGGGGCCTTTGTACAGTGAATGACGTGTCTATGACTGAGTTCACGTAGTAAACGTGGGAACAAACAATTGCTGAAGGTACCTGTTGTCAGCACATAATGATGCACCTTTTAAAGCAGAAGGGAACCAGGAGTGTAATGTGTGGTTTAACAAGGCCTCAGTTTTTTTCTTCTAAAAACTAAGTAAAAAAGTAGTGGGACAGTGAAACACATACATGTCGGTTTCAAAAGGTGTTTTTTTTTTTTCAGATTTGATGCAGAAAGCTGTTAACACGGTTATTGAGTTAGCAGCTCATATCATTGTTATCCAATAACATTGTGAACGCCTGAGATTCTGCAACATCAGTCCCTGCCTAGTAGCTCCTTACTCCTGATTCATGCACCCATTTCTTCAGAGAAAATACATTTATTTATTTATTTTATTTTAAAAGTTGGTGATTGGCAGAGGCACACTGAGCCGAGGCTCATTTCCAGGTGCGGCCCGAGAATGGGGAGAAGGGAGCAATAACAGAACATAAAGCATTATACAAATAATTATGCATAAGAATTGATAAGATTGTGCAGGTTACAAAGCCAGAGGTTCTGTAATACGACATTAAATCTGGCATACTAAATCAGGTGTGTTCATCACTTTTGAGAAATCTTTGAAAGAAACAGTATTTGGCTTGTATTTTATATACTACCTGCATCTCTCTTCCCTTTGTTCATTGTTACTAGGTTCATTTTCATGGAAGCATGATTCTTGTTCCCTAGAGTTCATCTACTTCTGTTACTTTATCTTTCACTGAAAACATATTCTTCTGTTTGTGACATCGCAGCATGCTGCTCTGGAAATGTTTATGATGTCACAAAGAGAGGGCTGTAACTTCAGGAAAGGATTAAAAAGGGACAGAGTAGTTGCAGGAAAAGAGGATCTTATTTAGTCATAGTAGTAAGTAGTAAATAGTTTGTTCTAGCAATCAAGAAAAGGATTTACCCATCAGAACCATAGCTCATTTTCAATGGGGTCCACCATTCATGCGCTTTGTTACAATAGTAAAGCATTTTTAAAGACAATTAAGATACACAAAAACAGAATGCATTTACTATAGTAACTTGTGGCTTGTGGAAGAAAGGGTTACAGTCAAGGCACATAATAAACATGTGCCACAATATTTACATATTGCAGTAAAAAGAAAAAAAAACAATACTTAGCTTAATCTTGAGACTATGGAAAACTTGGTTTAAGTTAATAGATGACACCAGACTATGGTTTCCCAGACACATTTCTGAAGAAGAGAATAGTAAGTTTTGACTAATGCTCTGTTATGAGCACTCATGAGCACTCTAAAGGGTCACTTAACCACTTTCCATACAACTACAGCATCCCTTTGGTGAACTGGCCTTGCACACAAACCATGATTTAACAGAGGGCCTTGATACTTTCCCTTGTGAATTATTTTTTAAAAATTGTGGCAATCCATTCCAGGCTCTTGGGCCCTGGCAATAAAAAGAAAAGTCTCCTCTAGAGGTTAATTCAAATGTTATGGATACTAAGAGGGGTTTGGAGGAGGAATATAAGAGTGAGGGGCAGTTTGAAGAAGGGAATCTGCCCTCCAGCTCCACCTTCTCATCCTGCACTGAGGACTCTGTGGTTTACACACCCAGATCTCCCCCTGAGAAAGCCTCTTTCCAAGCAATGCTATAGCAGATGTAGTCTGCCATGGTCTTTGCTGTTATGGAGGAAGTTTCCACTAGAAAGAAATCTTATAGAATTTGTAGAGGTGCCTTGGGCACCTTCATTATAATTCCTCCTTTGTATCCTGCATTAGAGGATGCTACCTTTACTATTTGGCAAAGGCCCAGTACCCTGCCTGCAGTTCCAAGGAAGGCTGATAAGCTGTACCCTGCTCCGTCTGCTAAGCCTTATTGTGCTGCATAGCCTAAAACTGACTCTGTAGTCATTATGGCTGCTCATGGTCACACTAAAACCCCCTGGCACATGAGTACTTTGCCTTCTGATAAATATTCTAGAAAGCTGGATGTTATGGGCAAACATACTTACTTCTCTGCATCCTTGGGACTGCAGATTACCCAGCCCATATGATAAAATACCAGACTAGCTTCTGGAAGGCTGCTCATACTGCAGCCCAAGCTTTACCTGCTGGCCCTTCCAAGACTTGACTTGATTAAAACCTTGTCAGCTGGTGCTGAGGTAGATAAACATTTATTACATTCAACTTATGATGTGTGTGGTGCCTCTTCTAGTGCTGTGGCCTCTGGTATTTGTATCAGGTGTTACTATTGGCTCAAAGTAGCTGGTTTTCTTACTGATGTGCAGAAAGCAGTTTTGAATACTCCTTTTAAGGGCTCCAAACTGTTTGGCTATGAGGTTGAAGAAACACTTCATAGCCTGCAGTTCTCAAAAGTGACTTTCCCTTTAACCCACATCCACTAGAGGATTTTTGAGGGGCTGTTTTCATCAGCCAGCTGCCTCACATACCATCAGCAGGGCTGCGGCAGAGGTGACGGTCCTCTCCTGTGTCCCCTTCCACTGGCGCCCATGTGAAGGCACCCAAAGGAATTGGTTCTAGTGGCCCTACTGCCCCCAGTTCCACCTGATTCTCCCCCCGAACTATTGCCTCCAGGGATGAGTGTGGGGTGAAGGATCTCCCTGCATTTGAAGCACTGAAGGGGGGGGGCAACACAGACAAGTAGGTTCTGGACACAGTTGCCAGGGGGCAGGCTCTGAAATTAATAGAAGTCCCTCCAGAATACCCCCTGCCTCCTTCATTTTATCCTCTGGACCAGGGTCACTTGTTCTTTCTAAAGGAGGAGTTCAAACTTTTGTTTCAAAAGCGTGTTATCAAACCATTTCCTTCCCAAAACAGAAACAAAGGGTTCTATTCCTCATACTTTCTAGTCCCAAAATGGACAGCAGATATATGTACTATACTGGATCTCAGAGACTTCAGTCTGTACATTGACTGCAAAAAGTTTTGAATGTTGTCTCTGCAGGTCTTGATTTCCCTGTTGCAAACAGTGAACTGGCTTTGTTCCCCAGCATGAAGGATGCATACCTTCTCATCAAGATCAGAACGTGTAACAGTGGACAGTAACTTGACTTTAAGCTGGAGGGCAGGCATTATCATTTCAAAGGGTTACCCCTTGGCTTGTCCTCTGTGCCACGGGAGTTTACAAACTGCTTAGCAGTGGTTGAAGCAGCCTTTTGCAGGGAAGGGCTTTATTTATTTATTTAAAATTGGTGACTGGGAAGGCATGCTGAGCCGAGGCTCATTTCCAGGTGCGACCCAGGTACATGTAGTACAATGTGGTAGACAGGGAAATACAAATACAGCGATTTTCTATTTTTTTAATTTTGCTCTTTACCCCCAGCTACCTGCCGCCCAATTATCAGCCTGGTCACGGGCCGCCGGCTTCTGCATCCCAAATCAGCCACAGCCCTCGATACCCCGTGGCTTGCCCCCCACGGTGGGGCCTGCTGCACTCCCGGCATATGCCGCAGGCACTGGGATTAGGTCGGGGGCTTGGCCTGGGGAGCACATTGAAGCCGCGGCAAGCTTCATTCACGGTGGCAGGCAGCTCCTCCATTTTCCACTTTTCTGGGGAGGCGGGGTCGTGCCATGATGTCACCATCCGCCCCGCCTCCAATGGGTTGTCAAGCGTCGGCTGCGTGGGAACTCCCGGCCTCCACCAGGGGTCCCTAGCGCACTGAATGCTACCCACACCCACCCCCCGGAGAAGGAGAGCTGCCCAGCAGACGCTTGATCCTACTCTCATCTGGCCTCCGACGACCGGATCTCGTTCCCAACCCGGTCGCCGCCGTCGCAAGCGGAAATCTCACCGCTGCGCCGGTGGGCCGGCTACAGCGATTTTCAAGTAACAGGCGATAAATACATTATTGGTACATTTACATGGGGTTAGGTGGAGAGGTTACACTTTAGGAAGAACAACAGGAATGAAAAAGGATTACTTCATTTCTAGACCATTTATGCCCTTGAATTTCAGGTGCGTGTATTTACATATTTACAGTAGTTGAATTATCGAAAAATTGAGTATTCGGGGGGAGGGTGCTGGGGGGTGAAATTAGCAGTAAGAGATTGTGTGAGGAGTTTATATTTAATTCCTGGTGAGTCTATTTAGGGTAGCACTAGGACTGTGTGAGGGGGGCTTGGGTGTACAGCTGTGGCAGGGAGGGGGAGGAAGAAGCCTGAGGAGCTGTTTGAAGGTTGATATGGAGGGGGCCAGGTGAAGGTTGGGAGGGAGGTTGTTCCAAAGGAGAGGGAGCTGGTAGGAAAAGGCAGCTTGCCCTGAGGCTGTCAGGGGGCATGGGAGGTGGAAAGTACGTGCATGTCTGTGGCGAAGAGGGTAGCCAGAGGGGTTGGCTTGAGAGAAGCGGGAGGCTAGGTAGAGGGGAAAGGTGCCGAACCAATATTTCACTATGAGTGAGGCATTGTGGGTGGTCCTCCTATGTGAAAGTGGCGTTAGGGATAGAGTTGTGAGCAGTTTGCAGTGATGAGTGAGTGGGGGGGAGGCGGTGGCAAATGCATGAAGGAGTTTAGCAGGACATCAAGTTTTGCAAGGGAGGAGGAAGGAGCTGTGCCATAAATGACATCAGCGTAGTCCAGTATTGGTAGTATGGTCTTACGTATGAGTTCACTCTGAGTTGGGAGGGGGAGGCAGTCTTTGTGGCGGTAGAGGATGGCAAGTTTGGGATGGAGTTTGGTATAGACAGCGTCAACATGGGTGGAGAAGTTGAGGTTTGTGTCCAGCCAGACTCCCAGGTACTTGAAGGTGGGTACTGACTCTAGGGGAATTTCATCCAGGGTGGAGATCGGGGCGGGGGCAGGCATGGAGGCGAGTGTTTGTCTTGTGCCGAAAACCATGGAGACAGTTTTTTTTGCATTAAGTTTTAGCTGATTTTTATGGAGCCAGGCTTGTACTCGGTTGAAATCGCTTTGGAGGTTTGGATGGACGCTGGCGTGGGAGGGGCCTGAGGTGTAGATAATGGTATCATCCGCATATAGATGCACATTTGAGGTGAGACAGGCTGAGGGGAGGTCATTTATGAAAAGGGAGAAAAGAATGGGACCAAGGATGGAGCCTTGGCGGACACCCATGAGGATGGGTAGGGGGTTGGAGATGGTGTCTCCAACTTGTACTTGTTGCATCCTGTTTTGGAGGTAGGAATGGAACCAGTTTATGGCCTGTTTAGC
This sequence comes from Neoceratodus forsteri, assembly GCA_016271365.2. Classification (NCBI taxonomy): domain Eukaryota; kingdom Metazoa; phylum Chordata; order Ceratodontiformes; family Ceratodontidae; genus Neoceratodus; species Neoceratodus forsteri. Next base: position 480,530,652 of record CM028131.1, read on the forward strand.
AAGGCCAAAGGAGCTCAAATTGCCTAGCAATAGAGGGTGGGAGACCGAAATCAAAAGCTTTGGCCAGGTCGAGGAAGATGGCGGTAGTGGTTTGCCCTGCATCCATGGCGGAGAAAATGGAGTCGGTAACTTGTAGTAAGGCTGTGGTGGTAGAATGGGATTTTATGAACCCTGATTGAAAAGGGGAGAGGGAGCTGTTTGAGGAGAGGAAAGGTGACAGTTTTGATAGCATGAGGGATTCTTGGATTTTGGCCAGGAAGGGGAGGAGAGAGATGGGTCTGTAATTTCCTGGGAGGGATGGGTTGCCACCTTTATGGAGCGGTAGGATTTTGGCAAGTTTCCAGGTGGAGGGTACAGTGGCTGTGTCAATCAAGAGATTTAGTATGTGGGTTATAGGTTCGACTATGGCTGCTGCAGAGATGCGGAGCAGGCTGGGATGCAAGCCGTCTGGGCAGGATTTTGACAGGTTTAGGGAGGTGAGGGAAGTGTAAGCTTTTGAGGGTGTGAATGGGGAAAAGTGGAAGCCGTGGTGAGAGGGAGGGGGGTTTGTGTGGGAGGGTCGGGGGTGTGTGTCGGGCTTGGTGCAGGAGATGAAGAAGGAGTTGAAGAGTTCAGAGACTATGGCAGGATCGGAGTCTATTTTGCCGTCAATGTTTAGGCTGGGGCTAGCTTGCTTGGAGCGTGGGCTGATAAGAGAGTTTAACACCTTCCAGAAAGGTGCTGGGGAGGCTTGAAGAGAGGTAAGTTGGGCCTTGAAATACTGTGCCTTAGATAGCCGAATGGCTTTTGTGCAGTTGTTTCTAAGCGTTTTGTAGGACAGGAGGTCCCTGGATGCAAAAGAGGTTTTGTAACGCCTCCAGGCCTTATCTCTGATTCAACCCAGGGAGATGAGGTCCGCAGTGATCCAGGGGTGGTGATTTTTCCTAACTCTGGCCTTCCTTAGTGGAGCGTGGTGGTCCCATACACCTAGGAAGGTTTTGTAGAAGTGGGAGAGGGTGGTGTCGACATCATGTGAGGCCAGAACAGGGTGCCAGTCTGTGTTTGACAGGTCACGTTGAAGGGCGGATACGTCAAGGAGGTGTAGGGGGCGGGTTACAATGAATTTGGGGCCGGAGTGGAGTGGAATGATTTTACGGATACAGTAGGTTATGCAGTGGTCGCTAAGGGCATCAGAAAGGATACCTGAGGCGGTAATCCTGTGGGGGTGGGAGGTTAAGATCCAGTCAAGTAGGGTGTGGTTTTGTGAGCGCTGGTTTAGATGGGTGGGTTCCTGGATTAGCTGTACGAGATTTAGGGCTTCGATCCTCAGAGCGGCTGGTTTTGTGGAGTGGGAGAGCCAGTTTAGGTTGAAGTTGCCTAATAGAATGAGTTCACCATTTGAGGTGGTAGAAGAAACAGAGGATATGATTTGGATGAGGGCATCAGGTGAAGGCTTTGGTGGGGTATAAAGAACATCTATGTAAAGAGGGGTGGATGAGGGGAAGGACAGGTGAGCAACTAGGGATTTGTGGGAGGACGGGCGTGATTCTTTGAAAATTACAGTTCATTTAATGGATGTGTCTGATCTGCAGTGCTACCCCTCCACCTCGCTTGCCACGGTCCTGGCGGAACAGGATGTAGTTTGGTATGTCGAGTGAGAGGTTGGAGATTTTGCCTAAGAGCCAGGTCTCTGTGATACAGAGTATGTCCGGTTTGTATTGTACTGACCAGACAGAGAGGGAGTCGAGTTTGGGGAGAAGGCTCCTGATGTTAATGTGGAAAATACGGAGGCCCCTTGGAGTGAGTTTGGTGAGACACTGAGTTGGGGGTCTGGTGACCTTGGGGGCTTTTGTTGATGTGGGGCCTGGGTTTGATGAATATCCCCTGCCAGGAGTAGGAGTAGCAGGGGTAGGGAGAGGTTAGAGTGCATCTTGCATCGGCTATGAGTGTGTCTTGTAGGTGGAGCTCGCAAGTTTAGGCACCGGAGAAATGCCTCTAGGTTAAGCATGTGTGAGTGGAGCAGGGACGGGTGAATGGTTGTGGAGGGTTGGGTACGAGGGGGGAGCTTTATGTCTTCCCTTACCTGGATGATGGGCTCCTAAAGGCCAGTTCCAGGGAAGCTCTCCTTCCTATCCTCTCCCAAATGCACAAGCAGGCCAAGGAGCTGGGGGTCATAGTGAATGTGCCAAAGTCTGTACTGACTCCATGCCACTGCTTGCAATACATAGGAGCCGTCTTTGACACAGAGAAGGGTTGCACCTTCCTGCCTCAGAGCAGTGTGACACCTTGATTGCTCAGGCACACTTGGTTTCAGGAATCAGCCATAGCGACAGTACCATTAGCTCAGCTTCATATGTGAGTTCCGCAGTGGGCACTAAGGGTCCAGTGGGATCAGCTGATGGACACGTTGGAACAAATGGTTCTCAGCATGTCCTCTCTTCAGAGCATTACTGTGGTGGATAGACCAAGACAATTTACCCAAGGTTGTTCCATTCCTTGTACCAGCTCCTATACAGATCTTTACAACAGATGCCTCGGGCTCTGGTTGGAGTGCTCATCTCAGCCCATTCCACACACAAGAGTCATAGAACAAGGTCTGCACATAAATGTCTTGGAGATGTATGCTTTTCTATACAGTCTTAATATAGATAGACAATGTCACTGTCATGCACCACATAAACAAACAGGGGTGCACTCATTCCTGACAGCTACGCTGGGGAGAAATGAAGGTGTGGTACTGGGCACTGTCTCATGGTCTTCAACTGTCAGCTGTGTTTCTCCCAGGTCTCCAAAACATCTTGACAGACAGGCTCATCGGGTCTCAGTCCCTGGTTCATGAATGGGAATGGTTGTCCTCTATAATAAATGATCTGTTCAGAAGATGGGATCATTCAGAGTTGGAACTTTTTGCATCCCAAACAATGCAGAACTGCCACATCTTTGCTTGCTTGCTCCAAGCCCTAGAGCTTTTTAGTGAGAAACATCCCTCTCTTGGAAAAGGAAATTACTGTGTATGTTTTCCCTCATTCCTTTAATACAGAAGGTTTTGCTCAAGCTACAGATGGAGAGTGCCTCTCTCATCCTTATTACTCCCTCATGGCAGCACCAGATATGGTTTCTACTCCTGTAACATTTGGCAGTTGAGCAACCTGTTCCTCTAACTCTGTGTTGAGGTCTGCTGTCACAGGGCAGGGGGGTTTCTGATACATCTGGACCTGAAATCCTTACACCTGCATGCATGGCTCCTGAAAACTTAGCCACTGCATGCTTTAACATAGAAACATAGAAAATGATGGCAGATGGGGACCAAAGATCCATCTAGTCTGCACTGAACCCTACCCCCTATTTAGTATAGTACTTCTTTGTGACAATCCCCTTATGACTATCCCAAGCTGATTTGAATTCCCCTACTGTTTTGGAGTCAATGACCCCAGTGGGAAGGCTATTCCACGGATCAACTACCCTCTCCATGAAGAAAACCTATGCACGTTGCCCCTGAATCTTCCTCCTCTTAATTTCATCTCATGTACTCTTGTCCACTTTGGTGTGTCTCCTAAGGTTGCTGATGTCCTGCTTGCAGCTAGCAATACCTCTACTAGACATTATTGCTTGAAGTGGAAGCATTTAACTTTGTTATCTGCTTCCCAGAATATGAACCTTTTTACGTGTCCTGTGAATTCTGTTCTGGAATGCTTGCTTTCACTGTCTGATTCTGGTCTGCAGTGTTCCCCTATTAAGGTGTATTTTGCTGTTATATCAGTTTTCCTTGGCCCTATTAATGACCGTACAGTTGCCCAACTAGAGGTGTTCCATACGTTTTTGAGAGGTATGCTGCATGTGAAACCTCCTATCAATAATCCAGTACCACCTTGGGACTTGAATTTCATACTTGAGAAACTGACCTTGGCTTCTTTTGAGCCTGCTGCAAATTGAGGCTTACATTTTCTGTCATAGAAATCATTATTTTTAGCTGCTATGACTTCTGCTTGGAGGATTTCCAAGCTTCAGGCTGTGATGTGTGAGCCTCTTTGATTTTGTTCACAGAGTCTCTTTGTGTACAAATCCTAAATTTCTACTGAAGGTGGCATCTGAATTCACACTGAACCAAATGATACACCTTCCTGTTTACTATCCTGCACATGCCAACCAGGGTAAGGCATTGCTCCGCACTCTTGACGTACACAGAACACTGCAATAATATGTTACCCACAGTAAAGGCTACAGAAAGTCTTCTCAGCTTTTTGTTTTGTTCACTCCTGGGAAAGAGGACACTCCCATGTCCAGACAGTGCCTGTCCAAATAGCTGGCTAATTGTACTGTGTTTTGTTATAGGAAGTATGGTAAGGCGCTTCCTGGTACTGTTTGTGGTAACTCCACAAGGGGTACAGCCACTTCTGTTGCTTGTTCCAGAAATGTTCCTGCAGCTGACATGTGTGCTATTGCCACATGGAGCACTGTACACATTTTCACTAAATGTTACAGTCTGGACAGCATCTCTCATACATGTGCTGGCTTTGGGCTTGCTGTTTTGGAATGCTTTCTGCCCTGATCACATATCACAGACAGAGCCATCCTCCCAGGCTGCTTTGTACTGCTTGGAAACCATTACAAAGGGGTAGCCTAAGGGACGAAATATCCTTGGTGAAGATAGAACAGTTCTGTAAGAACTAACCATAACAGTAGATTTTTGAGAGCATCTCCTCCATTAGGTCATGGTGTACCATCCCTCCTTCCCCCTCTGTCCATTGAGAATTACAGCAGATACTGTGCCTAAGGCCTTAGTCCGTGCATCCTATGTCTACTGCCATGCCTATCCTTGTTTGCCTGGTACTGGTTTGATCTTCTGGTTCCTCATGGTAAGAGGCCCTCTGAGGCTAATCTCCAGCTGGGAACTGAGGAGTGTTGGGACCACCCACTTTATATATGCATCGACACTGCACATCATGGTGGGAGTGTCCCATAATATGGGCAACTCAATTTGAGCGCCTGTGGGAATAGCGACCATGAAAAATAGACAGTGGTACTGAATAGTGAAAGAGAATAGCGAGGCAGTGTAAATAGCGAGGCACCATAGTCAGCTGCATTACATTATAGGGTTTCTCTGGCAAGCCACTTCACAGCTGCTTGTCTAGTGTGGTGGCTACAGTCAGTGCCTCTGAAGTTGATGGACCTGGGTTCAGGACTGGCTATGGGATTTTTTGTGGGCTTTTTTTATTGGTTGTTTAACTTTTTTTATTTATGAACTCCTGTTCCCCTGACTTTGCCCACCCCCACCCCCAGGTTGCCTACCCCAATGTTCTCCCCTTCCCCAAGTTGCATCAGCCCTCGAGTGTCTCCCCCTCCCTGAAATCCACCCCCCCCAAGTTGGTTATTTGAATTTAGGGGGTGTGGGGGGCATATTCCCCCTCATAAAACAATAAGTTTATTTTTTTATCTTCTTTCTATTTTTACCACCTCGCAGCCACTGACCTGCATATCCTCCAGCCACCACTCACTTCCCCCGATGACCACAGGACACTGCCACCCATGCCTGCTGGCATATGCAGCTGTACTTGTGAAAGGGACCCCCTCCTCATTCCCCGTGCCAGGCCAGGAACCAATACTGGCCCTGGTTTCATGCCCACGAACCCCGCCAGGCTCCTGAAGCACGGCCATCAAGCTGCTGCAGACAGTGCTGCCATTCCACTGATTAGGATCCCCAGGAGTGCAGATGTGCAATGACATCAAGCACAATGTGCTGACATCCGCTGCACTCCTTCCTCCATTGTACCAACTCTAGCAGTGCCCCCAGGCATTCCCAGGGGCCGCTGCACAGCAGTGAGTTCCCGCATCCCTCCCCAGGATAGGAGAGCAGTCCTCTGGATGCTCAATCCTATCCTCCCCTGCCGACCCCTGACAACCCAGGCTCACGTCTGAACCCGGCTCACCAGTGTGCCGCAAGGTGTGGTGTCCAGTGCCTCAACTCTCAGTGTCACCGGGCCTAAAACAATAAGTTTAAGTCACCTCCCGCAAAGACAGTGAATTACCTCTATTTTCTTTAGTGGCGCTGTAATGCTCATCAATGTTTTGGTTTTTTACTGAAGAGCACTCGCTATTTTTGGTCTGTGCCCTTTTGTAGGCGCTATTATCATATAGTACCCATTATGGGTGGCCCCAAGCTGATAAAACATTTCTGTGTGGTCCTGACACTGATGGCTTATGGTTTCAAAAGTGTGGCCTAATGGAGAAGATTCTCTCGAAGATCTACTGTTATGCTAAGTTCTTATGTAACTGTTCTTTTCTAGATTCTCTGTACTGACCATGGTAGCCAATGGAATGATGTTTAACAGAGCATTCTCCTGGTATTTACTGGTTGATAATGCATGTTTGGTTGACCAATCAGCACACAATTTTTAGCAGATTACACTGACAAAAGTTCTATGAAAAGGGGTACATCTACTTCAAAAGCACATAAACATTGCCAGATAAGGGTCCTTTAATGTCCGATTAGGAAAGCAACTTGTACCTCTGTTCCATAACCAAATGATTATTTTAGGAAGCTTCATATCTGCATTCAAGAAACAGGCCGATACATACATACATACATACATACAAAGTCGCCAGCAGATTAGGCCCAAAGGTCTATCTTGTCTGCCTGAGATTTAGCTCCTAATTAAATTTTCATCAGCTGCCCTTCCCTTGTTTTGCTCCCTTTTACCTCACATCCCCTTCCCCGCACCCTATTCCTGACCTCCCCCTACCTGTACCTTGTCCATGTACCTGTCCCATCCCACCTTGAATCCTTTCACTGTTTCCTTCACCAACAACTCCCCTGGTAGTGCATTCCAAGGTGCCACCACCCTCTCCATGAAATAGTGTTGCCTTACTTCCTCCGTACCTCCTCCTAAGTAGTTTAAGGTTATGTCCCCTCACATTTCCCTCCCCCTTCAACATAAAGAGACCCTCCGTGTCCACTCTATTGATCCCCTTCATATATTTGAAGACCTCTATCATATCCCACTGTCTCCTCTGACCTCCAGGGAGTACATATTCAGTTCCCCAAGTCTTTCCTCATAGGACATTCCCCCAGACCATGGATCATCCTAGTGGCTCACCTCTGAATCCTCTCCAAAAACGTAACATCCCTCCTTAAGTAAGGTCTCCAGAATTGTACACAATACTCCAAGTGAAGCCTTACCAAGGAGTTGCACAGAGGCAGAATGACCTCCCTTCTCCTTGATGTTAACCCACTAGAGATACACCCCAGCATTTTATTTGCCTTAGCAGCCACTTTCCAGCACTGTTCTGAATTGTTCATTTTGGTGTCTATGGCAACCTGCAAGTCTTTTTCCCCCTTAGATGTCAACAGCTGCCCCCCCCAAGTGATAGTTATGCCCAGGGTTCCTGTGTCTCAGGTGTAGTATGCTGCACTTTCAAGCATTAAAGCCCAACTACCAGTTGTGTGCCCACCTCTCCAACCTTTCCAAGTCCTCCTGAAGTGTCTTCCTACCCTCATCACTGTCTACTACCACTCCCAACTTGGAATTATCCTTGAACAGGCTCACCTCACTCCTAACTCCCTCCTCAATGCATGCAATGAAAGCAGTGAACAGGACTGGGCCCAATACCGAACCCTACGGAACCCCCACTGATGACCCCCCGGTAGTCGATGTCTCACACCCTACCACCACCCCCTGCTGCCAGTTGCTGAGCCAGTTAGCTATCCATCCTACCATTTTCTCCCCCACCCCTAGGTTCCTTAGCTGCCATATCAGTCTTCCACACGGAACCGAGTTGAAGGCCTTTCCGAAGTCCAGGTACAGGACATCAACCAGCCTTCCACTATCCAGTGATCTTGTCACCCAGTCAAAGAATTTGGTTAGGTTGGTCTGACATGATCTTCCCCTTGATGAACCCATTTTGGCTTTCATCTTGAAAGCCGTTTGCCTCCAGGAATGTCACCATCCTCTCCTTCAAGATGGCCTCTATCAGGTTACCCACTATGGATATCAGACTGATTGGCCTGTAGTTTCCCGATTCATCCCTCGGTCCACTCTTGTGGAGTGCCATGACATGTGCTGTCCTCCAGTCCTGGGGTACCCATCCTGGTTGGAGGGAGGAATTGAATAATTCCATCAATGGAGCAACCAGGACATCTGTCAGTTTCTTTAGAACTTGGGTGGATTTCATCTGGTCCTGGGGCCATATCAGTCCTCAAAGACTTTAGACCCTCCCTCACCTTCCCCACTTGGATCTCACAATCTGTAAGGGCACCCTTCCCCCACTGTTCCCATCCTGCCTCCCCCTTGTGGTAATGGACCTTCCTTCTCCTTCATAAATGTCCATTAGTGCAGTGTCAGTGGCTCAGTAGGTAGCACACTCACCTCCGAGGCTGGGAGATCAGAGGGCTATGGGTTTAGTTCCCACATCTGGCACTTGGGTTAATATCCCAGTACTGACACTGTAGTGCAACATGACAGGGGTGCTGCACTTCTGAGGTGCTGTTTTTCAGATGAGACATTAAACCGAGGTCCCATCTGCCTGGATTGGTGGTAGTTCAGGTGGATGTTAAAGATCCCATGGCACTTGTCAAAAAGAGTAGGGGAATTTTATTGAAAAAAATGGACTTCAATGCAAAATAAAACAGAAAACATCAAAACAAAACACATAGTGAGCAAATATAGAAACAGAGAGAAAAAAGAAAATATATCAATCAGTTCATGCGATACAGTTAATCCATAGACATTTAGATTGGTTATATGAGACATGGTCAAGATCATATTGCATCAGTCTTTTAACAGCCTTACATACATTAGCAAGCAATTCAACATTGGAAATAAATTTTTGTTGCACAATCCAGAGACACCTAGATTGCCAAATATGAAAACGTATGATACATAAAATAACATAAATGGTGTCACAGTTATACCTGACAAACATATTTTGTAAGGGACCAAACATTACGGTAGGGTAATCAATATCCATGAATCCAATCTCATTCCAATGGTCCTCCAGTAAGGACCAAAATGGTCTTACATATGAACAATCTGAAAATAAGTGACATTGGGTTTCTAGAATTTGGTCACAAGTAGGTCTAGGACAATACCTCTCTGATAATTGTTTATGTTTACTATTCCCCTTGATCCCCAATTTCCCATAATTGCTTAACCATAAACAAACCCAGGCATATGATGGGATCCTTCTATTCATAAGGTGTCTCAATACAGTTAACTTTCTATCTGCCAGACAGTCAAGAAAAACAACTTCCATTGTACATTCGACAGACAGAATATGCTTATACACCTTCTTTCTATCCAAGGTCTGGAGATGACATGGGGTAATGTCCAACCGAATAACCTGTTTCATACATTCCAGCATGGAAGAAGGTAAATAAGGAAGTCTAGATAATAACCTAGGCTTCTTCTCCTGCCAACTGGGCCTACATAAGTATAGCCAGTGTTCTACCAAATGCCTCCATAAAACATTCCCAGGTTTTAAAACCGCCCTTAAATTATAAACTAAAAAGATACTAAAAAAGAAAGCAACAGGGTGGATCATAGAAACCCCTCCTCCAGCAATCGGGAGATAGGTTAATTCTCTCTCTTAATAGGGTTTAATTGAGACCCCCAGAAAGCTTGAAAACAAAATACTAAATAACCGAGTCCAAATACAGAATGGTGGAGGGAAAATATAACTGATATACAAGAATATTGGAGTAAGAATAGTCTTAATTAACATAACCCGTTTTGTCTTAGAAAGTTGCTGTCCTTTCCATTCCTCAACTAAATGAGTCCCCCTTCCCAGGGCTACTTCCCAGTTTCATCCTGCCACATATTCAGGACCAAACTGTACCCCCAGAAACTTAATAGGTTCTCTGGAAACAGGGATTCCTGCTATGACACCAGAGGGTGGAACAGGAGTAGAACCAATGACTACCCCTATACTCTTACTATAATTAATCCTGGAACCAGAAATATTCAAAAAAATACTAACAGTGTCCTGTAAAGCCTGGACAGAACACTGGGGGCTAAAATCAACACCAGATCATCTGCATAAGCTAGTACCTTTTGTTGTGGCAGGGTGGGAGAGACATCAATACCCGTCAGGACATAGTTGGATTGTAACATCCTAATAAAAATGTCTATCATAAAGACGTAAAAAGTAGGGCTCAACGGGCATCCCTGATGTACTCCCTTACCAATATGAAGTTTTTTTTCGATACCAGCCATTTACGTTAGGAATAATAACAGCCCCCGATACATTGAAGATATCCAGGCAACAGACTTATCCAGAATCCCAAAGGCTTTTAAAACTAAAAATAAAAATCTGTGTGCAGCCTGATCAAAGGCCTTTTCTTGGTCTAATCCAAAAACAAACCCATGTAAGTGCTCGAAGTCTCCCCTATAAAAAATTTCCTTCAACCAAATGAGATTATCCTGCTGCTTCCTACCTTTAACAGCACAAGTTTGTACAGGATGAAGAAGCTGTGGAGTGACCTTAGAAAGTCTGGCCAACAAAATTTTGCTTAAGATTTTTAAATCAGAATTCAAAAGACTGAGGGGGTGCCAATTCCCTAAGTCAGCTCTGTCACCCTTCTTATAAAATTAAGATCAAAACGGCCTCAATCATAGAAGGGGGCATAACTACCAGAGTGCAAAATATAGTTCAACAAAACAACCAATACTGGACCGAGAACATGTAGGAAGGTTTTATAAAACCCTGCTCCAAGGCCGTCAGTACCCGGAGCAGACTGAGAGGCTAAACCATTAACAGCATCAGTAACTTTATCAAGAACTATGTCAGCCTCTAGAACAAGCCTATCTTCAGCAGATAAGCTAGGCAAATGTAGGTCAGTCAAAATTTGGTGTATGGCACTATCTTCCAAAATAGGGTCAGCAATCTGCCCTGAAGTCATATAGTTCTCTACCACTTGTAAAAGCTGTTGTGGGTCACTTACAGTGTGTTCGTTTGCATCTGTCAGTGTGGAAATAAGCCGAGAGTCAACTCTATTCTTATTTTCCTTAAAAAGGTTCCAAAGACTGTTTCGACATATGAGTTCCAAATCGTAATTCTTGATTTAAAGATCTTCCCCTATTATACTGTAAGTCAGTCATTTGCTTCTATATTGTGGCAATCAAATGGATATAATCATGAGTAGTCGTTTCAGTAAGTGAAGTCAGATGTCGTAATTGATGTCTAAGTTTCAAATACACCATATATTCCTTATTTGATTTGATATGAGCCTGTTGTTGAAAAAAATGTCTCCATCCCAACTTAGTATCATCCCACCAGTCCAAAATAGAGTCACAGCAGTCTAAAACCGAAAATCTCGGAGCCCAATCCAGCAACCATAAACGTATATTTTTTGGATCATCCAACGGCGTCTCATTTAATCTCCATTTGTTTTTCTTACATCTGGGGGCTCCAGCCCAAGAAATAGAGGCTGTAAGGACTCCATGATCAGAAAATTCTATTGGTCTAGTAAAAACATGCAGTACGTGCAAAACAGTAGACAAAAAAATGAAATCAATTCTAGTTCTAAGGACACCCCTAAAATAGGTTTATCCTCATGTAGGATGTAATACCCTGTAGGCGTCTAACAAGTGAGCCATTGAAATAATTTGTTTCAAAGCAATGGAATCACAAAAAAGCTTATGGGACTGAAGGCCTCTCTCAGTGGTCGATAGGCCACAATTAAAGTCCCCCAGCCAAACCACCAGACGAGAGGTATGTAAGAGGGGTTGTATTTCCTTAAATAAAGCTATGCATTGTGCTTTAGTTTGAGTAGCATAAATAGCAATGATCCAAAACCTTTCTGAGCAAAAAGAAACATCTAAGCAAAGAGTCCTCCCTGGGTGAACATCCACCAATCTGGAAACCTTAAATGCAGAATTAGAAAAAAAGAATACCTATCCCGTCACAGAGGTCTTCCCCAATAGACCAAAAGGAAGGTCCGAAAGGCCAGCATTGGGCAGCATGCTGAAGCTCCTGATGTGTCTTCGAGCGGGTGTCTTGTGAACAAATGATGTCGGAGTTTAAGGTCTTAAGAACAGAAAAAAACTTTATGCGCTTCTTCTCACCCTTGATCCCATTAACATTTAAAGTAGAAATCTTTATGGAATGCATAACAGGGAGAGAGAAGTAAGGAAACTACAAAAGACAAAAAACAAACTCAGGGGGGTTTACCTACTTGTCTTCATCTAGTCCGTTTAGCAATAGAATCTTCTGGCCTACATTCAGTGTCAGTGGTGGAAACAATAGAGGAGGTATCAGTATAATCCTCTGAGTCTCCCACTGTGTCGTCCTCTAATGGGACAAACACATTCCCTACCTTAACAGGATCCCTAGGAGGCACTGATTTAGGGATGGATTTTGTCCCAGTCATTGCCTTCCCATACCTATTTCGTTTTCTAGGTTGTACAACCTTAAAGGGGGCTTCAGGTGGTAGTGGGGGAGGGGGGGCATGTGCTCCTCAGTGCCAACTATAGTATCTACTTCTGTCTGATCCAAAATTGGTTTATCTAGGCCCACTGCAGAGCCTGCAGCTTGCACAACAATGGCAGTGGTCACAAGGGGGCCAGCCGCAAATGGTGTTACAGGGGCCTTAACTTGCTCAGACTCTGGGAGCATAGGCAGAGTAGCAGCTGCCTTCTTAGCCAGGGCATGCTGAGTTTGATTAATAATCCCTTCATGGGAGGGGCAATCCACAAGATTGTGAGAAGCCCAAGGACAGCAACCATAGGCATGTCCTGTTTGCTCACAAAGGTTGCATTTGAACAAGTTAAGGCAGGCCGAAGCCAAATACCCATATTCCAAACAGTGACTGCATCTAGTAGTATCACAAGCTGAGCTAAGAGGTAAATGAAACCCACACTTAAAGCAGGATCTGGGTTGTCCTATATAAAAGATAGACCCCCTATCCCATCTCAAACAAAACACACTAGGTAGATGTACAGGGCCCGAACTTGTAGAAAAAAGTTTCACCTTCACCTTCCAACCCCGTCCCAAATCTGCTCACTATCCATAATGGGTGAAGGCCTCCCCAAAATCTCACAACGCTGACGCAACCAGAAGAGAATGTCCTCAACATCGACACCCTCATTTTTAAACAAAACAGTAATGGTTTTAATCAATGGTTTGGTAAGAGGAATTGCCTGAAAAGGTATCCACAATGGGTTATTTTTAAGTGAGTTGTACCAGGCCCAAAACCTATCAAGATTGGACACATTTTTGAAACTGACATCAAAATTACCATTACCTAAAGAAATCAGTGCAAATATTTCTGAGGAAAAAAATTTCATAGATGTTTTTAGGAGGGTTTTAGCAATAAACAGCCTGTCAGGAGTATGTTCTAAGCCCCCCTTGTACAACAATCTGACAGCATTCCTTCTAGGAGCCGGTTCTCCACTGGAGTGAAAGAGATCAGCCATCCTGTACAAGGGGGCCAAAGAAGACCTCTCCTGGTGATCTGTCAAAGCCTCAGGACTGGGACCCATTCTTAAATCCGCAGACAAGGAAGGATCATTAGATAACACAGGTGTGGTACCTACACCATCTACAAGACCAGAAAGAACAGAATCAATTCATAAAATAGGAGAGTCTTTACCCCGGGGTTTGATGGAGCTCTCTGGTAGTCCAGCATTGGTGGCCACAGCAGTAGAGGGTGAACACATCCTCTGATATGAGGGATCCTTGTGGTCAGGAGTCCAATGACCCGATTTTTCAGCAACCCAGCCCGCAGCTGCTAAGGCCCTTTCAGGCAACCAAGAAGAGTCATGCAGTGGCTGAGCAGCAACAGTAGTCTCAGGAGGAGATTCAGTAGCTAACTCACTCCAATCCCCGGTCTTCCATCTATCGGAAAAAGAGAAAGCCTGTTTCGACTCCACCAGAGTTGTTTCCGAACTACCTAGTCCATCTGAAGCCTGTCGGCCCATTCCGAGTCTAGCTTTCCCTGCTTTGGGAGCCTGCACAATGGTGTGAAAAGTCAAAACAGCAGTCGGCTCTCGGCACACGGCAGAAGCGCCATTCTCACTGCCAGCCATATGGACATCTGGGTGCACAGTTACAGTAGGAGGAACAACAGTAGGGACCACACCATCGTCCGTTCGTCTAACTTTCTCTATCCGGTCTAGAGACACACTTGCCAGGGGAGAACCTGTCATTAACGAGAGAAGCTCATTATCAATTTCTTGAGCTATTTTCATCCACTCCTGCTTTTGTAACAATAGCGCCTGACAGCGTTGGACTACTGCAGGCGAAGGCTGTCGAGAAGAGGCAACACCATCCATAGCAACTGCCAGATCCAAGTCAGGTAAGTCCGTAGAGACGGGCATTACCTCCATACATTCCAAAACGCTTTCATCCTGGGAAAAGTCAGCCACAGCCATAGCAAGGTCCGTAGCCTCTTGCATTGAAAGGACAGGAGTAGAGACCAGAGTTCCCGTCCCAGCAACATCCTCCTCCTCCGCACGTCCCCGGTGAAGTGGCCATCTTGGAAAGATGGATGGAAAATCCCCCAGTGGAGAGTAGGGGAATTTCCCCCGTGTCCTGGCCAAATTTCCCTCAGTCACTAAAAATACCACCAACAGCTTAATCTGGTTCAAGGTTAGTTGGCATTCATCTGTATCCCCCTCCCCCGGGTCGTGCCTGAAAATAGGCAGGATTTGTCTAGTGCACTTACCTGGCCAACAAAAATTAAATAAATAAATAAAGTAAAGACTGAGCAGAAATACTCATTAAGTATTTCAGCCTGCTCTACCATCCCTTCAGCCCAGCCCCCTTTTTTCCTCAACCTATTTATCTGCCCCCTTTCCTTCTCTCTCTGACATCTCCATAAAATTCCTTCTCCCCCTCCCTGATCCCCTGCGATAACCTAAGCTACTTAGTCACCTTCGTCACTGTTACCTTTCCACTGACCTCCTTTGAGATTCTGTGGTACTTATCCCTATACGCCTGCCTATGGGAGTGCTTGTACCTTCTGAATGCCAACCGCTTTTCCCTCACCCCCTGCCGCACTTTGCTGAACCACCAACAAGGTCTGGCCCTAGCCTACTTGTGATGGGTTTTAGTGCAGGCCTTTGTAGCTTCCAGCAGGCCTAACTTTAGTATCCCCAGCTGACTATCTGCGTTCATCCCTGGCCTGATACTCCTTAAGTGTTCCCCAAATATATCAGTCATCTCCCTGAAGTCATCTCCCCTGAAGTCCACCACAGTAGTCATCTTGCAAGGTGGCCCAAACTGCTTCCACATTCCCCTCTTAATCCTCATCATTGCTACACTCAATCCCACCCCTAATGAACAAAGCTACCCCCCCCCCCTTTGCCAACTAATCTTTCTTTCCTACAGGCATCTTATTCCCCAGACTTCTTGCATTAATTAAGACCACTCTCCACCCTGTCCCCTATCCTGGTCCAAGCCTTCCTTCTCCACTTGTGCACTTAATGGGGGGAGAGGCCTCTGGTCTCCTGTGTGTTGTACCGTTGTGAGGTGTTCTGCTGTCTGCCTCCTTCTGACAAGCCCCCCCTCCACCAGTTTAAACTCCACCTGATATCTATATATTCTCCCAGTTTATTTTTCAGGATATAATTTCCTGCTTTGCTCAGGTATAACCTCTCCCTAGTATCACTCCAATTTCCCACTAATCCAAATCGCATGGCTTGGCACCAGTTCCTCAACCAGTTATTAAGTTTTCATATTTTATGCATCCTTTCTAAAGCCCCCTAGGTACTGGCAGGACATCTGAGAAGGAGAGAGTGGGTCCTTCCTCCTCACAAACTCTTGCACCTCTTTCACACTATTTTCTGCCAGATCATTTGTGCCTATGTGCACCATGATATTTGGCATCCCTCGTACTTCCTTACTAATGAGTGCACATGGTGCTCAACTTAGTAAGGAGCACGAGGTGCCATATCAAAGGCCATAGGCACAAATGATCTGGCAGAAAATAGAATGAAAGAGATGACAAACTAGAAAAATGTTGACCATTATGTCATAGGGATGATCAGCACCAACTGGTTCTCTTCCTTTAGGAATCTTACAGAATTTAGGAATTTCCCATTCAAGCCCAGTTTAATTCCAATTCTGATAAGACCTCAGAATTAACATTGGAATTAGAATCCTAACTCTGAATTCCATTTGTGAAGTGGCCCTTTGAAGTTATATTTTGCCACAAAGTGCCATTTCACAAGTAAAGTAACAAAAACAAAAGAGAAGAAAACACCCTTCACCCACATTCGTTACAACCGATCTCCCTCCCTTCTCTAGTGCGGTATTCAATCAATCATCACTGCACCCTCACAGCAGTACCCCGGTCTCTGATTCTTCCCTCCTCCCCCACATGTGTGCTGGCTACCAGACTGATACAGTCAGCTGTGTAGTAACATTCCAAATTCAGTGTTCTGCTGCTGCTTAAAGTGCTGTTGTGCTTGTTGTGATAACTAAAGCAAAGTGTTCAAAAGTTAAGAAATGTCCATCTCCAATCTCCTCCTTGAGTCTCCCAGAGACATGGGTTGAAGTAGGACCCCACTGAAAACAAGATGCTTCATCTCTGCTGGGTTATGCTGGATCAATAGATTGTAAAAAAAAAATAATTAACCATAATTATAAAATGGGTAGAAACAGTAAAGAAATCTCATTGGCTGGCACCTCTTGCCAGCTATGTATATTATTTTGAATATAGCACAGTAAAAAACAAGAGCCAGAACCAGTGACCTATGCACTACAGTACAGAAGAGCATATCCCTCCCTGCTGACCTACCCTGAGGCTGACATGGCTCGCCTCTACATCTGCAAGCCTCCCCATTCCTCCCTCAACAGCAGACAGTGAAATCACCAGCCCCACCCTAAATCACATTTTATTTTTATAATCTGAACTTCAGGCAAAACCACAAGCTCTTCATCAATCGCCATTGCCTGTGGCTTTGTAAAACCACAAGTTGTACCTGCAACTGCCACTCCATTGTTCATATAGTGGGCATGAAGGATGCTCACACTTAGTATACCACCCCAACTGCAATATTTCGACAGCGCTCGACACTACAGCGACTACAGTGCCACATCGCTGAGTGTCCACCTATTTCCGACACTGTCTGTTGGGGTCCTGCACCCCCCCAGAATCGGCTCTGACTTGAAGCTGATAATCCTTGGGGGGGAGGGGGCACAGCCACTTAAGTTTCTTTGAAACCGGCAGCCAACTGAATATCTAAATGGCTTTTTAACATAAAAAAATAGATTTTTAAAAAAAGTAGCCCATTTTATAAGCGCAATAAGACACTCCAGGTGTGTGCATGGAACATATTTTACTGCACCTCAGGGGCTAAAGGCACTTGGCCAAGGCCTTGTGCCTTATTATGCCCCTGGCTGTGCAGTAAAATCTGTTCCATGCAAACCCTGTCAAGTCATATTGCTTACAGATCATGCACTTGGGGCACAGAAACCCAAGGACAATGTACCAATTCAGTGGGGAGGTATTAGCAACTATAAAACAGGAACAGGACCTGGGGTAATCATTTATGATGACCTGAAGGTAGCTAAGCAGTGTGATAAGGCAGTGGGGAAGGCTGGCAGGATGCTTCACTGCATAGAGAGAGGCATCACCAGCAGAAAGAGTGAGGCAGTATTATCCCTGTATAGATCACTGGTAAGATACCACTTTGATATAGATAGGGTGCAGGCAGTACAAAGGAGGGCTATCAAAATGTTGCAAGGCCTGCATCAAATGCCCTACAAGGAAAGTTTCGGGGAACTAAATATGTACCCTCTGGCGAAAAGGAGGGAAAGGGGGATATGACAAAAACATTTAAATACCTCACAGTTATTAATAAGGTACAGGAAAGTAGCATTTTCCATAGAAAAAGATGTTCCAGGACAAGGGGTCATGCTACAAAGCTGGGGGAGGGGGCGCTAAGAGGAGATGTGAGGAAATTCTTCTTCACGGAGAGGGTGGCGGATACCTGGAACAGCCTCCTAGCAGAGGTGGTGGGTGCTAAAACGGCAACAGGATTCAAGCATGCATGGGATAGACACAAGAGGATCTTAGAAATAAGGAAGGGGGGGGAGAGAAAACCAGAGATCGAGTAGTATCTGTGGATGCACAGTTGGTACAGAATATAGGACAGACTAGGTGGGCCAAGAGGTCCTTATCTGCTGACAACTTCTATGTTTCTATGTTAACCACATTAATTCACCACTTCAGGGGAGCATTATCTGGTGATATCCATATCCAGGCAGCTAGACCTAGATGACTAATACATTGGTTGGATAGCCCCAGGTAACCCAGATGAATTATTAAAATAATGAGCAAGATACATTGATTAATTAAATCAGAAAAAAATGCTTCGACAAAGAACATAGATGTGCATGAGCAGCTCTTTCTAGCCTGTAGCTGAACTTCTATTTTCCCAAATTAACACATTTTCTTTCTGCAGCATTACATTTTTTGCAGACAAGCGTTTGGGATAATGGATATCGTAAGTCCTATAGTCAGTGCTGGAAATGGGACAGGGCATCCCCTCCTCATTATTGAGACATTTATCACAGGTGGAGTAAAGGCTGCCATGGGGAGTTCGATGGCCCTGTGCTTCAGCCCCAGCACTGTCTCTGTGTGTTTGCAGACATGACATTTCTGTTTAGAATATCAGCTCTGATTCAATGCTTACTCAAGGACATAAAATGAATGTGTTGCAGAGCAACCTCGCTTTGATTATAGGGCCTTTAGTATAGTACTTGAAAGCATTTCGCAAATACATTATGAGTCATCTCTCTAAATGTCAGCTGGAAAGTAATGCAAATTTAAAATGGGTAAAAAGAGACTTCAAAGAGAGTGACAAAAATGTAGCACCTTTAGTTCCCATCTTAAGACTGTGACCCATGGTTATGCTGGAACACCTTGCCCAGTAGCATGTTGGTTTCAATAAAGGAAGGTAGTCTACAGATAACCTACAGAAGTTGATGTGTTGTTCAGAATTAAAACCACAGTCGCATTCTCTATTGATGCTGATAATGGCTGTTGACTGAGTCGAATGGACCAATTTTAGGTCCGCAGGTATATTTTGGGTCTAACTGTGTTGAGTGGATCTGTGTTCTATATAGAAATTCTTGGGTTCAGACATTCATGAACTGTGATCCCTCCTTCCCATTTCTTTAAACAGGAGCACCTGTTAGGGCTATACTATCTGTTTCTGTTTGTGGCTGAGGCTGGAAATCAGCTGCCACTATAAGAAAGCACCCTGTTATTAGCAGAGTTGAGACAAGAGATTTCAAACATCACCACTTTACGTGATGTCCCGGTGTACCCTTACAGGACCCTGTCAGCTTGACTCCAGATTTATTGCATAGAAACATAGACAATGATGGCAGAAAAAGACCAACGGTCAGTTCAGTCTGCCTGTGGTTCCCAGTCTAACCTCAGGATCTAAACTCCATCCAGGGTCCTAGCCCTCCCCATCCACCCCACTATTCCCTTCCCAGTTCCTGTAGCCCCTAATATACCCTTCAATGTGTCCCAACTGTGCTTGAAACCATTAATGGTTTTAGCAGACACCACTTCAGCTAGTAAACTCTTCCACAGCTCCACCAGCATTGACATTTATAATTACATTTAGAGTTCATGTTACTAAAAGTGGGGTATTGCCACAGGCCAACAGCAACTAGACTTAAAGGAGTAGTCCACCCAGAATTTGCAAAAACATATGTTATGCAGAGTGTTTTGATTTGTATGTAAAGTCCTAGTGTGTCCTTCCCTCTGTCTGCTATTAGGAGTTTTTCCTTAATTAGCCTGCTAGCTTTATCGTACTTTTGCGACCCCTGGTGATCTCCATCATAAATAGGTTCATTGCCTTTCTTGCTCCTACATTGCACCCTATCTCATGTGGCAGTGATGTAGCTGAGCCCATAGATTTAGCATGTGCACTGCTTTAAAATCAGTTCACAATGGCACAGCTGTGTAACTGTTCTTATCCAGTGTGCACATATGGCAACAGTTGCAGTTTAGCAGATACCTGAAAGCTAGCTAACTGGGGTTTCTGTAAGAAAACAGCCACTAAATAGATCTAATTCACTATTTTTGTTATCTATGTGTATCAGGTCTAGCTAGCAGGAGTGTTTTAATTTTAAAACTTTTAATTATGTCAAACTATACACAATCATAAAAGCACAGAAACTTCCCAGATCATCAATGCTATAATTAGTAAAGACTCTAGCTGATTCTTTCAGAAATCCCACTCAGTTAGATTTCAAGTATTTGCTAAACTGTAAATGTAGGTACCTGCATTATATTAGTTAGAAATGGCAGTTAGTGCTAATTTTGCTCTGTGACAAGATTTTCATTTTTTTTTTAACAAATGCAGTGTATGGTATGAAGCTGCAACATAGAAGCTGCAAAATACTTTGAAGTCAGCTTTTCTCCTGTGGGTGGTATGGCATGAAAGCAATAGGATGACAATGACTATCCCAGCTACATATTTGATTCCATTTTACAATGGTTCACTGGACTACACATTTAGTGTATCACACTTTTTCAAATAATAAAACAAACATTCTCCAAACTAATTAAATAACTCACACATACATGTTTTTATACTTTATTAATAATATGCTTCACATTTATAACACAGAAAAAATTGAAAATCATGTAACAGAGCAAAATCAGCACTAACACCCAGTTCCTTCTAGTAGAATGATGGTACCTACATTTACAGTTTAGCAAATACTTGAGAGCTAACTGGCTAACTGAGTAGGTGTTCTGTAAGAAAAAAGCTACAGTCTTTACTAATTATAGCATTGATGATCTGGGGCAATTTCTGTGCTTTTTATTGTGTGTAGTTTGATGAAATTAAATTTTAAAATGAAAACACTACTGCTAGCTAGACCTGACACACAGAAAACACAAATAGTAATTTAGAGCTATTTAGCAGCTGTTTTCTTACAGAAACCCCAGTTAGCTAGCTCTCAAGTATTTGCTAACTGTAACAGTTGCCATTTGGGCTCACTGGATAAGAACAATTACACAGCTCTGTTGTTGTGAACTGATTTTAAAGCAGTGCACATGCTAAATCTATGGGCCTGGCTACATCACTGTCACATGAGACAGGGTGGATTGTAGGATACAGAAAGAAAGACAATAAACCTATTTGTGATGGAGATCCCCAGGGGTCATAAAACTACCATAAAGCTAGCAGGCTAACACTCGTATAACTTACGTTTTTACAAATTCTGGGTGGACTACTCCTTTAAAGGGGGTGGCTTTCCTTTTCCGTGGTTCATCTCCTATATTACTAAATACCTAGAAGTATTAGCTTCAAGTGATTATAAGGAGATTTGCAAATAACAAAAGTGTTCTCTTAAATGCATGCTGAAAAAAAACCTAAGAACAGATGTCTGTGATACTGAGTGATAGTAAAAGTAAATTGTATGATAGAAATTTAGGAGATTTAGGGTTGGATTTTCAGCAGGTGCTGTAGGATTTGTGCCACTTTTCTAGCACAGTTGGGAAACTTAAACAAAACATTACACTACCTAAATGTCTTCTGGATACATGTACATTTTTTTGCCATAAAGCAGGTACAAGTGTTGCAAATGTGTCAAAAGTTTTGAAAATGGTATTCAAATGTTTTGAGGTATTTATTTTTTGATGCAGGCGCAGCTCAAACAGGGACTTGTACCCACATCACAACATCTGAAAATCTGGTCTACAGTGTCCATCTTTCCTGCCTTTCATTCTGCACGTCCATGACGATATACCCAGTGATGCTGGCAGCTTTTGTTTTGTGCAGTGTTATGAACATACGAATGTATCAGCAGACACAGACCACCCAGTCTATCTAAGTCTGCTTTAGTGTGCAGCTAGCACTCCTAGTTTTCAGCTGCCCCACCTCTCCCCTTTGTCATCTCAATGCGACCCCCACTTCCTCCACCCTCACTCTCCCCTATTCCCTGTCCCATGCCCTTTTGAAGCTGTTCACAGATTTACATGATACCACCCATTCTGGTAGTGTGTTCCATTTTGCTACTACCCTCTCCATGAAATAGTGTCTCCATATTTCCCTCCTAAATCTTCCCCCCTCTATTCTTAGCCCTTGCCCCCTGGTGTCCCTCCCCCTCCTTAGTTTAAAAACCCCATCTGCCCCATCCTTATTGATTCCACTCAGAAACTTAAATGTCTCTATCATGTCCCCCCTGTTCCTTCAGTCCTCCAGGGTCTACATATTCAGGTCTCCCAGCTTGCTCTCATAGTCTCTCCACTCCATTCCACATATCATCTTCATTGCCGTCCTCTGCACCCCTTCCAGTAGCTTGATATCATGCTTCAGGTATGGCCTCCAAAACTGCACACAGTACTCCAAGTGTGGCCTTACTAATGAACTGTAGAGGGGCAAGATCACCTCTCTTTGCCTGGACAAAAACTCCCTTGCTATGCACCACAGCATTTTGTTCATTTTTGCAGCCACTCTCCTGCACTGGACAGTGTTATTCACAGTCCCTGTTACCATTACCCCTAGGTCCTTCTCCTCAGGGATCCCCAACTTAACCCCTCCCAACCAGTATTCCCTTCTTGGGTTCTTCGCCCCGAAGTGCATAACCTTACACTTCTTTGCATTGAACCTCAGCTGCCACCTCTCTGACTACTCCTCTAGCTTGCTTATGTCCCCCTGAAGCTGCTTCCATTCCTCCACTCCATCCACCACTGCTCCCATTTTGGTGTCGTCTGTGAACAGACTTACCTTGCTCACCACCCCGTGCGCAATGCCCGCTATGAAGAGCCTAAATAATACCGGTGCTAGCACAGAGCCCTGTGGTACCCCGCTCATCACTGGCCTTGGACTTGAGTGCTCCCCTCCCACTACCACCCGTTGTAGCCTCCCACTCAGCCAGCTTTAATCCAGTTCATCATTTTTGCCCCTACTCCTACATCAGTTAGCTTCCCCCCAAGTTGTCCATGAGGCACCAAATCGAAGGCCTTGCTGAAGTCCAAGTAAAGAACATCCACCACATGACCCTTATCCAGCTCACCTGTCACCCAGTCATAATATTGTATCAGGCTGGTTTGACAAAACTTCCCTGAAATGAACCCATGCTGCCTCACATCCTGGAGGCCATTGTCCTCCAGGTATGACACCAGTCTTTCCTTTAGTATCATTTCCATGAGTTTGCACACTATGGAGGTGAGACTTGCCAGGCAATAATTACCCGGTTCATCCCTTGGTCCACTCTTGTGTAATGGCACTACATGTGCCATCCTCCAGTCCAGTGGCACACATCCTGAGGGTACTGTACAAATCCGCCAGTGGCTCTGCCAACACCTCCGCCATTTCTCTCAGCGCCCTGGGGCGGATACCATCCAGCCCTGGAGCCTTACCTACCCTCAGTGCCCTTAGTCCCTCTGGGACTCGATCTCCCTCAATTCTTACATCTGTCGCCTCCTCCTCCCCATTCCCACCCTCCCAGCCCATGGTGGTGGTAGTGGTCCCCCCTTTTCTTCAGTGAACGCTGAGCAAAAGTATTCATTAAGTGCTTCTGCCTTTCCCTCCCCCTTTCTGTCCACTTCCCACCCTTTTTATCCTCACTATGTTCTCCTTGCACTTCCTTTTCTCCCTGATGTATTTGAAAAAGTCTTTCTCTCCCCCCCACCGTTAATTCCCTGCACTGATCTCAGCTCCCTCTGAGCCTTGGCATCTCTCACTTTTCTGGTCACCTCCCTGGACCATCTTGCATACTCCTTCTTGTCCCCTTCTTTTTCTGTTCTCCTATACCTCTGGCGCACCTCTCATTTTGCCCTCACCACCTCCACTACCTCGCTGTTCAACCAGCATGGTTTCCTTGCTCTGCTTCTCTTACTCTATGTCTTGGTGCAGGCTTCCATTGTCTCTGTAATCGCACATCTAATAATATCCCATTTCTGCTCCACGTCCATCTCCTGCCTTATACCCTCCAGTTTCTCTTTCAGTACTTCCCACATCCTCCCAAAGTCCATCCCTCTGAAGTGTACCACTCGGGTTAATGATTTCTGTGGCTCCCTGCACGTGGTGATATTAAACCACACTGTTTGGTGATCACTGTTGGCTAGTAGGTCCTCCACCCTTATTTCTCTTACTGCTTCTCTATTCAATAATACCAGATCTAAAGTGTTCTTTAGCCTAGTAGGTACACTGACCAACTGTCAGGAGATCCTCCTGGATCGCATCCAGCAGCACTTGTTCCCTAGCACTGGAGGTGACCAGAATGCACCAGTCAACCCCCAGCAAGTTGAAATCCCCCACAATGACCACCTTCCCTTTTCTACATACCTTTCTGATTTGTCCCGCTAATTCCCTGCCAAGCTCCTCAGACTGGGGCGGTGGCCTGTATACTACCCTAGTCCCAGTTTCCTACCCCTGGAGTCTAGGAGCTGCAGCCAGATTGCCTCTGTTCTCCTTTCTTCCCCCTCGTCCCTTGTGCATTTGATCCCATCCCTGGAATTTAATATTGATAAATGTGTTGTACTTAACTTTGGTAGAGCAAATAAAAAGAATATATATATAAGATAAACAATTTTCCCTTAAAATTGTCTTCAGTAGAAAGAGATTTAGGAATTTTTGTTAATAACAAACTAACTCCACATGACCACTGTATGAAAATAACCAACCTGGCACATTCATTGTTGAGCCAAATCAAGCGTTCGTTCATTACAAGAACCAAGGAGTGCTTGATTCCATTGTATAGATCACATATTAGGCCCAATCTGGACCATGGATCCCCTTTCTGTAATCCTTATCTGGTCAAGGATGTGGTGTTGCTGGAGAGGGTTCAGTGCAGAGCTACAAAAATGGTCTCTGGGTTGAAAGGTAAATCACATACTGACAGACCGGAGGCAACTGGACTCCAGGCTCTACAAGTTAGATTCTGTAGGGGTGACATTTTGTTCATTCATAAGGTGTTACCATCTTTGATGGCCACGTGTAACTTTTCTATTTGTATTAATAAAAAAACACTTAGATCATACAATAAACAGATTATTATTAAGAAGGCTAATATAAATAAAAGGAATAACTACGTAACTATACATGCAGCTAGACTCTGGAATTTATTACCTCAAGTATTGGTTGATATTTCTAATGTTAATACATTCAAAACCCATTTTTGACTACTGAGCGAAGTCTAATCAGGCATCTTTATTTTAGCCCACAGGTGTGGGGGAAAGAATCCAGATGGGCTGCGGCCTTCTTTACTTTACATATTAAACCTAGTAAACCTAGTAAACATAGACTGCCTCCCCTCTCCTCCCCTCCTTATGGTCCTTCCTGTATAATTTGTATACTGGGATTGCCAGATCCCAGTCCCGGTGCTCAGTTGCCCATGTTTCCGTGACAGCTGCAATATCCACCCTCCACACTGCCAAGAGTGCCTGTAGCTCAGCTAATTTGCTGCCTAAGCTTCTCGCATTCAGCAAGACCACCCTCCATCCTGCCCTCTTTCATTCATCACCCTCCATCTCCTCCCTTCTACTCTCTCCCTTTTCAGCCACTCAGAGTCCTTCCCTGCTAGCCTGGGGGAAGACTGTGACTCCACTCTATTGGATCCCTGCCTATCTGCTGTCCAATTGCTACCCCCCCCCGTCTAGTTTAAATCCACCTCGTAGATTCACCAAACATAGGATCCTGTGCATGGTTACAATCCATTGCCTTATTGTAGGAACATCGGCCAACGCACACTGAGTAATCTGACATGTGACACCCACCTTCAATTAATTTCCTCTCTCCTCAGTGTTGTTCTGTATCAAATCCAGCTTTTCACTCATCCTCTTTATGTCCTCCATTTCTGGATGCTTCAAGAAATGATTGTTGACTACATCAAATAATTCTTTCTTACGCCATCTTTCCATTCATTTTGGCCAGATTACCATTCTGTTGCGGTTGGTGAAATACTCCAGAATTATTAAACTCACCCTTCTTGCTGCTTCTTGTATTTCTCTAAATTGTCCCTGATCCAGAATAATTTTTCAGCTTGGTGGTCTATAGCACTTTCACATGTCTTCTTTATGAGTGATCTATAAAGAAAAACATAAGCAACGTTTTTAATTCTTTACAGACTATTTCTGCAGAAAGCCTTACTTGTTTCAATGTCAAGCATGCATTTAGGAGAACTCTTCTGTTCTGTATCAAGCCACGTAAGCAATAATACCTGATAGGGTGGGTGGTATTGGGCTATACAGGACCGCCTAGGGGCGTAATGAGGCCCGAAGCCACAGGCGGAGGGTCTTATAGCCCCTGAAAGGTCCGGTATTGCCCATACCGCCCACCCTGGAGGGTATTATTGCACTTAGAAAATGGGCATCTGTGTCAGGATTAATTAAATATTAAATTTACAGAGGAAATGAGTTTAAAATTAATAGAAAACTAGAAGTAAAACAGTTGTTGGTAAAGTAGTCCCTCTGTTTTTTTATGCGGTTGCTTCTTGTGTTGCTCCCCTCCAGAGTTATTTTCTCTCTTTGTCCCCCATCACAGACACAGAGGAGAAACGTTTATTTTATTTTATTTCCTTTTGTGAGTAGTGAGTCAGAACAGTCTGCTGAGCTCTATGTGGTGACAGGTAACTCCCGTTTTTGTTTTGATTGGTGTTTGAAACGTGGGCAAGTCTGTAGCACCAGTCACTTCAAAGGGAGCACAATCGGGCTAGTGCTCTGTCATTTAGGAAAGGAATGAGTGTTGTTTTTGCAGTTTGCAGGGAAAACAGTGTGGCAGACTGTGGGAACAGTGAGAGCTAGTGCTGCAAGGGAGGGCCGCTTTATCCGTGGCATTTTTTTTTACTAAATTAAGGCATTTATTCCTCAAATGAAGCCCTCACTCCTCCTGCTTCATTTTCATTACCTGCATATTGGGAAAGTTTTGGAGAAGGACTGTGCTCAGATCAGTGGTGAGAGGGCGCCGTCAGAAGAGCATTGACTGCTGTGGTTGCCGATCGCAAAAATGCAGGAGCACAGTCTTAGCAGGTGGGTAAGTGACGTCGGGGGAGGAAGCCTTGATTGTAAAGTTAGCGCTAGTGGAGTTAGGGCTAGAATAAGACTGTGAGACAGAAAAGGTGTTGAAGTACGCTGAGCGCTCAATGTCCTTGCGCTGTTTTAAATACAAACGTATTTAAAAGAAATAAAAATCAATACACTTTGGCACCGAATGAATTTGGCTGACAATACTTTTTTTATATTAACCCAAATAACAAAAGTTGTACAGGAAGAGTGAGTGTGTGTGTGTGGGTGTGTGTGTGTGTGTGGTGGGGGGCAGTGTCTCTCGGTAAGTGAGAGAAAAAATGTCAGGTTTGCGATTTTAATTTTGTGGGGATGAGCGAGTGGGTGGGTGGAGCATGAGGAGAGCGCAGTCAGATCTAAGAATTGGGTTATGTACAGAAAATTTAAAAAATGACAAGAAAAAAAAGATGCGTTCCATTGTGTGGGGGTATTTTGAGACAGTTTGTAGTGAATGGGCCAATATCTCTCGCTAAGTGAGAGAAATAAAATGGCAGTGATTTCAAATTAATTTCGATGTTTTCAGCCAATGAGCAAGCTGGATGGGCAGAGGGATACCTGAGTGGGTGAGAGGGTAGTGAGGCTGGTACGTTTTATTTCCTGGGCATCTATTGAAAGTTAATGTACCCCCCTGGCAAGGGTACTAGCCAATCAGATGCCAGGAAATAAAAAGCCCATTTTCTAAAATGGTTATGGAACACCCTGTTTTTTCTTATTCATTTTTTTTTTTTTTTGTTCTTACCAATTGTTGTTACAACTGCATCTGCCACTCTGATCTTGTCCGGGGCAAGGTATACAGCATTGAGGATGAGTACCTGTCTTTCACTCCTGATAATGTTAAAGGGAAACAATGGAAAAGACAAAGCTTTCCTCAGACACTGCAGAAACTCTCAGTTAGTGCTTTCAGACAGTAACAACTTTATTTAATGATTTAGAACAGCTACCCACAACTTCCACTTCCTGTTGCTGGCAGCAGCCATTTCATGAGCAGCAGTGAGCTTCCTGAGCTCACTGTATGCTAATATGCCTGTTTGACCTCAGCTATTGCTTGGCAGGACATATTAGCATAAAGTGAGCTCAGGAAGCTCTCTGCTACTCATGAAATGGTGGCTCCCAGCAATAGAAAGTGAAAGTTGAAGGCCACTGTTTAAATCACTAAAAAATCAATTAGAGTTATTTGTTAAAAAATGTTACCATCTGAAGGCACTAATCAGGCATTTTTGTAGTGCCTGGGCAAAGCTGTGCCTTTTCCACAGTTTCCCTTTAACCCCCCCCCCCCCAGGAATTACTGTGTTATACAGAAGTGATTTCAGGACATGGCATTCAAAATGTGAGAAAGATATTGTGATCAGCTAGTACAAGGTGGTCTGTAGAGATCGCATTTCCCCTTTTTAGATTCATCAATCTCTCACAGATCAAATATGGGATCAGTATGCTGTCCAAAGCCATTAATGCTAGAGATGATTTATTGCACGATAAGTAGGGCTGTGCAAAATGTGAAATTCTGTCATCGGAACTGCTGCATAATGGAAATTCCACTTCAAAAATGCTTTGCAGAATTTCTTTTAGAATTCCACAGAATTTCAAAAAGCATTTCAGTGCAAACTGCGGAATAATTTTCCACAGATTGCAAAATCAGAATCCGCAGTTCATATGAACTGCGGATTGTTATTCCACAAAAAACATTTTGCATGCTGAATGGCAAAATTCCACAGCTGATGGAAATCAGAGGAATATTCTAAAATTCTGTGAAATTCCAATCCACTGGAGATGCAACATTCTGCACAGACCATGTATAAGCCTTGAAGCACACTCAAATTAGTCTCTGCAAGCTAGAATTTAAAAAATATATTTTAACCAAAAGAAAATGGATAACGAATCTTCACTATGAACCAGCTAATGATGATAAAGTGATAACAATGATGATGATTGGGTATTCATTACTGTATTGGGTTTATAAATATCCCTCAATAAACTGTATCCCAATTATTTTGGGGAATGTGTTGGGTATATGCAGGAAGAGAGGTACTTTAATCCATGGAATCGGAATTGTCCTAAACGTACTTCCTCTTTGAAGGGATCTACAAGTGATCTTTGCCCCTCAGGTCCAGTGTGGTTATATTACAATTCTTCTAGCACACCTTAAATCTGCAGCCAAAAACCATGTACTTGGAGCAGCAGTTCCAGCCTTTGAAACCATGTCCAAGACAATTTTAAAGCAGGTCCATCCATGGGAGTTTATAAAAGTGATCTCAGATCATACAGTACATTTTAAGGCAAGATATTGGCATTATGCTAAGGGTTTGAGCTGATCTCAGTCTGTTACAGTTGTACTTTGTTAGTGTATTTTGTGTTTTTTGTACTGCACCCTGAATATAGGATGGGTACATTATAAATAATTAGAAAATGGGCTTTTTATTTCCTGGCATCTGATTGGCTAGTACCTTTGC
The DNA here is from genome assembly GCA_016271365.2 of Neoceratodus forsteri. Lineage (NCBI taxonomy): Eukaryota > Metazoa > Chordata > Ceratodontiformes > Ceratodontidae > Neoceratodus > Neoceratodus forsteri. The sequence continues at coordinate 480,560,052 of CM028131.1, forward strand.
CAGGGGGGTACATTAACTTTCAATAGATGCCCAGGAAATAAAAAGTACCAGCCCCAATACCCTCTCACCCACTCAGGTATCCCTCTGCCCATCTAGCTTGGTCATTGGCTGAAAACATCGAAATTAATTTGAAATCACTGCCATTTTTTTTCTCTCGCTTAGCGAGAGATATTGGCCCATTCACTACAAACTGTCTCAAAATACCCCCACACAACGGAAAGCATCTTTTTTTTCTTGTCATTTTTTAAATTTTCTGTACATAACCCAATTCTTAGATCTGACTGCACTCCCCTCATCCTCCACCCACCCACTCGCTCATCCCCACAAAATTAAAATTGCAAACCTGACATTTTTTTCTCTCGCTTACCGAGAGACACTGCCCCCCACCACACACACACACACTCACTCTTCCTGTACATCTTTTGTTATTTGGGCTAATATAAAAAAAAGTATTGTCAGCCAAATTCATTCGGTACAGAAGTGTATTGGTTTTTATTTCTTTTAAAGACGTTTGTATTTAAAACAGCACTAGGACGTCACACGCTCAGCGTACTTCAACACCTTTTCTGTCTCACAGTCTTATTCTAGCCCTAACTCCACTAGTGCTGACTTTACAATCAAGGCTTCCTCCCCTGATGTCACTTACCCACCTGCTAAGTCTACTCCTGCATTTTTACAATCGGCAACCACAGCAGTCAAAATGCTCTTCTGACGGCGCCCTCTCACCACTGATATGAGCACAGTCCTTCTCCATAACTCTCCCAATATGCAGGTAATGAAAATGAAGCAGGAGGAGTGAGGGCTTCATTTGAGGAATAAATGCCTTAATTTAGTAAATAAAATGCCACGGATGAAGCGGCACTCCCTTGCAGCACTAGCTCTCACTGTTCCCACAGTCTGCCACACTGTTTTCCCTGCAAGCTGCAAAAACAACACTCATTCCTTTCCTAAACAACAGAGCACTAGCCCGATTGTGCTCCCTTTGAAGTGACTGGTGCTGCAGACTTGCCCACATTTCAAACAGCAATCAAAACAAAAACGGTAGTTACCTGTCACCATATAGAGCTCAGCAGACTGTTCTGACTCACTACTCACAAAAGGAAATAAAATAAACGTTTCTCCTCTGTGTTTGTGATGGGGGGACAAAGACAGAAAATAACTCTGGGGGGAGCAACACAAGAAGCAACAGCATAAAAAAACAGAGGGACTACTTTACCAACAACTGTTTTACTTCTAGTTTTCTATTAATTTTAAACTCATTTTCTCTGTAAATTTAATATTTAATTAATCCTGACACAGATGCCCATTTTCTAAGTGCAATAATACCCTCCAGGGTGGGCGGTATGGGCAATACCGGTCCTTTCAGGGGCTATAAGGCCCTCCGCCTGCAGCGTCGGACCTCATTACGACCCTGGGTGGTCCGGTATAGCCCAATACTGCCCACCCTATTGTGTATTATTGCTTACACAGAAGCCAGAAGGGGAAGGAAACAGATTCATTTCAGTGCTTTACAGTAGCTGTTCATTGCTATTTTTATTTTAAACTTAGATTGTGGGCTTTTAGTGGCACTGTAATTTCTTTGCTGTCTTTACTTAGAATTGTTTTTATGCTGTTGAAAATGTAAAATCTAGTTTGGTGTGCTTGTAGTGGGGGTCTATTCCTTTACTGTCTTAAATTGCTGCAAATTTTCACCTCCCTTCTTCCCATGCCCCCAACTCTTAATTATATGCCCTGTTAAATCTGATTGACAGGAGCTAAGCACAGGGGATAGTAGGGGTTGTGGAGTAGGAGGGGCATTAAGGTGAAGAAGCCCGACCTCAGCATAGCAAGTGTTTTGACTCATTTTATTTTATTTTATTTTATTTTTATTATTTTGTAAGGAAAAGTATCTGAGGATCAGTGGCAGGATTTCTAGGACAGTAAATTAATAAAAAGGGAACTAGGAGAGCTTCAGTAACAGACAAGTACTGGAATAGCAGTATACTGTAAGTGCAGTATAATGTGGGGAGTGGTGCAATGAAGTGACTGCGGGGCAGCCATTTTCAGGCAGATCTTCTGGACGCTGAGGTGCTGCCCTATCTGCATGCATCTCTGGACTGGAGGATGGGGTAGCCAGACTCAGAGCGGAAGTAAACTGGGTCAGGAGTACCATCACCCTATCCAGAGATCACCCAGTCCAACACCGCTGCCTCAAAGGATGCCGAGAACGAGGAGCACTTGGATGACAGTGGGCTCAGGTAAGGTTAGGGCAGTCAGGCAGAGGCACATCCCAGATTCTATTCCACTCAAGAACTCATATGCCACACTGCCAAATGGGTACAACCAAATAGAGGTACCCAGAGAAGTGGAAGGAAAGGATGAGGAGGTTAGCCAAGGAGGGGACCTCAGCGGGGAAAGCAGTGGACCCCAGAGGAGGAGGAGGAGGAGGAAGTGAATCCTGGTGGGGGATTCTATCATAAGAGGGATCCAGCTAGGAACACAGGAGGGGGAGGACAGGGAGGTGAGGTGCCTACCAGGTGCCAGGGCATGGAGGGATGGAAGGAAGATCCTGGGGATCACTGGGAATGCAAGTCAGGAGGGTGAGCTGGATGTCATTATCCACCTAGGTACTAATAACCTGGCAAATGGGGAGCCAAAGGAAGTTCAGGAAGAGTTTAGGAAATTGGGGAGGGGTCTCAAGCAAGTAGCTACAGTACTTCTTTCACCTTCTCAAGTACTACCTGCGAGAGGCATGGGAGAGCATAGGGGTGCATGCACCAGGAACTTTAACTCATGGTTGAAGAACTGGTGCTATGAGGAAGGGTTTGGATTCATTGGTGACTGGGGACCCACCTGGAGGGATGGAGGCTTGTTCAAGCCTGACAGCCTGCATCTATTCTGGATGGGAATCCAAGCACTCACTGATGAGTTAAATGCCACATTGACAAGCATTTAAACTAGCCAAGGGGGGTGGCAGGCCAGCAAGGAGGGCACCTAATTGCTCACACCCCCTTCAGCTAGCAATGGAACCAGTGAACCGGAGGAGTGGATATCTCTACAAAGCAGTGTGTAAAAGATGGAGATAAGCGCCCAAGAGGTGGATAGGCAGAAAAGGGGCAAAATTCAACAGACGGGCAGACAGCAAGGAGAACCAGGGATAAATGACAACCAGGGAAGGGGCTGGAGTAGAACAGCTAAACAGTCTAGGGAGGTCAAATCATGCAAAGCCATGTGCGCCAATGCCAGCAGCCTTAGCAACAAGATGGAGGATCTGGAGGCTGTCATGGTGCAAACAGACCTGGACATTGTGGCCATCACAGAAATCTGGTGTAATGATAACTACGACTGGGAAACATAGAAACATAGAATTTGATGGCAGATAAAGACCGCTTGGCCCACCCAGTCTGCCCATTTCCCTACCTAATGGATGAGCTGCAGATCCTAGTTAACCAGCAGCCTACTTCTTTCTACCCCCACCCCTAGAATTGCCTTATGGCTGTCCCATGCATGCTTGAATTCAACCACTGTTTTTGACTCCGCAACCTCCTCTGGAAGGCCGTTCCATGCATCCACAACTCTCTCTGTGAAAAAATACTCTTCACATTAGCTCTACCTGCTACAACATATTCAGAAGAGACAGGGCAGGTAGAAAGGGAGAAGGAGTGGCACTGTATGTGAAAAATGACATAAGGGCCACAGAGATCCAGGAGGAACAAAATGGGGAGAAATACTGTGGGTTAAGCTGGAAATGAAATTGGGGGCCAGCCATCTGCACAGGTGTGGTCTATAGGCCACCAGCCCAGGAGGAAGAAACAGATAGGGAGCTGATGCTAGCCATCCAAAGGATGGCAGACAAAGGTGAGTTAATGCTGATTGGAGTCCTCGATATTCCAGACGTGGACTGGAGCATCCCAGCAGCAGCATCAACTAGGAGCGGATTTATCCTGGACTCCTTTCAGGGTGCCTTTCTCAAGCAACTGGTCATGGAACCAACTCAGCAGAAGGCAATACCGGACCTAGTGCTCGCAAACAGGGACAATGTGATGGGGGTAACAGTGAGGGAGCACCTGGGGAACAGTGACCACCAATCACTGTGATTTGAAATCACAGAAGGAGCAGAACCCCACACAAAAACATGTATCCTGGATTTTAGAGGGGCAGAGTATGGGAAAATGGGGAGATGCTTGAAAGAAGCATTAAGGGGAATGGGGCAGCAATCAGGGCTTAAGGAACAGTGGGCAGTATTTAAACCGGGGATTAAAAAAGCAACAGAATTATGCATTAAGCAGGTTAGCAAGGGGAAAAGGAAGAGGAGGCCATTATGGTTTTCCAAGGAGGTAGCGGAGAAAGTGAAAGCCAAAAAGATTGCATTCAAGCAATACAAAAAGATACAGACAGAAGGGGATAAGAAGAAGTACCAGGAGAAGCAAAGGGAGGCAGGGAGGTCAGTCAGTAAGGATAGCCAAAGCTCAGACAGAAAAGCACATTGCAAAATCAGTGGGTAGAGGGGACAAAACCTTTTACAGGTACATAAGTGAAAAAAGAAAGGCAAAGGGATGGATAGTGAGACTGAAGGGGGAGGAAGGGGACCGAATAGAGGATGACAACAGTAAAGCTGACATATTGAACAGGTATTTCTGCTCAGTCTTTACTGAGGAAGATAAGGGTAGTGGGTCTGAAGGGAGTACAAGGGGTGGGAATGGTACAGAAATGGGCACAAGTCCCTTTACATGAGAATGGGTCCTGAAGGAACTGGAAGTAATAAGAGTTGATAAAGCAATGGGGCCATATTGGGTGCACCCCAGGGTCCTTAAAGAACTAAGAGAGGTGGTGGCTGAACCTCTGGCAATCCTGTTTAGCCAATCACTGGAAACAGGGGAAGTACCCAAAGACTGGAGGAGAGCAGATGTAGTCCCCTTATGCAAAAGTGGGAACAAAGAGGAAGCGGGGAACTACAGACCAGTCAGCCTCACCTCGGTAGTGGGGAAGATCTTGGAAGCACTACTGAAGGAGAGATTGGTGGAACATCTGCTTGTCAATGGACTATAGGACCCAAGGCAGCATGGTTTCACCAGGGGGAGGTCATGTCAGACCAACCTTATTGAAGTTTTCGACTGGGTGACTAGGGAGGTGGATCAGGGGAGGGCAGTGGACATGGCCCATCTGGACTTCAGTAAGGCCTTTGACACGGTGCCACATAGAAGACTATTACACAAACTGGGGAATATGGGTGTGGGCAGAACAGTAGTGTGGTGGGTAGGTAACTGACTGGGCGACAGAACACAGAAGGTGGTGTAAATGGCTGTCACTCCACAGAGGGAAGAGTGACCAGTGGGGTACCACAGGGATCGGTGCTGGGACCGGTCCTATTCAACATCTTCATCAGTGACATTGCGCAGGACCTAGAAGGCAGAATGTCCCTGTTCGCTGATGACACAAAGCTCTGTAACAGAGTAGACACACCAGAGGGTGTAGACAGAATGAGAATCGACCTGCAGAAACTTGAAGAATGGTCAGGGGTCTGGCAGTTGAAATTCAATGCAAAGAAGTGCAAGATAATGCATATGGGGCACAAAAACCCTGGCACAATATATCAGTTGGGGGGTGAGGATATAGCATGCACCAAGCAGGAAAGGGATCTTGGGGTTATCATCTCTGATGACCTCAAGGTAGGGAAACATTGTGACAAAGCAGTAGGTAAAGCAAATAGGATGCTGGGATGCATAGGCAGGGGCATCATCAGCAGGAAAAGGGAGGTCATAATTCCACTATACAAGACACTACTGACGCCCCACCTGGAGTACAGTGTACAGTTCTGGAGACCTTACTTATGTAAGGACATAGACAGGGTAGAGAAGGTTCAGAGGAGGGCAACAAAGATGGTACATGGATTCCATCACAAGTCCCATGAGGACAGGTTGAAGGAATTGAATATGTACTCCCTGGAAGAGAGGAGGGAGAGAGGGGATATGATAGAGACATACAAGTATCTTACAGGGAGGAACAGGGTGCAGGAATACACTATTTTTAAGCGAAAAAGATGTTCCAGGACTAAAGGGCATTGGATGAAGTTGGAGGGAGGATGATTCAGAGGAAACGTGAGGAAGAATTTCTTCACTGAACAGGTGGTGACAAGTGGAACACCCTACCAGAGGAAGTGGTGGGGGCTGAAACAATCACGGGATTTAAGAATGCATGGGATAGACATAAAGGAATTCTGGAGGTCAGGGGTAAGGGCACAGACTTCTAGGAAAACATAAAGTGAACTTACAGGCTCAAATGGGCAGACTGGGTGGGCAGTAGGCCCTTATCTGCTGAATGCTGTCCTAATTTGTAAGCCCTTGCTGGACTTTCTTTGTTCTTGGGAGTTTCAGCAACTGTTACAAGAGTCGTATTGGGTAGGCCCTGAGCATAAGCAGTTCATTTCCCGCCCTCACTCCATGTTTACTTTATGTAGAAATACACCACTTGTATATTTCTGACCAGGATTTTAGGTCTCAGATCTCAGACATTCTTTTCTTGACATGATCTTTTTAAGTTGCTGTAGTAATACTTGCCCTGAGGTGTGTGTGCATATCCATAGTTTTGTATAACTACTCCCTACTGTTTCCATTCTGTTATGCCTTTAGAATTCTTTAAAACAGAAGTGCAAAAAAACTGTCACATCAAATAGCACCTGAGGAGACACAAAGCACTGCTGATGCCAACAAACTCGGAACTACACTACATCAACAGTTAAATGCCTGTTTCAAATAAATGCAGATGATCATGTACCTGTATTGCAGATTAAACTGTCTGGTGGAGAATAAAAATGATTTAATCAATTTAAAACTGTAATCCTGTTGTAATTTGATTTCTGACTTTTCTTCAGTTTTAAGGGATGCTGATGACCTGTAGTGCTTGAATCTGGAATTACATAGCTAAGCTGTTTTTATTTAAGTCGGTTTACAGCTGGGATCAAATAAAAGTGTACACTCGTACATTAGTTTACATTAAATCATAGGGGCAGCAATGAGATCCCCATTAAAAAGTTCAATGCTGAGTTAACTGTGTACAAAGAACAGTTTAAAGCCTGAATAATTATTAGATCACCCTGTAGTTTTCAGTGCCTACCTAACCGTAACATCATATCAGTTACATAAAGATAACCAGATATTCCTATACTCTCAGCAGTTTGAGTATATCAAATATATGAGATAGTATTCTAGGAAAACCTTTGCTTATAGCCTTCTATCAGATCTGCTGGTACAGAAATGGATAGACTGCAGCTTTATTGCAACTGCAGGTGCAACCTGCCAGTTGAAGTTATCACAATACTTAAAGGGGAACAGATGATTGCCAGTCACACTGCTCTCACAGGGCTAAGTTTAGTACTCTGTGACTGTCCCTTGCCCAGAAAGGACAGCATGACCAGCAAACTGAAGATCACAGATCATGAACACTCTAACTTACACTACAGGCTATTGAAGCTCCCACTGCTGCAGCCCTCCTCTGATGACAGCTGCAGGGGATTCTGATGTAACCCCTGGGTGGGGCTTATTAGGCTTGCCTTCAGGTGTCTGGTCCTGCCAGTCCTAGGTCCCTGGTGCTCCTGAGATGCTCCTGCCAGCCCTTTTGTGCCTGCTTGCCATGGGGTTTGGAGGAGTTGTGTAATGGATTGATGGTCTGCCATCTAGTGGCACAGCACCATTTGCACTGGGAAAGCAGTGACATGCCACACAGCCTGTGTGCATGTGTTCGAGATGGATTCTGCTCAAATGTGTGAGCTGGTGTATTGCTTGAGCATTCAGTTAAGTGCCACAGTGCTCCTTATGTCTCTGCATTTGCAGACAAAAAAATTTAAAACCACCACCAGAAAGAAAATTGGGAAGGGGAAGGAACAACAACAACAGAAAGGGAGGGTGAGAGAAACCAATCACTGGGAGTGGGTGAAGGAGGGTCGAGGAGTCAGGACTGGGGAGATTGTGGTGCCCGGGGGGGGATGCAAAGTGTTGCACTGTGTGTGTGACTGACTGTGAGCAAGGGCAGGATCACAAAATCATTGACTTGTGCCATTCCATTCAGATCCAGAAGAGAGAGGGAGAGACTACTGGGGGCCCAAGTGAGATTACAGTTACAGAAAATCCCAAATGAAAGTTGTTTTCTTTTCTTGGCCTCAGACAGTGTAGCTGTGTGTACAAAAAGGGCAGGCTGGAAAAATCTTTGACTTGTGCCATTCCAGATCCAGACTGAGGAGAGGGAGAGACTACTGGGGGCCCAAGAGAGATTACAGTTACAGAAAATCCCAAATGAAAGTGTTTTTCCTTTTCTTGGCCTCAGACAGTGTAGCTGTGTGTATGTACTGAGAAAGGGCAGGCTGGCAAAATGTTTGACTTGTGCCATTCCTGATCCAGAGGAAAGAGGGGGAGACTACTGTGGTTCCCACAGAAATCTTACACTTACATAAAATCCCCAATGTTTTTTCCTGGCTTCAGTGCAGCTGTGTGTACAGTGCAAGGACAACAAGGTGGGAAAAAAGACTTTGACTGTCACATCCAGAGGGGGGAAGAGAAAGAGAGAGACTGCAGCACAGGGTGGCCCACAATAAATGTAACAGTCCCAGCAATCCCAAATATTTTTTTTTCCTGGCTTCAGTGTGGCTGTGTATACAGGGCAAGGGCAGCAGGGTGGCAAAATAAATCTTTGACTGTGACGTCCAGAGGGGAGCATACCTCTCAACTGTCCCTGATTTTCAGGAATGTCCCTGATTTTGGCTCAGAATTTTTCTCTGTCTCTCGTAAAATTTGTGTTTTTGTGACTAAACAGAGGGACTTGTAAGCATAAAATAATGTCAAACATTGAAGTTACAGACTTATTCTTCATCAGAAAATGCATCTTACACTAATCTCCTTATTCTATCAACTTTCTAAGTAAATATTCCCAATTTTTAAGATGTGTCCCTGATTGTGGGTCTTTGTCCCTGATTTATGAGGCAAGAGGTTAAGAGGTATGGAGGGGAGAGAGAGAGACTACAGGGTGGCCCACAATAAATGTAACAATCCCAGAAATCCCAAATAAAAATTAGTTTCCTGGTTTCAGTGCGTCTGTGTGCACAGGGCAAGGGCAGCAGGGTGGCAAAATAAATATTTGACTTGCGTCATCCAATTACAATCACTTACATTCATTCATTCACTCACCTTGTGCTGCTGGCTGTGTGTGGCCCAGGGGATAATCTGACTTTGTGACTTGTAGCAGGCTGTGTACAGTACAACACAAGTAAAGTACAAGCACTACACCCAAGTGTGATCATCACTCATTTCCCATTATTCCTTATTATCATTAGTTTAATAGTATATTGCATTACATTAAGTATAAGCATTAACCAACCCCCAGTGTGGGGCTGTGCTACATGCAGCTGATGCACCAGATGTGTCTGCATCTCCAATTCAAATTCTAAGGCACACTTGACAGTTGCTGAATTTGGTCACTTAACAGTAACTGTATTGTAGGAGCCAGCCCAGTAATCTTGAAAGGACGTGGTGGTGGACTGCTGTGCTGTTGGTGTGCTGTCAGTGTGTACACTGTACAGTCACGAGTCACGACAGTGAATTTGTTCCTGGCCTGTGGGTGGGAGTCATCAGAACGACATCACATTAGAGGGTTCTCTTGTTACAAAATGGATCAAAGTGTTGATGAGGCGCAATCTATTTCTTAGGTAGGCAGTGGCACTGCGAAATCAGCCTGAAAAGGGAAAACAAAATCAAACCCCAAAAAGTGATGTTTTCACATCTAAGGTTTCATCTTCCAAGCGAATGCTTGAATGCAAAAAATGTGAATGTCTGGGATCATCATCAGTCCCAAGTAAAAAAAAAAAAAGTTATGTAGTTAAAAAAAACTAAAGGCATGGTAGGTACCACCCACAGAGGCACCCAACAGTATGGAATAATTGCATACAATGCTACTGCCAGTCCCTCATCTGATTCTTCTGAGGTTGAACCCGACCAGGGTAATACTAGTAATAAAGATGAAGAGAATGATCAGGCAGCACTAGGTTTACTGGAGGGGATGGAAACTGCAAATGAATAAGAAACACATAGAAATGTTTTGGTTGTGGAGGGGGGACAGAGGAAATAAACCACAAGAGAAACAGGCCCAAGAAAAATCCGGGGGGTGGGGGTTAAAGGTGACTGAGGTGTCATGCCTTCCCGGGAAAAAAACTAAAAAATATCATCTTTTGTTTGGTCATACTTTTCCATTAGTGCTTCCAATGAGTTGGTAGCAACATGCGCTATTTGTAAATGGCCAATCAACAGGGGCAAAAAGAAAGGAGCACTGGAAACGTCAGCACTGAAAATGCACCTAGACAGATGTCATAACATTACTGAGAAGTTCAGTTGTGAGTCTCGAAGAGAAAGTGACAGTGACAGCTCACTACACTCAGTGGTAACTCCCATAGATGAAAGCAGTGGCTGCCCCTGCAGTACTACACCTCCACCATCACTTCCTGCCATTTGAAGGACTCCTCTGACTGTTACTGAAAGTGACCATGTGTTCAAAAACCCTCCTCCTTCAGTGAGACAGCTTACCATCTCAGAAACATATGAGCATAAAGCCAAATATGCCTCAGCTTACCCTGTTGCTGTAACAATAACCCAAAACATTTCCGAAATGATAGCTGTTGATTTGCTACCATATAACATGGTTGAACATTTAGGATTCAGGTGGCTGCTTGAGTACCACAAACCTCGATAAAGTATATCATTGCGAAAATAGTCCTCCACAACAGGGATTCCAGATCCCTGCAATGTCATATGTAACATATAAAGACACGTCTTGAGCAATGCTGTTGGGAAGGTGGTGCATCTCACAACAGATATCTGGACAAGCTGTCAGCCTGAGCCCTTCATGTCTGTCATGGCACATTGGGCATGTTTAGGTAATTCACTTGGGACTGGGAACAGTGGAGCATCGCACTTTGCTGTTCTAAGAACGTTTTATTTTCCATCTGAACATACTTCATACAACATCATTGAAGAGCTCCAAAAACCAATACAGCAATGGCATACTTCACAGGGACTGTCAGTTGGCTTTATAGTTGCAGGTAATGGGTCCAACATAAGGAAGGCCTTGGAGGAGGGGGGTTTTGTTCACATCCACTGCTTTGCTCATTGCTTAAATTTAATAGTTCTCAGTTTTCTCGATGTTGACAGAGAGATTGAGGCTCTTGTTAGCACTGCTAAAAGAATATACACTAATTTCAGTTACTAAAGTAAAGCCCATAACTTGTTTGAAAAAATACATCAGGAACACAATTTACCTTTGCACAGATTGATCCAAGACATTTCTACTCGGATGATATTTGACTTTTTATATGTTCCAAAGGCTGCTGGAACAAAAGAAAGCTGGCAGGCAATACACCGTAGAAAATAAAATTGGTGATGTAGATGTCTGTATTACTCCACCACAGTTGGCCACGATGGAGTTTCTAATTTTCCTGCTCCAGCCATTTGAGGAAATCACCAGGGAGGTTAGTGCAAACACAGCAACTCTCAGCCAGGTGATACCCCTAATAAAAAATTTAAAATTCAGATTGAATCTGATTAGGGAAATGTTAGAGAAGTAAGACAGTTCTATGATCACACAAGCTGCCAGTGGTGCTGCTAACACATGCAGGTTGCCATCCAGAATACAACAAGATCTAATGAGACGAATGATCAAAAAAGTTGAAGAAGATGATAAACTATGTAAAATGCTTCATTCTGAGTACTACATTAAAGCAACAATCTTGGACCCACGATACAAATGGAAGCCACTAAGCAGCTATTGAGTGATGATGATGACACTTGTTTTGAGGTAAGCAAGAAATAATTGATGAGGTGCTTGCTGTCATGGAACAGATTAAAACAGCAGCACCACCTTCAGAATCTTCTTCACGATGCAGCACAGCATCGGGTGTCCCATCCTCTACTGTTGTGGCATTTTCTCCCTCTTCCTCTTTAGCCACTGCAGCCAAATCCTCTTCTTCACCATCAGCCAAGCACAGCGCTGTCCCAGAGTCACTTGGTTCAGCTTCATGTCTCTGGAGTCACTTAGAAGATGTAATTGTAATATCTTCTTCATCTGCCTCTTGTAACACAGCCTCAGCACAGACCATTATTGAAATGTACCTGGTAGAGCCCAATATCAGCTGGAATGCTGATCCTTTGAAATACTGGAAATCCAAACAAAATGTGAGGCCTGCTTTTGTAAACATTGCAGTGAAGTATATGAATTGTCTTCCGACTTGCGTCTGTTCAGAACGATTGTTTAGCTCAGCTGGTAACGTCATTACTGACACACTATCCTGTTTGACACCAGAAACTGCTGAGCGCCTCACATTTCTCAAAGTCAGCATTCCTCACTTTAATTTCAAATATGATACTGAATAAAACATACACTGACTGCTCTCAGCAGGCCCTATCCACAAAACACTTTCAAGAATGCGCCTGTGGTAAAAATCTTTTGTGAATAGGGTGTACTACATGAGGTAGCAATTAATTGCAACAAATCAGGTCAGGCTGGACTAGGTCAGGTCACTATTACTTGAATGATCACATGAGTAGTACAGAATAGAAAAAAAATTACATCAGTGGGTTCAGAGTCCAAAACAAATACAGTACAGCAAGCAACTGTATTTCATGTCACAAACTTACTTGGTGGTGCTTGGTACCACTATCTTATCTGGAAAGTAGGGTACTGTTGTCTTCTACTACTACTACTACTATCAGTTTTTGTCCTCACGAATCATGATTAATACTTATCACTTTTTGTCAACTCCTTACTATTATTACTTTTGTGCCCTCAGCAACTGATCCTGACTGTACTATTTTAATTTTTGTACAGTGCATGGCTTAGCAGATGCCTGAAACACAGAAACTGAATACTCTTTGTATATTTCTCACATCCCCCATATTTGGCTGCGAATACTTCACAGAAAAAATGCTACTAAATTGAAAATTCATTTAATTTCTTTATTGTTTGTGTGTATGTGGTATACTAGCCTGGTTACATCTCACTTGCAGTAACTGGGCTGAGATTATTACTATATTTTATTTTTGATATTTAAATTACTTGGAAGTGGCTGGCAGCAATTGTGGGACTAGGAAGGATATAATTGTGTTATGCTGTGTGTCATCAGATTTTCAGGTGGCAGTGGCGAACTTTTTTATGACTGCACTGCACTTGACTGATGCGATGTATGACTGGCTGCCTGCCTGGGTGGTGATCACTAAGTCTTTCAATTTTTTTCTTTAAGGATTCAGTATGTTGTCCAGAGGAGGGCAACTAAAATGGTGCAGGGTCTGCACCGGCAGACATATGAAGAGAGACTTAAGGAGTTTAATATGTATAGCCTCGAGGAAAGGAGGGAGAGGGAGGACATGATAGAAACTTTTAAGTACCTCAAGGGTATAAACCAAAGCATCTTTCAAAAAAAAGAAGTGTGCAAGAACAAGGGGGCACAATTTGAAGATGGGGGGGCGGCTCAGAGGTAATTTAAGGAAGTATTTTTTCACAGAGAGGGTTGTGGATGCATGGAACGGCCTTCCGGAGGAGGTTGTGGAGTCAAAAACAGTGGTGGAATTCAAGCATGTATGGGACAGTCATAAGGCAATTCTAGGGGCTGGGGGTAGGAAGAAGTAGGCTGCTGGTTAACTAGGATCTGTAGCTTATCCAGTAGGTAGGGAAATGGGCAGACTGGGTGGGCCAAGCGGTCCTTATCTGCCGTCAAATTCTATGTTTCTGTGTTGACCAGATTCAATAGAAGTAGTTGTAGTACTAGAAAACATTACCACCTCTTGGACCAGGTAGTGTACCATATACCCCAGTACACAAGGGCATGCAAAGCAGTTGCATCACATAGGTAGGGCGGGTGGGCTCTCTTAGTGCTGCTCATTTGAACATTCATATCCATTTCTTTGGCCTGCTCGGCTCTGTCTGGAACACCCATCAAAATAATACCCACACAGCACCATTAAAAAAAAATCTTAGCTGCCTGTCAGTGCCTGCAGTGCTTGGTGGTGATATGATATAGGTATTTGCATCTGTCTGTCTGTCTCTCTCTCTTTCTCTCTCTCTCTCTCCATCTCTCTCCCAGCATGCTCATGTCACGGGCCCAAGTAGAATATGCCACCATTATAGGCCAGCCATTAAGGGGATAGTAGTGACTGGTTGCTTATTTTTTAGCAGTTTTACTTAAATTTTAATACAAATAATCCATTAAATTATTTATTTTAGGCCTCTGTGTCAAATGTGGGCAACTTTGGCCACTTTTATGCATTTTTTCAAATATTGGTCAATAAATCAGGACTAATCAGAATAAATCAGAACTTCACCATGTTCCACTTCTTATTTAATAAGGGTCAGAACTTCACTGAGTTCTCCCACCCCTAGAGACAGTCATTGGGAAGATAACCCAAGGCTTTCATAGACGCCAGTGGGGAGACTTGCCGAAACTTTCCATTCACTGGGAGAGGCAGAACTCAGTTATACATTTCAGGTTTTTTTTGTACATTCTCTTTATTCACCCCGGGTCCATGGAACTCTCTCCAGCAACCACCCATGCCGGTCTCTACCTCCAAGTCTGAAACTCACCTTCGGCCTCTTCAGTCCAGGAAATCCCTCAGCTCTGAGCCCCCTGAGGTAGGGCTCCGTACCCCGGTGCTCTATCTATAATCCAATGCCTCAAAGTTAGGAGAGGAACAGGTCTTGGAGGCGAGTCCAACGGCAGGAGTGTGGGCTGCGTGGGAGTGGCGCCTTCGCTTTTCACAGTCGGGGTTTTTTCTCCTTGGGTGTTGTTGCTCCAGAGCTCAGATCTGCAATGATGCCCTGCTTGGCGTACGCGCATTCCAGAACACACCCAAAGGATGTTCACTGCAGCTCAATCCCCATCGTCTGCCTGCCGGGCATTGCAGTCCCCCAGTCACCACCAGGGGCTGCTGCTGCACTAGCTAGGATGACCCCCCCCCAAGGAAGGACAGCAGTCTGTAGGATGATCGATCCTTCCTCATCCCCATCGACCCCCGATGACCTGTGTTTGTTCCCGAATACAGGTCACAGGCATGGTGCAAGGTGTGGCGTCCAGCACCTCAACCCTCAGCACCACTGGGCCAGCCCCAGTTATACATTCCAGTTGACTGAAGATAATTTGGCACCTTGAGAGAAGCCCTCAGTCAGTGCAGAAGTTGGATCAGAGTTCATTTAAAGTTGCAGTATTTCCAGAATGACTGAAGCCAGCATCGGGAGAAGCCAGCTGAGTTTCTGTTGCCTGGGGTGCCAGAAATTATTGAGGCCTACTGCCCAAAAGGTGGAAACCCTGCTGAGAGACTGTTCGCCCATCAGCCTGGGTGTACATCAGGGGTGAAATATTAAGAGCCGGCCGATTGCCCACGAGCAAAGATGCGACATGCAGAATAGATGCGCAGGCCAGCTCTGAGGACATATTCAAACAATATGTGCAATCATAACCAATCGTGCATACTGTCTGAATATCCAACCATGGATGTGCAGCCCAGAGTGGTCGGCCGCCCATTTCTTCACAGCTCATCTGGGGTTGGGGGGCTGACTACCGCCATTGAGGCATGAATGGTGCATACCTGTGTAACCCCTCACCCCTGTCTTTTAGAAAAATGACAGGTGGCATGCTGTTGAAGCTGACAGCAGTACCTGGTGGGGACTGGGTTCGGGGAGGATGAGGTTACTCGGCACAGGGGACCTAGGTTTGGCTACTCTGCACAGGGGCACCCAAGTAAATCCGAACACAGGAAGCAATAACTGTTATGTCCAAAACCAGGAATGGGATTCTACAGTGTGGCTTTTATTCACATCCAAACTGAACAAACAAAGCAAAGATGGACCCCCTTGGGGCTACATTCCTGGTAATGCAGATTAGAGACAACAGAACACTTCTTCACATTTCCAGACCTCAGGCTCTGAACCCACCAGGCACACATCCCAGACTTGCACGCAGCTTTGGGTACACAGCCCGACTTGTACACTAATTGGGTTTTCTCCACTGGCCCGGCTGCCCCGCCAGCCACTTGATCCATGGTCCATTATGGGAATGAACCAGTTTTCCAATTGGTGGCTCCCCAAACCACCAAGAGCCTTAGACTCCTAAAGGGAATTTTCCTTCCAATCTCACGTCTGGGTACTTCCCTCATCACTGGCCAAGTGCACGAGGCAAAGTAGAAATCCACAGAGCAAATCTGTAGAGGTGGACCTGGTTACTAAAGATGGGGGGTCTCCCACCTCCAGCTCCCACAATCCATACCCGGCCATTTCTCTGGAAACTAAACAACTCTTTTCTGAAAGCTTGGCACTGTAGATTATTGGGTAGACGTATGTCACATCTCCTCTACATGTCTTGACTTCCACTATGTGCCGGACGTGAACATACTTTTACTTTTGGCTAAGCCTATTACTCTAGGCCTCCCACTACTTCAGTAGTCCAATCTCCACTATCACACAAGTCCCAGGGTGAAAACATGGGCCCTTTAGAAAGAGCAGAAACTCACCCTCCAGTTGCAGGTACCCCACAGGTGAATCACGAACTCTTCTTGTTTCCCAAAACTCTTGGATCAAATAAGGCAGCTTCTCCACTAGCTGTAGCCAGGGGGTTGCCCCTGAAATATGCAGGCTAAACTTTCCTACCCCATCCCCTGAGGGATGGAGCACTGAGACCTGATTCAGCAGTCTCCACCACTTTAAAACTAGCTTCTGTGTCTCTTTTTAGGTGGAAACATACACCTTGTTCCACTTTTACCACGCTCCCTGGGTCTGTGTGGTGGCTGCTTGTGTTTGTCTGTGTCTGTAGCTTAGTTTTTGTGGATGTACATGTTTTTCTGCTTGTGGTAACGATACCATTCTTGCTCACTACATCCGTGAAAGTTTCCTGGACTGGATTTCTGCAAAAAATCATCATCAGGTATCTTTATTTTCATTTTCAAATCAACTTTTTGGAAGCTATCCCAAGCAAAACATAAGTGAAGCAACTACATCTGACAAACTTGGTGACTCTGGGTCCTGCTGGAATCCACATTTTCGTTTGACCTGCTCCATGATCTGTATGTGGGCTTTTCAGCAACCTGTTTGAATGACAAAGAAGCATACAGACAAAGGGATTTCACATCCTGCATATGTGCAGGCACAGTTAATCACCTTCAGGAATTTTAACATTTCAGTGACTCTGGACCTCAGCTGTTGATCATTCTTTTGGCTTTTGACTTAACCACCAGGTACCTATCTGAGCGACTGGGTGCAACTGACAAGTTACAACAAGGATAAATGGAGCATATCGTCCTCTGTACACTAACAATCTCCTTGCTCTGGGACCCTAGACGCCTGCACTGGTCCAAGCCTTATAAGCCTCAGAAGTGTAATTCTATTGACTACGAAGTATGGCAACTGTCTCTTAAACTCCTACTCCTCCTCCTCCTCCTCTTGATATCAGGAAGTGTCCACTCAAATCCTGGCCCTGTCTCCTACAGTACAACAAAGCCTGCCAAAATGGAGGGGGGGCTCAAAATTGCTACCTTAAACATCTGCAGTCTCCTCTGGCCTCCTTTCAAATCTTTGCCAGCCAACACAACCCGGATATCCTTGCCATCGTCGAAACTTGGCTGACACCTAATACTCTGGATCATGCCATCTCTATACAAAGCTACAAGATATTTAGGCTGGATAGGACCTCGAAAAGGGGTGGTGGGTGTGCAATCTACATAAAGGACTACCTCACCTGTCTCCCTGGTTCTTACCCCACCACAGAAACCTCAGTGCAACTCCTCCCTATCAAGACACTACTTGGTGCCCAAAACAAAGTCCTCATGATTGCTGCTGTCTATATCCCACCAAAAGTTCCTGATTCCGGCCTACAGGCTGTCCTCAAGTTCGTAAGTACACAACCTTCTGACATCGAACTCCTTCTCCTTGTGGACTTTAATATAAATTGGCTTGCTCCTGATGCAGGGTCAAACAAAGATGCTATCCTAGCAGCAAATTTAACACAAGTGGTAAACTCCTCTACCAGGAAAAACTACAAATCAGGGACCAGCACACCACTGACTGCGATCCTTACCAGCCACCCTACCCATGATAACCAATGTAAGTGTTCTCCTGACTCCGCTCATTGATCACTCTCCAATAATATGTACCGGACAAATAAGTTTCAGTTGCTCCAAAACCATCTATAGCAGAGTCCCACCTTATGCAACCTTACTCATCTCAAGACCTGTCTTAGGCAGATAGACTGGTCCTTAATTTACAAAACTCAAGATGTTGACCTAGCCCTTGATTACTTTATTACTACTTTCAACACTGCCTGTGACACCTATGCACCAGTAAAAAAGCGCAAAATCAAAACACTCACAAATCCCTGGCTCACGGCGATGCTATTGGCACAACTCAAAAGTAGGGATCACCTGTGGGCCACTGCAAGAGCTACTGGCACTCTGTCGGACATCCAAAAATATAAACAGGCTCGCAACCACTGTACTAACCAGATCCACTTGATGAAGAGCTCCTACTTCAAGAATGCCCTCTCCAACTCCTGGGGTGAAGGGAAATCCTTCTGGGACAACATAAGAAATATCATAGATCAGCAGTCCAAATCCTCTCCTACAATAATGATTGTGGATGGAACCACTACATTAGACCCAGAGATCATTGTAAACACCCTAAATGATACCTTCACGGACCTTAGTGGTGTCCTGTCATCTGATTTCTTCACTGATGCTGACCCTCCAATTTCTACTTCTACTACTGCCTCTCCAACCAAACCACCCTTCTATTTCAAACTAGTAAAGGCACGTGAAGTCTATAAATATGTAAAGAAGGCCATTTCTAAGTCCCGAGCAAGCAGCGACACTATTGACCTTAAACTTCTGTCCCTCACTCTGGAGGAAGTACTGCTCCCCCTCACAAAAATTTTCAATCTCTCCCTCTGCTACAGCCAGTTCCCTAGGAAATGAAAGGCTGCATTTGTCACTCCGGTGCACAAAAGTGGTGATAAGTCACTGCCTGGTAACTATCGCCCAATATCAATACTACCACCTCTCTCTAAGGCCCTTGAATGCTTGGTGGCGGACCAACTTTCAGACTACCTGGAAAAGCACAACATCCTATGCACTCAGCAGCATGGATTTAGGAAAGGACACAGCACATTGACTGCCCTAATTGAATTCTCAGGAGCAATCCACAATGCCATGGACAAAGGAAACCTAACTGGAGCAGTCTACATTGACTTAGCAAAGGCATTTGATACAGTACACCATGGCCTACTTATCAAACAACTACTATCCCTAGGGCTCTCGCAGGGTCCTGGTGACTGGGTAACAAATTACCTTGCTCAGCGCTCTCAATCTGTAAAAGTAGCTGGAGTTCTCTCAGACTCAAACCGTTCGCCAGGAGTTCCACAGGGATCCATCCTGGGCCCCCTCCTTTTCAGCCTTTTCCTAAACTCCTTCCCTAAATCCTGCCCTGAACAAATAATCCTCTATGCCAACGATGCCGTGATTCTTGCCACTCATAAAGATCCGAACCTCTTACTCCTCAACCTTCAGCATGCTTTTTCCAAAGTTGAGATGTGGTTTCTTGAACATAAGCTGGTTCTAAACCACAAAAAAACTAAATCCATGCTCTTCTCTAACCCGCAAAACAAGAAACGGCAAGTCCCACTCACCATTAATACATACCTGTGAAATACCCTTGAACAAGTGCCAATTTTCAAATATCTTGGAATCAACTTTGATCAAGGCCTAACCTTTGCAACTCACATTGATAGTACAGCAAAAACTATTAATCAGCGAATTGGGATTCTGTATCGGAACCGACAGCTCCTTACCCATTCTGCACTGAGGATTGCCATCCAATCCTCTATCATCTCAGTCGTTGACTATGGTTTAGTTATATACAGATCTGCCACTACTACAGCACTTAGTCACATTACAACATCCCTAAATAAGGCCTGTCGGCTGCTCACTGGTGCACATTGACGTACCCACACATGTGAACTCTATGCTGACTCAGGTTGGTTACAACTCTCAAACTGGATAAAGTACCTTACCTGCCTGATGGCGAAAAAATCCACTCTGGGCCTCACTCCACCTTGTATCCAAGACCTGTTATGCCCGAGCGCTAGCACCCGTTTTACCAGAAGATCAGAACACCAGCCTCTCCAAGTCCTCCGATGCCGGACTTCTCAGGGACAAAGATCATTTGCCTATCGTGCCCCCAGCTGGCTAAATGCCCTCAGCACTCATATTACTGCCTCCACCTCTCTAGGTATTTTCAAATCAATGCTGTTCTCTCACCTCGCCACCTCCAGCTCCTGTGACTGCCCTGATTAAACCTCCTATTTTCTCACTACCCACCCTGTTCCGTTATTTGGCAAAGACATGTTTGGGAAACCTTTTCTCCTGCTATTGTCTGCTCCCACACCTTTCACTTACCCTCTCTGTTCTGGACTTTTTCCCTATTTGTTTCTCCTAATCTGGCATGACCTCTTTCTTGTAATAATAATGTGATTATTGATATCTCATGTCCTTTTGCACAAATGATTTGATATGTATTTGTATATGTTTTCTCGCTCTTGACACAGCACAAATTGTTGTGTTATCTATGTAACCTTTTTTGTACTGTATCTAATTGACGTGGAACCTTTGTAAAAGAGCCTCTGGCTCAAAGGTAGTAATTTCTAGAACAATAAACTAAACTAAACTAAATGTAGCCCTATGTCATTGCTGAGGCTCCACGAGCCTACACAGAGCTGCTGTGCTCCTCTCTCAGCAAGCTCCAAACTCCAACTGATCTACAGACTACTGTTCAAACCTCCCAACATTCTATTCCAACTCCCTGCTGCAGATTCCATTGTGGCTCATGCAGCTGTGACAGTTCTATGGTGATGTCATCCCTCAGTCTCATCTGAGACTGAGAACAGAGTGAGACAGTGTGAAATCCATTTACCTGGAGTTTCAGAAGCTGCCTTCCCTGCCTACCACTAGGTCTTACTGGGATTCTAGTAACCCCAGGTAACAAGGGGGTTACACCTGGATGCACCACAACCCCAAGGGTGATATTCAGCCAGTGAATGCTAATGAGCTGATTCAGCATGCATGGCTCAAACGGGCACCAGGCATGCTCATTACGAGCCCATTAGCATGGCTGCACCTGGCAGAATGCACCAGGCCAGCTCCCAACGCAAACAGGCAAAAGCCACAGTAACATGGCCAACCCTGGCAATCTAGCGGGTCCCCCACCCATCCCTGAATAGAGCAGAAGCCTGCACTGAACCACCGAGGCAGTCTAGTAGTAACCCCCTTCCATCCCGAACCCCAATCGCCGGTATACCCAAATGTATACACCCCATTTCTACCCTGGTGATCTAGTGGTCACCCTCCCCCAGCTCTGCTCACCATAACGGACAGTAAATGCAGCCACACTCCCTTTTAGTCCAGTGGAACCCCCCACCTGGCCCAGTCCCTGACAGTAGCTGCCAGGTGGCGTACCCCTTACCATAGTGCAGGCCCCTCACCCAGTCGATCCCCGTCTGTTCATGTCCAAATGGGAAACATAGTGTTCCATAATGAAGTGTATCCCGCTCCTTGCCCATCCCCATCTGATAATGGGATAGTGCCCACAACCTGTTTCCATAGCATAGGGCCTTCCACACTATCCACGAACCCTGATCCCCATTTGAAAAATACTCCCATGACTCATTGAAATCCCATGTCACATAGATATACCATTCCACAGACTAATGCCATAATCACAACCCTGGTCTGGTGTGCCATAATGTAGCGGTCCCCCCACCCCCCCCAGTAGGCGGGTCCCCTCCGCACCCCCCAACCCCACTTGTACTGGTAACCAGCACAGCCCACCACTCCCTGCCACATCTGGCCACCGACTGACATGCATCTGAGGATCATAATATGGCACACATTGGTCGCTAGAGACAACCAATGAACGCCGGCTATATATTATGACAGCTCCCCCGTGCCCATCAGTTGGTGGCTGGCCATGGCAGGAAGAGGTGGGCTGTGCCTGTCACCAGCATGGGTGGGGTTGGGGGGTGCAGGAAGGGGAGCAGTGCATCTCTGGGCACTTTCATGCCCCCCCTGTGGGTGGCCAGCCAACTTAGGCCAGCTTTTCAAGGTGGATCTTTGGGCCACACATCTCTGGAGAGTGAGGGTACATTCCCTCTGAATATGCTGCTGTGCAGCATATTCGTAGCAATCCCCCCCACTTGCACGGCATACATTACGTTTGGGCACAGGCCCATTCCCTTAAGGGCAATGCATCCCGCCCTACTGAATATCACGATGTGGTGCATTGTTGGGGTTGTGCAGCACCTCTCCCTTTTCTGCCGAGATGTGCCGTGCATCTCCTTTGAATAAGGTGGCCCAGTTCTGCTTACAGAGGTGCCTGTGTCTGTTGTTCACAGAAAGTGAGAGATTGTGTGAATCAGAAGTCTGGGAAGAGATTCCATGTCAGCCAGGACAGTTTGGGGAATGAGCCAGGTATTGTCATCGCTGGTTAGTACCCATCATCTTCCCCTGGGAATTAGATGCCTTGACGTGTGGGGTAGGTGTGTAGCCCTGGTCCTTGGTACTGGCCTGATTCAGTATCAGCAGAAAAGACAGCCTAGAAGGAGACAAGCTGCAAGAGCCTACAACAGTCCTGAAGGTGACAAGCTGCCAGACCCTGCCACATCCAAGACAGTTGCCACCCTGTTTGTACAGCTTGAGGCCCCAGCTCAACTGACTGCATCTGCTAACTCTGTCAGACCCTGTGCGACTGGACTGCAAAACTATGAGTAAGCACAGGGTTCATCCTTTTCTGAGGATTTGCACAAAGTTTGCCAGCCAACTTTTTTGTTTCAATAAATGCACCAATGCTGGCCAACCTGCAGCACCGTACAGGCCTGCAACTCTACCTGGGTATCCAAACTAACTTTAGGGGGCACTAGTACCAGTGGGCAGGTGGGTTTATGTGTTGCTGTCAGGGAGTGGGTCCTGTTAAAGTTCTGTTTTATGGTTTCACCTGTTCATCAGATTTACCAAACTGCCATTTACCTTTGCATTCCCATCCCCCTTTCCCCTACTAATAAATTGTTTACTGTGTTGTTCAATACTGTCTGTGAGCATATTACTAGCGATAGCTATTAATTGCATGCATAGGGAAGGAACCAGGTTGTTTATGGCATTCTGTGTGTGGGGTGACTGTAAGGGGTGCTGGGTAGGTACAACATCCCAGGGGGTTGTATCTCTCAAACAACTTGCCCACTATATGTGTGGAGGCACCGGAAAAGAACCCCTCGTTACCATCAGAATAGAGCCCATGCCCCTCAACCTAGTCTGAAACCACCAGGCAGGAGTAGTAACTGAAAGTTATAAGGTAACCCGGTTGCACTAAGTTTTGTAGTCAGAAAGCAAGTTAGTAGAATCAGTTGGATACAATCTACTGTTTTGCAGTAAACAGTAAGTAAACCAAAATGTTTTTGCACACAAAGTGCAAATTGGATCCAGATTGGAGCTCTTAGTGCTGACTGCTCCCCTTTAGGCATTAAGGGTCCAATCCACATAGGTGGCTGTAATATAGAAACATAGAATGTGTCAGCAGATGGGGACCACCAGATCCATCTAGTCTGCCCTTGTCTGCTAACCCCTTCCCCCCAGTTAGTTGTATTTTTGAGGATCCCCTTATGCTTGTCCCATGTTAGTTTAAATTCCCTCACTGTCTTTGTTCCCATGACACCCTGGGGTAGGCCATTCAGTGGTTCCACCACTCGCTCTGTGAAGAAGTATTTTCTCCCATTGCTCCTGAATCTGCCTCCCTTGAGGCTTATGTCCTATCCTCTGGTCCTGCTACAGCTGTTTACCTGAAAAAGGTTCTGCATTTAGACCTTGTCGATACCCTTTAGGTATTTGAATGTCTCTATCACATCTCCCCCATCTCTGCGCTGTTCCAGGGAGTACACGTCGAGCATCTGTTGCCCTGCTTCGTATGGCTCTTGGTACAAGCCATACACCATCTTCGTTGCCCATCTCTAAACTGTCTCCAAATGACCTACATCTTTCTTGAGGTGTGGTCTCCAGTACTGGATGCAGTACTCCAGGTGAGGCCTCACCAGTGATCTATACAGTGGCATGATCACTTCCCTTCTCCTACTTGTGATTCCCCTCCCTATGTATCCTAGGATTCACTAGCCTTCAGTGCCACCTTTTCACACTGTTTGCTTACCCTCAAGTCATCTGAAATGATAACCCCTAAATCACGCTCATTTCTTGTTGACGCTAGCTGCTCCCCTCCCATTAACTCCCATTAAGTACCCTCTTTCTGAGTTACATTTTCCCAGGTGCATGACCTTACATTTTTTCATGTTGAACTTCAGCTGCCATTTACTCGACCATTCCTCTGGTTTACAACTTTGACATCAATAACCCTGTTATTATTTGTAAATACTAAATCCAGGATCACTTCCTCTCTTATGGGTGATTTTACCAGCTGATGAAGTCCTGCCCCCTAAAGTGCAACCAGGAACTCCCTGCTTCTCTCAGATGCTGCTGAGAGGGAGCTCCAGTCTATGCCTGGCAAGTAGAAATCCCTGACCAGCACAATGTCCCCTTTGTCTGATAGACTTTGAATTGTTTCCAGGATCTCCTTATCCTTTGCCTCCAGATCACTCCTAATTGGATGGGTGCCTTTTTTCCAGCCCCGATTGTTAGCCACTGGGCCACCTTCACCTTGTGCCCCCGTGTCTCAGTGACATTTACATTTTCTCTTACGTAAATAGCTAACCCTCCCCTCTTTTTCCCCTTACGGTCCTTTCTAAACAGGTTTTACCCTGAGATAGTTATATCCCAAGTGTGGTTATTGGTGAACCAAGTTTCAGTTATGGTCACCCAGTTCAATCCTGCCTCAGTTGTTGTTGCGGTAAGGTCTGGGATTTTGGTTGCTAGACTGTGTGCGTTTGTACACATTGCTTTCCATTCCATAATATTTTCATTGACTGCACAGATGCCCCCTCCCTGCTGGTCACCCTTTTTACTTTTATTGCAGTCTTTGTTGGAGCCTGTCTATGTTGTATTCCTTACTTCTCCTGTGACACTCCCGCAATTATGTCTTGTAGTTGTCTTGCTAGCTGATGGGGAGAAGTGACTAGTTCTCCTTGATAGGATATGAGTATTACCACCATCTCTCCATTTGCTAGTTTAAATGTCCCAAGTGTACGTCAAATTTTTGGCCTAATGCTCTAACCCTCTCCTTTGTTAGGTAGAGGCCGTCAAACTTAACTCTCTCTCCCAGAAGTTCTGCCAGTTTTCGATGAAGTGGAACCCTTTGTGGCAGCAGTGTTTCATCCAGACGTTAAGTTCTCCTATTTCTTTTCCTTGATTTTCTGCCTGCTTCCCCTTTTTCCCCATACAGGCAGAACCTCACAAAAGGCAAAGCCAGATGAAAGAGGGGCTAATTTTTCCCCTTATTTGACTAAATGCTGCTTGATCTCGCCCACTGGTTTGCTAGCGAGGTCAATGGTCCCTAGGTGGATCAGAACATTTGTGTCTCTTTCTTCCTTGCATAGTATTTTGACAATGCGGTTTGTGTCCCTCCACGTTGATGCTCCCAGGAGACATCTGACCACCATGTTTGTAATGCTCATTCTGCATCAGGTGCAGATCTATGCCACAAATCATGGAGTCCCCTATGATGACGTGTTTTTTTTGTTGCTTTTGCTTTTTAATGTGCAGCGATTACAAGGTGGCATAATGTGCTCAGGTTGTTGCTGGTCTGTTACCTCCTCTGCCTTGTCAGAGTTAGATGTTAGCAGATGGTACCTGTTTGCTGTTTGTACTGGCTTAGCATTGTTTGGGTATATTGTGTGAGTCCTGCCTCCATTCCTCCTGACCACCTGCCACCTCCCTGGCCCAGCTGTCCTCTAGGGGAGAGGTATATTTGCGTGGCATCGATGGTATGGAGAAGAAGTATCATACCATTTGGAACCATGCAATTTGAGTTGGAGGCAGGTGATTTCATTCCATGCAGCACAAAGTTGAGCCTTTAGGTCACCTATTTTCCAGAATATTGGGCAGTGACCCAGCCCCTGAACTATTGCGCTATTGAAGAGAGTCCCACAGTACTGGCAGTTGGCAGTGTCCATTGTTGGCTGCCCTATATGCTCAAATCAATCCAAGAAAAAAGAGCTTCACCATGTCTTCCTTGTCTTGGCTGTTGCTGCACCGCAAAATGAGGTGGCTAACCTCCACAAAAGTGAATCCAGCAAGCAGTAGTGTGCAAAGAACCACAGTGCACTAATACAAATAATGCAAAGTCATTTTACTTAATCTTACGGAGTGCACATAACAAAATAGCACAGCAGGAGTTCAGTGTAACTGCCCCTAGCGCCTCGACTCCATGAGTCTTCAAGGGGGTTACTCTACTGCTTGCCGTATGCTCAAATCAAGCACGCCTTGAACGTGGCTCTGTACCTCTGATGCCCGTCTGCACTGGACAGCATCCTCAGTCCCCCTCCCCTTGTTCCACTGGTGCATAGCCACATGTTGAGGCAGGAGGCAGAAGGGGTGGGCAGAGCAGGACTGAACCATGGGCATTCAGTCAGATGCCCATGGTGGTCTGCAAGTGGATCTGCTTGTGCATGGTACAGGGAGGATGGGATATGGCAGGCCTCCAAGACTGTCCTGTCCCCACTGGACAAACAATACATTTCTAAATCACACCAACCAGTGTCAATAATGCCCCCAGCTCACCATGGAGGCTCCAAGGGCTGGAAGAGGGAAGGCCAATCAGGTCTGATGTAACTCTGTGTGGCTGGGTACGGGGGGGGTGCATAGCCTATAATACTGCCCTTGGCAGGCATAGCAGCCATCTCCTCTGCCAACTCTCCACACCCTGGAGTTTGTTCTGGGGATCAGGCTCGAACCAACCCACTCCAACTGGTCTGCCCCATCCTGCAAGCCCACATAGCAAGGCATGTTGGCCATGAATGGGTGGGGAGGGGGATATGTACTCCTACTGTGAATGCTCTGGGGTGCCTTAGTGGTGCACATCCTGCATCTAGCGTGGCACTCTTTGGCTTTCCCAGTTCTCTGCATGGTAGGGCAGACAGGGAGGCATCTTTGGATCAGGCCCAAAGACATGACCAGGGGTTGGGTTACCATTAATTAATCTAACCCACGGCGGTCATGAGGCACAAGGTGCATGTGAGTGCCTTATGCCCCTAGGATTACATTAACAACGGCCACCCATATCCCTGGCTTGCCTTAATGCTGTTGTTAAACCGAAATATTTTTTAAATGAGTGTTCTTTTAGTTAAAATTCTAACTGCTGTATTTCATATGAGGGTTTCCAGCAATTAAGCAAACCCATGCAACCCCCCCCCAGCCCCCAAGTAGATTCTTTATAAGCTCTGAAAGGGTAGGCACGGTTCAGGGTGACTTCTGTGTCTATTGGTAAAGGGATGTTACAACTCACTGGGAGTTGCCTTTCAAACAGTTACAGCACAGCTGCCACGGTCACAGGCTTTCATTGAAATAAATGCTGTGACAAGATGAGAGAAATAAATGTATTTATTTTTGATTGTATTTATTTATTTCAAGAGTTTCAGCAGGAAAAAACATACTGAGCTAAATAGCTCATTTTCAGATGTGTCCTGGAGGGAAGGAAATGAGGAGAGTGCAGTTATAAGTTACAGCAATAAAGTTACAATTATAGCTGGTCCTTTGGTGCTGAGGGTTGAGATCCTGGACACCACACCTTGCATCACGCTGGTGGACCATATTCAAGAACAAACACAGGATGCCAGGAGTTGGCCTAGGAAAGAGAGGATCGAGCTTACCAGGGACCGCTCTCCTCTTCTAGGGAGGGAGGACTGCTGGCTGTGCCAAATGACTGCCACCAGGTAAAGGCCTAGTGGCAGTGCAGGATGGGAGAAGCAGAAGTGGGAGTGCTGCAGGGCTCTGCAGAGTGTACATGTCTTCATGCGTGCACACTGATGTGTGCACCCCAGCAAAGGACTTGAGAGAAAAACTGGAGGAAAATAGTGATGCGGCAGGCATTCGTGAAGCCCTGTCTACTGATCCCTCTCCTGCCTAGCCACCAGGATACCAGCCGATGGAACCAGATTGTTGGACTTCTTGGGGGAGGATGGCCCTCCTTTTCCTGACCGCCCCACCACCTTCACCATGGGAGGGAAAGCCATTGGGGGAGCACAGGCCAGTCTGTAAGTCCTGAGGAGGTTGGGGAGGGTGGGGTCAGAGTAGTAGGATGGAGGGAAGCCCAGACTGTCCCAGTCGAAATGGACCATAAAAACCTGTATGAAATAAGAATAAAATTACCTTCATAATAACAATAATATAAACTACAGGATGGCCAATTAAGAGGAAGCACAGTGTTCGAGCAGTGCAAAATGTGACATATCAATAGTTATCAATAGTTACAGTTCAACCAAGTGCAACTGGCAGCAAATGAGGGAGGGAGCAGAGGTTGTGAGTACAGTGGGTCCAAGGAGGATAATGGACCAAAAAATCAGGGTAGCAAGGGGAGGAAGTAATAGGGAGGGATGAGGAGTGGCACTAGCCTAAGATCAGTGGCAACTCCAAGACTGAGTAGCGAAGTCACAGAGGCTTTAGAGACAGGGAAAGAGGGTGCATTGCAAATAGCAACGGTGAGGGTGCTCCAAAGTTTGGAGAAGCAGGAGGAGAAGGCAGCTTGACAAGCAGAGGATTTTACAGAGGGAGGCTGAGACACTGGGTGTCACAGCTGCAAAGTGATTAGGAGGTGGAGGGAAGGGAGGCTAGAAGGAGGAGGAAAGGTGGGGGGAGGGAGCCCAGCCAGAATTTGGAGATGAAGTTGGTACGATGAACGAGGGATCCGGCATGACAAAAGGGCAAGGAGAGGTAGGAATATAGGGAACAGTGGTGGGTTCTGAGGAGGTAATACAGGGATAGGTGGCAGAGGTGTACAAGAGGGGAGCCAGCCTGGCCAGGGAGGACTTAGGAGCAGTTGTATATAGAACGCTGTCATAGGCGAAGATAGGTAGAATCATCTTTGTGACAATTTTTCTATAGGCAGGAAGTAGGATACTTGCTTTATTCCTGTAAGGTGCCCCAAGTTTAGGGTGTAGTTTCTGGTGGATGGTGTCCATGAGTGAAAAAGTCAAGATGACAGGCCAGTCATACTCCAAGGTATTTGAAGGAGGAAACATCCTTAGTCATAACACCATCAAGAGTCTGGAAGGAGGGGAGAGGGCAAGTATCTGCCTAGTGCCATAGATCATGGAGACCTTTTTTCAGCATTAAGGGACAGCAGATTGGCCCAAACCACTACTGGACGTTATTAAAGTCCAGCTGGAGTAGGATCATTATGTCAGAGGCAGAGGGATCAGAGATGTATAGAACCATGTCTTTTAATGTGGCTCTCTCCTTCCCCACACAGTCTGCAGCCGAAGTCCCCCTGAGGCTTCTCAGACATTGCAGGAGCCTACACACTGCCTCGAGACTGCAGATCACTCCTCCTCCACACAGTCTATAGCCGAACTCCTCCTGAGGCTCCTTGGACATCGCAGGGGCCTAAACACCACCCCAGGACTGTGCATCTCTCCTCCACCACTCAGGTACAGGTTTTCAGAACTGTGTGTGGGGTGCCATCTTAGCAGCCTGTAAGATGCTGTGCTGCTAGCTTCTTTTAGTGCCTTAAGGGCAGGGGTGTAGCCAGGGATTTCAGATCTGCACACCAAGCGGTCTCATTGCTACGCCCCCCCTCCCCCTGTGTAGCTAGACATCAAAAAAACGTACACCAGGACCATGTTTGTTGCCTCATTTGGCACAATAAATACAACTTTTGTATCTCACAACAGTGGTTGTTGCCATGCATGGGTAAATAAAAATGCCATGCTTTGTTCCCTAAGACACCCACATACCAGCCCAGAGCCTGTAATGTTCTATTGTCCTTGGGATGCAAAGAGAGTATTAGTGACCAGTCCTAGTTTTGACTCCTATGAATAAAATTACAGAGATTCAGTATTTTCTTTGTCAGTTTTCATGGAAAAAGGAAGCAGTTCAGAGCCTATTTGCTCTCCCCCCTTAAATAAAATTGCACACCATGGAGTGCTTGGAGTATGCCTGCCTACACCCATGCTTAAGGGTACTTGACTTACTGTTGGCCCAACTTGACTGATTGTTTTCTAATGCCGGCATATAGCATTTATAAAGCTATTTGTGTTGTAAGATTGTATACTGTTTATCTGACTTTCTGCCGTTTCCTGAGCTGCCATTCTACATTTATGTATAGTCCTCATATAGCATGCCTGTGAAATGTATATTTCCAGTGGGAGTGTACCAGGGTTGTTGGTGCTCATTGCTGCTAGTTTATTTATTTATTTATTTGAGTTTTGGTAGCCAGGCAAGTCCACTGAGACAATTACAGTGCCTTTTTCAGGATCGACCGGGAGTACAACATGATAAAAACACATAGGCATAACCGGTAAAAACAGTTCAACAAGTGGATGTAGACAATAAATGATAGTAGTCTTTGATAACACACTAAAATTGTATCATAAAATACAGAAAGGCAAAGAAGAACAATATTTACACAATTTTATATACAAAATACATAAACAGCAGAGCATTTCAGTTCAGAACTAGAGTAATCAAAGATTGTCAACAAATATAGCAGACTAATCATACAACTGCCAACAGATAAGAAAGGGAGTAAGTGTGTAACAAGTGCAGTCAACGGTGCCCTTTATAGCAGAAGCATGTAGCAGAGCAAGTAAGAAAGGAGAGCAAGCGGGTCTTGAACTCGGAGAGAGTGTGACAGGACAGGACAGATGGGGAAGGGAGTTCCAGTCAGTGACAGCAGCAAAGGGGAGGGACCCACACACAAGAAGAAGCTGAGCAGTAGGCATTTGTAGGAGGGGGAGTGTGGCAGATCTTACTGTACGTGGGCAATTCTGTGATGATATCTCTAAGACGGGGGAGTATAAGTGTGAACTTGCCCAAACATGAAACACAGGGTGGAGAATCTTAGTCTTGATCCAAAGGGTAACCACCCCAGGGAGGAAAGGACATCACAGTGGTGGTGATGGGCAGTGACCCCAAGGGCAAACCTCCCCACTCTATGGTATGCTTGTTTGAGAAGAGACATGACAGCAGCACTGGTGGAGAGCAGTAGAGCACGGTAAGTTAGGATTGGGAGGAGGACAGGAGGCAATCGATGTGGCTCAGCGAGAAAGGGATGAATGCGATAGAGGAGGCCTATCTTTTGGTTCAGGGATTTAATTAGCAAGGAGACATGGGTGAGTAGAGAAAGTGAGGGGTCTAGATTGATGCCCAGGTATTTAAATGTAGGGACAGATTCCAGAGTATCTCCATTGAGATAGGTTATATTGAGAGGGGCAAGGGTACTTAGGGAGGAGGGTCTGTGGGTAAACAGCATGCATTTAGTTTTTTTAGCATTAAGGACAAGTTGTTTATGTCTAAACCACACTTCCAGTGCAGTGAAATCAAAGGCAAGTTCTCGATTAATATGGGTAATGTTGGATGATGAGCGATATAGGATTGCATCATCAGCGTAGAGGTGCACAGAGGCCCCTCCACAATGGTATGGTAAGTCACTGATTAAAAGGGAGAACAGCAAGGGACACAGGATAGACCCCTGAGGGACTCCATGGGTTATAGGTCTATGGTCAGAGAGTGAATCAACCCATCTGACCCTCTGAGAACGACAAATGAGATGACTTTGGAACCAGTCGAGGGCAGAGGAATCAAGACCAAGTATCTGGAGCTGCTGGAGCAGGAGGCCGTGAGTGACCAAATCAAACGCTTTAGTGAGATCCACAAAGACAGCTCCAGTGGCAGATCTCTGATCCATGGCTTGAACAATATCTGAGGTCAATTTCAATAAAGCAGTAAGGGTACTATGATTCTTTCTAAATCCATGTTGGAAGGGGGATAATATATTGTGGAATTCCAGGTAGTTCTGAAGGTGACTGTAAACTATGCGCTCCTGAATTTTGGCAAGTGGGCAGAGAATGGAGATGGACCTAAAGTTTTCGACCACCGAGTTGGGTCTACTTTTATACACCAGCACAATGAAAGCAACTTTCCATTTGTCAGGAACAGTACAGAATAGGAAGGATCTGTTGAATAAGTCATGGACAGGATGGACGAGGGCAGGGGCACCAAGCTTGAGAAACTTTGGCTCAAGAGTATCATGAACTGGAGAACTCTCAGGTTTCATACTGGAGTGCAGCCTCTGGACCTCCTTAAGAGTTGCCAGTTTTAGGTGAAAATCAGGGCGAGCCCCAGATAGGCCATGGGAGGAGGGGGTGGGGGGGTGAGCAGAAAAGTTATGAAAGACTGAGGTATATATTTGGAGATCAGTGAAGAATTTATTAAACCCTGTGGCAATAGAGGGTCAGTGAGAATGATGCCCTGGGCAGTAAGAGAGCTAGGGAGTATAGCTGTTTTACCTTTTATCAGGGAGTTGACCTGTCTCCAAAACTCCTTGGGGTTGCACAGGTGTTCTGTTTGTAAGGATTTGAAATGGTGTAGTTTGGCTTTCTGTAGAGAGCTGTTGCATTTGTTGTGGAGCTGTCTGTAGTACTGCCAATCAGATGGCAACCCACTTTTTTGAAGGACTTCCAGGCCCGGTCCCTGGAGGACATGAGGATCCTGACATCTTTTGTAAGCCAAGGAGCCTTAATACCCTTGGACCTGGATTTTTTGAGAGGGACATGCTTATCAATAATTTGTGAAAAGGTAGAGACAAAAAAATCCAAAGCTTGATTAATGTCAGCAAGAGTTTTTATAGGGTTCCAGTTTGTGAGATTGATCGAGGTGAGGAAACTATTAATATTGAACCTGGATAGGTCCCATACAAGGGAGATGCAAGGAGGTGGGTTAGGGAAGTTATTCCTCCAGACATGGATAGTAGGTGAATGGTCACTTAAACAGTCCGATAGCACATCCACTGTTTTGACCTTCAGAGGGCAGTTAGTGACCACCCAGTCAAGCAATGTATGTTTGCCAGATTTATTATTGACACAGGTGTGCTCGGGTATGAGCTGGGAAAGGTTGTAGTCAACTGACATGGACCGCAGCTTATTACTAGAGGGACCTAGCCAGTCATTATTGAAATCGTCACAAAGTATAAGATCATGACAAGGGAGGTCAGAAAAGGTAATACACCTACAGAGGCAACATTGGGTGGGAGGTAGGGACACCCAATGATTAACTTTTTGACCTTACCAAGAGTTAAAGTTATGAATAAGGCTTCCATTGTAGTGGGTATGGCATCAGGCATAGCGAGTTCTGTGACATCCAGTTCATGCCAGGTGTAGATAAGCACACCTCTGGCCCTTTTGTCCAGTTTATCTTTCCTAAAGCAGTTATAGCCAAGTAGAGTCACCTCATGCTGCTTGATACCAGGTTTAAGCCAAGATTCAGAGATACATTCAATATCAGGGTACTTCTGAGTGACCCAAGCATCTAATTCAGCCATTTTCTGATGTATACTACAGATGTTCATATGCGCAATTTTTAGGCCTATGGAGTATGGTGGGTTAGAAATTATGGAAATAGGAGTGAAAGTCGGACTGAGGGACCCAGAGTTAATTTCAATGTCCCCAGCACGTACCAGTAGCAGGAGGACCATGGCACGGACCCACGCAGAGGTGCATGGCAGTCTCAAGGACAATAAAAAAGGGATGTGGGGACTCTGCAGACGCTTATGGAGCCAAAATCCAAAAAGAGCAGCACCTGGTCGAGGGAGACAGAGGATGAGAAGAAGCATAAACTTAGGGATGGGCCAGACAGGACACGGGGGGGAAGGTGCAAGACAATGGAGGGGGTGGTAAGGAGAAAGTAATGAGCTGGTCTGCACAGCAGAAGACGGCAATGTACATCAAAGCAGCTAGCCAGCTTAGGGCTGCAAGTCAGAGCAGTTCACCAGTACTGTGCCTCCTTTGCCCTGCAACCACTGTACAGAGGGTTGTTATGCAGTTTTGTGGCTCCTCGCACCTCCGGTACTACATGGTTTCATCCGGAGGAAGCTCCATCTCCCACCGATCTTAGGTTACCTTTCCCCAGCCCTCCCATTGCAGACTGTCCCCATTACTGTCCTTGAATTACCTCTGGATTTCCTTTTGTTCCACAGTCCACAGCCAAACTCCTCCTGAGGTTCCTCGGACATCGCCAAGGCCTACACACCACCCTGGGACTGCAGATCTTTCCTCTCTCACACAAATACAGGATTTCAAAACTGTGTGTGGGCATCATCTTAGCAGCCTGTGAGACTCTGTGCTGCTAGCCTCATACGATGCCTGACAGCAACATGCTTTGCATGACACAGTAGCCCTATTGCCTAGTAATTAACTGTAAGCTTACTTTCCCACCCTACTTGCCTGTCAAGTGGTCTAGCCCGTGCCCCCCCCACCTATACTTGGTCTCTCTCAACTATACCAAAGCCCATTCTCTTAGACAAGTAGCACCATCCATTGTTTGTCTGCTGTATCCTCTGCTATGCCACTGTACTTTATTTTCCTATTTCCCTTCCTTGCAGCTATCTCCTCCTACCCCTTCACTTTATCCTTCTCTCCTTCTCCCCAATTCTGCTCCTCCCTCTGAACTTATTGTTGCAACCTTCTCTCCTTACTCCCCTACCTTCCCTCTCTTTGCTTCTCCTGACCTTACCCCTGGCTTCCTGTTGTCTCAATTTTACCCCCTTGCTGTCTGCTATTAGCTCTAATGAAGCCTTCAGTCTTGCGCCCCCCCACAAACAAGGCTTGCTGCCAACACCTTTTGCTGCCAAAGAAGCGTCTCTTCTTACTTACCCACTACATGGTTGCCTTATTATTGATAATCGCTGGCGACATTGAAATTAAACCAAGTTCTACCTCCCCCAACTACCACAAGGTCTAAAATTATCCATCTAAACATCCGAGTCTCCTCCTAAAACTGACCAAATCCAAACTCTAGTCCTTTCTTTACAACCTGATGTTCTCATCTTCTCTGAATCATAGCTCAGCCCCAAAATCCCTAACGACAGCATCTCTGTACCAGGCTTCACCCTCATACGTCAAGACCAGGCTAAAAGAGGTAGCGGGATAGCCATGTAACTTAGATCTATCAGACATTTCACAACCGTACTGGCCTCCTCAACCGCTTCCAAGTATGAACTGATTTTAGTAAAGATCCCCCCATCCCTTCCAATCTTAATAGAGGGCCTCATGACTGTCCTACACCCCCCATTGCTATCACTGTCCTACTGGCATCCTTTCGATCCAGGCCTCAAAGGGAACTATTGATTTGGGTGATTTCAACCTAAACTGTCTTGCCCCCACACACTCCACTGCTTGCTCTGAAATAACTGCCCTAAACCAATCACAACTTGTCACTGAACCCACATGACTCAACCTCAAAACCCACAACCATTCCTCATTGATTGGGTCCTAGCCTCTCACCCACACTGCATCATTAAGGCAGGCATCCTGCCAGATATGCTAAGTGACCACCATACTACCTACTGCATTCAGAAAATTGGCACCCTAGAGCCCCATCGAAATTTCTACACATCCACGCATTTAAACCACTAAACTTCACACTGCTTCTTGAAGGCCTATCTAACACAGACTGATCACCAATCAACTCTGCTACCTCCATTAATGCCACTCTTGATTATTGCAAAACAACTTTCCTCAGAATCTGGGATCTCCACACCCCACTCAGACATATCAGGGTCCATGGGTCCCACCTCCCGTGGATAACATCGGACCTTATACATAGTTACATAGATGCTGTCAGCAGATAAGGACACTAGGTCCATCCAGTCTGCCTGTTTAAGCTGCCTAACATAGCGTCCAGTGACCCTATCTGGTCACTGGCTTTAGATTTTTCTTCCTATCTCTATTATTCCTTTGTTTCTATCCCATGTGTGTTTGAAGCCAGCCACTGTATGGGCTGCCACCACCTCCTGGGGCAGGCTACTCTATGCATCCACCACCCTTTCTGTAAAAAGAATGTCCTGACATTTTCCCTTATGTGGCCACCCCTCAGTCTCATGTTGTGTCCTCTTGTCCTGGCACTACTATTAATCTGGAATGTGGTGTCCCTTTCCACTTTGTTAATTCCCTTGAGATACTTGAATATTTCTATCAGGTCACCTCTCTCCCTCTTTTGTTCCAGCATGTACCAGTTGAGGTCCCTCACTCTCTCCTCATAAGGCTTGTGATGTCATTCCTTCACCATTTTGGCCACCCTCCTCTGCGCCATCTATTTTATCAATGTCCTTCGAAGGTGTAGTCTCCAGGACTGTACACAACATTCAAGGTGAGGTCTCACCAGGGTCTTGTACAGTGGAACTATTACCTCCCTCCTTCGGCTTGTGATTCCCCTTCCAATACACCCCAGCATCCCACTGTCCTTTCCCGTCACCTTAGCCATCTGCCTAGCAGCCTTCAAGTCATTTGGAAGGCTTAGCCTGGAGGTCAATGTACAAGCAGCCAGCCACTCCCACTTCCTGAGCTATATAAGCAGTTCCTCTCAGCCTCATTGTGAAGCACTTTTTCTTTGTAGCCGAAGGCTCTGTCCATCTGTCCTCTGAGCTGGTTGGGGCCTACCTCCCAACCCCACACCTTGCTGCTCCAGCTTGTCTGCTGGATTCTGTTTCTCTTCTGCTTCTGGTTTGCATTTTGCCTTCGGCTGTGTGTGTGCTTCTTCTGTCTTTGTTTCCTGTTTTCAGTGTTTGCATGTCTTTGGTTTGGTTTTTTCTGGGGGGCTTTTGTTTCCAAGCTCCTAGCATATCGCTCCTGAGCTCCTACTATTTGCACTGTTGCTTACAACTCTTAAACTAATGCAATGCAAATGCAATCATTATCTGTATGTTTCAACTCAACCATAGCTGCTTCCATGTTGCATACTCAATTGTTTTCGCCTGACTCAGGCTTACTCTGAACCTAGCTATGCAGGTCAATCATACTCTCTCATTCTACTTAACTCATTGCAGCAGCTTCAATGCACTGCCTGGTTACACCTGCTTTCAGAGCATTGTGCCTCTTTTATTTATGTTTATTGCAGCTTTACCACTCAGTATACTCAATACAGATGCTGTATGTTCATACACCCTGTTAT
Source organism: Neoceratodus forsteri (assembly GCA_016271365.2). Lineage (NCBI taxonomy): Eukaryota > Metazoa > Chordata > Ceratodontiformes > Ceratodontidae > Neoceratodus > Neoceratodus forsteri. The sequence goes on from CM028131.1 coordinate 480,597,185, forward strand.
TCTCAGAAATCAGCTAAAGCTACTGCTGAGGCTGTTACTTAGTTTCAAACTTGTCGCTGCTGACGACAAATCCTCTGAGTATGTGTCACCTCTATTGGTTTTGGATGCCTGGCTGGCTTGCCCCATTATTCACAGTGCTGTTTCATTGCTACTATGTTATACAGACCTACGTGCAGGTCCACCTTTCACTACTACTGTTTACTGACCTACGTGCAGGTCCACTCTTGCTTTCGCAATCATTGCTTCATGCCTATCGCATCCCCTCGGCTTCAGCCTCTGGGATGTCTGCTGCACTCAATCTGCATCCAACCTGCAAGGTCCCAGCACTCACCATTCATTATGTTTCAGCATACCAGTGCTCATTCAGCTGATCAACAGCTTTTCAGTTCTCTATCAGTTTCTGGGGCATGCCAGCCATACCATTCTGGCACAGGTTCTCTGCAGCCGATGGTCTCGCTCTGCATTTGGTCTGCATCCTAAGCATGTCCGACTTGGGGCGGGGTCCTTCTCACCTCACCCATAGCTGGAAATGTCCTCACACCAGGCTTGGCTTTAGCTGTTCACTACGCGACAGCAGCTCTTAAGACTAGCTGTGAAGGGTGGTTACTCTGATCTTCTTTGGCTCTAGTGTTCAACTATAATAGTTATCCATTGGATTTAGTGGTTTCCCTAGCAAGGCACCTTCACTGCATTCTCCCTATGACTGCCTGTAGTTCACCTGGTTTGAGTTTAAGGCAAGTAGGCCAGGTGAGTGCCTCAACAGTCGTTGCTCTCCTCCTCCTGCCTTGGTTGTCTCTTCGTGTTGCAGAGAATGCTCGCAACCTTCCACTGAGTTCCCGCTAGAGGGATTTGAGTGAGAGCCTTCCTCCAAATTGGAATATTTTCCACCTCCCTTTAATTGGGTTTTCCAGATTGCAGCTGCAGAGCTATCACTAAATAAAATATCCCAAACCTGGTGGGAAGGCGACCTAGGCCTTGGATCCCCAGAGATTTCCTCCTCAAAGGGTTTTGTTTCTCTCCTCCATTGCCTCAGGTCATAACTGTTAGTTAGAATAGTAGTGTTCCCTAGTTTCTTTAGGTAGGTTCCACTGTTGGATGGAGGTGGATGGGGTCCCTGTTGTTCCCTCTCTCCTTAGAGGATCCCCTCCTTCTCAATACAAACTATCAAAATCATGCCATGCAAACCTGGCTTTCATCACGTTATCAACCTGAGCATCTCATTACGTTATCAAACTATCTGATGCTTATCTACTACTACTACATCATAGTTTCAGCTTGCTCACATGCTTCGTACTTCATTCTTTTTGGGGATCCTTCCTAAGGTATCTTTAGCCACGGGAATTATCCCGTGGCACCTCTAGGGGTGGAACCCTCTTTGAGGGTTCCTTGTCTTTGGTACTCCTACAGGGTGGTAATTCTTCTGGAATAGACAGTGTGAATGGCCAAAACCAAACTAACACAGTTGCACAAGCATAACACTATACTGGCGGCATAGACCATTGAATTGGAAGGCTTAGCCTGGTGTTCAATGGACAAGCAGCCAGCCACTCCCCCTTCCTGTGCCATATAAGCAGTTCCTCTCAGCCTCATTGTGAAGCACTTTTTCTTTGCCCCGCCTTCCTCCCCTCCTCCTCCAGCTGCTGCACTTCTCTCCTTGGGATCCTTCCTAAGGTACCTTTAGCCATGGGAATCATCCCGTGGCACCTCTAGAGGTGGAACCCTCTTTGAGGGTTCCTTGCCTGGTACCCCTACAGGGTGGTAATTCCTCTGGAATAAAGAGTGCGTATGGCCAAAACCAAACTAACACAGTTGCACAAACATAACACTATACTGGCTGCGTAAGCCATTGAACTGTGATTATGACCCACAAATCCCTCTGCTCTTTAGTTATTGTCAGCAGCTCCCCCTCCCAAACCTGTAGCTCACCCCAGGGTTCCTGATCCCCACAGGCATGACTTTGCACTTCTTTGTGTTATACCTTAGCTGCCATGCCCCTGACCATCTCGAAGCAGTTCCAGGTCTTTTCTCATCCTTTCAACCCCCTCTGAAGTATCCACCCTGTTGTGGATCTTGGTGTCATCCACAAACAGGCAAACCTTTCCCTCCAGCCCATCTGCAATGTCACTGATGAAGACATTGAAGAGGACTGGCCCTAGAACTGACCCCTGAGGTACCCCATTCATCCCCTCCCTTTCTTCTGATTGGGTTCCATTCACCACTATCCTCTGTTTCCTGTCCCTTAACCAGTTTCCAATCCATTTCACCACCTTGTATCCCAACCCCAGGCTGCCTAGCTTGCTCACCAGTCTCCTATTGGGACTGAATCAAAGGCGTTGCTGAAATTGAGGTAGGCAATATCTACCACTCCCCTACCCCCCAGTCTACTGCCTTTGTCACCCAGTCAAAGAAATCTATCAGATTAGTTTGACAGGATCGTCCTGCTGAGAACCCATGTTACCTGGGATCCACCTGTCCATTTGGTTCCAGGTGTTCCTATTCTTTCCTAAAGGAGTGCCTCCATTATCTTTCTGACCACAGAAACACAGAATTTGATGGCAGATAAGGACCGCTTGGCCCACCTAGTCTGCCCATTTCCCTACCTACTGGATAAGCTGCAAATCCAAGTTAACCAACAGCCTACTTCTTCCTACCCCCCACAAGAATTGCCTTATGCCTGTCTCATGCATTCTTGAATTGTCCCACTGTTTTTGACCCCACAACCTCCTCAGAAAGGCCATGCCATGTGTCCACCACCCTCTCTGTGAAATAATACTTCCTCACATTGCCCCGGAGCCATCCCCCTTCTATCTTCAATTTGTGTCCCCTTGTTCTTGCACATCTCTTTTTCTGAAAGATGCTACCCTCATGGACTTTGTTGATTCCCCTGAGGTACTTAAAAGTTTCTATCATGCCCCCCTCCCCCTCCTTTCCTCAAAGGGTTACATATTAAGCTCCTTTAGTCTCTCCTCATACAGAGGTTAGACTAACTGGCCTGTAGTTCCCTGCTTCTTCTTTACTACCGCTCTTGTAAAGAGGGACAATGTTTGCCCTTCTTCAGTCCTCTGGGACCACTCCAGTGTCTAAGGACTCACTTGAACAGAGCTGCCAGATCAGTCCTCAGTTCCTTTAGGACCCTGGGATGTATGACATCTGGACTCATGGCTTTTCCATCTTTAGTTTTGCCAGTTCTTCTAGGACTCTCTCCTATGTGAATGGACTGGTGTTTACCTCCTTATCCATAGCTCCTTTGAAAGCCAGCTGTGGGCCTTACCCATCCCCTTCCACAGTGAAGAATGAACAGAAATATTCATTCAGGACAGCTGCTTTTTCCCCCATTTCCCTCCACTGTCTCCACCCTGGCCCCTCTAACCTTTGCTACTCCCCCCCTTTGCCTTCCTTCTCTTGCTAATGGACCTGAAGAATGTCTTATCTCCTTTTTAACTAATTGAATTATTCTCTCCTCCGTTTGTGCTTTAGCACTCCTCACAGCCTTCCCCGCCTCTCTCAGACTCTTCTTGTACATTTCCTTATCCTTATCCCATTGTGTCTCTTTGTACTTCCTGAAGGCTAGCCTCTTGGCCCTTACTTTTTCTGCCTCCCAGAACCAAATTGGTTTCCTTCTCCTTTTGCTCTTGTCTATTGACCTAATGCATTGTTTTGTTACCTTCGCTATAGCCTTCATGATATGTTCCCATTTCTCCTTAACGTCCCCACCTATCCTCCTCTTCTGCAGGGTTTCTTTTAGCTGTAGACTTATGGACTGTCTAAGGATCTGTGACCAAGCATGGAAAGACCACAAATTGCGTCCCTCCACCACAGCCTTCCACAGGTATCGACAGCTCCGTAACTCCGGCACTAGGTTAGTCAGGCAAGCCAAAGTAGATTACTTTTCAAGCGCCTTCTGGAAGGTAGTTAATGCCCTATTCTCCCCTCTTAATAGTCCTCCCTCCCTCCTCTGTCCTTAGGGTGGTTGACTCCACCCTTTCAGACCCCCCTCGGTTGCCACAAAATTTAATACTTACTTTACCTCCTGTGCCTCCACCCGTCTCTCCACTCTCCCTTTTTCTCCACCCCCAACCCCTGCCCCTCCTGGAACATCTTCTGCTTATCGCCAGTATCACCCCACTATTGCGCTCAAGGTACTCCTTGCCCTTAATCCATCTAAAGACAAAAGCCCTGATAACCTTGATGCAAAATTGCTATATCTGTCAGCTCCAGTCATCTCCTAACTCATTGCTGCATTACTTAACCTCTCCTTTAAGTTAGCCACTGTCCCAGGTGCCTGGAAACACGCTACCATTATTCCTCTCCTTAAAGATGGTGACCCCTCTTCAATCGGCAACTACTGTCCAATTTTCCTCCTTCCCATCCTTGCCAAGCTGCAACAGCATATAGTACTCGCCCAGCTTTCACCACAAATAGACTCAACTTCTTTACACCCCTTTCCAGTCTGGCTTCTGTAAGCACCACTCCACCTCCACCTCTATCCTCTGGCTTACTGATTCCATCCATTCTGGTATGGATCAGGGCCTCATCACATCCGCTATCTTTGTCGACTTAGCCAAGATTTTCGACATTGTCTCCAACACCATTCTACTAGACAAGCTCACTGCTGTGAGGTCTACTACCACCACCAACTTATTTAGATCCTACCTAGTAGGCAGATCTCAAACAGTCAGAATTGGGAGCTCTCTATCACTGCCCCTACCCATCTGCACTGGGATCCCACAAGGCTCCATCCTTGGAAAGATTCTTTTTTCCATCTTCTTTAACGATCTCCCCTCAGTCTGCTCATCTGCATCCATTCACATGTATGCAGATGACACCGTTGTGTACTTTTCCAGTCTTACCACTCCCATAGTGATGTCCACCATGCGGCAGGATTTTGATAAAGTCCAGCAGCAGCTATGTGTTAACCAGCTATTCTTAAATGCCAAGAAGGCAGTCCCCATGACCCCTGGCACAAGACAGAGACTCTGCAAGCTCTTTTCCACCCCCACCTTCTTCACACTTGACGGGTCCATGTTGGAAGACACTATCTCCTTCAGGTACCCGGTAAGTCTCACGTCCATAGTGTGCAAACTCATGGAAACAATACTAAAGGAAAGACTGGTGTCATACCTGGAGGACAATGCCCTCCAGGATGTGAGGCAGCATGGGTTCATTCCAGGGAAGTCTTGTCAAACCAATCTGATACAATATTATGACTGGGTGATAGGTAAGCTGGATAAGGGTCAGGCGGTGGATGTTCTTTACTTGGACTTCAGCAAGGCCTTTGATTCTGTGCCTCATGGGTGGCTTGGGGGGAAGTTAACTGGTGTAGGAGTAGGGGCAAAAATGATGGATTGGATTACAAGCTGGCTGAGTGGGAGGCTGCAACGGGTGGTGGTGAGAGGGGAGCTCTCAACTCCAAGGCCGGTGATGAGTGGGGTGCCACAGGGCTCTGTGTTGGGGCCAGTATTGTTTGGGCTCTTCATATCAGACACTGCACATGGGGTGGTGAGCAAGATAAGTCTGTTAACTGACAACACCAAAATCGGAGCAGCGGTGGATGGAGAGGAGGGATGGAAGTAGCTGCAGGGGGACCTAAGCAAGCTAGAGGAGTGGTCAGAGAGGTGGCAGCTGGGGTGCAATGCAAAGAAGAGTAAGGTTATGCACTTTGGGGTGAAGAACCCAAGGAGAGAATACTGGCTGGGAGGAGTTAAGCTGGGGATCACTGAGGAGGAGAAGGACCTTGGGGTAATGATAACAGGGACCATGAACAACACTGCCCAGTGCAGGAGAGCAGCTGCAAAAGCAAAAAAAAAATGCTGGGGTGCATAGCAAGGGGGGTTTTGTCAAGGCGAAGAGATGTGATCTTGCCCTCTAGGTTGCTGGTAAGGCTGCACTTTGAGTATTGTGTGCAGTTTTGGAGGCCGTACCTAAAGCGTGATATCAGGCTACTGGAGGGGGTGCAGAGGAGGGCAACAAAGATAATATGTGGAATGGAGGGGAAAGACTATGACAGCAGGCTGGGAGACCTGAATATGTACACCCTGGAGGATAGAAGGGACAAGGGGGACATGATAGAGACATTCAAGTATCTGAGAGGAATCAATAAGGAAGGGGCAGAGGGGGTCTTTAAGCTAAGGAGGGGCAGGGTCACCAGGGGGCATGGTCTAAGAATAGAGGGGGGAAGATTTAGGAAGGAAATGAGGAGACACTATTTCACAGAGAGGGTGGTAGCAAAATGGAATGCTCTACCAGAATGGGTGGTATATGTAAATCTGTGAACAGCTTCAAAGGGCATGGGACATGGAACAGGGAAGAGTGAGCACCCTTGTGGGGGATAGCCCGTCGATGCGCTGCGCGCGTCAACTGCCCTGCCCACCCCTCCACCCTGGCATGGCATTTCCTTTATAGTCACTGTCTAGTGATGTCATTTCCTGTTCCCAAATTTACTAAGTCCCCACTTCTCCTTTTGCAGGTTATACCAGATAGCCACTAGAGGGACCCTCTGACTCTATCACCTCAGCCTCCCCACTCCTACTTCCTATAACCTTTTTACCTGCCTAGGTACATCTGTCCCCATCCCACCTCTTCCTCTGCCCACACCTTACCCTCATCCTGTGTCCAGCTGCCCATCCTTCTGAACCTCACCTAGCCAGCCACTACCCCCAGTGTCCACTAGGAGGCACTATTCTCACTCCTGTTCTAGCCCAAATCCCAGCCACTGAAAGTCCCTCTGTACCTGGTTTCCCCACTCTCTGCCAGGCCTTCTCCCAACTGCCCAGCTTGAGATTTGAACCTTGTACCCTGTCCACCAGAGTCTGTGACAGTACCACTACTCCAAAGTGGTATCTACACTCTCTGAAGGGCAACCAAACCACTTATACTTCACCACCCCACTTACCCTGTCGCTATGTTCAGGCACCTTTTCCCCAAAATTGGTATATTGTCCCCATCTACAACCCTCGTACTACTGTTCTCCTCCATCTTACTGTCCCTTCCTATGTTAACTCCCCCCCAAGCGGCTACCCAGCACCCTCCCCCTCACCTACTATTCTGACCCATCCTACAAAAGCCCCCTATGAGTCCTCTGCTTCCCTCCCAGCCATCTCATGGTCTCACTTCCCCACCCCCTCTCCTCTTCTGTCTATTCCTTTGGCTGCCTTCTGGCCTCTCTCTCCCACTCCAGCTCCCCTTCCCTACACTCTGCCCGCCCCAGCACCTCCACCAACCTGCGCAGGGCTAAACCCCGGTCCCTCCACACTCTACGCTGCCACCTAACTATAGCCCTACTTCTTCTGGCAGTAGGGGATATACACCCTGACCCTGGCCCTACCCTGTCCTCAAGCTCCAACCACCACACCCCAAACCCCTCAGCCAGGACATCCACCAACTCTCGCTCTGACTATCTTCCCCTTGGCCTCCGCCTTCTCCATTTAAATATTCATAGCCTAGCCCCTAAACTCGATCAGCTCCAAGTCCTAGCAGCCCACCATGTCCCTGACATAATCATCCTATCTGAGACCTGGCTAAACCCCAGCCTCCCAGACAATACCATCACTATTCCAGGGTACACCATCACATGGCAAGACCGGCCCTCCAGAGGCTGTGGTGTGGCTATGTACATCAAATCAACCCTACACTTCACTGTCTCCCTCACTAAAGCCGAACCCAAAGCCTTTGAGCTACTAATGGTAAAACTGTCCCCCCTTCCTCTTTACTTATCTATGTGGCTGGAATCTACTGCTGCCCAGGCACTTCAACCACTATAGTCACCAACCTCCTAGGTCAGCTCTCATCTCTCACACAGTCAGGTGAACTATATGTCCTGGGAGATTTCAACCACAACTGGCTAGCACCCACTTTTAACAAAATCCAAACTGAAATAACCACCCTAAACCTTAGTCAAACCATCTTGGAACCCACTCTCTCTAATCATAAGTCTGGTAATCACTCCCTCCTTGACTGGGCGCTTACTTCCCACCCACACTGCATCATCAGTTCAGACCTCCTCCCTGATTCCATCAGCGACCACCATCTAAGCTACTTGGTCCGCAAGATCCACAGAACTAAAACCCCTCCCAAATTCATATTCCAACGGTCTTACAAATCCCTTAACCTCTCCCTCCTCCTGGCTGATTTGGCCCACTCAGATTGGGTCCCAAGCCCTACCTGTTCTAACATGGATATGGCCCTGTCTCACTTTCGAAACACCTTCCTCGCCATCTGGGACAAACACGCCCCCCCTGCACCAGACTAGAGTCCGGGGGTCTCACCTATCCTGGATCTCCCCTGAGCTGTTAGCTTGCCAACAAGCCCATGATAAGGCCTGGCGAAACTACAAATCTACATCCCTCCCAGATAACTACATTACCTACCGCACGCTCCGCAACAAATGCACAAAGGCCACCCATTTAGCTAAGGCTGATTCAACAATACCCTAAATGAAAACCTCGAGTGCCCCTCTAAATTCTGGAAGGTCATTAACTCCCTCTTCACCCCCCAAACAACAAGCCCCCCTCCTCTCCTCCTCTCCCATGGGACTCTCCTCTCCAACCCCCTGTTGGTCGCTTCCGAGTTTAATACCTATTTTACTACCTGTGCACAGGCCCTCCTAAAATCCTTCCCCAGTAACCTCACCCACTCCCCAGTCACCTATCCACCTTCTGACTGGTAGGAACACTTTTTCCTTCAGACCTATCTCCCCTGCTGAAACCCTCGCTGCCCTTCACTCCCTGAACCCCTCCAAAGGCAAATCCCCTGATGGTCTGGATAACAAACTCCTCTTCCTTTCTGCCCCTGCCATTGCTACTCCTCTCGCGGCCCTACTAAATCTCTCTTTCTCCGCCGAGGAACTCCCCTCTGAATGGAAGCATGCCTCTGTCATTCCCCTCCCAGAAGGTGGTGATCCTACCTCCACTACAAACTACTGCCCCATCTCCCTCCTCCCCACCCTCGCCAAAGTCCAGGAACACCTAGTGCTTTCCCAACTCTCTGCCTTTCTCTCTGAAACTAACTTCTTCACCCCTTTTCAGTCTGGTTTCCAAAAACACCACTCGACCACCTCCTCCCTGCTACGACTCATGGATTCCATCCTCACTGGGATGGATAATGGACTAATCACTGCCGCTATCTTCATTGACCTAGCAAAAGCTTTCGACACAGTATCCCACCCTCTCCTCCTATCCCACCTATCTGGAGCGGGGTTAACAGAATCTGCCACTAACTGGTTCAGGGCCTACTTTATAAATAGAACCCAATCCACTAAAATTGCCTACCACACCTCCCCCCCATCACCACCGGTGTCCCCCAAGGTTCAGTTCTTGGTCCCATCCTTTTCTCCATCCTTCTAAATGACCTGCCTAACTCTTGCTCCTCTACAGCAATCCATATGCACGCGGACAACACTGTCCTCTTTACCTCCGGTTGGACCCACAAAGAAGTCTCTTCCAAACTCCAAACTGATTTCTACAAATCCAGCATTGGTTCAATACCAACCAGCTATCCCTAAATGCCAAAAAAACTGTCTCTATGACTTTCAGCACTAGACAGCGGCTATCCAAACTCACCTTCCCCATCAGCTTCCATACCCTAAATAACTCCATCCTCGAGGATGTGCCCTCTTTCAGATATCTAGGGGTTTGGCTGGATCGACACCTCACCTTCTCCACACACGTGGATGCCATCATTTCTAAACTGTGTCCAAAACTTGGTGCCCTTTATCGCAACCGCTCTTGTCTCCCTCTACCAGTCAGAAGGGAATTAGTCCAGAAAATGATTTTACCCTCCTTTGACTACTGTGATGTTGTTTACAACTCCGCCGCCAAGACCACCCTAACCAAACTTGACCCCCTCTTTAATGCCTTCTGTCATTTTGCCTTCGATGCCCCCCCCCCGCTCTCATCACTGTGAGCTCTATCGATCTCTGGCCCTACCTTCCCTGAGCAACCAGCGCCTAATTCACTGTGCCAAATTCATTTCCAACTGTTGGCTCAGCTCCCTCCCTCCCTACCTCACATCCTCCCTATCTTCCCCCCCACCCCCATCCACTCCCTCCAATCTTCTGATGCAAGACTATTGGTCATCCCTCACTGTAGGACCACCGCCGGCCAATCAGCCTTCTCTTACCGCTTCCCTAAACTCTGGAATCACCTGCCAGCTCAGATCCACCTTTCGTCATCCAGACACTCCCTATCCTCAGCACTCACTAACTTCCTTGCACCAAATTGCAGCTGCCCCCCAGCCCCACCCGCCAGCTCTCTCCCACCATCCCCCTTGTGCCTGACCAGCGGCTCGGCCTTGCCAAGTGCCTGGCTTATACACTGCCCTCACGACTTCATCACTCCTCTAATGTTTTCCTCCTATCTCTCTCCTACCTCCTCTCCTTCCCACCTCCTCAGTTACCCATGCCACACCCTCACGACTACTACTGCTCACCTTCCCCCAACCTTGTCAACCCCCACCCTACTGTCAACTCTGATGCATCTCGTTTCAGCTCCTGTCATGCTACCGCCACTCATGCATTGCTACTGGCACTTAAACATGTTTTAATCCGGAAGTGTTCCATGTTATGTATACCTTATCCTTCATGCTCTGATCTCTGTACTGTTTCACCTATTGTTTAAATGCATTATAGTTCTACTGTATTGTTCCATCTCGTGCAAATAATGTGCTCATGTTTATCCCTCCCAGTTATGTACATCATCTGTATTGCGCAATATACTTTTTCTTGTCTGTATATGATCTGCCTCCACTGTAATCCTTCCCCCCAGGTCGCACCGTGAGACGAGCATCTCTTTGCTCAGTGTGCCTTTCCTGGTGAAACAATTTCAATAAATATAAATAAGTAAATTAATAAACTTGAAACTGCCCATAACCTCCCCTGTCTCCTCTATGATGACCTCTATGACCTAACTGGATTCCTTCACCCCTTGCCGCACTGCATGCCAAGATGTGTTGGTTTGATATGACCTGTTTGCACTTATCCATCAGTGCTTAATGTGTAATTGTGTCATCAGTTTTATGTCTCTAAAACAGCACTTTATTGTAATACCTGTTTGTAAGTATACATGTTACCTTATCTGCTGTATATTGTACCATTCTGTTTTGTTATGTACTGCACTTTTGCTGTTGTACTGTCCATCCTCTGTAACCATTCCCCTGTCCCCCAGGACACATCTGGAAATGAGCAATTGCTCAGTGTGTCTTCCTGATGAAACATTTTCAATAAATAAAATGCCCGTTGAACATGCAGAGTGGCAATTCATCTGTGGCTTTTACTAGTGAGACACTGGAGAAGTAAGTTAATTTAGGTACATATTTAGATGGTTTTATATTGAGCCCATGGACACAGCATTTCATTGTCAAATACAATGGGTATGGGGGGGACTTGATAGTATGGGCCTCCTTTCTCCTCTCCTGGGTAATTCAGACTTCTCTCCAGGGATGAGAGATGTGCATTTTCACCAGTGGTTTCAACCTGGATTGTTTATAGCAGATGATTTATTGGAAAGAGATGTTTTGTTGAGTTTTGAGGAAATACAATGCAGATATGGGCTTCAGCGTACTGAGTTGTTTTAGTTCTATGTGGGGTTTATAGCTCAGTTCTTGTGCTACGTACAGTACAGCTGAATGATATAGGTCATGCGCAGATACATTGTAGCTAGAACAGTAGGAAGGACAGTGCCTACAGTATGTATGAGTTGGATGACACGTTAAGTGCTTAGATACGTCAGCATGGATATGAACATAGGTCAGTGGTTGTAGGACATAAAAACTGGATTGGATATGACTGGTGTTAAGGTACTTGAACAGATGATATAGCAACTTGTTAGAACTTGATGTTTTTGGCCTTTCTCTGTATCCCACCTTTGGCAAGATGCTTAGTTGAGTAGGACTGAAGACCCCAAAAGAAATGTAATTACTGATGCGATTACCTCCTCCAGCTCCAGACAGTGTGGTCAGTAGCACGCAGGAGAGGAAAAAAAACCTTTGGGGGAAACCTCTGAGGACCCATGGCTACTGACCTGCGTCCTCTGGGCATACTAAAGGAGAATAATCATAAATTAACAAATAGTAAATTGTTGGCTAATCTGAAACCCAGTTGACTGAAGATCTTGAATTCGATGGCAAGCAGACAATCCTGGATTCAAGGTACTGATGTTGAGTGTCCGGTGAGAAGATGGTAGCATATCCTGTTAGCAAATTCCCAGTTCAATAACCATAAATGGACAATGTGAGAAGTTTGATACAAGGTAAATTTGATCAACAGTTGAGAGAATAATCAGTCTTAGAAGGGTGAGTGTAGAACTGGTTGAAGAGCAATCCAAAAAACAAAGACTTCCAATCAAAGGAGGAACTATGAGCGAACAGCTGTTTCCTTATGAGGCAGAAAAGGGGGAACATTGGTCCATGTACCCCACTTTACAAATTGTTGTAGAGCACTAGGCCTTTCATGGCAAAGTGAGTAAACTGAGTGCAGGCTGTTAAGACATAAGAGGGCAGAGCAATTGGAAACCTCCAGGCCCCATGTGGGGCGAAGCAGGTAAGTGTAAAATAGGCAATAAAAGCCTGATGAACCTCCAGACCCCATGTGAGGCAAATCAGGTAAGTATAACATAGGCAATATGAGCTCGATGAGGGTAAATTGGGCAAAAAAACAGGTGATTTGAGGTGAGGCAGATAGAAATCTCCATTACCCTTGAGGGGTGAGGCAGGTTTCTAAGGAATAAACAGATGAGCTCGTAGCAGGTGAGTAGGAATAAGTTGAGCAGAAGCAAGCCCATATGGGCAAGGTAGATAAAAACCTCAGTTTGTAGAGTAAATGTTAGAAACCTCCAAGCCTCCTTTGTGGGGCGAGGCAGATTTGTGTATGGTAGATATTGAAGCCCATAGAGGGTGAGTAGGAGTAAGTCGAGGAAGTCTCCTGTTTTGCTGAGCAATATAGCCCTGCAGAGGGTGGTATAGATGTATGCTTGAGCATGAGCCAGGGCCAAACAGTGAAACTGCAAAGGTGAACTCATGAGGTTAGGTATGACAAGGTCCAGTAAAATGTTGAGTCTCTGATGATCAAGGCATGGCAGAAGAATGCGATGAAGAGAAGACTGAGTCAGATGAGTTGGCAACTCACCCGGATACGATAAGCTTCATATCACTGGAGTAGCTCAATGTCCGAGGCCTGAACCTATGAGATAGGAATGGCAGGATGGATTAGAGCACGACTTAGATGTCCTGGCAGGAGACAGCAGCAGTAGTAAATCCCAGAACGATGGGGGAGGAGCTATCCCCCCCACACCCCCCCCACGCCCATAGAACCTCGGCTACAGCCTTTCTAATTATTTACAGGTTAGATACTTTTCCTCATCCCTTCCTATAAGGGACCATGTATCTGGTCACCCATTTACTTTAATTGATTATCTTCGCCGGGAGCGGGAACCCCTATGGAGGCTCATGCTATTTCCTGATTTTATATGCTGTTGCAACAACAAACTGCTGTCTCCCCCCACCCTATATGGACCCGATGGGAATCAGAGTTGTCCTTTGACCTGGATCCGGTATGTAAAGAGAAAGTATGAAAAAGGGTTCAAAAAACTACAATCTCTTTCAATTGGTGAGAATTCAGGTGGAAAATGATGGTCAATTTTTTTAGGACTCTGTCAGTGACAGTACATTACTTAAAGAATGGATCCTATTTATGTTGGCGGGGGTGTGACCTTAAGGGGGATCATTTATACATATTTTGGTCCTGTCCTAAAATTCAGGCTTTTAGAACTCTGTAGCCTCAGCAGTCTCAGGTATTCTGGATGTGTTTGTACTGTTATCTTTTGAATGTTTTTTGCTTGGTTTTCTTCCACAGGGAGCCCGCACCCCATCAAATAATTATCTTCACCACCATTTTTGTAGTCGCAGACTTTAAGGCTCTTACCAGATGATGGCTAACCCCAGTGGTGCCACTATTCAGTGACTGGATTAAGGTAGTTCAAGAAATACGTGTTAAGGAAGATATGCATCTGCACCTGACTTTAAAATACAATGGGGATAATAGCTTTCTGTTGTCTCGCTGACTTAAATGGGATTTATATTTAGACTGTTCCCCTCTTTGTGGCCCACTCCAGTGTTCATAGCTTAGATTATATAAAAATTTCTTTTTTTTCTTCTCTCCTTTTTTGGGGCTTCTTTTATTCAACCCACTGTATTAATATTGGAGTCTCTAGACAAATATTTTGTTTAGCTGTCTATTTGGCACTAAGTTTTAATTAAGGAATAATATTCATCATTTATTTATATGTATCTACGTTCTGATTGTTCTGGAATGTGTTCTGTTTTTTTGTTTGAGATAAAATTTCAATAAACTTTGCTTTTGAAAAATAATACATTGGGGATTATGGTACTTCATGAGGTCCACAACGTGCAGCCACCGCATGGTCCCTGTTGCCTGGTGGTCCTGACTCACATTTGATAGTATGGACTCTCCCATCATTGATCTAAAACATGGCATGAGAGCCAAAAGGGATTCCCTGTTTCCCTGACCACTGCATAGCAAACAGTTTATTTAGTTATTTATTTAAAAATAGGTGACCGTGAAAGGTGCACTGAAACAAAACTTGTTTCCAGGCGTGACCCGGGGCACAACTGTATTACGGCAGTTGGTATGAGGACTGCATGATGGTACAGTCAACTGTAATAGTTGAGGCTTACTACTGATAATATCAGCAGGGTTATGACTCAAACAGTTTAATAAAAGCACAACAGAACATGACTCCTTCAAAGAGTGGGAAGGAAAAAATAAAACAAATACCACAACAGGTGAGTGCAAAAAAAAAAATATGGAACTTAGAAAGTGCACTGAGCAATCTTAGAGGAGCATTGGGGGCGATGAAAGCAGTATGTGGCTCAAGCGTGAGCCTAGATTTCATTTTTCTTTGGAAATGATGGTAAAAAGCTTGCCTGCAAGGTACTTTCATGTCCAGAACTCTTATTGTTTCAACAACATTGCCAGTTTGTCATTTCTTGCCATGCACTTGTTCCCCAGGGATCCCAAGCCCACACTCATCACAAGTGGGGTGCCACAGTGAGACCTGCTAGAGTGGGGCACCAGATTCCCAAACCGGGATCTTTCAACCAGCAGAATGTTACAGCTAGCCAGCCTCTCTATCCCAGAAATAAACCATAGTCCCAAATCATGCTGAGTACCTGATCCTTGAACATAATGGAGAGCTTTCACCTTCACCTCCTCCCTTTTCCCCATCAACTCCCACAGTGTACATCTTCTGGGAATCTCTCCAGGCCCAACAGCCAACAGTGCACAGTCCTTGGGGGCGGTATTTGGGACACCCACTTTTCTCCAGATTCTCCTAATTCTTCTCTTGAATACAAGCTTACTGGTGCCCATCCTGAGATCAGTGGAGCCTCACAAAAAGATGAGAATGCTGCACGAAAATCATGTCACCCCAACCTGAGTCCTGCAGCCAGCCGGGTGACAAAACATGGCATGTGCCCACCCTTCCAGTGCAACTCAGCTTCTGTGGTACCCAACACATATGATGCTGCTGCCTGCCAAGGACCCTATATTCCATAACCCTTCTCCAAGGTGCAATGATCTTACCCATTGCAGAGCCCAAGACATGGGCTCAGAGTCACCCCCAGTGAGAACTCACACAAAATACTCCAGAATAATCCTCCTTCAAGATGTTGCAGACAGATGGGGCTGGAGAGTTCCTGTGCCTCCCCAGACCTGGGATCCTGATACCGCCCTGGGCCTGGCAGGGCCCCAACAGACACCCCTTATGTGGATCTAACTAGGCATCAACTGCCCCCCTCCCCAGCACTCAGACTTGAGAAAGACTGAACTTCCCAAATAAACCTCCTTTTGTCACTGTCCCTAGACTCTTCCCTCTCCCACTAAGGACAGGGTGGCAAGGTCAAGACACCCATTGCTGTGCTGTGCACTGCTAGTAACAACCCTGACTCCTACTGTAAAGAGGGTGTTGTTACACCCATTTCTTCAGACAACCCCAGGTTACATGTTGTAAACAAGCCGTTATGTACAGATGTAACCCCCTCCCAGTTTTGAGTTACAGGGTGGTCCATCTCCTTTCCAAATTGAGGTTTCCCTATTGGTTTGGTCTGGAAGTGGGCACAAACTGGGGGTACACTGGTTCCTAGAGCAAGTTCCATTGGGTCCAAGGAGAGGTGCCAGGCATAAGCTTGGTGAAGGACACCTGATCGGCGGGACTGTAACTGGACTTGGGATATGGATCAGGCCCCAGATCTTGGCTTGGGTATGTTTCTTCATCGATGGCTATTGGAAGGACACCTCAGAGCATCATGTTTAGTCACATAGCATCTGCCACACCACAGAATTCAGTTGGTATTTCAGTGAGGATGCTCTCTCCATCTGGGAGAGTAATGGTATTTGATGCATGGAACAAGAGCTGAGCTGGAGATAAAGAGGGAGTGAGCAGCCAAGGGATTAACTACTCGCCCACAATCAAAATCTCCACTCCTTTCTGGAACTCTGCAGGGGAGGACTCTGTGTTGTCTAAGGGAAATACCATTCCTCTGGGAACACCACCGCAGGTTAAGACAGAAGGCAAAAAGGCCTGAGGTAATTAGGGACTAGGAGTAGTTTAATAGTTCAAGGAATTTTGTACATTATTTTTATCTGGTTGGGAACTGGGAAGTGATAGGAACCAAAACTAAGAAACATAGAATTTGATGGCAGATAAGAACCACTTGGCACACCTAGTCTGCCCATTTACCTACCTAATGGATAAGCTGCAGATCCTAGTTAACCAACAGCCTACTTCCTCCTACCCCCCACTAGAATTGTCTTATGTCTGTCCCATGCATTCTTGAATTCCCCCACTGTTTTTGACTCCACTACCTCCTCAGGAAGCTGTTCCATGTATCCACAACCCTCTCCTTGAAAAAATACTTCCTCACATTACCTCTGAGCCATCACCCTCTATCTTCAAATTGTGCCCACTTGTTTTGGCACATCTCTTTTTCTGAAAGATGCTATCCTCTTGGACTTTGTTGATTCCCTTGAGGTACTTGAAAGTTTCTATCATGTCCCCCCTCTCCTTCCTTTCCTCGTGGGTATACATATTAAGCTCCTTTATTCTCTCTTTGTATGTCTTCTGGTGCCGACCCTGCACCATTTTAGTTGCCCTCCTCTGGACAGCCTCTATCCTGTCTATGTCCTTGCGGAGATGGAGTCTCCAGAACTGCACACAATACTCCAGATGGGCTCTCACCAACTGTCTGTACAGAGGGATAACAACTTCTTGTTTTCTACTGGTGATGCCTCTCCCTATGCATCCCAGTATCCCATCAGCCCTCCTTACTGCCTTCTCACATTGCTTGCCCACCTTTAGGTCATCTGATATGACTACCCCCAGGTCCCTTTCCATTTTTGTTGTCAGTATCTCACCCCCATTGTGTACTATTCCCCTGGGTTTTTGTTTCCCGGGTACATTACTTTGCACTTTTTTGCATTGAATCTAAGCTGCCATACACTTGACCATTCCTCCATCCTTGCCAAGCCCTTCTCATCCTTTCCACCCCACCTTCTGTATCGACCCTGTTGCAGATCTTTATGTCGTCTGCAAAGAGACATACTTTTCCTTCCAGTCCCTCTGAAATGTCACTTATAAAGACATTAAAGAGGACCGGTACCAGTACTGGACCCTGTGGTACCCCGCTAGGAACCCCCCTTTCTTCAGAGTGGACTCCGCTTACCATTACCCTCTGTGTCCTGTTGTCCAGCCAATTTTTTACCCAGGCTACCACCTTGGGACCCACTCCAAGGCTGACTAACTTGTATATTAATCTTTTGTGTGGGACTGTGTCAAATGCCTTGCTAAAGTCTAGGTAGGCCACGTCCACGGCCCTCTCCCTGGTCTACTACTTTGGTCACCCAGTCAAAGAAATCTATTAGATTAATCTGACATGACCTTTCCGCTGTGAACCCATGCTGCCTTGGGTCCTGTGCCCCATTGGCCTCTAGAGCGCAACAATTCTTTCCTTCAGAAGAGATTCCATCATTTTCCCTACCACTGAGGTCAAACTAACAGGTCTGTAGTTTTCTGCCTCTGTCTTGCTCCCACTATTGTGAAGGGGAATCACATTCACCCTCCTCCAGTCCTCAGGTACCACACCATCCTCCCATGATTTGTTAAAAAGGGTAGTCAGTGGTGTGACTAGTTCTACCCTTAGTTCTTTTAGAATTCTTGAGTGAATCCCGTCAGGTCCCATTGTTTTGTCCACCTTCAGTTTTAAGAGTTCTTTCAGAACCCTTTCTGCTGTGAATGGACTGGTCTTGACCCCCCATCCAGAGTGCTTCTATTCTTTGGTTTAGGTACCTCCCCGTCCTCTTCTTTTATGAATACTGAGCAGAAGTATTCATTCAGTAACCCTGCTTTTTCACTGTCACCCTCTGCCCACCCTCCCATCCCTTTATTAAGCCTCACTATCCCTCCTTTGGTCTTTCTTCACTCCCTAATGTACCTATAAAAGGTTTTACCCCCCTTCTTAAATGAGTTGGCTTTCTTTTCCTCAGTTTGGGCCTTTGCCATTCTGATTGCCTTCACCGCTTCCTTCAGTTTCAACTGGTACAGTTCTCTGTCCTGCTCCTTCTGTGTTTCCTTGTACTTCCTGAATGCTACCTTTTTCTCTTTAACCTTCCCTGCCACCTCTTTTGAGAACCATAGTGTATTTTTCCTTCATTTTGTTTTGTTGATTTGCTTCACACTAAGGCTTGTTGCCTCTGTGATGGCTGTTTTGATTTTTCACCATTGTTCCTCCACCCGTCCATCTTGCCTGTTTGCTAGTGCATTTCTGAGGCATTCTCCCATTTTCCAAAAGTGAGCCCTCCTAAAATCCAATACTCTTGCTTTTGTATGGCTTGACTCTATGGCTGTCTTTATCATAAACCACACTGTTTGGTGGTCGCTTATTCCAAGATGGCTACCCACTTCTAAATCTGAGATCATAGAAACATAGAAGTTGACGGCAGATAAGGACCGCAAGGCCCATCCAGTCTGCCCATTTCTTTTTCTTCCTTATGAATGTGCCATTGGCCTTTGCTCTGTCGATGGCCTATCTATTCATACTTATCTGTATTGCTCCCTTATGCCTATCCCATGCATGTTTGAAGCCCTGCACTGTATTCATATCCACCACTTCCTGAGGTAGGCCATTCCATGCATCCACCACCCTTTCTGTGAAAAAGAACTTCCTCACATTACCCCTTAATCTGCCTCCCTCTAATCTCACTCTGTGTCCTCTTTTCCTGCTATTTTTCTTATATCAAAACATGTTAGACTCTTTCACCTTGTTAATGTCCTTAAGGTGTTTGAATGTTTCGGTCATATCACCTTTCTCCCTCCTTTGCTCTAGGGTATACATATTGAGCTCAGTTAATCTGTCCTCATATGTTTTCTGATGCAGTCCCTGCACCATTTTGGTGGCCCTTCTCTGAACTGCCTCAATTTGGTTAATGTCCTTGTGAAGGTGTGGCCTCCAGTACTGCACACAGTACTCCAGATGGGGCCAACTAGTGTCTTGTAAGAGGGATTATTACCTCCTCTTCTGACTTGTGATATCCTACATAATACACCCCAACATCCCCCTAGCCTTACCTACTGCTTTAGTGGTCTGCTTGGATAATTTCAGGTCATCAGTGATGATGACGCCAAGTCTCTTTCTTCCCTTGTGACTGCCAGCAACTCCCCTCACAGCCTATAGGTGGCTTCAGGGTTTCTCTTCCCTATGTGTATGATCTTGCACTTCTTTGCATTAAACCCCAGTTGCTACTCTTCCGACCATTTTGCTAGTTTATCCAGATCCCTTCTTATTCTGCCCACCCCATCTGGATCATCTACTCTGTTGCAGATCTTGGTGTCATCTGCAAATAAACAAACCATACCCTCCAGTCCATCTGCAATGTCACTGATGAAGATACAGAAGAGAATTGGCCCCAGGACTGATCCCTGAGGTACCCCACTTCTGACTTGCATCTCTTCTGACTGTATACCATTTACTACCACTCTCTGTTTTCTGCCCATCAACCAGTTTGCCACCCAGTTGACCAACGTCTGACCCACCCCGAGCCTACCCAGCTTATTAATCAATCTTCTGTGTGGAACAGTATAGAAAGCTTTGCTGAAGTCAAAGTAGGCAACATCAACTGCTCCCCCTTGGTCCACCACTCTGGTTACCCAGTCAAAGAAATCTATGAGATCAGTTTGACAGGACCTTCCTTTTGTAAACCCATGCTGTCTTGGATCCTGTGCACCTATGGATTCCAGCTGTTGCACTATCCTTTCCTTAAGGAGTGTCTCCATAATCTTGCCCACTACTGAGGTAAGACTGACTGGTCTGTAATTCCCTGCCTCCTCCCTGCTACCATTCTTGTGGAGTGGAATCACATGAGCCCTTCTCCAGTCTTCTGGGACCTCTCCTGTGCTCAGAGACTCACTAAACATTTCTGATAATGGCTCTGGTAGTTCCACCCTTAGCTCCTTTAGTACCCTGGGATGTATGCCATCAGGTCCCATTGCTTTGTCCACCCTGAGCTTATCGAGCTCTTGTAGGATCCTCTCTTTTGTGAAGGGACTAGTGCACACCTCCCTCCCCCCTGTGTCCATGGTGCTGAGCTGTGGGCCCTGCCCTACCTTCTTCAGTAAATACTGAGCAGAAGTATCTATTTAGGATAGATGATTTTACATGGTCCTCCTCCTCACATGCCCCCTTATCCCCTTTGATCTTAGCAATACCTCTCTGGACTTTCTCCTTTCACTAATGCATCTATAGAAAGTCTTGTCACCTTTTTTTACTGTTCGTGCTAGTGTTTCCTTGGTTTGGGCCTTTGCCTGCCTTATTGCCTTCCCTGCTTCCCTTAGGAAAGTTTGGTATGCCTCCCTATCTTCATCCTGCTGTGTTCCCTTATATTTCGTGAAGGCCAGCCTTTTGGCTCTGACCTTTTCTGCTACTGTGTTTGAGAACCCAAGTGGTTTCCTTCTTCTTTTGCACTTCATTTTCTCACTAACACAATGGGATGTTGCTTCAAATATTGCATCTTTAATGCTTGCACACTTTGCCTGTACTCCCTCACCTATATTTCTTTTTGCCATGGCTAGCTTAACTCTGTTGGCCATCTTATCAAAGTTAACTCCTCTGAAGTCACATATTTTTGCCTTGGAATGGGATGATTTTGTTCTAGTGGCCAAAATGGCACCCAGGTGACCTTCTACCTGGAGATCTGTGATCCTTTCCCTGTTATTCAGTACTAGATCTAGAATAGCCCTATCTCTTGTGGGTTGTTGTACCAGTTGTTTGAAACATAGAAACATAGAATTTGATGGCAGATAAGGACCGCTTGGCCCACCCAGTCTGCCCATTTCCCTACCTACTGGATAAGCTGCAGATCCTAGCTAACCAGCAGCCTACTTCTTCCTACCCCAACCCCCTAGAATGGCCTTATGACTGTTCCATGCATGCTTGAATTCCACCACTGATTTTGACTCCACAACCTTCCTCCGGAAGGCCATTCCATGCATCCACAACCCTCTGTGAAAAAATACTTCCTTAAATTACCTCTGAGCGCCCCCCATCTTCAAATTGTGCCCTCTTGTTCTTGCACCTCTTTTTTGAAAGATGCTACCCTCTTAGACTTTGTTGATTCCTTGAGGTACTTGAACATTTCTATCATGTCCCCCTCCCTCCTTTCTCGAGGCTATACATATTAAGCTCCTCTTCGTCTCTCTTCATATGTCTTCCGATGCAGACCCTGCACCATTTTAGTTGCCCTCCTCTGGACAGCTTCCATCCTGTCTATGTCTTTCTGCGGAGATTGGGTCTCCAGAACTGCACACAGTACTCCAGATGGGGTCTCACCAGCTGTCTGTACAGAGGGATAATAACTTCCTGTTTTCTACTGGTGATGCCTCTCCCTATGCATCCCAGTATCCCCCCAGCCCTCCTTGCTGCCCTCTCACATTGCTTGCCAACCTTTAGGTCATCTGATATGACTACCCCCAGGTCCCTTTCCATTTTTGTTGCTGTTAGTATCTCACCCCCCACTGTGTACTCTTCCCCTGGGTTTTTGTTTCCCAGGTGCATTACCTTGCACTTCTTAGCATTGAATCTAAGCTGCCATACATTTGACCATTCCTCTAACCTTGCCAAGTCCCTTCTCATCCTTTCCACCCCACCCTGTGCATCAACTCTGTTGCAGATCTTTGTGTCATCTGCAAAGAGACATACTTTTCCTTCCAGTCCCTCTGCAATGTCGCTTATAAAGACATTGAAGAGGACCGGTCCTAATACTGAACCTTGTGGTACCCCACTAGTAACCCTCCTTTCTTCTGAGTGGACTCCATTTACTATTACTCTCTGTGTCCTATTCTCCAGCCAATTCTTTACCCAGGCTGACATCTTGGGACCCACTCCCAGGCTGGCTAACTTGTATATTAATCTTTAGTGTGGGACTGTGTCAAATGCCTTGCTAAAGTCTAGGTAGGCCATATTCACAGCCCCTCCCTGATCTACTACTTTGGTCACCCAGTCAAAGAAATCTATCAGATTCGTCTGGCATGACCTTCCCACTGTGAATCCATGCTGCCTTGGGTTCTGTGCCCTCTGGCCTCTAGATACTCGACAATTCTTTCCTTCAGAAGTGATTCCATCATTTTCCTATCACTGAGGTTAAAACTAACAGGTCTGTAGTTTCCTGCTTCTGCCTTGCTCCCACTTTTGTGAAGGAGAATCACATCTGCCCTCCTCCAGTCCTCGGTACCACCCATCCTCCCATCATTTGTTAAAAGGGTAGTCAGTGGTGTCACTAGTTCTACCCTTAGTTCTTTAGAATTCTGGGATGAATCCATCAGGCCCCATTGTTTTGTCCACCTTCAGTTTTAAGAGTTCTTTCAGAACCCTTTCTTCTGTAAATGGGCTGGTATCAACTTCTGTATCCAGAGTGTTTCTACTGTTTGTTTTATGTACCTCCCTCTTCATTTGTAAATACTGAGCAAAAATATTTGTTTAGTATCTCTGCCTTTCACAGTCTCCCTCTGCCCACCCTCCCTCCCCTTTATTAAGCCTCACTATCCTCCCTTGGTCTTCCTTCACTCCCTGATGTACCTATAAAGGTTTTATCCCCTCTAACTGGAGTTGGCTATCTTTTCTCGGTTTGGGCCTTTACTGTTCTGACTGCCTTCCCAGCCTCCTCTTTGCTTTAACTGATACAGTTCTCTGTCCTGCTCCTTCTAATTCCTTGTACTTCCTGAATGCTTTCTTTTCTCTTGAACCTTCACTGCCACTTCCTTTGAGAACCATAGTGGTTTCTTACATCTTTTGTTTTGTTTATTTGCTTCACACAAAGGCTCGTTACCTCTGTGATGGCAGTTTTATTATTCCCATTGTTCTTCCACCCTCCTTCCTGCCCATTTGCTAGTGCATTCCTTAGGTACTCTCACCATTTTGGCAAAGTCAGCCCTCCTAATGTCCAGTACTTTTGCCTTTGTGCGGTTTGGACTCTATTGTTGTGTTTATTGTGAACCATACTGTTCAATGGTCGCTAGTTCCCAGATGGCTACCCACTTCTACATCTGTGATCCTCCATCTCTATTTGAGAGAATCAGGTCTAATATTGCTCTCTCTCGAGTGGGCTCCAATACTAGTTGTCTAGGCATGCCTCCTGTAGGGCATCTAGAATAACTCCACTTTCTCGAAGTGGCTGCTGCAACTGCACTCCAGTTAACATCTGGCATATTCAGATCACCCATCAGCAATATTTCCCTTTTCTGCCATTCTAAGTATACTTTCTATCATTTCCTTGTCCATTTCCTCCCCTGAGAAGGGGTCTGCTAACCCTGTGCGGATTGTGGTGCCATTGCCTCTCCAAATTTACCCACAGTGCTTCTTCTCTCCTCCTGTTTACCCTTTTGTTCTGTTGCTTTTATTCCTTCCCTTATGTAAAGAGCTACTCCTCCTCCTCCTCTTTACCCTCCCTATCCTCCTGTAGATAGTGTATCCTGGATGTTTACGTCCCAGTCATGGTTTTGTGTGTACCATGTTTCTGTGACTGCCACTATATCCAGATGTTCTCCTCCATCAAGGCCACTAATTCAGGAAGCTTGTTACCCAGACTATGGGCATTGGTACTCATTGCTCTCCATTTTTGATGGCTTTACCTTCTGTTGCAGCATCCCCCACTGACCTTTCTACCTCAGTCTTTTCTCATTTAGTGCCTCTGTTTGCAGGGAGAGGCTGGATTTTCCTGTTGCCATCAGTGCCTCCCCTTGGCTAGTTTAAAAGTTTCTGTCGCTTGATATAGTTTGAGGCTGCCCCTGCAGGAATCCACCATGTGTCTAGTTCTGGCAGATGTCCCTGCTGGTATTGACCAATCTGTATCTGGCATGTTGAAGTCTCCCATTATCAGAACTTCCCCTTTAGCTGTCATGTTTTGTATATCTTCTAACAGTAACATGTCTATGTCCTCCCCCTGGTCTGGAGACCTGTATACAACCCCAGTTCATATCCATTTCCTGTTTCCAGGGTGACCCACAGTTCTTCTGGCTCCTTATGTGTATTCAGAATTTCTGTAGCTTTGATATTTTCATTGACATACAGGGCCACTCCAACCCCCTTTTTTGTACCTCGGTCTCTTCTGAACAGTACATAGCCAGGTACTGAAGTCTCCCAAGTCTGGTTACTGGTAAACCATGTCTCACTAATGGCTACTATGTCCGGTTTAGCCTCTGTCATTATTGTCTGCAGGTCTGGGATCTTGTTTCCCAGACTGCGAGCATTTGTCTACATGATTTTCCATTGGTCAGATTTCGGTGTGTTAATTGTTGGGCAAGGTCCGGCGTTTCCTCTGTGCATCGTATGGGGAGCCAGACCTTTTTCTATACCTAGTGATGCAAATGAACTACAATTATGTTGAACTCCTGTTTGACCACTAGCTGAGGGGGGAGGAGTGTTTTTCCCATTCGACGTATGGGGTGCTGCACCCCTTCCCCATTTGCTAGTTTAAATATTCTGCAAAGACGTCAAACTTCTGCCCCAATGCACTGACTCCCTCCTTAGTCAGATGCAGTCCATCAAATTTAAAGAACTTTCACTCCCAAAACTGTTGCCAGTTCCCTACAAATTTCTGTCCTTTTTCCTGGCACCAGCCCTTAAGCCACATGTTTAGCTCCCCTATCTCCCCTTCTCTGACCTTCCATCCATCTGTCCCCCTCTCCCAGACTGGCAGGATCTCAGAAAAGGAGATGCCAGATGAAATGAATGATAGTTTGTCACTTAGCCTGGTCAGGTGTTCCTTGGTCTCCACAACTGACCGGCTGGCGAGATCGTTAGTCCCTATGTGTACCAGGATGTCAATGTTTTCTCCTGCTTCCTGAACAATTTTAGCAATGCGGTCAGTGTCTCTCCACGCTGAAGTACCTGGGAGACATCTGACCATTACCCCTGGCTGGAGATACGTATCAACTCCCCGAATCATGGAGTCTCCTATGATCAGAAGTTTTTGGGATTTCCTATTTCCTTTTTTTTTTGGTTCCTGTTTTGGGTGAGTTTTGTTGTGCTAGCTCCTGTGCTGCAGTGACTTGCTCTGCAGTGTCCTCTGCCCCTTTGTTTGATTTCGGAGATAGAGGCAGATACCTGTTTGTAGTTTTTATGTGGTTTGTGAAGGTGATGTGTTGGAGAGCACCGAGTGATGGGGCACCCGATTTGCCCTTCCTAACCACCTGCCAACCTCCTGGACCAACTACCCTCTGCGGTCGAGGTGCTTCTGTTGGATGTTGGGGAAATGGCAGGTGGTTCTTATAATATATTTCCTCTTGAATATGCAATTTGAGCCACGCAATCTCTTCCCATGCTGCCTGGAGCTGAGCCTTTCTCCGTCCCCGTTTGACAGTACCAGGTCTAACATTGCTCCCTCCTGAGTGGTTTCCAACACTGACTGTCTGAGGCATGCCCCCTGTAAGGCATTGAGAATAACCCTGCTCTTGGATATGGCTGCAGCAGAGGTGCTCCAGTTAACATCTGGCATATTCAGGTCCCCCATCAACAATATCTCCCCTTTTTCTGCCATTCTAAGGATATCGTCTATCATTTCCTTGTCCATTGCCTTCCCCTGAGATGGAAGTCTGTATACAATCACCCTGCGGATTGTGGTGCCATTTCCTGTCTCCAGGGTGATCCATCGTGCCGGTAATCCGTGAAGTGGGTGCATGAGGAAGGGCACCGTCCGTTACGGTGACACCTTCCTCATGCAATCCACTCATGGCGACCGAGCGGGTAGGGTGACCGGATGAGGGTGGGCGAACTAGGCGACAGGATGTAGCTATATGTATGCATGCTGGGTGGGTGGGAGGCGAGCACTGCGTGGGCTGAGGTGAAGAGGCTGTAGGGGTGATGCTGTGGTCGTCCGGTTGAGCTGCGATGTGGCATCTGGGATTGGGCAATGGCTGGGGTGGCTGAGGTACTGGGTTTGGGTCCGGCTGGTACGATTTTTATTGTGCCCGGCCTAAACCTTTTATTTTACTACTTTCACCCCCGACATGCATCCCCTGGGTTGAGAATCCTTAGCGTAGGAGGTGCTGGGGTGAAGCCCCTGTGAGGGTGTGTGGGGCAGCCCCCTCACAGAAAGTAGTAAAATATGTCCTGGCACCATTGTGCTGGTGTGCCAGGGTTGTCAGAGTGCCGAAAATGTGTTTGGCACTCTTGACTGAGCGATAACTTGCGATCGCCTTTAGGCATTCGCCGTTATCACATAGACCCCATGGTGCCTCCTCTACTCCTTGTTTACCCTTTAGTTCTGTTGCTTTGATCCCTTCCCTTACATAGAGAGCTCCTCCTCCTCCTCCTCTTTTACCATCACTTTCCCTCCTGTAACTTGTGTAACCTGGTATGTTAACATCCCAGTTATGGTTCTCTGTGTACCATGTTTCTGTGACTGCCACAGTATCCAGGTGTCCCTCTTCCATCAAGGCCACTAGTTCAGGGAGCTTGTTACACAAAATACAGGCATTGGTACTCATCACCCTCCATTTTTTGATGGCCTTACCCCTTTTAGCCCCATCCCTGTCTTACTGCCTTTGCCTTTTTCTGCATCTACCCCTGTCCTGCTCCCTATTGACTTCTCTACCTTGGTGTTTACCTCGCTAACTACCGTGTTTTGTGGGGAGAGGCTGGGATTTCCCTGCTCCTTTTCAGTGCCTCCTCTCTTGGGTAGTTTAAATGCTTACCAATGAAGCATTTAAACCTATCGCCTAGGATTCTGGTTCCCCTCCCAGACAGATGCAGACCTTCATGCTAGTATAGGCCTATATCCCTCCGGGTGGACCCCCAGTCCCCAATGAAGCCAAAACCCTGAGCTCCACACCAGTTTTTTAACCATTTATTTAATCCCATGGTGTGGAGTACCATAGCATCACCCTTGCCATAGACAGGCAGCACCTCCGAGAAGGTTACCATATGTGCTACTTGTCTAAAGCCCCTCCCCAACACTAAAAACTCCTCTTGCACTGGTCTGATCCCATTCCCAGCCAGGTCATTTGTCCCTTGGTGGACAATGACATCCAGCTCCCTCCCTCCCTCGTGCATCTGGTCCCGTGATCCATTCCTGAGGATTCACTCCCTGTCCCTCCAAGCTCTGGTGCCAGACAGGCACCTTATCTTATTTTTATTTTTAGTTGTTTAACCAGGTATAGCACACTAAGCTGAAAGCTTTTTTACAGGAGCAACCTGGGAGCACAAGGAGGTTAAGTGACTTGCTCAGGGTCACACAGTATGCAAGTGAAAGCTGTGGGATTCAAATCCAGGTCTGGTCTGCTGGATGTCACCAAATTTGCAGCTCAGAGCCTTAGACCACTGCGCTATACTGCCTCCTCTTCCTCTCCCCTTCCTCCCCTAGTTCAACCCACTAACAATAGAGTCCCCCACCAGGAGCTGTTTTCTTCCTCTGTGGGGTCTCATGCCACACTCCTGTGGATCTCCTTTGTGGAGGTTCCCAGCATCCTCCTTGGTCTCCACTGCAGGTACCTCCATAGAGGAACCACTCTCCACCAGTACAGTGTATGAATTGTGGAGAGATACAAATGGAGGGATTCACCTCTGTTCCATCATCCTCTCCCTCCCAGAGCCCACCTTGGTCCAACTGCTCCTCTTTCTTGGCAACCTCTGAGGTAGCAGCAGTGGCCCTGGTGGCCCCTGAGTGGGGAAGGAGGTTTCACGAATCCTAGCCAGGTCAGCCTGGAGACTGACAACCTTCTCCCTCAGACCAGAGAGGTGTCTGCAAATAGGGCAGTATCGTAGCCTCCAGAATGTCTCCCGGAAGACTGCTGCCCCACAGTCAATGCACTGCGCCACTCCCATCATGCCTTATTTTGTGGCCCTTCTCCTGTTGCTTTGTATGCTTACTGAGACTTATGTATTAGGAGTTTGTGTGTTATTATCTAGCAAGTTTTGAATAATGTGTGACCCTGAGCAAGTCACTTAATTTCCTTGTGCTCCCAGGTCACACCTGTAAACAAGCTTCAGCTTAGTGGTCTCTACTGGTTAAAAAAAAAAGAGAGAGAGTAATGCTGTTGCACAGGGATCATGCTGGGTTTCCAAACTCAAAAGAACAACCGCATCACTGCATAGTCTTCTAGCTAGTGACTATCCATTACTGTGACTTTTAGTGCAGGGATGATTGATAGTGTCAGATGTACCAAGTGTGTCTGAAATGGAATTTATAAATTAACAATACTTTTCCCAAGAGTCAACTATTAAATGAAAGAGTGAGCCTTTGTCTGAAGCAGGCATCTGTGCCCATGTCAGTTGCATCTGTGTCCATGTCAGTTGCTGCTGTCTCCTGGGGAAAGATATGTTGTGGTGTCTAGGTTCAAGAGCTTCTCCACCTAAGAGGCGCTGGACAAGGTAAATAAATGCTCCCCCATTAAGTACTGCAAAGAGGTTCAAAGTGTTTGTAACAATACCCCACTGACTTTCTCACCTCCCTTAGCTCCCCTCCCCCCATCTTCTGAACTTGTATTTTTAACATAGTGAACCCTGGAAAGCCTCCTCCCTATCTATGTAATCCCCTAAATGTCAATGTCTAACACAAGAAGAGTCACAAATGACGGTGTCCAGTTGATGTGAAAGGCAGTCACTGGGAAGTCTGTTTCCCAAGAAGTAGAGCAAAGTGAGCTGATGTATTATTATAGGTGTAAAGACAAAGAAATTGTCACAAGTATTTACAGCAAGCAACAATTATATTCAAAATCACATAAAAATGCAGTGTTTCAAAAGGTCAAATATATTATTTGCTCATGAAATTTCAAATTATAAGGACAGTATCAAATAAATCAAACCTGTTCAAAAGGTTTAAGAACATAAGATTGGTAGGACGGAAGAAGCTGTGTTGCCTGTTGACAGCAACCCCCCCAACACACTTCTCAGTGGTAGTATGGATATTTTTGCCTTATGTAAACATATATATAATGCATGGTTGGACCGTCATGCCCATAGAAAAAGCCATCATATATTTCCCCATGTGTGATGGTAGTGAATTTGCATACTATGATTCCAATTAGCTAATTACACTGTATTAATGTATTATTAGCACCTTAATAACACATTAATAACTAACAAACACTCTATATCTTACCTATATGTTATAACTCTGCACTCCACTGATGTTCTATACATCTCTGAAACATGGCTGTCCTCTAAAATCCCAGATTGCCAGCTTGCACTTCCTGACTTTAACATTTCCCATCAGGATCACGGCAAACGCAGACGTGGAGTTGCTCTCTTCACTCTAAAATCACTTTCTTGCTCAGTCATCATCTGGGAATCCATTCCCTCAACCCATGAACCCCTTGTAGCTAAACTCTCCCTTCTTTCCTCCACTCCAATATTTGTAGGGGCTCTGTATGCCTCCACAAAGCTTTCCCCCTCCTCTCTTGTCTCCTGTGTCACTTCTATTGCTGCCCATTCCTCTGCAGGACAGCTTATTATGATGAGTGACGTTAACTTGGACTGGCCTTCCCCCTCCTCAAATACTTCCCTTTAAATCATTGAATCTTTGAATCTGTCCCAATTGCTTATGGAGCCTATCATCTTAACCCACACTTGCAGCCCCATGCACTCTGGGACTGTGTGGTTTCATCTCACCCCCACCAAATTACTGCTGCAGGTACATTTCCAGATGTGCTCAGTGATCACTGTCCCACCTACTGCATCAGGAAGGTGCGCCCCCCACTCATACCCCCAAATATATTTGGTACTGCCCCCTTAGAGTGCTCAACACCAGCATCCTACTTAATGACATTGCCATGGCTGACTGGTCCCCAGTCTGCTCCACTCCCAATGTTGACATCGCACTTGCCCACTTCACCACCACCTTTCTGCATATATGGAATGCCCATGGCACCTTAAAAAAAAAAGTCAGGGTCAAACGCCACCATCCATGGATCACTCCTGATCTCCTGTCTCTTTATAAATACCAGGATCATGTCTGGTCATGCTTCAAAGTCTTCCAGTCCCTATCTGATCATCAACACTGTAGGTCTCTTTGAAACTGCTGTACAAAGGCTGTGCACCAAGACAAAGCAAACTACTTCAAGGCACACCTGCAGTCCCCTAATAGTTCCCTCTCCTCATTCTGGAAAGATCTCCACTCACTTCTTAACCCCCACTCTGAACCTACTTCACCTACCGTCATAGAGGCAGGAATTCAGATCTCTGACACATCTTCTAGAACGACTGTCCTAAACACATTTTTTACTAATTGTGCACTCCTTAATGACCCTCCTGTCACCCAACCTGATACCACCTCTCCCCATGCCTGATGATTTCCATTTCTCTCTAGTCTCCCCACAAGTGGTCTATTTATTTGTTTATTTAGTTTTGGTTTACTGGGTAGGTGCACTAGACAAGAGCAATTGCCGATGTTTAGTCATGACCCGAGAGATTTACAGATAACAAGATCAGCAATATCAGGGGTGTACAAATAATTCAAAAACATCAGTATTAGTATTCCATAATACAGAGGTTACTAAGATATTGTAGTAGTAGTAAAAAATGTTATTCATCTGAGAAAAACAATGAATAGGTAAAACTCGACTGAGACAAGATCATTTCCAGCGAGGCCCTTAGTACATCTTAGGTTTAGTTGCAAAATCAAAAATATACAAACATTATCATCTGTACAACATATAATATAACAAACACAATAAATATACATAAATCCATACAAATACCTAGGAATGTGCAACGCAGTTTACCACAAACAGACATACATACAGATGCCTAGATACTGTATGTGCAACACAATTTATCACAAATAGCCATTTTGACACACCTGATGTGGAATTTCTAAACACCACCAGGATATTAGGTATACTTAACCAAGTAGGATCCTCGGTATTTTTTCCCAGGGCTTCTTGAAAGAACAACGATTTAATATCTCCAGGCTGAATATTTTTTCTAACTGATCTAAGAGAAGATGGAATAATGTTCCAGGTATGGGTCCCTCTGTAAAAAAATTTAATCTTCCCAATTCTCTCTTAACTCTTGGAAGGATATAATCACTCCCACCATGGAACACACCTCAGCTCTTATTTCCCTAAACTGTAACCCACCCAAAATACATTCAGGGACCTCACACCTGAAACAGTTTACCATGTAATTAAGAACATGGGATAATCGCCTATCTTTGGGATAAGTCCAATCCAAACTTCTCCAGTGAACAATAGGACCTAGGTTTTTTGGGATTTAAGCTAAGTCTTGACTCCAGGAGAAAATTCTGGAGCTCATCAAATGCTACTAATAATGTAGTCTCAATCAATTGCAACGATGAGCCTTCTGTATATGTAATGGTGTTATCCGCATACAGGTGCCAGCCTATACCCAGATGAAACAATTAAGACAATTCATATACAAATTAAACAAAATGGGATCCATGATGGACCTTGGGGCACTCCTGAAATAACAGTTCTAAGTCCTGACGTCCAACCATTTATAGATACCAATTGCTTTCTGCATAATAAATATGCCCAAAACCAACTGATCACTTTCATGGGTACGTCCAGGTTTTTAAATCTGGACAGGAGGGTGTTGTGGTTCAAGGTGTCAAATGCTTTAAACAAATTGATAAAGATTGCCCCAACTGACATCCTCCTGTCCAGAGCCCTGGTACTATCACTGGTCACTTTTAGCAGGGTAGCTGTTGTAACATGCTGGGGTCTAAACGCTGATTGATGTTTGATTATGATCTTTCCTTTTTCCAAGAAGTCCTGCAGTTGTTTGGCTACCAATTTTTCAAATATTTTTGTAACTATGGGCAGCAATGAGATTGGCCTGTAGTTTTCTATTTGATGTTTTGAACCAGACTTTAAAATAGGGTTTACTTTTGCTGTTTTCCACGTGCCCGTGAATTGTTCTTCAGAGATTGACATATTAAAGATTTTTGCTAAGGGAAAGAGACAATAGAAGCCGCATATTTAAATAAAATGTTAGTAATATTGTCAGCCCCCAGATTTCCTAACATTCAATTTTAGTAGAGCTTCTTGAACCTCTCTAGGTGTTACTGTGATGAATTCAAATCCTTCATCCTTCTGGAGTTTTAGGTCCTGATTAACAATATTATTTTTAGAATTGTTAGGCAAAGATGCTGTACCCATGGTAACAAAATAATCATTAAAGCTATCTACCACCTGAATGCCTAAGGGAGTTGTTATATTATTAATTTCACAATTCTCTGAGAACTTTGTTGCTTGTACTCTTTTCACTTTTTTATAACTTCCCAAAATTTCTTGGGATTATCAGTCAAATTCTATGTCAATCCTCTATTATAATAATCTTGCCTTCTTTTCCTAAGTTCAGTAGTATATTTATT
This sequence comes from Neoceratodus forsteri, assembly GCA_016271365.2. Classification (NCBI taxonomy): domain Eukaryota; kingdom Metazoa; phylum Chordata; order Ceratodontiformes; family Ceratodontidae; genus Neoceratodus; species Neoceratodus forsteri. The sequence continues at coordinate 480,630,072 of CM028131.1, forward strand.
TACTTGATCCAATCTGAAGCTACCTTAGTAGTTTTAGTTACCTTCCAAGTCCTATCCCATTACTTCTTCAATTTAAAAAGATGTGTATTATACCAAGGGGAATTTTGTGATGTTATTTTCCTAGTTTTTATTGGGGCATGCCTATTACAAATTACCATAAAGTCCTCATAAAATAAGGACCATGCGCCATTCACATTGGGTACCAAATCCAGTCTATCCCACTTATGTGTGTCTAATTCAAGCATAAAGTTTATGTAATTGAATTTTTTAAAGGATCTAAATTGAATCTTTTTTTCTGGTTTTTTTCTTATTTTCTGATTCCTTAAACAGTATATTATTTGGTGATCAGAAAATGAGTCAAGGAGCACCCCACTACTCACATATCTCTTTGGCTCGGTAGAAAATATCAAATCCAGGATTGTAGAAGAATTAGGCTTTTTTACATTAACTCTGGTAGTTTCATTTATTAGTTTGGTCATCCCTAAATTAGTAGCCATTTCCATAATGGTATAATTAGTATCTACCCTTTTCCGATCCTCATTAAAGTCCCCTATTAACAGAACTTCATGACTAATACAATACCCCCCCCCAAGAAAATCCTGTATTGCATCAAAGACTTCTTGAGAACTCTTAGGTGGGTGATATACACCTAGAATTATTAAAGGTTTATTGAAGGGGAATTTTAATTCCACTACAAGAACCTCAGAGCCACACCAGTTTTGTTGTTCTTCAATCTGTGCTACATCTAAGAGACTGGATACATAAACACCAATCCCCCTCCCCTTTTATTCCTATCCTGCCTCCATAAACCATACCCTTATAGTGCAATTGAGTCATCTAAAGTTTTCCCATTCAACCAGGTTTCAGGTATTACAATTATGTCAGGGCCATATCTAATTGTCCATTCTCTTAAGTGGTCAGTTTTCTTCATCACACTACAGATGTTGATATGTATTATAGATAACCCATCCTGTTTCCTTATATTTCTAGTTAAATCAATTAAATCTTTATCCAAAGTCAAATTGCTATTTTCAATATTCTCCAAAGAGTGAAGAGGGCCTGGCATTATAATAATCATTAGGGTCATTTTATAGAATTTGTATGGTGGCTCTTTTTCGGTATTTTTCTTAAATTATATCTTAGTTACACACGAAGTAATACAAAAATTGTCTTGTCCCCACCCGACAAGCATGATTCAGTGCATTACCACCCACTGAATCAAACTAGATTCTGCATTGATGCACAACAACCCAGGCAATATTGCTCCTTCCCATGATTGTTTCATTCTGTCTCCACTGGTTATTGTACCCCTACACCCATGGGTGCATGCACACTGTTCAATATGGATAGAGCCATTTGAAAAATAACCTGGCACATATGGAGCAAAATAACCAATTAAATAAAAAACTAGTCAGAACCTTAATATCAACATTCTGAAGGCAGGTAAAGAAGACACTATACATATACAATTATCAATATATTCAGGAATAATACTAACTGCTAAGTATTACATTTATAACCCTACAATATATAAGTCTGCATAAAATTGATTAAGCAACCACCTATTTAAATGTTGTCTCTCAGATTTTTATTTCCTAAAAAATACTATGCAGTATTAAGAATATAAATACTTATGCATTTAAAAAAGCAAAACCTATAGGCTTACTGCTGCAGTTACACTGTAGTCAGTGCACTTTTAAAAAGAACCCTTCCACCCCTGTACCAGAACTAACACTCCCTTTTAAATCTCCAAAAGACACGTTCTTTAGGCAAGCACTAGAACATCTGGGGGATTAGTACCTAGGGGTATGGATTGGGAACACAAGCTCTTAATCCAAGATACCAATAATTTATCTAAAAATATTAAATGATTCAAACAAACAATCTGAGTCAAATACTTCTACTGAGTGGCGCAGCCACTCACGCTCATGCCCAAGCGGTCGTGCTGTATGAGCAAAGCCTATTTTCTAGCTGAACCCAATAGAGCTACAGACAGCATAGACAGTAATAAACAGGTGGATACCACACAATGGGATTACATATAATTCAGAGGTAACCAAGACATTTCCCAAGGAGTAGATTAGATACAAAATCATAGTAAGTCTATTATGTTTCTGAACCCTTCCAAGTCCAGCCTCGATGGCCTCAACCGAGACTTCTCAGAATCTCTACCCCCTCTACTGTACTCCCTCTAATGCACCTATGCAATCTCTCTTTCTCTATTTCCATTGTCCCTTTGGCATAGAAACTCACAAAAATCCCTCCCCTCCACAAGGGTGGTGATCCTACCCCCCTCCCAGAAATTACTGGCCTATCTCCTGCCTCCCCTCACTAGCAAAGATCCAAGAATCCATTGTCCTCACAAGGTTCAATGATTTCCTTATTTCCACAAATATCCTCTCTCCTGTCCAATCAGGGTTCAGAAAATCTCATTCAACCACCTCCTTCCTCTTCTACTTCACCGATTCCATACTCTCAGCTATGGATCAAGGTCCTGTTACCTCTGCAATATTCATCGACCTTGCAAAAGCCTTTGATTCTGTCTCTCACTCCATCCTCATAAACAAACTCCATGTAGCAGGACTATCTGCCCCTTTAGTTAGGTGGTTCAATTTTTATCTCACTGGTAGGCGCCAAGCTGAATAGATTGGTAATATCCTTTCTCCTCCTCTCCCCATCCTTTCTTTTTTTTTTTTTTTGCAAGCTGCCGGCCGCCTGGTGTTTCTCGGCCCGGTCACGGACCAGGCTTCCTCCCCACATCAGCCTCGGCCTCAATACCCATGGCTTGCCCCCCATGGCAGGGCTGCGGCACTCCCCCCTACATGCCGCAGTCCTCGGACTAGGTCGGAGGGCTGGCCCGGGGAGCTAATCAAAGCTGTGGCGAGCTTCATTAGCGGTGGCCGGCAGCTATTTTTCAGCTTTTTCCTTGGGGAGGCAGGGTCGTCAACGACACCAGCGCCGCCCTGCCCCCTAGTGGCGAGTGCCCGGTAGCGGGTGCGACTCCTGGCCTCCGCCAGGGGTCACCAGTGCTCGGACACTTCCCCCCTCCCAGAGAAGGAGAGCAGTCGCTGATGCTCTATCCTTCTCTCCGGCCGCCCTCCAGCGACCCTGGTCCATTCCTGAACCCGGGTCACCGGCGTCGCATGCGGAAATCCAACCGCTGCGTCGACAGGCCGGCCTCTCCCCATCCTTTCTGTTGTTCCCCAGGTTTCTATACTTGGATTCATACTCTTTTATCTCTTCATTAATGATCTCCCCTCTGTCTGCTGCACTGCCCACATACACATGTATGCAGATGATGCCATCATCTACCTGTCTGGCCCCTCTGCCTCAGACATCCAAATCCCCCTCCAACAGGACTTTCACATGATGATAAACTGGATCCAGGACCAATGCCTCAGAATGAACACCAAAAAAAAAAAACATCACCATGACCTTCGGTTCCAAGCAAAACCTAGCCAGGCTACCATCCCCTACAGTCATTACTACTCTGGCTGGCACCCCCACCCAGATGTAGCCCCTACCTACAAATACTTAGGTTTTTTGCTTGACCTATCCCTTGATTACTTTACCCACCTAGATACCCTGCACTCTAAATTTCACCCCAAACTGTGTAGGTTCACCCATATCGGTGCGACAGTCATTTTGTCTACACTGATATGTGCGCAAGCAATATGCCACCCAGCATGTCTGCACCAGGCATTGTGGCTCCCAGGATGGAGAGTGCCAAAGCCCCATGCCAGGAAATAGTTATGTTTTGCGGGGGGGCTTCACCCAATGCACCCCCAAATGCAGGAGGCTTGCCCCGACACCCCCCACAACTAAACATAACCTCCTCCAGGGCTGAAATACCCCAGAGGGGGCAGAAATTGTGTGGGCACAAAGGACAGCATGACTGAGGAGCTATCTAAAATCAAGATCACCCCTGTCATTGTCACCCTTATTGTGGCACCCTAATTGCAGTGGCAACATTTAGTCACCGTTCTAATGGTATACCAATTGGATATGCTTTTCAGGCACAAGGACTGACTATCTCTCTCTCCAAGGCCATCAAGACCAAATAACTAAATGGTCCCTCCCAGTTATCAACTATGCCGATATTGTCTATGAGTCTGCACCTGCCTCCTCCCATGTCAGGCTTGATGTACTTTTCAATGCTTTCTGTCACTTTGCCTTCAACTCCCCTTCTCTACACACCACTGTGATCTATATTTCACACTCTCTTTCCCCTCCCTTCAGCAGAGATGCTCAACCCACTGCCTTACCTTTATCTTAAAGTATTGGTTTGAATCCCTCCAGTCCTATCTCTCCTCTCTTCTCTCTCCAGTCACGCCCTACCCCTACCCCCTGTGTTCCTGTCCTTCCTCTACCTTCGCCTTCCCCTGAGCCCACACTTTGGCTGGTTAACACGTTTTCTCATTTCACTTCCCATCCCTTTGGAACAAACTCCCCTCCTCCATTCGCCTTACCCCTTGTTTTGATGCATTAAAGCATCTGCTTAGATCATCTCCAGTAATATCCTGCAACTGCCCCCAAGCCTCCCCTGTCCAGATGGATTCCCCAGACTCCTCCTTTTCTGTTGGCTCACCCATCCTATTACTATTTTCAATTGTATTGGTTGAAATCTGCAAACTACTTTGTTCCTTGTACCTTATTGTTATGCAACTGTGTATCTCTTTCAATGCTCAATGTGTCACAATGTATACTTTTATTCAGCAATCTGTATTTTGTATTTTATGTGTATTTGCCTCCCTTTGTTATGGTCTGCTCCCCAAGACACACCTGGAAATAAGCCTTGGCTAAGTGTGCCTTTTCTGGTAACCAATCTTTAAATAAATAGAGGTATGAAAATGGAGAGAGATGAGGGAAAATGTGCCAGAGGGTGTCATTACAGAAATAGGGGAGGATGGGAACAGTGTAATGGGGCCGGGTACAGGGAGCAGCAGGATGCTAGGGGGGTCAGCATGGGAAGAATAGTGGGCTGCAATGACCATGGGGCAGCTGTTTGGATGAGCATATTATGGAAGCTAAGTGGATGAACAATCTGTCATTGGCTGAGGAGGCTGGAAGGAGAAGTGCGGGCCTTCGGCACAAGGTAGCATGAAGCCAAGGTATAGGAGGAGCATCAGAACTGAAGAGGGAGAGGCAGGGAGAAGGGGGAGAGTGGTCAAGATGACTAGGGGTCTAGCAAGGAAGGAAAGCCTTAGGGAGGGAAGGAGGAAGGAGCCTAGTCTCAGCAACCCTGAGAAGGCAGGTAACAGGTTTGCAGTGTTGGCAGAAATGGTGGAGGGCGCTGGATCTCCAAGATGGGGCAGGAGGGAATAGAAAATTCAGCAAATGTTTCCACTCAATCCCTGGTCTCCATCATGAAATAAATTTCAATACTTCAAATATCCATTTCAATATGTGGCTCTTTATTTTCTTTATACTTGTAACTTTTCAGAATTTTAACGTTCCTTCATTAAACAACTGAGCCTTTTAAACTTTTTATCTTTTTTTTTTTTTTTTTTAGTTGTTTAACCAGGTATAGCGCACTAAGCTGAATGCTTTTTTACAGGAGCGACCTGGGAGCACAAGGAGGTTAAGTGACTTGCTTAGGGTCACACAGTATACAAGTGGAAGCTGTGGGATCTTGACACAGACACATAAAGAAATATTTTTAGAATTCATTTTCCAGACCTTCACATTCTCTCATAACATTTCTTAGATATAACAATCAATTTCTTTTAACAAAAAACAGGGGAAACTAACCTGCAATTTGTCTTAAATAATACTTTCAGTATCTCAATTTATGGTGTCCTGTTGAACTCTTAGAAAAGCAAGCAGCTTTTTCTGGGGGCAATTATATATATATAAATATATATATATATATATATAATTATATAGATAGATAGATATATATATATACATAGTTATATATATATATATATTTTATATTTTCCCATCTAAAAATGAGAAGAACTTTTTAGTAATTATTTATTCTTTCAGTCTTTTTAGTGTGTCTCACTATAAAATAATGCATTCCATTAGCTCAAGAGCCCATATTTACCTACATAATGAAGGATTCGTCTACTTTCAAAAAATGACTCCACTGAGTATGCATAGCCCGATTACAGATCTGAGAAGAAAAAATATGTATGTAACCCTTTTATCTCAAGGCTCATTTTCATTTGAAGATTTAAATGTTGAGAAGTTTTAACTCAGTATCCGTAAGAAATATACAGTACCTTTGCACATAGTTCCCCTTCAAACCCCTTCCAAGGTCTTGGTAAAGGAGGCATCAAGAGACACCACAATTTAACAAGATGCATCACACTCTTCTCATCAAACATGACTACGTTTTTGTTTTAAACCCCCATAGGGTGCTTGGCATCCCCTTCCTCAGCTCTCAGAATGTTTCAATTTTGCTCTGACCCCTTGTTTCTGTTATATGTAGCTCTTACCATGGATTATGTGTTAAAACTCTACTGCACTATGATTGTATGCTTATTATGTTTTGTGCTATTGTGTATTTTTCTGCCACTGTCTCCATCATATTAGCAATACTGTTTACGTCACAGAACATCATGTAGATTTTTCCTTGTGTGGTTGATTACCTCTGAACTATATCTGTTATTTGTTTTGTCTGCCAATTTTGTATTTTAACCTCCCAGGTCTTGTCTGAAAATAGTCATATTTTGTGGCTATGACACCTTACCCGGTAAACAAAAACTAAATAAATAAATAAAAAATTATCTTCCAGGTATAAACGTAGGTGATTTTTAAAGAATTAGCCTCCATTAAAAGCGCGGACATGCCGCCATTCGACAGGACATCAACGTAGCTCGCAACTGCGTGCACCTTCTTCCTGAAGGTAAAAGAAGGGTCTGGGCTGCTGGGTGAACATGCGAATGTGTGTATGCATCACAAAGTGACATCACTCTGAGCGCCCCGGTTTCTATAGTAACCACTTGAAGTGAAAAGCTTCAAAATAGTGGCCCCCTTCCATTTTGGGTTTTTAATCCATTTTACAACATTCCAAAATAGGATTTACTAGCAAAATGAGCGCTGATTGTGGACAAGTGGAGAAGAAAAAAGGAACAGAGGAAGAGAAGTGATAGTTTCACAAATCAATGTTATATCTTAATGCTACGAGAAGGGGGGCTTGAATTTAAAAGGGAATGAATATGGAAATCTCATTTGTGTTTATAAATAAAATAAATTGCAGGTGGTCAGAATAAAAGAAAAGGAAAGAGAAAGAATGAGCCAAGAGGGATAAAAGAAAAGACAAGGGGCAGGGAATGTGTTGTAAAAACAGTGAGCTGATATGTCTTACTCATCCTAGAAACATAGCTTACTTTATAGTTATATTTTTTCAGAAAGTACATGTAACAGCAAAAAAGAATGTCCAAAATCATAATTCCATTATATTGTCAGACTATTACATTCCAAGTGACACCCTGTTATGTACACCTTATTCAAATGTGGTCTATATTAAGTTTTCGTTCAGTCCACATCTCTTCTTGTACGTTTTTGAAGTAAAAATCCACCAAACCTCTCTTTTCAAAAGAATAGATTATCTGCTGCCTCCTCTCTTGGGTTCAAGAACTCTCTCTAGTCCAAAGAATGTTAAAGATAAAATTTGGTGGTGATTTTCCCTGAAGTGTCTTGCCAGAGGGAATCTTAGGTCCCCCTCCTTATACAACTCTTATGCTCAGTGATTCTTTGTTTTCGGGGTCTCGTGGTTTCTCCTATGTAATAAAAAGAACAGGGACTAACAATATAATAAATGACATAGTCTGAATTACAAGTAATAAAACTTCTTATGTCATGTTTTCTGTCAGTGCTGGTATTTCTGATATATTTGGTCTTAATTCCACTATTGCAATGTATACAATTCCCACAGGTATAGAACCCTTTGACTTCTCTTTGTAACCACGTGTGGGGCTGTGGGTTGGTGCCCAATGTTGCATCTTGACTAGTTTATTTCTTAATGTGGTGGTTCTTTTTGCTGTAATTATTGGGGTCTGTGAAAAGACAAGGGCTCCTTACTCTGTAGCTTGCAGTATATTCCAGTTTCTGGTTATGATATTTTCAATCTTGCCAAAATATTCTGAGAATTGTGTTGACATAGTTATTTTATTGATAATGGCTGTATTGGTGATCTTATCCTGTAATAAATTATTTCTTTCTTTCAAGTCACATTTCTGTTTCGCTTTTATTAGTGTTTCTGTTCTATATCCTCTCTCTTCAAATCTCTGTGTAAGATCCAACATGTTAGTTTCATATCTGGTAACTGTTCCACTGTTTCTCTTTATTCTCAGCATCTGCCCATATGGAATACTGTCTTTCAGGTTTTTAGGATGAAAGCTTCTAGCATGTAGCAGTGTATTTCTAGAGATCTCTTTTCGGTATATGTCAGTAATAATTCTCCCTTCTTTTATTAGCATTAGGTCTAAAAATGCTATCTGATTCATGTTGCATGTCAAAGTAAATGACAAAGTCAGTGTTGCTGTTTCTAGGTATCTATGAAATATTTCCAGCTCCTGTACGCTCCCTCTCCAGATAATTAAGACATCGTCAATAAATCTTTTATATAATACCAGGTTGGACCTGTAGGTATTATTCTTAGATTGGTCATATTGTTCTTCAAATTTTGCCACGTAAAGATTAGCATACATTGGTGCCAGTGTTGCCCCTATTGCTGTGCCTTTTTTCTGTAAGAAAAACTGATACTCAAATCCAAAATAGTTATTCTTCAATACAATCTCAGTTAGTTTCAGAATGAAATCAGTATGAGGTGTTTTTGTGAATTTTTTAGTTAGAAAATTATTTAAAGTCTCGATGCCATCATGTGGTATACTCGTATATAAACTTCTAACATCCATGGTCACTAATATGCAATTATACAGTACCAGCACAGAACTGGTTTCTATGCGTCACCCTAAATCAGATAACAGATTTGTTTGAGTTTAATATTATTTGGGATCTGTACCATTGGATAAAATGATCACATTTGCAGAATTAGGGAAATCAATTGATAACAGATCCACAGCTATCTGCATGAACCAGGATGAGGTTGACAGGATCATGGGTTTAGTTAAAAGTAAGAGATGGACAGAGAATGTGGAATGTGGAATGATAAAATAACTATGTCAACACAATTCTCAGAATATTTTGGCAAGATTAAAAATATCATAACCAGAAATTAGAATATACTCCAAGCTACAGAGACAGGAGCCCTTGTCTTTTCACAGAAACCAATAATTACGGCAAAAAGAACCACCATGTAAAGAAATAAGCTAGTCAAGATGCAACATTGTGCACCAGAGCCACAGCCCCACATGTGATTACAAAGAGAAGTCAAAGGGTTCTATACCTCCGGGAACTGTATTTATTTATTTATTTTATTTATTTATTTAGGGATTCTGATCATGCCTTTGAGCTCAGAGCTCTTTTACAAAGGTTCCACATCTAACAGTGACAATGACAACAATAACAAACAGTTTATATACAATATTCAAATAGTAGGTAGCTAGTATGCAATAAGGTTACAATGTCATTCATAGTACCAATGGTGATAGTACAGCATCAAGAGCATACAACTAGGGTAAAGGACAGTGTTTATACAGGGCCTTCAGAAAGTATTCACCCCCCCCTTGGATTTTGTCACATTTTGTGATGTTGCAAACTCAAATTAAAATACATTTATATGGGATTTTTTTGTCACGTATCTACACAAATTACAGTATAATGTCAAAGTGGAATGAAACTTCTGGAATTTTTTGTACATGTAATTTAAAATAAAAACCTGAAATGTCTTGATTTGATAAGTATTCACCCCCTTTGCTATGACACTCCAAATTGAGCTCAGGTGCATCCAATTTCCTTGTGACATCACTCTAAAACTTGAATGGAGTCCACCTGTAGTCAGTTCAAATGGTTGACATGATTTCAGAGGAAATACACCTGTCTATATAAGGTCCCACTGTTGACAGTGCATGTCAGAGCAGAAACTGAACCATGAAGACCAAGGAGCTGTCCGTAGAACTCCGTGATAGAATTGTGAGGAGGCATAGATCTGGGAAGGGGTATAAAAACATTTCTAGGGTGTTGAAAGTTCCCAGGAACACAGTCAAGTCCATCATTAGGAAATGGAAAGATTACAGTACCACCCAGACTCTTCCTAGAGCAGGCCGTCCTCCCAAACTGAGCAACCGGGCAAGAAGGACCTTGGTCAGGGAAGTGACCAAGAACCCAATGACCACCCTGACAGAACTACAGAGTTCCATGGCTGAGATAGGAGAACCTGTCCAGAGGACAACAATCTCTGCAGCACTTCACAGATGTAGCCTCTATGGGAGAGTGGCTAGATGGAAGGCACTCCTGAGAAAAGGCCACATAATAGCATGCCTGGAGTTTGCAAGAAGGCACATGGCAGACTCTGAGACCATGTGGTAAAAGATTCTCTGGTCTGATGAAACAAAAATTGAACTCTTTGGCCTGAATGCAAAGCGCTATGCCTGGCGCAAACCGAACACAGCTCATCACCCCGTGTAACACCATCCCTACCATGAAGCATGGTGGTGGCAGCATCATGTTATGGGGATGCTTTTCAGCAGCAGGGACTGGGGCATTTATCAGGATAGAGGGAACAATGAATGGAGGCAAATACAGGCACATCCTTGTGGAGAACCTGCATCGGTCTGCAATAGACCTTGGACTGGGGTGAAGATTTACGTTCCAACAGGACAACGACCCCAAGCATACAGCCAAAGCAACACTGGAGTGGCTTCAGAACAAGACAGTGAATGTCCTTGAGTGGCCCAGCCAAAGCCCAGACTTGAATCCCATTGAGAATCTGTGGAAAGACTTAAAGATTGCGGTTCACCAATGCTCCCCATCCAACTTGACAGAGCTTGAGCAAATCTGCAAGGAAGAATGGGCAAAAATCCCCAAATCCAGATGTGAAAAGCTGATACAGACACACCCAAGAAGACTCAAAGCTGTAATTGCTGCCAAAGGCGTTTCTACAAAGTATTGACTCGGGGGGTGAATACTTAAGTAAATAAGATATTTCAGCTTTTAATGTTTCATAAATTTTTGTTACACAATAAAAATATTTTTGCCCCTTTAAATTGTTGAGTATGCTGTGTGAGTCAAGGGGGAAAAAATCATTTCAATGCATTAAAAATTCTGGTAGTAACACAACAAAATGTGACAAAATCCAAGGGGGGTGAATACTTTCTGAAGGCACTGTATGTAGCGAAGGAGATAAAGAGGTGTGACATCTAGTGTGAGAGTTCAAGAAGGAGTCAAGGGAAGGGGGAGGGGAGACTGGGGGGGAGAGTAGGTAGCCAAGAGAAGTGGCTCTGTCTAGGAGGTTGGGAGGTAGTGGTAGTAGGTTGGTTTTAAGGTTGATCCAGTGGGGGAAAACATTGCAATAGTGGAATTAAGACCAAATATGTCAGAAACACCAGCACTGATAGAAAATATGATATAGAAAGTTTTATTACGTGTAATTCAGACTATGTCATTTATTGTATTGTTTGTCCCTGTTCTCTTTATTACATAGGAGAAACCATGAGACCCCTAAAACAAAGAATCACTGAGCATAAGAGCTGTATAAGGAGGTGGGACCTAAGATTCCCTCTGGCAAGACACTTTATGGAAACTCATCACCAGATTTCATCTTTAAGATTCTCTGGACTAGAGAGAGTTCTTGAACCCAAGAGAGGAGGCAGCAGAGAATCTATTCTTTTGAAAACAGAGGTTTGGTGGATTTTTACTTCAAAAATGTACAAGAAGAGATATGGACTGAACGAAAACTTAAGATGGACCACATTTGAAGACGGTGTACATAACAGGGCGTCACTTGAAATGTAATAGTCTGGCAATATAATGGAATTATGATTTTGGATGTTCCTTTTTGCTGTAACATGTACTTTCTGAAAAGATATAATTATAAAGTAAGCTATGTTTCTAGGATGATTATGACAAATCAGCTCACTGTTTTTACAACACATTCCCTGCCCCTAGTCTTTTCTTTTAACCCTCGTGGCTCCTTCTTTCTCTTTCCTTTTCTTCTGACCACCTGCAATTTATTTTATTTATAAACACAAATGAGATTTCTAGCCCTGATATATTCATTCCCTTTTAAATTCACTCCCCCCTTCTAGTAGCATTAAGATGTAGCATTGATTTGTGAAACTATCACTTCTCTCCCTCTGTTCCTTTTTTCTTTTCCACTTGTCCACAATCAGCCCTCATATTGCTAGTAAATCCTGTTTTGGAATGTTGTAAAATGGATTAAAAACTCCAAATGAAAGGGAGCCACTCATTTTGAAGCTTTTCACTTCGAGTGGTTTCTATAGGAACCGGGCTGCTCAGGGTGATGCCACTTTGTGATGCATACACACATTCGCATGTTCACCCAGCAGCCTGGCCCATTCTTTTACCTTCAGAAAGAAGGTGCATGCAGTTGCGAGCTAGTTTGAAGTCCTATCGAATGGCAGCATGTCTGCACTTTAAATGGAGGCTGTGACACATGGACAGCCATTTCTGAGTACACTATGATTTTTTTTGTAATATAAAAATGTGTTATGGACTGTCTCTCATGAGAAATGCTGAGACGGCATGTCAGATCACACACACACACACACACAGGTTTTAGATATATGGTGTTACCTGGAAGGCCAGAAGCTAATTACAGACTAGAACAGGCCTTAATCAAGAATCTCCTGTTTATCCAAGTTAAATATAGCTTTAACTGCTAAGAGGGAAATCAGTATCCATTTTATGATATTTTGAGGAGGAAACCAGGTTTGGCACACTGGTGCAAAATCATAAATGCTTTGATGTCTGTGTGAGAGGGGATAGTGCTCATAGATGAAAGGAAATTTACAGACTTGATTGGGGAAGTCACATGGGCAAAGGAGTTTCTGCTGATATAACCTTAATTAACTTTCCTTCTAAAAATGATAAAACTTCCTGGGTGTATAATTTTTAATAAACAGAGGAGGAGCTAGGTAACCTCACTCAAAGGGGTTGGTGAAAACAGTTTTTTTAAACAGTATTCTTTTTTCCTTCAGAGACACTTTTGTCTACATTCTGACAAAGAAACATCTTTGAGCACTTTAAACAAGTATACAGGTAAACAGAGACAAAATCTAAGTACTGTAGTAGGAATTGCACTGTTAAAACCTTGTTCTTTTAAAAGATTGTATGGTTCTTGTGCTATATAGTTCTGTATTTTATGTTTTACATACTTTTATCTATTTTAGTAAAACTCTATTTTTAGAGCCTACTTGGTCTGTCTTTGAATTTCTTTTCTTTAACAAGTGAAGTATATATGGGTAAAGCAGACACTGTGCATAAGCTTGAATGGTGATACCAAACTGTAAAAAGGTAAGAGTAGTCTGAGGTCTTTATTAGAGTTTTTAAGGGTTTGTTTTGTTCACCTGGTTAGGTGCCCATAGGCAAAGATATCTGGCCCCCTGAAGACAGAATTATCTGAGCCTGTGCATTGGGTATGCTAGCAAGAGGTTCACAGTTTGAATCCCTCCAGAACTGAGACCAAAGGTTGATTCAAGCCCACAAAACAGACAGAAGGGTTACCCTGCTTCTGTTAACTGTTTACAAGACTGCGCTCTGAGGTTGGCACTTTGGGAGTAGAGGGCTGACCTGCTGAGTGGGTTTGTGACAGAGGCTAATTCTTTAAAAAAATCACATGGCAAGCGATACCTGGAAGCTAATTTTGAAGGGGAACTATGTGCAAAGGTATATTTCTTATGGATACCGAGTTAAAACTTGTCAATATTTAAATCTTCAAACAAAAACGAGCCTTACTATAAAAGGGTTCCATATATATTTTTTCTTCTCAGATCTGTAATCGGGCAACACTTGCTCAGTGCAGTAATCTTTTGAAAGTAGAGGAATCCTTCATTATGGTGGTAAATATGGTGTTCTTGAGCTAATGGAATGCATTATTTTATAGTGAGACACACTAAAAAGACTGAAAGAATTAATAATGGCTAAAGAAAGTTTTTCTTGTTTTTTAGATGGGGGAATATATATATAATTGCTCCCCCCCCCCACAAAAAAAAAACCTCATTTGCTTTTCTAAGGGTTCGACAGAACACCATAAACTGAGATACTTAAAGTATTATTTAAGATGAATTGCAGGTTAGTTGTCCGTTATTTGTTAAAAGAAATTTATTGTTAAATCTAAGAACTGTTATGAGAGAATGTGAAGGTCTAGAAAATTAATTCTAAAAATATTTGTTTATGTGTTTGTGTCAACAAAACAAGATTTTATAACACAAAATAAGAAAGACAAAAAGTTTAAAAGGCTCAGTTGTCTGATGAAGGAACATTAAAGTTCTAAAATGTTACAAGTATAAAGAAAATAAAGAGCCACATATTGAAATGGATATTTGAAGTATTGAAATTTATTTCATGATGGAGACCAGGGGTTCAGTGGAAACATTTGTTGAATTTTGTATTGGACTTCCATTCTTCCACTCCCCTGCCATTCTTTCCGAGCATTTATAAGGATAAAACACTAACAAAGGGAACCTTGGGAGACACTAAGTGGTTGAAGAAGGAGAGAATAGGGGCAGGGACAGCCCAGGTGACACCAGTTGGACAGAGGAAGGAGAAAAGGGGGAGAGGGACTCAGTTGGACTGTTGGACAGAGGGGACAGGGGTAAGAGGGGAAGGGCAATGCTGGTGAGATAGATGCCTGAGACACAGCAAGAGAGGGATGAGGATCGAGGTTAGAGGGTACAGAAGGGGAAGATAGCGAAGGAGTATCAGGAGAGGTGAAGACCAGGGGAGGATGTTGGGGAGGTACAGAGGGGATTGGATGGAGTTACTAACAGGCAGGGTAAAGGGGGAGTCTGCTAATGAGTACATAGAGAAGAGGTTGGGGGGAGGTATGAGGCATGAAGAGGAGGGGTTATAGCACTGTGGGATTCCATACTGAAGGGGATCAGATGGGGCAGTAAGGAGGAAAGGCATAGCCGAATCTGGGTCGAATCCAGACCTGGGCTGACTGCGGACAGGGTGGGGCAGTCTCTTCTTAAATGTGCAGGGAAGGGAAGGAGGAGACCTCATGTTGTGGTGCACGTGGGTACGAATGACCTGGCATGGGGGACAGTGGAAGTGGTATGGGACAGGTTCAAGGAACTGGAAGGCAGTGTGAGGAGATGGGGGGGGGGGATCAGTGACCTTCTCAGAGGTACTCCCAGTATCCTGCGTGAGCACAGCAAGGAAAGGAAGGATAGGTGAGTCTAACACTTGGCTGGGTGAATGGTGTCGCTCAAGGGGGCATGACTTGGTGGGTGGCTGGGACAGAATCTGGGACAGGAATGACCTGTATGCCAGGGACAGACTACACCTGAGCAAGGAGCGGAAAGTGGTACTGAAGCAGAAGATAGAGGAGTACACTGAAACTTAACTCTAAACCAGAAAAGGGGGGATGTTGAGTGGTCAGCTGGTAGACATGGGTCCCAGAGAGGGGGGCCTGTCAAGCTAACCCCCCTAGTTAACAGGGAAGGCAAAAGGGAGGGGACACAAGGGGGAAGAAGGGAGGGAGAAGGGTTAGGCAGGGGAAGGGAGTGGGTTGGAGAGTGGTCTCACTGAATGTGAGGAGTCTCAGAAACAAGTCAGCTGAGTTTCAAGCTCTGTTGGCAGAGGGGAGGGTGGACATTGCAGCCATCATGGAAACATGGGCCGCCCAGTACCAGGACTGGGAGTTGATGGTCCTGGGGTACAGAATATTCAGAAAGGATAGGATCAAGGGGAGTGGCGATCTATGTATGGAAGGGGATAAGGTGTGCAATGGACGAACGGGACGTAGGCAGGGCAGAGGCCCCATGGATGCATTTTCAGGACTCAAAAAGCAGAACATTGAGGATGGGGGTAGTTTGTAGACCACCAACTCAACTGGAGGACCTGCACAGGGAATTAGGTGAGCAAATCCGAAGGGTCTGCAGGAAGAGTAACACGGTGGTGGTGGAGGACTTCAACCGACCTGGGGTGGATTGGAGTACCCCAACCACCACAAGTGCAAGGGAGCAAGTGCTGTTAGAGGCATTTCAGTACAGCTTCTTGATGCAGTTGGTCCATGGGCCAACTCGGCTAGGAAATACTCTGGACCTTATACTGTCCAATGGGGAGATGGTAAGGGATCTGGGGGTGGAGGACCTACTGGCAGAGAGTGATTACTATTCATTTGTGGTTCACACTCAACATGGGGAGGGAAGCTGGGGGTACAGGTACCAAGGTGATTGACTTAGGCAGGCGGACTTTAAAAACATGGGGAAAATTCTAGCGGGGCACCTGGAGGGAATTCAACCAGGCTGGGACACAAGTCAGAAGTGGGATGTCATAAAAAAAGGGGCTAGTGGAGGCTACGTGGGCATTTACTAGAACAGAGCAAGAAAGGGAGGGCAAAGAAGCCCAGCTGGATGACTCAGAAGGTCAGGAAGGGGGTGAGGGCCAAGAGAGAGCCATTCTGAAGGTTCAAAAAGTCAGGGAAGGGAGAAGACAAGGAGTTGTACATAAAGAAATCCAGAGAGGCCGCCAAACTAGTCAGAGAAGCCAAGGCTTCCACGGAGCTGAGGCTGGCACAGGGTATTAAAAATGGAGAAAAGGATTTCTTCAGATACATAAGGCAAAGAAGGAACAACAAGGACCAAATAGTGAGGATAAAAAAGGACAGGGGTAGGTGGAGAGAGGGGAGGATCAGGCAGAGGCATTAAATGAATACTGCTGTTCTGTATTCATGCAAGAGAAAGCGGGGCAGGAACCACAAGGGAGGGGTGGGTAGGCAGGGGGGTGACAGATGTGAGGATTACTGAGGACAGGGTACTGGAAGGACTGAGGGCACTGAGGGTGGACAAGGCACATGGGCCAGACGGCATTCACCCTAGGATACTCAAGGAACTGGCTGAGGTTCTGGCAGGGCCACTGGCTGACCTGTTCAATACCTCCCCGGACATGGGATGCATACCACAGGACTGGAGGATGGCCCATGTAGTGCCCATCCACACAAGATGCCCCAAAGGATGAACCAGAAAACTACAGGCCAGTGAGCCTCACATCAATTGTGGGGAAGCTCATGGAGCCAATCCTGAAAGAGAGGCTGGTGACCTTTTTGGAGGACAATGAACTCCAGGATGGGCATCAGCATGGATTCATCTCGGGCAGATCCTGCCAGACCAACCTCACTGAGTGCTATGATTGGGTGACAAGGGAACTAGACAAGGGCCATGCAGTGGATGTCCTATATTTGGATTTCAGCAAGGCCTTTGACTCTGTGCCGCATGGGAGGCTGGGGGGAAGCTGGAAGCTGTGGGGGTGGGAGCGAAGATAGTGAAATGGATAATGAATTGGCTAAGGTGTAGGCAGCAGAGGATGGTAGTGGGAGGGGAACTCGCAGCACCAAGGGCAGTGATGAGCAGAGTGCCATAGGGATCGGTGCTGGGGCTGGTGTTGTTTGGGTTATTCACAGCTGATATCTAACATGGGATCCAAAGTAAGATCAGTCTGTCTGCAGACGACACCAAAATGGAGGAGATGGTTGATGACATTGAGGGATGGAAGGGGCTACAGGACGATCTAACTAAACTGCAGGAATGGTCAGAAACATGGCAGCTGGGGTTCAATGCCAAGAAGTGTAAGATAATGCACTTCAGAGCAAAGAAAGAGGAGAGGGACTATCAGCTGGGAGGGGTACAGTTGGGTAGCATCGTGGAAGAAAAGGACCTAAGGATACACATAATGGCGAACATGAACAACTCTGCTCAGTTTAGGAAGGCTGCAGTGAAGACTAACAAGAGGCTGGGGTGCATAGCGAAGGGAATCTCCTCCAGAAGTAGGGAGGAAATCCTCCCCCTGTACAGGTCACCGGTCAGGCTGCACCTGGAGTACTGTGTGCAGTTCTGGCACCCGCACCTGAAGAAAGATGTCAGATTGTTGGAGGGGGTGCAGCGTAACGTGACAAAGATGATCCAGGGATTGGAGGGCAAGCCCCATGAGGAAAGGCTGAGTGAACTAGGTATGTATTCCTTGGAGGAAAGGAGGGATGGGGGGATATGATTGAGACTTTTAAGTACTTGAAAGGGATAAACAAGACTCGAACAGAGGGGATCTTCCAATTAGGAAGAGTAAGGGACACAAGAGGGCACAGTCTCAGACTAGAAGGGGGAAGATTTGGGAGGGAGGTAAGGAGACAGTTCTTCACAGAAAGGGTGGTAGGCAAGTGGAACACTCTAACACAGGAGGTGGTGGCCTGTAAGATGGGCAGTTTCAAGAGGGGATGGAACAGGGTGAGGGGAAGTGTAAATTTAAGGAGGGGAGGAGTGGGAGGGGCAGCTGCGAGTTAAGGGCCAGTTGCACAATCAAGCAGACTCAACAGACCATGAGGCCTATATCTGCTGACATTTTCATATGTTCGGAAATAAATAATATATATTTTTATAAAATGGGTAAGAAAAATCTTTAAAAATCCAGTCTCTTATTGGCTGAAACTTACCTCATGTCTGTGCATTATTCCACAATGATAGCACAGCTGCACTTCTTTTCATTCCTCAAAACCTTCTGGACAATTTATAAAACAGATAATCCTCTACAGGGTGTGTGATCGTTCTCTTATATACGCACGTCTCGGGTGGTTGAACACACACCAAGATGCACACATATCAGAGTGTGACCACACACCCTGTAGTGTATGTAAGCAATAACCCATGAGAGGGTGTGTGGTTATTGGGGATTAATCAACACCCTGGGTGTGTTGTGAGGCACGAGGCCACAGGCCGAGTGGCCTCACAGCACTCAGGGTGTTGATTAATCCCCAATAATCGCACATCTTGGAGTGGGTTATTACGTGTATGACATGGGGAGAAAGGAGTGGGAAAAAACAGGAGGAAAGCACAATTAAGTCATGAAAAGATAGGAACTCTTTTCTGTGTTCTTCCACCACCACAACCTCTGTGGTGCTGACAGTGCTGAATTGTGCTATGTATGCAATGGTGAGGCTGCTGAATTTGGAACACCGAGCACACAACACAAACAACTCTCCATGCAGTTTTCTACAGTACACACTTTACAAAAAATTAGATTGCCTTGACAGAGATTCACTGTGAAGCACAGCTGCTGCGATCTGCTGTGTCTGGAAGAGTGACTGTTGCACTGTGCCGTCCATCTAGAGAGAGAGAGAGAGACTGCAGGACTGGGAGATACAGACAGTTAATGTCCCAAAGCTGCTGCAATATCCTGTGTGCTGCTGTATCTGTGTGTGTCGGTCTCTCTCTGTGCGGTACGCAGAAATTCTGCAGTGGGAAGCTGCAGCGAGACACACACACAGACACAGTCTCTCTCCCGTGTGTGTGTGTGTTGGGGGGGCAACAACGTTCATCTACAACTGCTGCAGAATAGGAAAGACAACAGGAGCTCTGTCCGTCTGTCACTGTCTTTCTTGCTGTCACTCATTGTATAGCGCCCGCTAAGCTGCTCCCTCTGACTCTCTCTCTCTCTGTACAGCACACCGGGATCAAGCTGCTGTGCTCCACACTGACAGTCAGAAAGTGCTCTGCCACCCCCTCTGACTCCTGCAAGGGGGGGAATGAAAACTGACTGTGGGGACTGAAACCTGTCTGTTGGGAAGGCACGGCATGGGCGCTCTCTAAAGAAGAGCTAGTAAGGGAAACTGCAGCTACAAATGCTGTAGGACGGACATCAGGTTAATGTCTAACTCTGTGGTTCTCTCCCTTTCTGTCTCTCTGTGCCTGCAGCATTCACTGCAGCACTTTCTCTCGAACTCTCAGACACAGTGACAGTGTGTCACTGCTCTTTCGAGTGACATGTCTGACACGCTACCACGCTCTGTCCAGGGGACCCCATCTGATGTTATGGAGTGGATGTCTGGGATGGGAGAGTGCAGTTCTGTGGGGCGGGTGCATGGATTGCCATGTAAGGGACAGGAAGGCGGAGATCCACAGGGTGAGTGCATGGCTAGCCATGCGGGGAACATAAGGACAACCAGCCCAAAGATACATGGTGAAAGCGGGGAATTGTGAGACACACGCACAGCACTGGAGACAGCCCGACAGCCTGGTGAGCAATCGTCGGAAGGGGACCATCTCCAGCTGCCTAGCTATCTGTGTGTATTACTCCCCAGACAACAAACAGAGAGAGAAAAAAGCAGAGATGGACACACAGAAATGTTTGCACTGATTTCCACAGCACATGGGGTTCACTTGATCGCTGTGTTTGCACTTCTCCCGCTCCTTCTCTCTCTGTGCCTGTCACAGTGACACCAGGTGCCGCTTTTTGCACTTTCTCTGACTATTGCCGATAGTTGGAAGTAAGAATGAGTGTGCAGGGGCAGAAGACAATGCAGAAAGACAGTGATGAAAGAGAAACAGCAACACTTTTTCATTCAGTGACTGCTACAGGGATTGTGCTGACACTGTGCAGAGGTCCGTTTGACTGCACTGTGTGGCTCAGTACCTGGAGATCTACTGGGCAGGTGGATGGGGAGCCAAACAGTAAGGTCCTCTGATTCTGACATGAATGCCACTGTGACAAGAAGCAAGACTTCACTAAATTTTAGGGAGTGTGAGAAAAGCACAGCACATGACAGGTTTGGGCTCTCACTCACTTAGCGAGGACAGTAATGGCTGCCCCTGACACTGCATTTGTAGCACAATAACTAGATCTGGTCTGCTCACTGATCACAGGGTGGACACTTCACAACTTACTGTGCATATATCATGGATTAATCAACGGTCACCTGATGGCTGTGCACCAATCAGGTACGTGTTTTTCTCTAATATCTATTACATATCTATTATAATATCGATTACATATATTAACAACTATATTAATGTGTTAACACATTAATAACATATTAATATCTAACAAGCATTATGTTTGTGTGTATATATTATACATACACACATATATACATATCTCTATCTATCTATATATATATATATATATATATATATATATATATATATATATATATTATACACACAATAGGGGTGAGTGATAAATGAGTGAGATAAAACAGTGTATCATTCACTGCAGTGTGATATTTTTACCCTCTGCTCTACTGTGATGATATCAGTCATTTACACACACAGGTCACAAAAGGTCACTGATGTCATCACTCTAGGCAGCGTTCCCCTCAGCATGCAAGAAACACCTGTGCTGTTATGATAGACACAAATGCAGAACTGCATGAAAGGTCTCACTGCTGCCTACAGCTAACTCAGTGAACATTACAAAACACATCTACCCCCCCTCTAACTTCCAGCTCATTACTGTGATACTCTCGGCTTGACTGCAGCCAGAATTCTAAAGAACACAGCTTCACAGAACAGTCTATTCCTCACTGCTGCCTGCAGCTAACTCAATTACCACTGAAACACCCTCTCACTTGTTCCTCAAACTCTGACGCTCAGCCCATTACAAGTACTGTGATACTCTCAGCTTGACTGCAGGCAGAATCCTAAACAGCACAATTTCACAGAACACTCTGTTCCTCACTGCTGCCTGCAGCTAACTCAATTACCACTAAAAACAGTATCAGCTGTTCTGACACTCTGCCTCTCAGCCCATTACAATTACTGTAATGCTCTCATCTTCACTGCAGCCAGACTTCTAAAGAATACAGCTTCACAAAAGTATGTTCTCACTCCTACCTAAAACTAACTCATCTAACATTGCAAAACGCACTCATGTGTCTCCCAGAGTTTATAACACTGCCAGCCTATTCACAAAAGCTCACACACAGAATGAGCAAACACATACACATGAACAGAAAACAAGACAGCATAACAAAACTTCTGAAACTCCTGGCCCTATTGTATATATCGAATACATGATGTGCAGATCGTGTGCTATGGCAAATATTGTCACTCCTGCATCGTGAGCTCTGGATATCTCACGTTGCAGGAGTGACAATATTTGTCATATCACACTCATGCCCATCATGTATCCCTATATATATGTATGTATATATGTATGTATGTATATATATATATATATATATATATATATATATATATTATGGTATGCCGGTAGTGCTACCATAATTAGGATTGAGAGCCATTTCCATATTAAACCCCAAATTTTGCACTAATAACTTTGCAACTTGTTTGATGGTTGCCTGAAATTTGGAAGATATGATCAAGACCCATAGGCCTTGGGATCTGCCAAGTTTTGTACTGATCAGATATACGGTTGCGGAGTTATTAAGCGTGATCTGTGCGCCCGTTTACGCTTTTCTGGAATTCTGTGGTCACGCCTACAGGTCGTACGGTTTGTGTGACTGGCCCAAAATCTTCAGGGAACATGCAGCCAGGGTCCCCAATGTGTCTTTCAAAGATTTCATGAAAAAATATTAAGCGGTTCAAAAGTTATTCAAAAACAGTTTCCCATTATAAGTCAATGGGAAAAGTTAACAAAAGTTCAACACTTTCGCAAATGCATTTTCTTTCGCAAATGGGCCTGTTACTTTCCAAATCGGCCATTTTGTTTTAGTTGGTGATCAGAAAATGGTTGGCATTTAAATTTGGGACCCTCTAGCAATCTAATTTTTTGTATTCACCTAGTCGGCCCTGAGGATGCTTGCCATGTCTTTATTTTGTGGTAAAACACCCCAGAAATATGTTTTAAAATTTCCGGAAAAAGTACTTTCATAAATTACTTTCGTGCTCACGAAAGTGTCATGAGCCACACAGAAAGCTTTACTTAGATGCGACAAGTAATTTTCTAGTCTGTGGAAAATGACAGCAATTCTTTGGCACTGCACTGCAAAATAACCCTTGGGGTTTGGGGCTGAAATTTGGAGAGCATGGCCGACATCTCACAGATGTGTCTTTCAGTGTTGTATTGAAAAAATATTACATGGCGGCAAAGTTATGGCACTCAAAGTTGACAGTTTTCCCATAGGATAACATTACGGCCAGAAGCATTACAGGAATCCTTTGGCACCCTGCTGCAAAATAACAGTTTGGTCTTTTCCTGAAATTTGGAGGAAGACAGCCAACAGTACACAGATGTGCCTTTCAGTAGTTTGGTGAAAAATATCACATGGCAGCAAAGTTACGGCACTCCAAAATGTGGTTTTTCCATAGGATAACATTACGGCGCCCGACACTTAACAGAAATCATTTGGAGCCCTGCTGCAAAATAACGGCTTGGTCTTTTTTCCTGAAATTTGGAGGGAAGACAGCCAACAGCCCACAGATGTGCCTTTCAGTAGTTTTGTGAAAAAACATTACAGGGAGGCAAAGTTATGGTGCTCTGAACTTTCCTTTTTTTCCCATAGGATAACATTATGGCATTTGCCACGCCTTTCAGGGCCCGTATCTCGGAAACGGTGCAAGATACGGACTTTTCGTCAGAAAACATCTTAGCCCCCTAATGGGGCTAAGACTCAAATTAGCCAGGACAGTTGTAAATAATATGACTTTTAAATTTTTTTTCTACGTTGTACGGTTCCTGAGATATAATGTATTTAGTATTCCAAGATCTCATTTTCTGCTCCGATACTCATTATTTGCATACATTATTTGTACTCACTGTCTTTCTCAATGCAGGTTTGGGAAAACCAGCCTGTGCACTTACATTACTGTTACTGTTGCCCTTTCGCTTGCGAGATCCTTACCGTTTCACTTACCATTGACGTCTGCGCCACCATGTGCGTTATCCTTTGCGTTTTCATTTGCGCTTGCGTTTCTGTTATTTTTTGCCATTTCTGTCTACAGTACTGTTTATCTTACTGTTTCACTTTACATCACCATGCCCATTAACATTTCTGTTTGCAGGCACCATGTTACTATGTGACAACACATCACGTGGCAGACCATTCCCGTCTACGCCACCATGTGCGTTACCCTTTCTGTTCTCATTCGTGCTTGTGTTACCATGTGCACCACTGTTAGCATTTCTGTTTGCGTTGCTGTCCCTGTTACTATGCCACAACACATCATGTGGCGGGAGCGCGGGGCCTTGCCAGCATTATGCAGCGAGACACGGGGCCCAAGGCCCTGCGCTCCCGCTTCCATACATTCACTATTTCTCATTATCATTCTCAAAAGAAGGGAAATTAGAGGCAAAAACTCCATTTAATGCATTAGTTAGGGTTGTTCCTCGCGACAAAAGTGGAAATTCACTGTTAGGGTTGAAAACCCTCTTGGACCCATCCCACCCCCAACTGGCATTGGGGTGCACATTGGGATCATGGGTCCTAACTCTCACCCCATTCTCCTATACTTCTGCTGATTTACACATGTCATGGGGTGAGAGTTGGGAACTGGCGATCCAATCGCACCAATGCCGATGGAGGTGTGGCTTCTTTTCAACTAACCTCACTATCGCATTGAACTAACTAACAGAGTTTGCCCTCTATCTATATATATATATACACACACACACATATTTATATATACACACAAATTTATACAATGGGGTGGGAGCTTCTAGAGTGTGATAAATGCTGCACCTCGAGTACTGTGTGCAGTTCTGGAGGCAGCACCTAAAAAGAGACATTGCACTCCTGGAGAGGGTCCAGAGGAGGGCAACCAAGATGACCTGGGGCATGGAAAAGGACCTACAGGGAGAGGCTTGAGGAGCTCAACATGTACACCTTGGAGGAGAGGAGGGACAGGGGGGACATGACAGAGGTCTTTAAGTACATAAAGGGATTAATAAAGAGGCTCAGACAGGGTGTTCCAAATGAAAAGGGGGCAACCAGAGGACTCGGGTGGAAGCTGGAGGGGAGACTCATGGGGGAGAGGAGGAGGTGTTACTTCACTGAGAGGGTGATGGAACCATGGAATACACTGCCCAAGGGACTGGTAGAGGCAGATACTGTGGAGGGATTCAAGATGAGCTGGGACAGGTATGGGGGAGGGTGAAGCTGAGGAAGTCCAATACCAGGGAAGTACCCTGGAAAGGGGATGGGGAAACCCAAGGTGGTGGGGGGACAGCACTATGGGAGCCCAGTACAGGTGTTGACTATCGAGTAGACATGAAAGACCATAAGGCCTATTCTGCTGACATTTTAGTATGTTAGTATGTAAATGGAGATATCTTCACTGGAGTGTGATAAATGACAATGACATCAGAACTGTGATGATAAATGCTGTTTATCCATACTGTGCTGATGTCACCACTCACTCACTATAACCTGTATTCTAAATGAAATTGCTTTAGTTTCTCTTTCTCACTGAAGCCTGCAAGTTAGACAATTATCATTGCAAAGGAAACTCACCTGTGAGCTGTAGTGTTTCTGAAACTCCCAGACCTTTAATGTGCTAATATCAGCTTCACTACAGCCTACATTCTAAATGAAACTGCTTCAGTTTCTATTTCTCACTGAGGCCTGCAAGTTACTCAATTACCATTGCAAAGGAAATTCACCTGTGTGCCATGGTGTTTCTAAGACTCCCAGCACATTCAGAAAAACTCACACACACACTCACACCACACTCAGAAAGAGCAGAAAGCACACAGAAAAAGGACACAGAAAAAAATATTTCAAAAGCTCCCACCCCTACTGTATAAACAGCACACATGACGTGCAGATCATGTGCTATGGAAAATATTCTCATTCCTGCAGAGGGAGCTCTGGATACTCTCACTCATGCCTTCAGCACTCGTGAATATACAGAGCTCGCTCTGCAGGAGTCAGAATATTTTCTATATCACACTCCTGCCCATCATGTAATTTATATATTCATGGCAAAAAACGTTGTTAATGCATTTGTTAGGGTTCATATTAAAGTGACATAAGTATGGAAATGCAGTGTTAGAGTTTCCACTCCCACCTTCCCCACAGCAACAGGCATTGGGGCTGTGCCTTGGGGTTATCAGCCCTAACGATCACCCATTCCATGTGTAAGGAAACTGAGATGGCACAGTGTAGGAGAATGGGGTAAGCGTTAGGGATGATGATCCCAAGGAACACCCCTGATGCCTGCTGGTGTGTTGAGGGTGAGGACGGGATGGGGTGGTAGGGTTTGGAACCCTAACGCCACATTTCCATACTTTTGTCACTTTAAAATAAACCCTAACTGATGCATTAATGACATTTTTTGCCAAGAATGTATTACTTTTTGAAAAAGTAGAATCGTAGTCTTATCTGCTTGTGGGAGCACTGGGCCCTCCAAGCCCGTGTTTCCAACCATCAATAATTCTTCACAGATTGTAGTTGTATCCTTATTTCCATGTGGGAGGGCCCTGTGCTCCCACCACTCCATAATACTGTGCATTTTTGCATGTGGGAACACAGTGCCCTCTGGGCCCTGCACTCCCATCACTCCTTAATGGTATCCGTATTTGTATGTGGGCTCCATACATACGCATATATGTAGGTCTGTAGGGCCCTGCACTTACATTTGTACAGAAAGAGTAATGGAATTGTCAGCATAGCCATGTTATTGCCCACCTGATGTACCCCGTACCGTAAAATTTTCGAATCCTCGCCAAAACATAATTCTGTGCAACAGTAACACCATTCCACTCCACAGGTGCGAAAATACATTTTGGTCAGGATTTGAAAAATGACAGCTGTGACATACAGTTGGTGGGGTAATAACAAGTCTATGTTGAAAATTGGGAGTCAAAATATGTTCAGTTTCCAAAGTTGTGAGAATGCATAGCAAAATTGCAACAAATGGTCATAACTGTGCCATGTTTAATAATTTTTACCCAAGTTTTCAACATAGCCTTCTTATATTTTTTGCTTCTTCAAACATGTACTATACCCCTGCTGAGCTATGTTCTAGGCCGGGGACTCAGACAGACAGATCTGTGCTTTAGATGTGAAACGAATACAGCGGATCTGTTACATATGATGTGGGAATGTTCTAAGGTACATCCATTATGGGTTCATATTGGGCAGAACATGGACCCCTTATTTAATTATGCAGAATATATTAGGCCAGAGATCTGTGTTTTGGGGAACATGAACTCAGTTCTGAGGGCATCTGCTAAATACCATATAGCTTTGATGTCCTCCCTGGTTAAGGCATTTGTCCTAAGAAACTGGAAAAGTGACCTTACTTACAAATATGATCAATGGGTGAAAGATTTGTTATGTACACTAGATAGACTTAAGACACAAATGGTAATTGAGGGCAAAAAAAAATCTATGAAAGAAGATGCAGTCCATTGGAAGAAGTGTACTCAATACAGGTCAAGAGTACTTCGACCCAGATCTGTCTGTCTGATTGTGAGTAGCTAAGCAATATTTGCTTATGGAAAAGGTTAAGTGATTAGGATTTATATTGAAGAACTTAGCCCTTTTTTTTTCTTTTCCTTTTCTCTGTAAGTACTTTTATATTAGAAGTATCTAGAAAGGGTAGAAAGCTTACAGTAAAGGTTGGTCTGGCCTGCCAAAATAATGGGTTTAGGGTGGATTCTCTCTCCCTTCTGGGGACATGGTTGCCAAAGTTTGGTTTAAATAATTTATAACTTGACAGAACTCAATTAGAATTTTACTGAAGGGGAATTACAATAAGAGAGTGGACATGACATTGTCCAATTATGATTGAACAGCTCAGAATGTACCCCTGTATGTTAATAGAATAATGGTAAAAGTATGGTATGGCAACTATGTATGTACATAGTTCTAGGGTTGTGCATAGTAACCGCATCCAGATGTGGACCTGGAGTAATCCTGGGTGTGTTTGTATGTATGTCTATATATGTATCAGACAAATGACAATAAAGAAGATATATAAAAAAAAAAAACATAGCCTTCTTATGACCCCACTGCATGAACAATAGGACTGTCATTATACAAATCCTGCCTGAAAGGTGGTTTCACCAACTGACCGTGAAATCACCTTTCCAGTGGGATTTGCATAACAGTCACATTGTTCATGAGGTAGGGTCCCCAAAATGCCATATTGAAAATTTGGGGTCAAAATCTTAGAAAATGTCAAAGTTATGCATAAAATTTGAAACCCCCATTGAAATACATTGAAGTGCAGTTACAGTAGTTTCTCATATTGCAGTCACCGGTTCCATCAGCAAGACGTGTCTTCGATCAGGAGAGCGAATCTCAAACCTGGGACCTCTTTAAGTGAGTGAAGGTGTGTGGGTGTGTCAAGGGGGATGTGGGGAGGTGGGTGCACAGTGGGAGGTCAGGTGGGTAGTGCAGGTGTGATCAACGATGGACGTACAGTATTCAAAATGTGCATGCACAAGTACAGTCAATGTTGTTATACCATTGATGCAACGTACTCACAATGGCATAACAACATCATGATATAACATTGATCACATAACAACACTATAAATAATCTAATTTCAATGCATAATAAGCCTCTCCCATACATTATGGGCTGGATATTCAGACTGCGCCAAGCAGGGGCGCAAGCCTGGGCACAGCGCAACTGGGATGCGCCGGGGCATGGTCCGTGCGATATTCACTGGTGCTGCGCCATGGTTCAGCACCATTGAATATGGCACTGTGGCTGCCTGCACTGCGCATGGCACAGTGGCACTGCACCAGTGCAAGTGGCAAGTGAGGAGCAGGGGGATGCGCCAGCACAAGTGCAGTTGCGCTAGGTGCAGGAACCACGATATTTAGTGGTGCGTATGCAAATGGGGTTATTATGCATGCAAGGTGCAAATGGGTACATTTGCATGTCATTATGGCACCATTTGCATGCAAGTGTGCCGATCCCTGGTGACTTGCCCCTGGCGCCCTGCCAGGCTGCAGCCGTCGGGGACCGATGCCGCCTGCCCCTCGGTGGCAAAGCACCCCAACGCCCGATCGCAGGTTTAGGAACATTGTAGAATCCCTGGTAGTCCAGTGGACCCGCTCCCCAGCCCAATCACGGACTTTGTAACATTAATAGTATCCCTGGTGGTCCAGTGGACCAAACCCAACCCGATCGTGGGCGTAATAGATTTAATAGTATCGCTGGAGGTCCAGTGGACCTGCTGCCAAGCCCAATCGTGGGCTTTGTGAAAGAGAAATTCCTGGTGGTCCAGTGGTACCCCCTCCCACCCACCACGCAGACCCACCACCTCGCTCTCCGGTCACTGGCAGGTGGCAGCTCCCACCCTCAAGCTGTCCGGCCGCTCGCCCGACTGACAGGCGTAGCAGTACAGTTGTACACCATTGGTCCTGGCGTGGGCCAATGGAGCATCTAAACTCATACTGTACTACACAGTCCCGATAGTGAATGAATTCG
Source organism: Neoceratodus forsteri (assembly GCA_016271365.2). Taxonomy (NCBI): domain Eukaryota; kingdom Metazoa; phylum Chordata; order Ceratodontiformes; family Ceratodontidae; genus Neoceratodus; species Neoceratodus forsteri. The sequence goes on from CM028131.1 coordinate 480,659,282, forward strand.
CTCACATATCGGACTATCTAGTACAGTACGGTCTGCATGCTTATTGGCCCACACTGTGGACCAATGGACGTACAGCCATACTGTACATTGTCAGTCGGTGAAATGACAGAAGGAATGGAACAGGGAGTCCAGTCTGGTCAGGGTGGACTTGGGGGCAGCACTGTAGACCACATCTCTGTAGTAAAAAATTGGCTGAATCATTTTCTGTACAATTGCATGGTGGGCCGTCAGCAGGATGCAACCACGATTATGGCAGAGTGCACCCAGTCTGGGGTGGAGTTTTTTGTGGATGTCATCAATGTGTACTGAAAAGTCGAGGTGCTGGTCGAGCCAGACCCTAAGGTATCTGAAGGAGGTGCAGGCCTCCAATGAAGTCCCGTCCAGGGTGTGGAAGGTCGGGGGGGGGGGAGAGTGTGAGAGTCTCTGCCTTGTGCCGAAGGTCATGGAGACTGTCTTCTTGGTGTTGAGGTGAAGCTGATTGGAGTGAAACCAGAGCTGGACATTGTTGAAGTACTGCTGCAGTGTGGTCGCCTCATCAGTGGTGGAGGGGCCGGATGAATACAGCACTGTGTCATCTGCATACATGTGAATGGAGGTGTGTGTTTGGGCAGGCAGAGGGCAGGTCATTTAGGAAGATAGAGAACAGGAGTGGCCCCAGGACAGAGCGCTGCAGCACCCCTGATGAGACAGGAAGAGGATCAAAGGTAGAGTTACCAATCCTGACAGACTGCATTCGGCCAACCAGGTAGAATTGGAACCAGTCAGTGGCTTAACTAGAGAGCCCTGTGCTGATGAGCTTAGTCAGGAGGAGGGGGTGTGATACTGTGTCAAAAGTCTTTGCTAGGTCAACAAATATGGCTGAGGTGATGTGCCCATTGTCCATGGCAGAGAGGATGGAGCCTGTAACCCTCAGCAGGGAGGTGCAGGTGGAATAGGACTTCCTGAAACCAGACTGGCAAGGGGTATAGAATAATGAGGAGTCGAGGAAGGAAGAGAGTTGAGAGAGGACAAGTTTTTCCTAGATTTTAGCCAGTATGGGAAGAAGGGAAATAGGACAGCAGTTTCCTGGGGCAGAGGGATCACCTCCTTTGGGGAGTGGGATGACCATAGCATGCTTCCACTCAGCTTGAACTGAGGCCGGAGAGAAGAATAAGTTGAATAACCCTGCTGGGGGTAGGCAACGGCAGGGGCCGGTAGGTACAGATTTTGGCATTGAGGGAAGAGGGCCATTTGCCCTTGGTCGGATTGTGGGCAAGAAGGGTGGTGTACACCTCAAGTGAAGTAACTGGGTGGAAGGGGAAGGAGTAGGAGGATGGCGGGGCTTAGTCAGGCATGATGGGAAGGGGGAGGGGTCAGGGAAGGAGAGAGGATAGCAGCGCAGCAGTACAATTAATGAAGTAGGAGCTGAAAGCTGTGGCTACTGCTGGAGGGTCGGTAACCGTGGATGTGCCTATGTTTAGGGTAGGTGTTGGAAGCTGGGAGGGGGGAGGCAAAAAGCGATTTGGGGACCTTCCAGAATTTAGCTGGATGGTATAGGTTTGTGTGAAAGGCAGAATTGAAGTACTTGGCTTTAGCCTGGTAGATTAGCCTAGTGCATGCGTTGCGTAGAGCATGGTGTTTTATGTGAGCTTGGGGTAAGCCAGAATCCTCAAAATCTTTCCAGGCCATGTCTCTTGTTTTAAGGTTGGCAATGATGTCAGCTGTGATACAGGAAGGGTGGGCCCCACACACCCTGGACCATCCAAGTGGGGTGCAGAGATTCCATACAGCAAGGAACCTAGTTTTGAAACCTTCCAGAGTGACTTCAGCAGAGGAAGCTTGGTGGATGAAGGACCAGTCTGCAATGGCAGGTCATGTAGAAGAGAAATGAGGTCCAGGGATTTGTAGGACCTGGTCAGCAGGATGTGTGGGGGTGGTGCCTTGGGCCTGAAGATTTTCCTGACCATGTAAGTCATGTGATGGTTGCAAAGGGAGTCAGGGAGCAGGCCCACAGCTAGTATCTGGTGAGGGGGGGTGAGTGACCAATCAAGGAGAGAGTGATTAAGAGTTTTGAGGTTCAAACGAGTGGGCTTGGTGATCATTTGAGAAAGGTTTAGGGCACCTATTTTATTCTGGAGTTTGGAGTTTGCATGAGACAGCCAATTTTTACTGAAATCCCCAAGGATGTGGCGCTCGTCCTGGGAGGACAGTGTTTTTAGGTTGCCGAGGTGGTCCAAGATGGTGGGCAGTGGGACATTAGGTGCACAGTAAGAGCCTGCAACAAATACAGGTACAGTTTGTGGGAGGGCAAGTTTTATTGGCAGGGCATCAATAGATTGTGAGGGATGAGATAGGGTGATATTGGTGAACTGTAGCATGGATGCGATAGACATGGCAATGCCGCCACGTCGTTTGCAACCTGGTTGGTTGTGGCAGATGACAGTGTATCCTGGGATGGCAATTTCAGAGTCCTTATTGTAGGGCTTTAGCCAGGACTCAGTAATAATCAGGACGTCTGGGTGAAGTGAGAGTACAATAGGTTTAAGCAGTGATAATTTGGGCAGAAGGCTACATATGTTCAACTGCACCAATTTCAGGCCTCTAGGGAGTTGGGAGGGTGTGGCAAAGGCTGGAACATATGGAGAGATTGGACTAGGATGTGATCCAACGTTCCCAGATAGCATCAGTAGGAAGGTGATCATCAGACTGGTTAGGGGGTCATGTCCATAATGGCTTACGGGGGGACCTGCTTTGTCCGAGCTCTGCCACGTTCCAAGAGATGCATACCTGACTTACTTGGGGTTCCAGGAGATGCTCTGGGGAGGACGACCCTCACGACCACAACCCTTGTGGGGAGCTTAAGACTGAGGCTGTGGAGGAAGCAGAAGAATATTTTTAGAACAGGTAAGAGGGGGCTGGGGCTACAGAACAGGAAGGAGAGCCAGAGAGCTAATTACAGTCACACATCAGGTTGCAGGCTGACTGCAAGAAACAAGAAGCAGGATACAATTTGCTAGTACTGGTCAGTCTAAAATTTAAACAACTGACTGTGTTACACAATTAAATTAGCTAGGACTGTTCAGCCAATCTTTAAAACTACACTGTGGTTTGCAGAAAAGTACTTGGATGGAGGGAACAGGGTTCCAGGTATTCAATAAATACACAGTTCCGATTTTGTCTCAGAATACATGAAATTCATGTTGCACAGAAGTGTAACTGTAGCCTATAACATTTTGAGACTCTATCGGCAGCTCCCACTCCATTCGCTCTGACCTGTCTGTGCCACCAATCCAGTTGAAAACCTTTAATTTGAAACCATAGTTTATTTTTTTCCATTTGTTTGCAGGTCTGCTGGATTACTCAGCAGCTGCTTTGTGCATGGGAGGGAGCTGATGCGCTCTGTTGGCATAGAAGCTGGAGGGGTTCAGGAGTTGTTGTTTTTTAAATAATGCAGTTGCACTGGATACGAAAGAAATAAATAAGTAGATTTTTTAGAACACCTAATAGCACAATATGAAGAGACCTACAAGTGCTAGAGAGAGAGAGAAAGATGTCACACGTGAATGGCAGTTCTGAGAGCCTGTGCTTCAGCTGGACACTTTCACTTTCAGCTCATGCAGGATTCTTGTTATGATGGCAGTGGCACACTGGAACACTGAAAAATATAATTATGAGTACTGGTACTGTGTAAGATACAATTATCTTGCACACTGCTCCAAAATATCACTTTTTATCTTACTGTTTGCACTCAAACATATGTTGCATGCGTGTGTGTTGGGGGGGTTGTATTCTTTTTGTAACCCCCTTTGTGGGCTTACCTTAATTGCCCCGGGTTCTCCTGTTTTCCCAGTTGTCCTCTAGTTCTTCAAAAATCCCCAGAATGGCCCTTGTGCTCTGTGTTGGCCTCTTTTGGGCTTAAAAAACTGAACCGTGATCACCGCACACTTATTTTGCTCCTCTGAGCTTGCAGGTAATCGTGTATGCGCAAAAGCGCTTTGATTTACCAACTGCCAATTTTGCGGTCAAGCGGGGAGTGTATCAGAAGTCTTGGTGCCCAAGTTCAGCTCAATGGGGACCACTGACCTCGAGGAGGCTAGTAAGAAGCCTCAGAGATATATAAAAATAAAGTTTGAAGAGGGCACATTTTGAGGGCTCATAAATATGCATAAGCTCTAGTGAATATTAATGAGGGAGCTGCTTGCCACCTTGGGGCACTGTATTGCAGCAACAGCAACAGCAAATTTATTAAGTGTTGATGTTTAACGATGGGCTTGTTAAAAAGGGCACAGTTAGCTAGATGACTGTGGGGTTATTGTTTAATGAAACTGTTTCCACTGGATGCACCAGAACTTTAAAGTTGGGAACTGTATGGACTGCTCAAAAACTGTATATACAGCAGCCATCTTTGCAGCCTAGCAGCCAGTCACAATCCTGGATTTCAGCCAGAGACTCTTGGGACACTGCCAAATGCTTTTGGGGGAAAAAAGGAGGTACAATCCTTGGCACCCAAAATCTAACCAGAGAACTAGGACTGTGATTAACAGTTTGGGCAGCCAACCAGATTTCTTGAACTCTGCCTTCAGTTTGGAGAGGGAATGTTTGAATCAGTCAGTCTGAGGAGAGCTTCCAGAGAGTGAGGAGGGTCAGAAGTCCTACTAGAGCCACTGAGAGAGAAGGAGCCTGTGTGGCTCATCTGCAGACCTGCAAGGGAAAGGCCTGCTCTTGCCTCCCAGCTAAACTATGGACTGCCGGAAAGCAGAAAAGGGATCAAGTGTTCAACTGCCAGGCTGAGATAAAGAGGATGCTTTGTCAGATAAGTGCTCTTTTGCCAGAAGTGGTTAACTTAAGGGACTGTTGTGAGGACTTCACGTTTAACGGACCCCATTGCCATTTGAAGCCTGTGGATGTTGCGTTTGTCTCCTGCCACATTCCATAAAGGGGGAGACCTGTTGCCAGCTGCTCCTGTTTGTTTCTGAACAAAGTTAAGCCAGTCTGCAAGCTGCAGGCTGACTGAGTTTTCCAAACTGTATCCAAAGCTAAACTTCTTGTACTGGGCCTGTGCCAACTGCAGCACAAGAGACTGTTCCCGCACCAGAGCCGCTGTCTGCCTGGAGAGAGACCAGCCTTAGGGAGTCAGCCCCTGCAGAAAAGCCAGTTGCAGGTTGCGGTCACCTACAGGGGAAGGCCGTGAAGTGGAGGCGAGTCATGTCAGCCCCGGTCCCCATCAGCATCCTGCAAAGCCAGCTGGTCCATGGTGTCTTCAGCCAATTCTTCAGTCTGTCTAGGTGCAGTGAGTACAGTCAGGCTAGCCCCCTGCAACAACGAAATAACTGCATTGCATCATCTGATTTGCCTCATAATTCCTTTGTGGGTTTGATTGTGGCTACAGACCATCTGGTCTGGGATTACAAAAATTCTGCTTCTTGCAATTGTTTTTATTTGTTTAATAACAATTTTCTTTCCATCAGGGGCCACAACCAGCTGCAATGCTGGCCAACCCACGGTAACGCTTCAGGCCTGCTCCCTATTTTAATCTGGGTACCCAGCAGCTGCTTAAACTGATTCATTCAGTGACTAAATGGTGAAATGGTAAATTCTGTCTGTTTGACTACAGTACAACAATAATCAAGCTAAATGTATCTCCCTCCCTTGTTAAATTCTCCTTAATAAACCAGATTAATGTTTGATTTTAATTTGGGCTGTGAGCATATTATTACTCAGTGTCCAGTTATAGTCATTCAAGAGGTACAGTGATTAGTGCTATGTTATTGTTGAAACTGTTTTTTTGCAGGGGACACAGGGTATAACCCAGAAGTCCAGGCCCTGCTGGTAAGTGTAAAGCTGGTGAACATATTATCAGCACTAGTCTTTTTTTTTTTACCTTTTTCTTTTTTTCTTTTTTTATTATTCACATTTTTTCCTCCTGAGCCCCGGCAGTCAGCTTCAGCCCTCCAAGGGAGGGACTCTCTCTTCTCTCTCTGGTCCCACCACTCCTGCACCACGCAACCCCTGTAGTTCCCCCTGGATTCCCCCTCGTGAGGAGGCCAGGAAGGAGGAGCCTCTTACACCCCCTCCCTGGAGACCCAATCCAGAAGCTGGCATCAGCCCTTGAGCACAGCAGACCATCATGAAGCCCTGCCAGGCTCTTTTCCTCCATTTTCTCCTATCCCCCCCCCTACTGATGTGAATATGTCAAAGCGTGCCTCCCAACACGTATTGCCCTCTAGCCACCGCCAAAGGGCAACCACCGAGCAGGACGACAAGTCACCCTTCCCCCATAGAGAGGAAAGCAGTCCTCCAGACGCTCAATCCTCTCTCCCCCTGCCGACCCTCGGCACCCCAGGCTCGTTTCTGAGCCCAGGTTTCCGGCGTGGTGCAAGGTGTAGTGACTAGCGCCTCAACCTCCAGCACCACTGGGCCAGGCCACCACTGGTCTTTAAATGTAGTATTGCAGGAGAAGTACATTGCTTATTTTCAGTCTGTGTGTTGGGCCACTAGCTGGCGTTGTGGGTAGGTATAGCTTCCCAGAGTGCTGTACTAGTTTGGTAATTTACCCACTTAATTATTACTCTGGGTGGAGGCACCATAATTCGAACCCAGGCCCCTCGACCTGCAGTCAGACAAGCAGGCAGGGGTAGTAGCCCTTGGTATAACGATGCAAGGGTTACATTTACAAAAAGCTGCATTAATGCACTAGATAGGGTTCAAGTTAATGGGTTCATGACAGGGGTCCAGGAAATGACCAGCCCCATCTACCCATCCTTCTTAGGCAATGCTATGCAACACCAGGTCCATTAGGAATAAGACAGCCATTATAGCTGATCTTGTCTCTACAGTTGACCTGGCTTGCATCACCGAGACCTGGTTGGAAGAAAATGTTGGCCCAGTTTTGGAATCGGCGATTCCTGATTGGTTTTCAGTGATTTACTGCCTGAGAAAGGATCGTAGGGGTGAGGGTGTGGCCATTTGTTTTAAGTCACACTTGAACTTTGAGGCACTTCCAGTGAGAACAATGGAGTCTTTTGAGAGTATGGCCGTCCAAACAAGTGCAGGTTCAGGCTGCCAGATCCTTCTCATATATCATTCTCCAGGACATGAGAAGGAATTCCTGCAGGAAGTCGCAGACTTCATCGTTGGTCTAGTCTTGGAGTAGTCCAGATGGATAATTCTGGGCAGCTTTAATGCTTGGTTTGACGATGACCTCTCGCCTTTTGGTCAAAACTTCATCCTGTTAATGCAATCACTGGGCCTGACACAGGTAGTTACCTCTGCAACCCACTTGCACGATCACTTCCTAGACATGGTGTTCTCACTTGGATTGAAGATTCCTGACCTTGTAGTGAAACCAGTCGCTTGGTTAGACCATGAAGTTCACATTTGAAGCCCCTCCTGATAGACCCTCCCCTATGGATATCCTCCATTACCGCCTTTGAGGGGTCTGACCCCAGAGGGTCTTATGGCAGTGATAGACCTATCAGGTGTGAGGAGAGCTTGTGATTTGGAGCCCAGGGAATTGGTATCAACCTATAAAAGGGCTGTTATCGATACTCTCGACTCCATTTCACCAGTCCATGTTTGTCCCCTCCACTTATGCCGGAGATCCCTGTGGTTTGATGGAAGTCTTAGGGAGCTCAAGGTGAAGAGCTGAAGGTTGAAGCACTGCTGGCGGAGATCCCGGTTTGTTGAAGACAAGCTTGTTTTGATGTCTCATATGTAGAGATTATCAAACAGCAATCTCCCGTAAGAAGGCAGAGTTTCTGTCCAGGGAGACTGCTGCAGGAATTAACAGACCAGCTCAGCTCTTCCTGACTGTTGACAGGCTGTGTAATCTGGTCTGACTTCAGCCAGTAAGAGCTTCTTCACAGTCCAAGTGTGATGAGTTTGCTCTGTTCTTTGCTGATAAGATCTCTTCTAGCAGATCTGGGATCCTGTCAGCATCCTCCATTGGGACTTGCAGTGACGAGCCTGTGATTGTTGCAGGCATTCTGCTGATCTGGTTTGACTTCAACCCGGTGGCGGTTGAAGATGTTGTTAAGGTCATCCATGAGTTGAGACCCACCTGCTGTAGTCTGGACCCAGGCCCGACATGCCTTCCTGTAGGGTGCATCGAGTTCATTGGCCCAGTCTTTGCCAGGATAGTCCTGTGTTCATTAGTGGGGGGGGGTCCTTCCCGAGCCTCTTAAGGAGGCGTTGGTGAGACCCCTCTTGAAAAAAACATCATTGGACCCAGACTGCCTGGCAAACTATAGACCTGTCTGTAACCTACCCTTTTTAGGGAAGGCTATTGAGAAGGTGGTGGCATTATAGCTGGAGACCCTGTTTGTCAGATCACGACATCTACGACCCTTTCCAGTCGGGCTTCAGGAAAAGGCACAGTACTGAGACTGCCCTGGTTCAGGTGCTTAATGATCTCCTGGTGGTGAGGGATAGAGGTGAGTGGTCCATTCTCGTTCTCTTTGATCTCTTAGTGGCATTTGACACCAGGGACCATGGGGTGCTTTTGGATTGCCTGTGGATTTGTTGCAGGCTATCTAGTGTAGTCCTCAATTGGTTCCTTTCTTTCCTCACTGGCAGGATGCAGAGCATGGTTTTGGGATCTTTTTCCTCCCAGACTCTGTCCCTGTCATGTGGAATCCTGCAGGGTTCCATTTTGTCCCACATGTTGTTTGTGGTGTATATGATACCACTAAGGGACATTATAAAATGGTATGGGCTGGGTTTCCATTGCTATGCCAGTGCTACCTTGCTATACCTGTCTTTTGCACCTGGACAACAGAATGTGGTCTCAGTTTTCAATCAGTGTCTTGCTGAGGTCCAGGACTGAATGAGTGCCAACTGATTGAGGTTAAATCCAGATAAAGACAGAAGTTCTGGTGATTGAGCCTGGTCACCTAGCAATTGGCGTGCAGGCTGGTTGAGTCTCTGGGCTTAGGTTTGGAGATTCCAAACTTCTCACCTCATCTAGGGTATAAAATCTTGGCATTGCTCTGGATAGCGCTGTGACTCTTGAATTTCTGGTGTCAGCCGTAGTCCAGGTTGGGTTTTACCATCTAATAAACATTGCCAGGATTAAACCCTTGATTCCCCCGGGTGACTTGCCATCACTAGTCCATGTCTTTGTGACACTGCAACTTGATCATTGCAATCCCTATACCTAGGGCTACTGGGGGTTGATCTTTGCCACCTGCAGTTGGTGCAGAATGCAACAGCCAGGCTACTGATTGACCTACTTAGGTCATGTCACATTACACCTGTGCTGTACTTTCTGCACTGGCTTCCTATCAGGTGGTGGAACACCTTCAAGATTGGTTTGCTGACCTATAAAGCCCTACATGGTCTGGGGCCCGGGTACCCGCAAGACCTCCTACAGCCCTACCACCTTTCTCATCCTCTCCGGTTATCCAAGAAGAGCCTCCTAGTGATTCCCAAGGTTCACTTGTAATCATCTGGGGCTTGGGCATTTTCAGCTGCTGCGCCTACCTTTTGGAATTCAACCTTGATTGGTTAGAGAGGCTCCCTTGGTAGATGCCTTCAAGAGGGATCTGAAGACCTTATTTTATAAAGCTTTCCCTTCTTCTTAATTTTTTTAATTTATGTACAGTATATTTATGTATATCTGTGTGAACTTTGTTCTGTTTATTTTAGTTAAGTGTACTCTGTAAAGTGCCTAGAGTCACAATGAGATAGAGGGCTCTAACAAACAAATAAACTAAACTAACTAAACTAAACTTAATGCCATAAAATTATGGAAATGTGGTGTTAGGGTTGGAAAAAGCATTGGGTTTTGGTTCTCTGGAGTCTTTGATGAATCAGTGGAGGGGTCTTCCTTGGTTTTGTCAGCCTTACTGTTTACCCCTTTGTCCAGCCCGTAGACTCCACCCAAAGCACAAGGTACAGTTCAAAGCCAGTGCCTCATACTAATAAACTCTTCAAAGGTAGAGAAGTATGTCCTGTCACAAGTTTCCAATGCAATGTGTTGTAGCTTTCTTCATGCAGGACCCTGCAGAATGGAGATCATATCTGACCTTGTTTTCTCAGGGAACAGGGTGGGCATTAGGGTTGGCAACACCAAGGATATTTTTCCTTTGCTGCTTGGGGTGGAGGTAGGCAGTCAAGGTTGGAAACCCTAACACCACATTTCCATACTTCTGTAGCATTAACTTGAACCCAAAGTGGTGCATTAATACAGTTTTCTGCAAAGAATTTCCTTTCTTTTTGAGATAGTGGAATCATAGCCTCATTCATGCTGGTCCTGAAGAGACCTGTGTGAAGACACGCAGATGCGTAGGGCCCAAGGGAAGAAAGGGAAGAATCTGTCTGCCTATGGAAGTGCAGGACCTTGTGGGCCCTGCAGTTCCATGCGGTGACAGATGCCAAGAATTTATGGGGATGTCTGGTGAGCTGAGTAAGTGCAGTGCTTTCTGTTCCCTGTGCTTCTATGTAGCCACAGATATAGACATACAGAGGAAACAGTCCTTCTGTCAGCCAATGCACAGGGTCCTCTGCCACCCATGGGTGCAGGCATGCAGGGCCATATGCCAAGAGAAGAGCTGTCAATGTGATATGGCACCTAAGCCCATGTGGTCAACCCTGCTGATTTCATTGCCTGGCTGGAGGGTGACACATAACAGTGCCATCCCCCCACCCTCACCCCATCCAGTTGGCTCACTGAGATCACCCCTGAACTCAGCTCACCAGGATGGGTACAAAACCATACCCGCTGGGGTACACACACAAACCTTCTTTATAATTATAATTTTTTTTTTTATTATTTTGACCCCAAGGTTTCAAGATAGTTGTTTTATGATTCCCCTTTATAGTATATTGGCCAAAATGTCACTTCACAGCAGAAGTGCAAAAACACCTGTCATCCAGGATTTAAAAAGTGACACATGTCATGTTTATGAGGTGGTATGAAAAAATAGCTATGTTGACATTTTGGAGTCAAAATATTGAAAATTACTGAAGTTATGGGTGAACATTGAAATATTGCAATGTTCACTTATAACTTCATCATTTTACCATATTTTTCAACAAATTTTAGGCATTGCCTTCTTCTGACCCCACCTCATGAGCCCTGTAGGTGAAAATTTTTGAATCCTCCACCAAAATGTCATTCCATGCCACAGGTGTGAAAACACATTTTGGCCAGAATCTGAAAAATGACAGCTGTAACATTCATGAGGTAGTGTGAAAAAATGGCTATGTTGAAAATCTGTGGTCAAAATATTGAAAATGACCAAAGTTATGAGGGAGCACAGAAAAATGTCAATGCTCGCTCATAACTTTGTTGTTTTGAGTATTCTGGACCCAAATTTTCAATGTAGCCTTCTTACGATCCCACTACATGAACAAGAGCAGTGAAAAGTTTCAAATCCCACCTGAAAGGTGATTTCACAAAGTGACTGTGAAATTGCCTTTTGGACCAGATTTGCATAGTTCCACTGCCACTGGTCATGAAGTGGGGTCCCAAAAAGGCAATGTTGAAAATGTGGTTATAAAGAAAAGTTCAAAACCCATTGAAATACATTAAACTGGACTTACCTTATTTTCTCATATTGCAGTCGCCGGTTCCAGCAGCAAGATATGTGTTCAACTGCAGAGTAGATCTTTGCCATGGGGCATGTTCAGGTGAGTGAGGGTGCTGGGGGTGTGGGGATGTGGGTGATGAGTGGGAGGCTGAAGTGGGGTGGATGGGGGCCAGAGGGACCACAGGTAAAAAAAAAAAGACCAACAAAGGACAATTTTTTTTATTGCGGGGTAAAAACAGCCGACATTGGGAATTGGGCACCCCAGTGTAGGGATGGTGTTCAGTGGCACTAGAGGTGGACTCTCTGTTTGTTTTAGGGAGGATGACTTCAGGGGTGAAAAGAAGCGGTACTGGGATGGGCACTCTGGTCTACTATTATTTTTTAACTAAGATGGGGGACTGAGTGACCTGAAGGGGAGGGGCAACAGAAGTGATACCGGGAGCTGGGCATCACCCCAGTCCACTTACTAGCTTTAAAAAACATTGGGTGAGGGGGTGGGAAACCTGGAGAGGAGGGGAAAACAAACAAGCGGTACTGGGATGGGACCCACAGTCCACTAAAGTAAACTTTACTACAGATAGATAGACAGACAGACAGACAAATAGACAGACAGACAGACAGAAGCAGATCAGTGGCTCAGTGCTATAACTGAAGACAACAGCATGACTCCAGCTGTGGCTTCACATTTCAAGAAAGTCCTGCTGTTCTCATATTGAGAACTATGTGTAAAGTGTTGTGGGACATGATCAGGTAAGTGAAGGTATGAGGGTGTGTGGGGGATGGGGGATGCTGAGTGTGGGGTTGAGATGGAGTGGGTAGGGGTGTTAGGGGGTAGATCACCGATGGGCTGTTTTCTTTTTTTCAGGTCTTGGAAAAAAAAAAAGATCAACAAGGGACAGCTTTCTTTATTTGTTGGGGGTCAGAAGCTGACACTTGGGATTGGGCACACCAGTGTTGGGATGGTGTTCAGCAGCACTGAGGGTGGGCACCCTGGTGTCACTACATATATGAAACAAAGGAGGGTGGGTAAATGTGGAGGGGGAAGGGAGCAAGATAAGCAGTACTGGGTATGAGTATCCTGGTCTGCTTATATTATTTACTTTAAATAAACAAATTAAACATTGGAAAGATGGTTGCTTTGGTGATGGAACATTGGTTCGGGTCAGCAACCTGGAGGGGAAGAGGGAGAAAGAAGCAATACCAGGGGTGGGCACCTCAGTCTGCTTAAGAAACATGAAGATAGAGGTAGACAGATAGATAGATAGATAGATAGATAGATAGATAGATAGATAGATAGATAGATAGATAGATAGACAGAGAGGAGGAGGGAGAGAAAGACAGAGAGATCATGATCACTGGCTCACTACTGAAACTGAAGCCAGCATCAGGATGCCAACTGCAGCTTCACAAGTCAAGAAAGTCCTGCTGTTCTAACAGAGAATGTAGGTGAACATCTCCTCTCGCTTGGCAGGGCACCCAGGATCTTCTGGTGTCAGAAACATTATTTCCAGGGCAATTAAAAAATAAAAAACACTAGAATCTAGCTGTATGGGGTCCTGTTTGCTAGGTTCATGTGTTTGTTTTTTGGAAAAAGGTCATTTCTATAGATTTTTACCTTTTTTTGTTAAAACCAAAGACAAGATGGTGGCAACATGAAAGAACATTCCTGGCTTACAAAAGAAGAATTTCGGCTCACAAAAGAAGATTCTTCTTTCATGAGTCAGAAATTCTTTTTTTGTGTCAAACATCTGTCTGACAGACCCTCCTGTGCATGCTCTCAACTGAAATTTCAAATCCTTATTACGCAGGAATGAATACAATTTGTTCACCAAACCAACAAAAGGCACTATTCTAGGGCAAGCCCCTTCTACCCTGAACATTTCAAAACAAAATTCAACCTGCCTGGGCTGTAGCTAAAAGCAAAAAAATAAAAACCCAGCCAAAAAAAAATACAACCTGGTTTTAACTCTTTTTGCCCTATCTGGACATCTAGCCATTATTAAGCTTGTCAAATTAAGAGGCCTTGACCCCAGACTGAGCATACAAAATGTTGTGTAATTCCATTGAATGGAGGCAAAGCTGTTAAGGTGCAAAGTTAAATGTTTAACATTAAATACCCTACTCCAAAATCCTTGTTAATTCATCAGTTAGGGTTAAAGCTGACAAAAGTAGGGAAATGTGGCATTAGGGTTTCCAACCCTAACATCTCATTCCCCACCCTGCACAGACCCACAGGCGGAGGGGCGCTGTCTCAGGGCTGTCAACCCTAATGCTCACCCCATTCCATTACAAAATTAGGAGACATGACTACAGCACAGGAGAATGGGGTGAGCGTTAGGGTTGACAGTCCCAAGACAGCCCCCCCACCTGTGAGTCTGTGCAGGGATGAGCCACATGTCACCTGACATTCAGCAGTGCCATGCGCCCGATTCCCAAAACTGGCATTAAGTGCTTGAACACCAGCTGTTATATTTAAATACTAGCACCATAATCACTGGTGAGTCAAGTTTGGGATAAATAACATGGGCAGGGTTCACAAAAGGGATGCACCCGGCACATCTAAGATATGCCAGTGCATCTTGGAGATGTGCACTGGTGCGATTCACACAGGGCAGGGATGCTCCAGTGCATCCCAGATGCACCGCATCACAAAGGATGCACCGGACCCCGAAAATAATGATATGCGGCGCATCTGGAGGGGGCATGTAGCTGCATACATGGTGCATCCCCATTCACAAAGAAAATGAATGTGCAAACACAGCGTATACACAGCGTATCCTCCCATATGCTCACTTAGGAGATAAGTATAAAAGAAACAGACTTAAGTGCAAGCCCCTAGCAGGCAGACCACAGGATAGCAGCAGCAGTAGGAGCACCAGTAGCAGCACAAGAGAGCCCACCAAAATGGATGGTGCACCATTCCTGATGGTGGGCATTTTAATGAGGATGAGGAGATGGGAAAACCACCAACATGGTGGCGGAAGGCACCATAGTCGGCCTGCCCTGTGATGGTACCGTGCCAGAGTAACATTTGAACAACTGACAGACATAGAAATAGTTGGCCGATACCACCTGAACTGGGCAATTCTGAGGCACCCACGAGAAGGGGTCATGCCATACCTGTGGAGACCAAGGTGACAACAGCAATGTGCCTGCCTACCACAGAAACCATCCAGAGGCCAGCTGGAGGCACCACTGGCATATCCCAGCCATCCACATCCTCACACAATTCCTCACTGCACTGCTTCCACATGCTTCGGAGTTCATTCGATTCCCAAGCACACAGGCAGAGCAGAAAGGGTGCCATATATGCCAGGCATCATAGGGGCCATTGACTGCACTCATGTGGCAATCCATGCACCACCTGACAATGATGTATATGAACCACAAAGGGTTGTACTCCATAGACTGCCAGGTGGAGTATAATGCCACAGGGTTCATCAGCAATGTCTGTGCCACACACCCTGGGAGTACACACAATGCCTTTATATGGCACCAATCTGCCCTGTGCCACTGGTTTGATACTGGGGATATCCCTAGTGGCAACCTAGTGGGTGAGTGGGGCATGCATATATGCCCACAAACAGCACATTGTGGCACTACATATGTCGAGAGGTAGTGCGTGTGTGTGGGGGGCGTGAATTGCGCAAGGGCACATGCCCAGGTGGGACAGTGGAGGTGGGAATGCAGATGGGATGGCACACGTGACAAAGGGGACAGTGCAGCAGCAAAATGCAGCACAAGAGGTGAGGTGATGCGGAACAGCAGGCACATGTGGCAGGGTGGAATGCGCCACACGCACCCAGACATGGGCAACCACTGGGCAATGGAGGGCTAACAGTGCTGGACTGGACAAGAGCAGTCAGCCTTTGATGTGGGCACGGTCAGGTGCAGGGCAGATGAGGGCAGCCAGGACACTGCAGTCACTGGTGAGAGCACAAATGCACCATTCCACTGTGGGGGAAAGAGTCGCACTGGGAAGTGGGCCACAGGGACAGAGGTGGACAGGCAGTGGCTGCACCAGTGTGCATTGATGGGGGGGCTGTGGTACACAGTGCACATGCATGCGGGGTACTAACAGACTGCTTTGTTCCTGCACAGGTGATGCCGCTTATCCCCCTGACCCTGGCTCCTCACCCTCAACCGCCGTCCTGGCACAGAGGCGGAGGAGCGGTACAACGAGGCACACGTCGCTGCATGCACCATCATGGAGCGAGTCTTCGGCATGCTGAAGATGCACTTCAGGTGCTTGGATTGGTCTGGTGGTGCTCTGCAATATAGCCCAGAGAAGGCCTGTGGCATGTTCCTGGCCTGTTGTATGCTCATAACATGGCCATTGACCATGGAATAGATATCCAGGCTAAGGAGGGCGACAGTTCTGGGGAGGAGGAGGAGGATTCGGAGCAGAGAATCATGGAGGAGGTTGCCAGCTGCCCCTGGCTCACAGGGACTCGCGCCTGGTCACCAGGTCC
Organism: Neoceratodus forsteri; assembly: GCA_016271365.2. NCBI lineage: Eukaryota > Metazoa > Chordata > Ceratodontiformes > Ceratodontidae > Neoceratodus > Neoceratodus forsteri. The sequence continues at coordinate 480,675,264 of CM028131.1, forward strand.
CAGCGGCACAGGGATACCATAGTAGAGGAGAATTTTTGGGACCGAAGGTGAGGATCACAGGTGGGCAACTCTCAGCAGCCCCAACACCCACCCACCTACGCACACACACCCACACACACACCACAGGTGTGGGTGGGGAATGACACACACATGCGCAGATGACTACCACACAGTGGTTGCGGAGTGCACCCATGAGGGGTGACAGCAATGCACAGACACACACAGCAGGCCACACATGGACGGGGGGCATGGTGTCTGTGCTGGGGATGGCATAGATCAACGTACATCTGGCAGCACACATGCACAACAGACACAGGGCCACGCTCATCAAGCCCATGCCACACTGCACAACACCGGTGGCCCTGGCCATGTACAGTGCACCACACAGGTGTCCCACACAGGCATTGTACAGGGGCAGGCATGTGCCACATCACGCTGTCCCAGGCACTGTCAGCCTGGTGTGGGGGCTGCAATGGATGCAGGTTACAAGGGTCATGGGAGCCGTCTACACAGATGTCAGTGGGAGCCACCACAGCCACCATGGATAAGTGAGCAGCCATGCTCTCACCTGGTGGTCACTGAGTCAGCGCCACTGGCCACAGGCGGTGTCCACCTCCCTGGTGGGGTACTGAAGTGAGACTGTGAACGGGTGCTCGCCGGTGTGTCACCCCCGAGACCCAGGTTGAATCTGGAGGTGTCAGGCATGGCTAGGCATGGTGATGGTGTCAGCAGCAATGGGTTCACCTAATGCTGTGACCTGGGGGTGCATGAGACACTCCTGGTAGCCCGACGGCCACATGGTGCACTGTTTGCACTCACTGCCTTGACAGTGACTGCAATCTGCTCCAGAGCAGTGGTAGTGCCCACCCGCATTAGACGAGCCTCTGCCAGCATCTGGGCATGCCATGCAGCCGACAACTCATGCTCCATGACCACCTGTGTCCTAATGCCCCTCAACTCTGCCTTGAGGGATGCCTGCCCCTCCACAGTGTCCCACAAGAGGCGTGTGTAGCCCTCAACCTCATCGGCAGGGGATGAAACGGGGGGGGTGGCGCCAATGAGCAGGTGGGGTTCTGGGCTGCTGCGCTGCATTGACTGTAGGTGGACACTGCACAGCAGACTGCTGTATAGGCAGGGACTGGGCACAGGCAACCTCTGCATGCCCAGGGACACCCGCATCATGGTCCCGTGCCACCTGTTGTTGCTCCACAGCACCCTGCTGAACAGTGTCAGCAGTTCCTGACCCCACAGCAGCACCAGACACATGGCCCCCAACATCTGCCACCGTGGGCGGTTGTGCAGGCCTGGTGGGTGCACATAGGGCCATAGGACCGCCAACTCTGCATGGTGCCCTCTGTGCATACACATGTGCCTTGGCCGGACCGATGTTCTCCATGTACCCCCAAATCTGTGTGGCATCAACATCACTATCATCATATGCCCCCTCCATTCCAGATGCCAGCACCAGCAGGTCATCTACAATGTGAACCCTATTCATAGGGTCCTCGTCAGCAAGACCCAGTAGTTTGATCAGCCATGTGCTACCATGGCCACCAGCTGTGGCACCGGCCGTGGAGGAGTTTGATGGCCCTGAACCATCCACCGCCGCATCCAGGGCTGCGGTGGTGTTGGACAGAGCTGGCACAGCATCCACCACAGCCGCAGCTGTGGCGCGGTGTGGTGTGATGGTCCAGCCTCCTCATTTACCAGGTCATCAGGAAGTCCACCGGACCCTGAAGCCCCCGTGAGGTGTGGTGGAGCTGAAAGAGAGAAGGGAAACATGGTTACTGACATGTGTAAATGATATGTACAGACAGGTATGAACAGGGAGCCATGCACGTGTGCCATAGGTGTGTCTGACATGCCACACAGGTGAGTGCCACCCATGGGGATACTGCCATGGCCATGCACCAGCATAGGCAGACATGCACTGTGGCCAGTACAGGTGCTGTGAGACATGTGGAACAGACCCCCCCTTGCCCACCACACGCGAGTACAACATCCCAAGCGACCACCTCCATGTGGGGGCCACCCCCCAAGGTGCTGCACAGGGGTGGCATGTCATGTGTCAGCAGCACACTGTTGATGAACGGAGCCATATGCAGTGTATGACACATGGGGCATGTCAGGGCAACCAGAGCACGCAGACACAGACCAGCACAGTTCCTGGGACATGTATACTCACAGTGCTGCGATGGACTGCCACAAGTCTGGAAGCTGCCACCTGGAACACCCATCACCGTGGTCCAGCCCATTCTGGCTTCCAGCCTCTCCTCATTCAGGGTGAGGTATACCGCTGTCTGTGGCCCACCCCGTTGCCCCAGAGAAGCCCTGGTGGTGGCCATCTTCTCCTTGGCTTTCCACTTCTCGTTGTGGAAGTGCTTGCGGCACTCCTGTGAGGTCCGGTTGAAAATGCCATGGACATTCACATGCCAGGCAGCCTCCTCCCAGACCTCGTCCCTGCATTGACAGCTGTCACCCCTGCCAGACAGGATGCTCTGCCTAGGGAAGTAAGCCTCCAGCAGTGCTTTGTACTCATCGGATGTACAGTTAGGACATCTTCATCCTGCAGCTTCGTCCTGTGTGGACATTGTGGTTCCTGTGGGTGGAAATATGCAGGCATCAGCACAGTTTAGGCAATTGTGTAGGATGTGTGCCAGCAACATGGCTGGATGCTGCACAGTCATAGTCCCCTGGATGCCCTCAAAACCCCACTGTCAGATGGTGCTGACAAACTGTACATGGTAAAATGTAAACAGACCTTACTTCAAGGCTGTAATACCAGTCAGTCACCTGTGGAGTGGGGAGGTGCATTTAGGAGCATTTATGGCCCAGGGCATGCAAATGAGGTTAGGAACAACTGTAATGAGAACAAAGCAGATGAGATGCCCTTGGATTTGGTAATGAGCTGATTTGGGAGCATTGTCAGTGAATTTCATAATTGACCCCAGCTCTTCTCAATCAGCAATGTGCAACTGGGGCATTGGGTGCATCCCCTTACGGCACAGTCTCGCGCATGTGGGTTGCATTGGGGGCATTTCCTGAATGCAGTGCAAGTCACACAGCACATCCTCTGCATGCACGATGCATCATGTAGCATGCCATGCATAGCGCATCCTGTTCGGTGTTGGCGGTAATGCAATTGATGTCAGCAGCTCATGTCAGTCAACATGCGCTACTGGTTCTGTGTTGCATGAATCATGTTGTGTGGGTATGGCGCATCAGTGTGACGCTGCATCAATGCACACCTGCAGATCATGGCCCATGTCTGTCATTTTTTGCCATCCTCAGTGCACTGTAAGTGGCAATGTTTGCCATTCACAATATGGTGGTTCCGCACAAGACGTGCATGCACGACCCGGCCGTGACCCCTGACCCTGGTCTCCCACACATGCTATGTGCACTGCACATGCATGGTGATGTGCAATTGGTGGCAATTGCACATTGTCATACTGCAATCCTATGATGCATGGTCAGTGCTCGACGGCCTATCACGAATGTGGTGCGAATAGGCCAGTGCACACCTACAGCTTGTACTGTGCACACCTGCCACCACAGCATTGTATCTCAGAATGTCACGTGCCCAGGCAGCTGAACTGGGAGGCGGTGAAACTGGCCAACCTGGTGGTACTTGTCATGCCACTGGAGGGGCAGCTGTTTGGTTCACAGGACCTCAACGAGCCACGCTCTGCAGTGTGGGCGAGGGTGGCAGAGCATCTGATGCACAGAACAGGTGTTGAGTGCACAGGGGAGCAGTGCAGGCACCACTATAGTGACCTGCAGAGACGGAACCCTGACAGACTTTGTTGCCTTCACGACCAGGCATGCAGGGGTGCAGTGCCATGCCTAGGTAAGTCACAACAACTTACATCCACTCTGGTGGGCAGATGTTTGTTTCTGGGGGGTGTAGTGTGCTGTGGTGCACAACCCCCCACCTCCAACACACACACACACACACACATGCGGCATTCCCAGCTGGTGCTCTTTGTGGGATGTAGCCATGACCACTGTGCATAGATGTGTGGGGCTTGGTGCATGACAGGGGGGTTGCACTGGCACTGTGGCAGGTGTATTGTGGTTTTGATTGTGGCACAGCACACATCCATCCGCACACTACCATGGTGGTCACAGTCTAGGGTGGTGTGTGTTACCACATGCTGTCCAGGGTGCTGTTACATTGGGTCACTGAGGGGGTGGGTCCCTCACTGCATGCTAGCACCAGTGTTGTTGCTGACGATCACTGGTGGGGGGGTTGTACACACCTACTGTCACCTCACGATGCTGTTTGCTTGTGTTTCCATCGCAGGACCGGCAGACAGGCAGAGGGCCACAGAGGCGGTGGAAGTCAGGCATGCTAGGGCCAGTGGAGGAGGCCAAGGTTCTGGTCGTGTGGATGCAGGTGAGTGCACTGCATGTGCATCCTCTGTGTGTTCATTGGGGGGGCCATGCCCACAGCAGATTATTGCCTGCCACATGTGCATGATCATGTGCTGCACGTTGCACACATACATGGAGTGTCACCTTGGTGGCGTGTACTAGGGCAACAGTGTACATGGCTCCTGTGTATCCGTCCACCACGTACACATCTGCTCAGGATGATGTGCACACTGTAGTGCTCCACTGGTGGTTGGACGGGGCCTGCACGGTTGTGCAGCCTGTTGGCATCTGCACATGCTGTGTGGGACGTGGCTGCGTGCCCCTCTGCGCATCACTTTGCATGCACATGTGGGCCTTGTGCTGTCTCAGTACCACTGCGTGGTCACAGTGTGGCTCTGTGTACCAGCCTGTTGCTGGTGTGTGGTGTGCATGGCGGGCTGCCAGCCATTGCCTTGGGGGCTGCCTCCAGCACACTCGCATAGTGGTCAAGGGGGGATGATGGTGTGGACCATGGCACTGAGTTCTTGTTGTCTGTGTCCCCACTGTAGGTCCACAGAGAGTAGAGCTAGATGTGTTGGGGAGGAGGAGGGGTCAGATCTTCTTACGGCTGGCAGGGATTCAGCTGTGGAGATTGCTCAGGAGTAGCATGGCACCACTGTACAGGAGGCAGGAGCAACTCCTACAGGCGATTACCCTACTTGTGAGGGTACTATGTGCAGGGGTCAGGAGAGGTGGACACTGGGCTGTGGCCCATCCTTCAAGATTAGGCCACTGGGCCATTTGTAAATAGCCCCTTTGTTGACTGACCCCTACGCTCCATGACCATCACTGTTACTAGCAGTCTTCCCCTGTCTACCCCCCCACATACCGTCCCTTTCAGGTGTTCACTGTTTATTGTTCATTTGTTCATTCCCACACCACCCTATCCCTGTTCTTTGTTATTTATACTTCTGTACATTTTCATTTTTATATACTTGCGTCAGTAAATCTTTTGATATTGATGGCGGTGTCTGTGGTCATTCATTTTACCTTATGCTGGTGCCCTGATGTGCTTGCTGGACTTCACGGTACTTTGTTCCCATTCGCACATGTGCCCCTGTGGTACTGCACATCCATGCACCATGTCCACCTTTCCTGCACTCTACAGTGTGTGCCCAACCCCATGTGCATCTGGCCTATTGGTGGCCTTCCACTGTGCTGGCTTGCGCAGTGCCCCTATTCTGTGTGTAGGGCTAGATGTTTTGTTCTGTTGTGGTGGTCCCCTGTTGTTGTGTTGCTCTTCTTGTGGTCCAAAGTGCCTGTGGGCACGTTCCATCTGTGCAGGAGACGGCCTTCGGCCTGTGTGCCATTGTGCCTGTTCCCCTGTGTTCGCCTGTGTTGCAGCTCCCATGTACACCCTGCTGTGTTCCTGTGCACCGAACATGTGTGACTCCCTCTGCCATGCTGACCAGTGCACCTCTGCTGCTGTGCCACACCTTGTCAGTCACCCCTGTGCATGGCGTCTGTGCCTGTTGGTCCCCTGTGGTGGGTGTGTGTCTGTGGTGCTGCCAGGTTTCACCATGTATGGTCTGTCTGTGCACCTCATCTGCTTTGGTGGGACACTCTCCAGACCCTTGGCCCTGTGCCCAGTCCCTGCTGGGCTGTTCACCAGCGTCCTTTGCACCAATGCAGTCTCCCCCTGTTGCCCCGTGTCCCTGGCTGACTTGCTCCTTATTCATTGTTTTGTGGTCCAGGGTGCCTCTGCACATCCTGGTTGCGCCGGGGCAACTCAGGTTGTGCCATGGCGCTTCAGTGGTATTCACAGTGGGGATGTGTACAGTGCATCTTACGGCGCATCCTTCTGTGAATATCACTGTTTGGGGACAGCGCATCTCAGATGCGCCGAGTGCAACTGCTTTATGTATCCTGCCCCTTATACTGCTCTACTATAACACTCCACATGTGAATGGCATTAATTTCCTGAATTTATGTCGTTAAAAATAGGTCTAAATCATATGAACTTTAAAAAAAAAAGATTTACATGCTATAGTGAAGTGAGCAATGGTGAGGTGATTGAAGTTCTCAGAATTAACTACATATCAGTTTTATAGCATTTTAAATTATGGAATACATATAGTTATTTTTGGTTTCTTCTCAGTTACAGCATTAAATCACTGATGAAGGAGTATTTTCTGAAACATTTGATGATGACACTGTATATATTGTTTTAATATTCTTTCTTGAATTAAAATGAATTTTATAATTTTCTGGGTGAGTGGGCTTCATTATTACCATATTATCTGTTCAGAATTTAGCTGCATATTGGTAAGGAGCTACTCCCTGGTGAGGATACTTTTTGTCTTTTACTGAGGCTGACTGAGCTGGAGCATTTCCTTTGGAAACCCTAACATCGCATTTCCCTACTTTTGTTGGTTTAACCCTAACTGATGCATTAACAGAATTTTTTGGAATTTATTTCCTTACTTTTTGACATACAGTAGTATAATAGTATCTTTATTTTACTGTGGAGCGTAAGATCCGAATCCCTTCATAGATGCGTATATGTATCTAGCTGTGAAAACACAGGGAACTCCGGCCCCTGCGCTTCTAGTTATAGGACAACAGTCACCAAATTGTCACCATTGCCATGTTATTACTCCACCTCTTGTACCCAGTGTAGAAAATGTTTTAGTCCCTGCCAAAACGTAACTCTACGCAAGCACAATGCCAGTCTGCATATCCACGTATCAACAATACACAGCCAGAATACTCCTTGCAATAGCATAGCAGAAAGTTCTTATTTCAGCAATGCAGTATTTCAGTGTGTTGCATTCAAAATACCATGGAAGCACACCAGTCCTCCTTCATGTATGACCCCTGATGCATTTCGCATTACTTTGTTTTCTCAAAGGATAACCTCCTAGAGCAGGGGTGGACTGGCTATGGGTGCTCCTGGCCTGTCACTGTCTAAACATACATTTGGTTTGTTTTTTTCTGCCTCCATGGGAAAGGTGGTGTGACATTGGGGAGGGTTCCTGCCACTGAGCCTCCTCGCACCCATGTGATCTCCATTACCCAAAGTCTTTTAGTGCAGTTGCTCAGTCACATCTCATGCGGATGTTATTAGCATGCGCTGTGTGTGTCTGACTCTGATCCTATGAGTCCTAGCTTTGAGGAATCAGTCCCGCTGCCTCACCTAATGCCTCCCCTCCTCCACTTGACTTAGTTAGTTCCTCCACCCTGCCACCACAAGCTCAGAGGTAACAATAGAGCAGGGCGAGTTCACCTGCAAGATGTAACATCACGTCATGAATTGCAGGCTGCTGCTGCCTGCTGCTATTGGTGCCAATCTCCATTTTGTAGCAACAACAGTTGTGTGGCTTGCTGGGGGACTGGCAGGCATGGTAGAAGGATTATGGACTAGGCCTGATGGCCAGATGTGTGCAATACACTCTATTCTCTGCAACAACAATGTAGACTGGGAGTGCCAGACTGGGGTTGGGGGTCTAGACTCTGGTGACCTATCAAGACCAGGGGACCATGTTAGGTGGGCAGACAGGAGCAAAAGTAAGTGGTCACAGGCGGGAACCAGACAGAGTCAGCTGGAGCCCGGAATCATGAAGACTCTTGGGAGTAGTGGTCGGTGGTCTGGATATTTAGCAGGAAGGAATGGAAGGAAAGAACCTGCTGTGAATCCAGGAGGAGAGAATACTCTGAAGAAGGCCTCAGTGATGCTGATGGCACCATCAGCACAGGAAGAGGGAGAGGGAGAGGGATGATGGCCGGTAAGCACAGTGACAGTCTTTTGCTTTGCCAGGGGCAGGACTCAGAACCGGGAGAGGAGTCAAGGGCTGAGGAGGGCAATGGTCTGCATCATCAGTCCACTGACAGAGGGACTCCACTAGAAGGACAGTCAGTCCAGTTCTACAACAGTGACCACACCAGCATGGTCTCCAGACTCCAGCAGCACCCAGCAGTGGCAGCACAGCACGAAAGTAACTAAAACTGAATTCCTCCTCCTCCTCCAGCTGACTAGCTCCTCATTCATATGGTTAAGGTACCAGGGCACTACCCCCCCACCACCACCATTTTGCTACATCAAAGCCTGCCCTTTTTTCAAATTAATTCCAATGTTTTTACTTTTCATACTTTTTGGAGGGGCTCTTGGTTCTTCTCATCCAGCTGAACCATGATTAAGCCTGACCACTTCGGCAAAGTGACCACCTCCATCGGTCAGGTAAAAAGCATCATATTTTAACTTGCCTTCTCAGAGCTGAGGTCTCCTTGCTTCTTCTACATTTTTGAAGAGACCACTCTTCTGGCTTCATTACTTATAGTGTGCTCTGGCCAATGAAAGGCTCACGGGTGTCTAATAGGGAGCTAAGCAATTAGAAGGCCACAATTCTCCTACATTCAAATCAGTACAAAAGGTTTGCAAGCTCAACCCCTGCATTTACAATACAATTTAGTAAAATTAGTGGGGTGGCTCCTGGTGTGTGTCTGAAGAGAAACATATGATTAAGGTACCAGGGCACTACGCACCCCCACCCCCAACCCCCATTTAGCCTGCCCTTTTTTCAAATTAACTCCATTGTTCTTACTTTTCATACTTTTTGGAGGGGCTCTTGGTTTTCCTCATCCAGCTGAACCATGATTAAGCCTGACCACCTAGGAAAGTGACTACCTCCATCAGTCAGGTAAAAAGCATCACATTTTAACTTGCCTTATCAGAGCTGAGGTCTCCTTCCTTCCTTCCTCTATATTTTTGAAGAGACCATTCTCCTCATTCAGTCAGTTCTTTACTTTTAATTTAATCTAATCTGGAAACGTGTCTGTTGCTCTGATGAGGTTAAGTGACAGCAGGAAAAGAACTGAAGAGAGATAGGGCCGCCCATATTTATAAACATGCTGACGTCATTCTGAGCGGCCCCAGCTAGCAATAATTTCTGGGTGATCCTAGTGCCTGACTGCTATACTTCCAAAGGTGTGACCAAAAGAAAGAGAGATCCTCGAAGATCGTGTTTGTTTTATTTCATTTGTACAACTAGTAAGAACCCTTTTGACTGGGGTCACGGGTGGCAAGCCAATCAGGGATGGGGTTAAAAAATGAGGGAGAGACTGGGAGGGACACAAGTTAAATATTTTTTTTTATTAAAGATTGCATTATTCTGTATTTTCTGAAGGTAAAAGAGAAAAACAGGAATAGTTAGAGCCCCATGAAATTCTTTTTATTTTTTATAATTTTTATTTTTCTGGAATTTCATGTTCTTTTTATTCATTGAAAATGTAGTTTTATTTCTTATCACGTTTACATTCATGAAAAACCTCAGAATGACCTAATATACACCAGAAATCACATCTCTAGTATGCTACATTGTATTACGCTGCATTATGCTATGGTCTTGAAAGGTCTTTTGAATCAGACAGTTCCACCGCCGCTTCCTTGCGGACCATCTCTGTGGTAACAATGGAGCCTAAACCACAACTGCTGCAAGCATTAATTTAGTTTTTGCCAAAAAAAAAAAGAAGCAATTTTTTAACCTTTTTCAAATTTGTTTTCATTTTATTTCTTTTTATACCTTGAATTTCTTGTTATTTCTTATTTAAGAAAAACACGGGTCTCTAGGAATAGTATCCACTATAAGCAAGCCACAGCATATATCAAATGTACTCTGCTGCTGGCACTGGCAAAATGTTATGCTTCAAAACCCTGTTCAATATGTAGCATACTAGAGTGCGAGAGTGAGTGAGTGGTGAGAAAATGTCAAAATGCACTGTAGGACTACTGAGTACTGAGATGGGAATTTTTGTGTCATGAAAATTATGACATCCCTGAAAATCAGGGAGAGATCAGAGGCCCGGAATGCACTACACACTGCAGATTGCTGTACTGAAACCAGAAGCAGAGTAATGACATATTTTACAAGAAGCAGGTGCTGTTCAGATCTTAGAGTACACCTCAGCATTATTTGCACAATGTGCTGATTGCAATGCAGCTGCTGAAAATATCTATGTATGTAACTGTTGGACTTAGCTTGATGTTTTATTTTTTATTTTATTTTAATATTTGGTGACTGGGAAAGGCACACTGAGCCAAAGCTCATCTCTAGGTGTGACCCGGGGGACAGGGAACACGGGATTAAGAAATACAATTACAATGAATGTGTGAAAACATGCAAAATAAATACATTACATGATAACCAGTCGAGCATACTGCAGTATACAAATGCAGCAGTACAAGGAGCATACAAATACCAGGAGCACTTCAGGAGGCAACTAATAACTTGCATGATAACTAGTACAACAATACAGGCTGGGTACATAATTGAAGTAATGGTAAGGTATAGGGTAGGGGAGGAAAGACAAGGAGCAGAGTAGAATACAACTGGGAACCAACAGCTAAGCGCTATGTTATGTTGGGGGAACACATGGGGAGGGGTAGAAGGCGTAGCATAGATCTGACAGAGAAATGAGAGGGAGAGTTTTGTAGGAGAGGAGTTTGAGTGCTCAACAGAGAGGGGAGGCGGTAGTTAAAAGCAGATTTACCCATGTTGGAAGATGTGGTCAAGGGTGAGAAATAGCGTGAGTCATGAGTGCGTAGGGAATAAATTGAGGTAGGGGCAGAAGAGAGGAGGGTAGAGATGTAAGAGGGGAGCAGGTTGAACCAGAATTAAGAGATGAAGGATAGTGAGTAAATGAGACATCTGTGTGAGAGAGGTGGAAGGTCCAAAAAGGAGAGTAGGTAGCAGTGGTGAGTCCTGTAAGGAGAGTTAGAGGCAAAGCGGCAGAAGGCGTAGCAGAGGGAGTCAAGTTGAGAGACTGAGATGGAGGGTGCAGTACAGTAGACAACGTCTGTGTAGTTGAAAATTGACATAATCATCTTTGTCAGAAGTTCATGATGTATCAGAACTGGGACAGAGTCTCTGTTTCGGTAGAGGATTCCAAGCTTAGGGCATAGTTTGGTTGGTAAGTAGTCAATATGAATAGAGAAGTTTAGTTGAGGGTTAAGCCAGACTCCAAGGTATTTGTAGGAGAGGACCGCTTTTAGTGGGGTGCTGTCTAGAGAGGTAGGTGGAATGTTGAATGCTTTGGCTAGTCTTTGAAGGGTTCTGAAGGTCACATGGACAGTTTTGGCTGTATTTAATTTAAGTTGTTTCGATTGGAACCATGCTTGAACTGAGTGAAAGTCTTGTTGCAGCACCGAGTGGATAGCGGCTGGTTTTGGGGCAGATGAAAACAACATAGTTTCATCCACATACATATGGATGAGGGAGGAGGAGCATGCTAATGAGAGGTTATTTACAAATACAGAAAAAAGAATAGGGCCAAGTACAGATTCTTGAGGGACACGTGCCAGGATAGGGAGGGAGGGAGAGGAGGAGTTGGCAATTTTAACAGACTGATGTCTGTCATTTAGATATGAGTCAAACCACTGAATGGTAGGAGGGGCAAGCCCCACATCCTCAAGTGAACTCAGTAGTAGAGGGTGGGACACCAAGTCAAAGGCTTTAGCCAGGTCAATGAAGATTGCAGCAGTGAGGTGGCCTTTATCGGCAGCGGAATGAATGTGACTAGTGACATGGAGAAGGGAGGATATGGTAGAGTGTTTTTTTATAAAACCAGACTGGTAGGGGGATAGAAAGTTTGTTGTATTAAGGAAGTCAGTCAATCTGGATTGTACAAGGCGTTCCTGTAGTTTGGCTAAGGCGGAGAGAAGGGAGATTGGGCGGTAGTTACCAGGTGTGGTGGGGTCACCAACTTTTTGGAGAAGGATAACACAGGCTGATTTCCAGGCCTCCTGGACTATCCCAGATGAAAAGGACAGATTTATGATGTGTGTGTGTGTGTGTGTGTGTGTGTGTGTAAGGGGGAGAGTGATGGTGGGGGCAGAAAGACGCAGAAGACTAGGATGTAAGCCATCCAGACTAGATTTGGATGTGTTAAGAGATAGAAGGGCAATCAGTACTTTGTTTATGGAAGCAGGGGTTAGGAGGAGTTTTTTATTAATCATGTAATTTGGAGAGGTTTTGGAAGCAGCTGGCGAGGGTCCAGTATGGTCAGTGGAAATACATGTGGTGAAGAAGGTTTTGAGGGTATCAGCAACTTGTACTGGGTCTGTTATTTTGGCACCATTGTGCTTGAGAGTAGGGGAGTGGGATTGAGAAGGAGGGTCGACAATGGAGTGTACTATGTTCCAGAAGAAGGAAGTGTGAGATGTGTCAAGTCAGTGTTTAAAGTAGTCTGCCTTACATGATGAATGCCTTAGTGCAGGCATTTCTCAGGTGTTACTACTTGTCTTGAGTTCAGTGTGAGGGAGGCTTTGAAAGTGGACCAGGCTTTGTTTCAGGCTTTGCAGAGAGCGACTATAAGGGCTGTAATCTACGGGTGGTGGCGCTTCCTAATCCTGGCTTTTCTTATAGGGACATGCAGCTCCCAGATGCTGTTAAAAATACTGGTGAAGTGAGCTAGACCAGTATCAACAGTGGCTGCAGAATAAATTAGAGCCCAATTGGCAAGATGTAAGTCAGAGAGAAGAGAATTAGTGTCTACTGAGCTTAGTGGGCGTGTTTCAATGTACTTAGGTACAGATTTAGTTAGTTGAGTTTTCCTAGTGCAGTAAGTGATGCAGTGGCCACTAAGGGCTGAGTTAAGGACACCAGAAGTGAATATAAAGTGAGGATGGGACGAAAGAACCTAGTCTATGAGAAAGTGATTTGAGGGGCAGGAGTTATAGTGGGTTGGTTCCATGATAAGCTGAGAAAGGTTTAGGGACTCTAACTTGGATATCACAGACTTAGATGAAGGAGACAGCCAGTCGAGGTTAAAGTCCCCAAGTAATATAAGTTTGCCAGAATGAGCTAGAGGGGGTGGAGTAGAGATGCATTTAGTAAGAGCATCTTGACTGAGCTGGGGGGTCATATAAACTACCACAATGAAGGTGGGCAGGGTTTGGAGAAAGGAAATTTTAGCTAGAATCAGTGGGATCTGAGGCAGAATTCTTTTTTAATCACCGAGTAAGAGAGGTGTTGTTTTATGATCATAGCTACACCACCTCTTTTGCCTCGGTCTTGCCAGATGATGTGGGAGCCTGGGACGGAGATTGATGAATCCGGGGGTTTGGCAGATAACCAAGATTCAGAGAGGCATAGGATGTCAGGAGTGTTCTGGATTATCCAGCCATTCAGCAGGTCCAGTTTAGGGAGGAGACTCCTTATGTTAATGTGCATGACCTTTAGATCTTTGAGGGAGTCTGGTAGTTTTGGAGGCACGGAGCAGCCAAGATTCCTTTCTGTATCTCCTGCCATTAGCAAAAGGAGAAAAAGGAAGGTGAAAGTAGCAGGAAACCTTCAACCATTTATAGTATTGAGGGCTTAGGGGTTTGTACTTGGTGCATCAGATTAGAGTGATGCAGTCACTTATATGTAGCGGTAGAAGGTACGGAGTAACTGAGTGGAAGGATGGAGTAGGAGAGGGGATTAAAGTAGGTGAGGAGTGGGGGAGAGGATGAAGCAAGGGGGGGGTTCAGGTAAGGCAGGAGGGTGAGAGGGGTAGGTGCACCCAGAAGATTGGTGGAGGGAGGAGGAGAGAAGATAGGAAAGGAAGCACAGTAGAGGAAGAAAATGTAAGGGAAGCATGTTACTAAGTAGAGGGGTTTATAGGAGTGTTAGGAGCAGAGGTATCTTGGACTAGATATAGCACTTTGGAGCAAAACAAAAACTTGGTTTCGCGATCCTCCAAGCTTTAGGCTGGAGTTTATATGCAATACAGGAGTAAAGGAACGTTTATGGGCAAAGGTAACTTGTTCAAGATATGGCCCTTTATAAGCAGGAGCTTGAAATCCTCCTCCCCTTTAAGGCAGAAGCTACAATTTCCTTTATTTATTTATAAGGTCTAGGATTACAAATACCTTTGGGCCAAGACTCTTATACAAAGGTTCCACGTCAGAACTAACATTTCAAAAAAAACAATGGCGAGGAAAATCAACACAAAATGGTTACAACATAATAGCAAGACATAACATCAACCAATCAAAAATAGTAACGACATTATAGCAAAAGATAAGGGGGGGTGGTTGTGAGTACGTAGGCAGCCAGAGGCATTTGTCGTGGGAGAAGGTAGCTAGTAGGTAGTTAGAAGTGCATGTAATTGGGGAAGAGAGAAGGGAGTGATAGGTATCATATCCCGGTGGCAGATATGGTGGAAGTAGCAGGGAAATTAGCTATAGCAATCACAGGAGCTAGAGGCAACGAGATGATTCCAGAGCCTAGCTTTGAATGCACCAAGTGTATTAGCTGAGGAGATGGTAGGGTTTAGGTCATTTAGCCAAAGTGGTGCTCTGTAGGCAAAGGATTGTTGTGCCTGTGAGGTGCGACAGTAGGGGATTTTTAGGAGCTGCTGATTCGATCTCCTAGAGCTCCGACAGTTTGGGCTTATCTGCAGGACAGTAGAGACACCTGGTGGCACATTCCCCAGGCAGATTTGCTTTGCCATGGCACAAGTGAGATACTTAATGCAATTTGATAGGTGAAGTCATCCAGACCGTGCATATAGGTCACAGGTATGGGTGAGCCGGTGAGCACCTGTAAGAAACCGACAGGCCTTGTTTAAGGTTGTTTGAATCCGTTTGAGGGCTGTCATTGTGGCAGAGCTGTAAATGATGAGATCATAGTCAATGATCGATACCATGGAACTCTGTACGGCAATCTTCAGTGCATCTGGAGTAAGATTTTGTCTATGTTTGAATAGATGACTGAGTCAAGTGTTTGCAGTTTTTGCAACATGGTCAGAGTGTGCCCCGTAGGAGAAGCTAGAGTCAAGCAGAATCCCAAGATATTTGAAAGAGTGCACCTGCTCCAAGATGTTTCTCTGTGCAGTGGAGATCGTCAAGTGGTGTTGCTTGTGCAGATTATGAGAGCTGTGCAGTAGTATGGTTTTGGTTTTTTTGTGATTTAGTACTAGTTTGTGATTGTGGAACCAAGACTCAGTGGTGCTGAAACCAAGCTGGAGGTTATCCTGTATGGCCCTGGGATCTTTGTGGGAGGAGAATACCACTGCATCATCAGCGTACAGGATGATGTTTTCAGGGCAAGATTGTGGTAGGGAGTTTAGGAAGAGACTAAACAGAAGTGGCCCCAGTATGGAACCCTGGGGTATGCCTGAGCAGACCAGCAAAGTGTTAGAGAGAGTGTTTGCAATTTTTACTTTTTGCATCCGGTTTCCGAGGTAGCTTCTAAACCATAGAACAGAGTCAGGTGACAGTCTGGTATTTAGTAGTTGGTCAATGAGCAGCCCATGGTGGACTGTGTTGAATGCTTTGGAGAGATCAATGAAGACCGCACCTGTTAGTTTACCGTGGTCCAGAGAAGTGTGAATGGCCCTGGTGAGCTCTAGGAGAGCAGTGGTGGTACTATGGCCTTTCTGGAAACCATGTTGCTTGTTACATAGAATGTTGTATTTGTCCAGATGGTTGGTGAGTTGGTCCACCACAATACGCTCAAGTGCCTTAGAGAGTGGAGGCAATATTGATATTGGACGGTAGTTTGAGTGAATGGTTTGGTCACCGCCTTTGTGAATTGGGGTCACTATTGCAGTTTTCCATTTGCCAGAGAAGTTCCCGCTGCTGAGAGAGAGGCTCAGTATTTTTGTAAGGGGATGAAGAACCTGATCTGGGGTAAGTGACAGAAGTTTGAGATCCAGAGTATCGCTGCTATTTCGGGATTTAGAGAGGGCAGTGGTAGTATGGCAGTGTGCATCCTTTAGGCTGACCTCCCTAAAGTAAAAAAGGGGGTGATCCAGTTTGAGCTGAGGGGGGCCAGCGGTGGGAGCTTTATCTTTGAAGTAGTCAGAGGG
This sequence comes from Neoceratodus forsteri, assembly GCA_016271365.2. Taxonomy (NCBI): domain Eukaryota; kingdom Metazoa; phylum Chordata; order Ceratodontiformes; family Ceratodontidae; genus Neoceratodus; species Neoceratodus forsteri. Next base: position 480,691,470 of record CM028131.1, read on the forward strand.
GAGGACAGCACTGAGGTCTGTAAAAGCTAGATTAAAGGAGTTGGCTATGACAGCATGGTCAAGAGTGATTGATCCGTCAATGGATAACATAGATGGGGAGTTTTTTGGCTTCTTCCCCTTGATTTCCTTGATATTTTCCCAGAATGCGTGACCATTCCCCCAGGTGTTAGTGAGAGCATTTTTATAGTAAGTATTTTTCATGAGTCTGATGGCTTTAGTGCAGGCATTTCTGGCTTGCTTGTATTTTTGAATATCCAGCTGGTTTCTGGTTTCCTTGGCTACCGCCCAGAGGTGAGCCCACTGTTTTAGCTGATTTAGCAGTTTCCCAGTGATCCATGGATTACACAGCATTTTTGTTTTCCTTTTTTTGATCGGGGCAAAGAGGTTGCATGCCTTATTGAAAGTAGCGATGAAAGAATCGAGGGCCTGGATAACATCAGTCATCATGTATATAGGTGACCAGTCATGCTGAAGCAGGTAGTGTTTGAAATGGATGAGTTTGCCACGGGGAAGGACTCTGCTGGAGATGATTTTTGGAGGTGGTTTAAGGAATTTATTTGACCATACACAGGTAACTGGTGAGTGGTCACTAAGGGAGTCCGGGAGAACTGTGGTGCGGGAGATCCTGGTGGGATGGTTGGTGAGTACCCAGTCAAGGAGGATGCAGGTACGCATTTTGTAGCTGGTTCTGGTAATGGATGAAACCATCTGTGTAAAGTTGGCTGCAGCAAAGGAGTCTTTAGGGGCACTTGCCTCTGATCCTAGCCAGTTTATGTTGAAGTCTGCTAGTAGGATTAATTCAGAGTCAGTGGGCTGCGAGTCAATAAAATTTAGAACTTCGTTGAGGCAAAGTTTTTGATCCTTTGGTGGAATATATATGGATGCGATACTCAAGGCTTCTGGTTTGCACCAAGTATAATTTTTATTGGTAGGATTTGTGCTGTGGTGGTCCGTAAGGGAGCCCCTAGGGGGTGCCACGTGAGAGTGTCTCTGATTAGAAAGGCGCATCCTCCACCTTTTTTAGAGATCCTGTCTTGCCTGAGAATATTGTAGCCCAGGAAGGTTAGTGCCTGGTCCAGTACTTTTGGCGTCAGCCAGGTTTCAACCAGTGGCAAGATATCAGGGTTGTGTTGGGATATGAAGGCTTGCAAGGCATCGATCTTTGGTAGTAGGCTGCAGATATTCAGGGTGGCCATGATGAGAGACCTCGAGGTTTTCAGGGGGGAGGTGCTGAGGGGGCCAGGGTTTGGGTGGACATTACCCAAGATGAGTAAAAGAAGAAAGAGGAGTTTTAGGGTGAATAGACGTAACCCCTTGAGTGATAGGCTATGTCTTTTATTATAGTAATGGAAGTAGATGGTGGTCTGTGGGGCTTCCCAGTGTGGTACTAGTGTGTACATAGAGTGTAAATAGTCTCATGCAAGGGGTTTAAAAGGGTGGATGAAAGACTCAACAGTTTGAGTGGGTGGGCCATGCAGTGGGCAGTGTCTGTAGTGGAGTGTTCCTTGGGAACAGAAGTTTTGTATCAGGAGACTGAAGGTGTCACCTTGTGGCATTAGTGGTTTGTTGGGGCTTGGAAGGGAGAAAAAGGGGGGTCAGGGTAAGGAGGAGTAGGAGTGGAAGGAACAGAGGGCAAGCGGCCATAATGCCGTAAGGTCTGGGTGACCTGTGAGAGGTTTGCGGGTCAAATGGATGTGACTAGAATGGGAAAAACACAACGTAAGGGGAGGAGGAGGTCCTGAGAATAGATGAGAGATGAGCCAGTAGGCAGGAGGGAGTGATGAGAGTATGTAAGTGGGCAGAGATATTAGTGTATTTAGTTAAGGTTTGGGGGGGATTTTTGGCAAAACCTATAGAAAGTCTATGGGCGCAGCACCCAGCGAGCAGAAAAAGCACAGAGAAACAGTGCCAGCCAATCAGCGGCGGTCCAATGGATCAGGGATCCAATCAGGCAAGGCAGAGTGTACATCAATCAATGGTGGCCATTTTCGGCTTCACTGGCTCCAGAGAGGACTTCTTACCTGGCGTTCTGAGTCCTGAGGGCGGATTGAAGGTGGTGGCTGAGGTGGTCAGCTGTTGGAGCCGCGGCTGCACTTGGCGCTCCTCCTGAGGGCCCTGTTCAGGGGCTGGAGCTCTGAAGGACAGAAGAGAGAGAAGAGTGGAGTATTAGAAGGCAAGGCAGAGAAAGGACAAAGAGATGACGCAGTAAGGCTAAATCGGGGGGTGGGGGGCTATCAGGCAGACTGCCCGGGGGGGAGGGGAAATGGTGAGATAGCCGAGGGGAGACAAAAGACCAAGAAACGGTGGTCTCTGACCCTGGCACCACAGAAAGGTGGGGTGTGAGACAGGGGAGTTGGGCGTTGAATAAAAATGGAAACGTGCAGTCAGTTAGGAACAGGGGGGACAGCAGAGAGGGAGAAACAATACAAAAAAATAGACAAGCAAGCAAAAAAAAACAAGCAATCAAGCCTAACTGCAGGCATGTGGTACACAGTCACAAATTCAATTCACAATTTAACAAAATTTAGCAGTCCTATGTTGTGCAGCAGAGAAAAACAATTTTACAGCAAAACCAATAGAAAGTCTATGGGCACAGCACCCAGCGAGCAGAAAAAGCACAGAGAAACAGTGCCAGCCAATCAGCGGTGGTCCAATGGATCAGGGATCCAATCAGGCAAGGCAGAGTGTACATCAATCAATGGTGGCTATTTTCGGCTTCACTGGCTCCAGAGAGGACTTCTTACCCGGCGTTCTGAGTCCTGAGGGCGGATTGAAGGTGGTGGCTGAGGTGGCCAGCTGTTGGAGCCGCGGCTGCACTTGGCGCTCCTCCTGAGGGCCCTGTTCAGGGACTGGAGCTCTGAAGGACAGAAAAGAGAGAAGAGTGGAGTATTAGAAGGCAAGGCAGAGAAAGGACAAAGGGATGACGCAGTAAGGCTAAATCGGGGGGTGGGGGGCTATCAGGCAGACTGCCGGGAGGAAATGGTGAGATAGCCGAGGGGAGACAAAAGACCAAGAAACGGTGGTCTCCGACCCTGGCACCACAGAAAGGTGGGGTGTGAGACAGGGGAGTTGGGCGTTGAATAAAAATGGAAACATGCAGTCAGTTAGGAACAGGGGGGACAGCAGAGAGGGAGAAACAATACAAAAAAATAGACAAGCAAGCAAAAAAAAACAAGCAATCAAGCCTAACTGCAGGCGTGTGGTACACAGTCACAAATTCAATTCACAATTTAACAAAATTTAGCAGTCCTATGTTGTGCAGCAGAGGAAAAACAATTTTACAGCAAAACCTATAGAAAGTCTATGGGCGCAGCACCCTGCGAACAGAAAAAGCAGAGAGAAACAGTGCCAGCCAATTGGCAGCGGCCCAGTGGGTCAGGGGTCCAATCATCGAAGGCAGAGTGTATAGCAACCAATGGTGGCTGTTTTTGGCTTCACCGGCTCCAGAGAGGACTTCTTACCCAGCTAGGTCTCTAGATAGACCAATAGTACGTTTTACAGCAAGGAGGTGGGGAAAACTAATGTATTTAAACAGTGCCGGGGTGGGGGTGGGTGGGAGAAAATTATCCTTATATTGTTTAGCAGCAGTTGTAGAGACACAGAGAATGGAAATAAAAAGTTCAAATCAGCAGTTCGGCAAACAGAAAGAGTAGAGGAGCAAGCAGCCAATGAGGGACAGGCCAGTGAGAGCTGGTGTGGCAGTTGGAGCGGTGGGCAGGAGGTGGAGGAGTGGCCGGCTTGCTTCAAGCCGCAGCAGAGAGTGGTTGCCCGATCAGGGCCATCCTGGAAGGGGGAAAACGCAAGGGGTCAGGAGTTATAACCACAAAGATTCAAAGGAGCTGATCACTAAATTAGGGGGCAGGGAGTGTAAAACAAGAAAAGAAAAAAGTGTAAGCCTGAAAGGGAGGAGGGCTGGTAGAGGAGAACAACTTAAAGGGGGACATTTAACCTGAAGCCAGCAATATGGCCAAAGTTAGGTGTTTCCACAAACTGTTGTCTGAGCCTCCAGGAGAGGGGCAAGCAGAAAGAAAGATTGAGAGGGGGGAAAAAAAGACAAACGTGTTATGCAGCGAGTAGAGAGAGAGAGAGGCAATAAATGGTAATCACTTTACAACCAACTATACAGCATTAGTAAGCATCAAAAATTCACAGCGCATTAAATACATTTTTTTAAAATCCTTATATCATTTAGCAACAGTTGTAGAGACACAGAGAAAAGAGAAAACAATGTTCAATCTAGCAGTTTGGCAAACAGAAAGAGTGGAGGAGCAAGCAGCCAATGAGGGACAGGCCAGTGAGAGCTGTGTCCAGTTGGGAGTGAGGACTGAAGAGCCATAGCCAATCAGTTGCCCAGCATGCAGTTCCAGTCCTGAGCTTGAGAGCTTATCTGGTGTGGCAGCTGGAGCAGCAGGCAGGAGTGGAGGAGCAGCCGGCTTGCTTCAAGCCACAGCCACAGCAGAGAGCGGTCGCACAATCAGGGCCATCCTGGTGTGGCAGTTGGAGCAGCAGGCCGGAGTTGGCAGAGGGGCTGGCTTGCTTTAAGCCACAGCAGAGAATGGTCACCCTATCAGGGATGTCCTGGTGTGGCAGTTGGAGTGGCGGGCAGGAGTTAGTGAAGCGACGGCTTGCATCAAGCCACAGCAGAGAGTGGTCACCTGATCAGGGCCATCCTGATGTGGCAGTCGGAGCAGCAGGCAGGAGTTGGAGAAGTGTCCTGTTTGCTTCAAGCCGCTGCAGAGAGCAGCCGCCCGATCAGGGCCATCCTGGTGTGGCAGATGAAGTGGAGGGCAAGAGTTGGAGGAGCAGTCGGCTTGTTTCAAGCCGCAGCAGAGTGGTCACCCAATCAGGGCCATCCTGGAAGTGTCCTCACATTTTATACTGGTGTCCCATGTCAGCCCAGGCAGTCCAACTGACAGGTGCAGCTAGGACAGGTTCAATAGTAGCTGATGCCTGGTACTTTACTTTCATTCCTAGCATATTGTATGTAAAAAGTGACAAGTCATTACTGGCTTTTGTACAGTAGTTAGATTTTGCAGGTGGTGATAGGACTAGCCAGGCCAGGCAGCGTCATGACACTCTGTTGTCCCCCAGTCCCCACTTGCAGGCTTTTAGCAGCTGCAATGTGTAAGATAGGTGAGCTGAACAAGATAGATTGACATGGGAGGCTCGTGAGGTGGAGCTTTATGTTTACTAGCTACTCTGGAATCTTTGAAGTTATTTGATTGCTCCCCCCCCCCATTCAAAAGCAGAAATATTAATCTGCAAGAGTTATGACTTGGTGTGGGTTTCCCTTTCTTTCCAGAACAATTTTTTTGTTGCCCTCCTTCCTAACTGAGCTTCTCTGACAGCTGCTAAATTTTATATTGCTATACTATCCAGTCAGAACCCCCCACACACACACACACACATATATACAAGCAGAACAGAATATGAACTAGTATTTAAACTACAAGTACTAACTCAGGGCAAATTTATGTACAGGCTCAATGCAGTTCTCCTTAAGAGACTTATAATTTTAATACCGCACAAATGCCTGTCTTCACAAAACAAATTATGTGCATCAATTACTCTGACAAAATAGTATCAAAATAAGGTAAAAAACGATTTCAAAAATCCTAATGCATATGTGTCTTTTATTTTAAATTAGTATTAGTTTTAACAACTTGTGATGCTGAATATTGATATATATGTAGTCTTCTTGTACCTTTAGGAAACTTGTCTAATAACTAGCATAATAACTACAGTCAGTATAGGAACAATAATTGCATTTCAAGTAGGCAGGAACTGGGCTGCTCAGGCAGATGTCCCTGTCTTTCTTAAGTAGCACCCCGGCCTGTGACCCAGCCAGTTCACCCCATCCTGTCACTTAAGTATCTGTGTCTTAAAGCCTCACCGCCAGTGTGTCTAAAACAAATATTATAATAAGCACATGCTGTATGTTCCTGAGTGAGTGACATTTAAAAATATAACTAAAAAGACCCTTGATGTCTATTGTGTCAAAGAAAATCACTTTATAAGCTTACTGTTGCCATTGTAAATGTCTTACTGAAACTAACCTATTGTGCTTAGTAGATATGTAAGCCCCCTGCAAATAGGGGTTCCTGAAAAGTCTTCCTCGACCTTGCCTAAATGCTCACTGCCAGGGTGGTGTCCTGCATTTTAGCAGTTTAAATGTGATTGCCAGAGAGTGTCAGTATAGCCTCTGTGTACTGTCTCTTTAAGAGTTGCCTGGATTGCAGTCATAAGTAATCTGAGAGGGAGCTCTGTTGAAAGATGTAACTATTTGCTGAAAATCATTTAGAATGATAATGATAATGTAGTTTGTCTAACCTGCCTTCTTTGCAGCAAGGACTGTTTGGTTTATCTCCACTATCTTGGTCCTGGACTGCGAATTGGACCAATCAGTTCTGGTGGGACCTATAAATGGAGCTGGACTACAGGAGCTGTCTGGAGTCAAAAATCTGTAGGAATTGTAGTTTGGGGCTTTTGGCGCCTTCTTACACCTGAAGGGGGAGCCTTTGTTGTGACTGACAGACAGATCAGCCAACCAAACCTTTTGGATTCTGGAGAAAGTCCCAGGCTTGCTGGCAGTTGAGTCAGATCTAAGTTGGGAGCTAAAGAATCAACAGCTTGAGACAGTCAAGCAGCCGTTTGAGTAGTTTCGCTTGGGAGAACTGTGGAAAGGCCCGAGTTGTGGCCTACATGTCTGCCTACTGCCCCTGAGAAGGAGAGAAGAGAATTATTTCGGACTAAATCCAAGTTTGTGAGAATGAAGTAAGCAACTGATTTTTTACCAGACTCATACCTGAAGAAGACGGAAGATTTTGCTGAATGCAATCGGGCCTGTCAGGATTTCCAGCTGCTTTTGAATTCCCGGTTTGTGCAGAGACTTTGCGATCGTGACCAGAAAGCGGTTTGCCTGGTACAGTAGAATTTCCTTACATGTAAATGTGCTGTGTATTGAAAGTGGGTCATGATTTGGTTCCCCTCTGTGTGAACTGTGTTCTGTTTGCTGGTACCGTAGAATCCTTTACATGTAAATGTGCTGTGTATTGAAAGTGGGTCATGATTTGCTTCCCCACTGGGTGAACTGTGTTTTGCTTGCTGGAAGCTTTATCCAGCCTAATCGGACTGAATCTGCGTTTACTTCCATTCGGCCTGGGCCATGCCACGCTGGCCCTACCAGACTACCCCACTGCACAGAGAAAGCCACTGATGAGAGATCTGCCTGAGGATCAGCCCCCTGCTCCACGCTTGAACAAGGATGACACCTCGGCAAATCGTGTGGGCTCTGCTTGTCCTGGCACTCCAGATTAACCACCTGCTGTCTCGATTTTCGTCCAGCCTGTGTCCAGTCTTGGGTATTGTGAGTAATCATCAGGGTAGCTCCCTGCAACAACAGCCTAATCTAAAAGTGTGTCATCTGATTGTCTTGTTGTTTTCTTTTCACGAACTGAGTCCTCCGGCTCCGGATTACAAATAGTGTGTGTTGTGCATGTTGTTTTCTTCCATCACAGGGCCCAGCCAGCTGCAACGTTCCTGGCTAGCCCACCATTCTCCATCTGGGTACCCAGAGTGAGTGACTGTTTATGGACCCTGAAGTGCATGCATAACTGTTTGATTGATAGAGCCTTTAAGCAAATTAACCTGATTACGCCCCTTCCTTGTTCAAGTCCCTTAAATAAATCAGATCTAACTCTTTTTTGCATTTACCCTGACTGTGGTTCCAGTTTGTACAAGGGTACTGTTCTGTTGTTATTTGCTGCGTATAACCTTGTTTTACAGGGGGTCCCTAGGGCCGGGCCAGAGGAAAGCCCTAGTGGTGAGTGCAAACAGTGTAGGTACTTGTGTAGGTATCAGGGGTACTGTGAAAGTGATTGTGTATTGTTCCGGCCACTAGTAAGGAAAGAAGGTGGTTACAGTGTCCTGGAGGGCTGTGCCCAGGTTAGCTTGACCACTACCAACCCTGACCTCCTTGTGGAGTCACCCGTTTCAGAACTCAGGCCCCTTAACCTGCTACTAGCCAAGCAGGCAGGGGTAGTAGCCCTTGGGATTGTGCCACCCAGGGGTTACAGATATATAGCCTCATCCAGCAGCAAACTGTAACAATATCATGAAACAGTTACAAACGGCATTACCATGCATAAATATCCAAATCAGACTTCTTCTATGGCATTCCTTTACATCATGCGTTTTCCTAATGAGCATCAGGAAATCAGTGTTCCTGTATTGCTATAATTATTGCAGGCATACACTTGAAGCACCTCATCTTTGATGATCTGAGTGTGAGTACAGAACTGAGGTGTACAATAAAAGGAGTCACAGGAAAACAAATTAAGGCTAGTGGACAGAAAACCAAAAATAGAAAATGTTATTACGCACAATGAATTATCAGCTTATGGAATGCATTACCACCAAACATACTAAATAGTAGTACTAAAGATATTTTCAAAAAGAAACTGGATAGATATAAAGATTACTTTACCTGACTGTGAGGAAGACATACTTGGTTGTATAATGTATTTTGTTGTTGTAATACTCCAAGTATTACTCCAGGTATTACTTAGCACAGGGACCCTAGGCACAAAATGTACTCTAACCATGAGAACATTTTCAAAGTATGTATATTGTAAAGAACTGCATCCCTCCCCCAGCATGCAAATGGAAAGCCAGTGAGCACCAGAAAGATAATAAGTAAAAGCCATCAGGAAGACTGGCGCTATTTAAAGGAATCAGAACACTAAAGGAGAGTCCTGCACCACAGTGGAGAAAAAGGATGGACCAATGTCTCAACCCCTGTTTCCAGTAAAGTCCCACAATGAAGAAAATTAGTTTTTAGTCTCATCCTAGTTGGTGTGGCCTATTAGAGAATATCAACACCCCCAGTTGAGGATGTGTAGGAGTGTGAACCAGAAATGGAAAGACAGGATCCAGGTGCAAGAAGCAAGCTACTGCACACTGAGATGCCTAAAAGAGAAACAAGAAAACAGGAATGGTTACAGGGGCATTATTTAGCAGTAGCCAGGAGTTGCGGTTGAGACCCCTATGATTTCTTTGCAACCCATAGTGTCCACTGCAACTCCCTAGAAAGTCCTAAAACATGAATGCCTTAGGATTTGTTTATGTAAAATATGATGAGTGGGGAACTTTGCAGCCCCTATGATTCTGGTGTAGTTATACTACTGAAAAGTTAAAGCAGCACTTTCTTTCAATAAATTCCTCATATGTAAATCAGTGCTCTCCAGTGCCCGAAACTACAGAGAGGTGGTAAACGAAGGCAGAGCCACTGTGCGGGGGTGGAGTCAACATGGGGATAGAGTTACGTATTACGTGCAGCTTAACTTTTTTTTGAGGGGGGTTAATGTTTGTAGACAGCCACTCAAACTTCCATTTTTTTTCGTAAATGCAGCCTCTCTGCAAGCTAACAGCAACTGCTTAGCGCTGCTTGGGTGTCCTATGACAAGACACATACACACACACACACTCACATTCACAAAGTCAGATTTCTTAGGTGCAGGTTTGTTTTTTTTTAATGTTCCCTTTCCACTAGTGTTATAACAATTAAAGTTATTTATTCCCCTACCTGAGCTGATTTTGAGACTCAGTGACTGATTGTCCTTACACATCGATGGCACGACCGCACTGCCAAATGCAGACCCTCGAGTGGCAGCAGACTAAAGAAGTGGGACTTACTAGAATAGTAAATGCTCCACTCATAGGGCTGCTGGGTGTCCATCAACTGTTGTCTGAACTGGTTCCAACATTTGCCCTACAAGTAGTGCTGCTCGTTTCCTAGCTCCTCACATGATGTGCCTGAGAACCAGAGGATCTTCAGGTGCATGGAAGTGCCAGCCGATGCCCGAGTTGGCTCCTCTAAAACATGGCCACCTAACTGGCTGGCTTACAGACTCAGAGTTGTTTTTTTCTCCCTCCCCATGTACTCATTCACATGTGAACTCCTAGCATGAGTACATGATTATTTAAAGACACAGTATCCGCCATTCAGTACAGCAGCTGAATAAAAGGGTGGCAGCTGAGCAAAATAAGAGGTGGCCATGTTGGATATCGTGCCAGCCCACCTCTCCATTTTAATGAACGGTGAACACTGGTAAATGAGGAATATGTATGCACATATTTCAGTATATTGGCCTTCTACTGGTGGCACTCATAGAAAAATAAGGACACATAGCTTTTAAGATCAACTATGGGAACTAGAGTAATTGCAGTTCTCATCCCCAGATATTGGGATATTTATGACTGTTAATGCCATTTATAACTGTTTCATAGAATTGTTAAATTTTGCCACTCAATGAGGCTGATAGTTTTGCGGCACTCAAAGTCTGAGTGAACTGTTACGATCAGGTAAACAATTTATTTTCTTTTTGTGGATTCAACTTTTGATGTGAGTAAGGCTGTTGGTCTTGCTGATGCCAGCTATCCTGGTCATTTGTACTGTCTACTATGTTATAGTCTCCTGCTACATCCTGTGACCTATGTTCCAGTGATGCCCTCTAACATCATTATTCATTCAAAATACCACCAGCAGCTTAATCTGGTTCAAGGTCAGTTGACATTCATCTGTGTCCCCCTCCCCCGGGTCGTGCCTGAAAACAGGCAGAATTTGTCTAGGGCACTTACCCGGTCAACAAAAACTAAAAAATAAATAAATAATCACATTAGTGTCACTAGAATGGGTCACATAGCCTTTTCTTACTTACTCACCCCCTATATTCTGGAATGGTCTCCTCATCTGGCCAGGTGTTTAGTTTCCCATCAGCACTTTAAAGCAGCTTTACTCAAACGCTGCCAATGTCTGACTACCAACACTATAGTGTTTCCTGTATTTTAACAGCATTGTTATAGTGGTCTGCCTTGTTTTTATGTGGAGTATATACTGAATGCTGTAATTCCTTGATTTATCATTTCATCAAATATGTAACCTGTTATTGTTAAGTAATATTTGTTGTTTAGTTCTGTAATTCGCAGGTCATTCCAGAAATAGGCATTTTATTTTTCTTGTCTACTTACCTGGTTACCAAAAATGAACTACTTTAGTTTTCTATTCCCACCTGCAACTGTTCTTGATCAGTTACTTTATTTATTTTTTTTTGGTGCGCCTGTTCCATATTATCAGCCCTACCTCCTGGACCCACTGCCTCCACCATAACCGATCCCCGATTTGCCGTAGCTTACTCCCCCGAGGCAGGGCCACTGAGATGACCCTATGGAGACAGGTCCAGGTTACTGGCAGCATCACTGCAACCAGCAGGGCTCCCTAGGTTTACCCCCTGGGTGTGGCCATGAGGCTGGGCCATCCAGCGGAACATGGTCACGGTCTGGGTCGAGTACTTGGGGGGTCATAGTACCAGGAGGTGGCATCATCCCAGGGACAGGCAGCATTTTTCTGTGGATGTTAATCCCCTCAGGAGATAGGATGTGCAATGACATCACTGGGATGAACCCAACATCCATCCCACCTCCTCACAGATCAGGCGTCGATTGCATCAGATCCCCCAGCCTCTGCTAGGGGTCCACACTTTTGCATCAGACACTCAATCATACACACCCTCCCCCTGGCAGAGGAGATCAGTCCATGGGATGCTTAACACCATTGGCTGGCCTTCCTTCAATGCTAAATTGGATCTCCCCTTACTATACACCATGTATAAACTCATCCACCTCCCTTCCCCCCAGCCTCTCCAAACTGCTGATGCTGAAACCCTTCATCAGATCCCTTCTATCCTCCCACTATTCATTATTAAGTCTACCCAAGACTAGCTTAGCTATTGGCAAGAGAGCCTTCTCATTTGCAGCCCCTCAAAAATGGAATAGACTCCCGCATGTATTACTTTCCAGCATGTCTCTTCCTCAATTTAAAAAATGCTACAAAGAAGTGTTATTTTCTCCTCCCGTTTGCAACTGTACCTAACCTCTTCTTTTATTCCCCCCCATCTGTGTAACTAAAATCCTCTTCTATAACATCTGGTCCTCTCCTCTCCCTCTCCCCTCCCCCTTCCTTTCTCATCTTCTTGATCTAACAGGTGCCCATCCTCGTCCATTTCTAAAACGTCTCCTCCTCCTATGACCTCACTGTATATGACAGTATCTAAATAGGTACATTCAAAATAGTCTATGAATTTAACAATCATTAGTATCTTCGTTACACGATGCTGTATGTGTTTTTAAACTACTATTCTATCACTGTCTGTTCACTAGATACTGTAAATGCTTACTTCTGTAATGCTATGAATTATTTATGGAATGTGTATGTTCCCCAGATCGCCCCTGAAAAGGGACAGCTTTGTCTCAGTGGGCCTACCCAGTCATCAAAATTCAAATAAGTAAATTCTGTGTCTTTATTTATTTAACTGTTAGGGAATATGACTTTTTTAAGGACGTTTATTGCAGAAGGTAAGAAGATAGTAACTCTAGTGGCTGGATGTTAGGGTTCTTGGACAGTAAGAACAAAGGCAATTGTACTGTAAGGGTTTTATTCAACTATAGAAACATTTTCTTTTAGAGTAATTAACTAGAAAACATTTATGCAGCTTGTGGTGAATTATTTTGTTGGAAATGTAATCTCTGTTGCTCCTCCATCTACATTCTACTTTTGCCAAATCTCCTCATCATCTCTACCTGCCCACCTTCAAAAAGCATTACAAATGCCCATAAAGCTTCACAGTGTCCATTGTAAGTAATGTTTCTGTGCATTATAACCAGAAAAAAAATGCATTGGATTTGATATATTTGGTTTGGGAAATCAGTTTTGTACACTGTGACCGACTATCCATTATAACAGTGTCCATTATAAGTGGAGCGCAATGTACCAGATTAATACAAATTCCCATGCTGAACAGCCATTTATAAAATGGCAAAAAAAATAATTTAGTAATTTCATTGGCCAAGAGATTTCAGCTGACCATACATAACATCTCTATAAAATGCAGTCAGCTACTGAATCTTGTTTTCTTCCCCAAAAAGCCTACTTACTGAACAATATCACTAAGCCTCACAGGCTGCCATATTGAAAATCCTAGCCTTTCTTAGTACCTTTTTTCAAACTAAACTCTTGTAAAGTAGACAAAACCTTTTAGCCCCCAAACTACACTGCCAATATCAAACCACATTTTAAAAAAACTTTCATTACAGCTAAACACAAAATTTCTTTTCTCGAGCGGTAATCAGAGCTCTGTGGCTTGTACCAAAAAAGGCACTGTTTTCAATAGTTTTCACTCAATCCCCTGATAACTCAGTAACACCACAGCATACAGCAGTGCAAACTCTTTTTTACCCCCAACAGGTTTTCCACCGTCATCTGTCCAGACAAACCCTCCTGCATAACTTTTCCATTGACAAACAACGAAGCTGGATGACCTCTGTTCCTGATCGCCATTTATAAAAAAAAAGGGGACATGCAGGTGCAATCCACTGATGAGCCGCGGCCAGTCCGTGAGTGGGCTTGGGGTGGCATTTCAAACTGCAGTTGGACTTTATGGGATCTATAACAGCAGCACAGAACATGACTATGGTCCTGCAATTTACTGGGCTGGGGAGAATGAGCCAAGCACAAAAAACCCTGGGTCTGATTCACAAGGTCCGATAATGACGCACGGGTGTTGCATCAAAACAACTGGATGCAAATTACAGCTTGTGTCAAAGTTTGCATCAAATGCTATTCAAGTACATGCCTTGCATCAAAGTTGCTTCTGCCTGCACCAAACTGGCTTGTGCCACTCTTGCATCAAAAATGGCATGTGCCATGGCACAATGCAGATTGCATAAAAAATGCCGCAACATCCCCTTTTTGGGGATTCAGAAAGGTGGAAGCAATGACAGTTGCACTGAGGATTGCATGCACCTGCTGGCTCATGGTGGAGCTGGTCTTACTGATACTGAAGTATATAAACAGAGGCACAGCAAGCAGGCAGAAATGAGTCAATTGGGAGACTGCAGTGCAGCAGCAAAGGTGAAAGTGCAGTATGAGTGCACCAGTGGCCCTAATGGGCATCAGGTTAGCATGGGCAATGTGGCAGAGGCAACTCCACCAACAGGCTGGCACGGTCCAGGGGAACAGTGTACTACAAAGGCTGCAGAGACCCACTAGGAGTCATGTGGCACGGGTGTACAGGAGGAGGACATCATTCCAGGAACTGACAGAGGAGTAGTGCAGAGTATGCTACTGTCTGAATAAGGCCACCACAGTGGAGTTGTGCCAGCAGCTGAGAGGAGACCTGCAGAACACAACACAAAGAGCACACCCAATGCCTGTGGATGTGAAGGTAATGGCAGCACTGTGCTTCTTAGGTATGGGAAGATTTCAGACCCCAACTAGTGACACAGTCGGCATATCTCAGGCCTCAGTGTCCAGGTGCCTCAGGCAATTTCTAATAGCACTGCTATGCCGGGCACAGAGGTATATCAGCTTTCCAGTGGATGCCTACTACCAGCAGGCTGTGAAGCAGGGATTCTATAATGATGCACAATTTCCATGGGCACTGGGTGCCACTGACTGCACACATCTAGTCATAAGAGCTCTAGCAGCAGAGGAGGAAGCAACCAGCTGCCTGCCCACCTTCAAACCAGAGCTCCCTCCAGGAGCGGGGACCAACGTGGGTGCGAGAAGAGGTAATTAAAGTACCTCTAAAGCAGCACCCTTGTGAGGGGGGTTAGCACATTGATGCACTGCCCCACCCACCCCAACTAATCTCCCAACCCACAAGAGTAAACCCTAAGAGAGGTACCAGCACCCTCCTAGATGTTATCATCACCAACCGCCCCAAAAAAATTCTGGACATCCAAGTCCTCCCTGACTCGCTCAGTGACCATTCCCTTATCCTATTCTGCTGGGTGACCACCTTGCCCCGACCCACAGCCCAGCACACGCTCCGCTGGTGTTTCAGACCAGGTGGGCTGGAAAACCTCAAGCAATTTCTTGGCCAAATAAACTGGTCCCCCATTCACCATGCTCCTGATATAGACACTGCCCTTGCCTTCTTTTCCCAAACCTTTAACAAAGCCTGTGACTTCTTCGCAACCCTCACGGCTGCCCGAACCAAAAAACATAATGTGCCCTGGATTACTCCTGCCCTATTACAGATGCTCAGGCTTAGGGATAACCTATGGCACCTTGCAGCAGAAACAGACCGACTGGCTGATAGACAGGCATACAACGCTGCGCGGAATAAGTGCACTTGGGCCATCAGGAAAGCCAAGGCCGACCACTATCAGGCCACCCTCGCCTCCTCCTGGAGGTGTGCCCGAACTTTCTGGGATAATGTCAGAAAATTGAACGGGAGCACACGCTCCCCTCCCCTGTCCCAGATCACCATTGACGGCACTACCATTACGAACCCTGCAAACATTGCAAACTTCCTTAACACATCCTTTACGGACCTTAGCTCTATCCTCCCCAGTAATTTCTTTGACCCACCACCCTCCCTACCTGCCCCAGCCCTCCAACACTCTAGCTTCTACCTATGTAGGGTAACTGCCCAGGAAGCTAGACCCCACCTGATCCACGCACTAAAAATCAATAGTCCCGGCAACAACTCCCTGGACCCCAGCATTCTCTGGTTGGTACTGGATCAGGTCCTTGCCCCACTCACCAGCCTTCTCAACAAATCCCTCTGTCTGGGGCAATTCCCTACTGCATGGAAAACTGCCATTGTTACTCCCATTCACAAAGGGGGTGACAGGTCCTCAGCCGGGAACTACCGGCCTATCTCCATACTCCGGCCCCTCTCCAATGCCCTTGAAAAACTGGTTGCCACGCAAATCACTGAGTACCTGACCAAACACAATATCCTCTGCCCTGAACAGCATGGTTTCTGTGCAGGACACAGTACCAGCACTGCACTAGTTGAATTTTCAACATTCCTACACTCCTCCCTGGACTCTGGCTCCCTAGCCGGGGCAGTGTTCATCGACCTCTCAAAGGCTTTCGACACTGTCTCCCACCCCCTCCTGCTGGATGCCCTCTGCCACACTGGCTTCACTACTGGGCCACTCGCCTGGTGCACCAGCTACCTATCTGCATGCTCCCAACGTGTCAAAATTAATGAGACACTTTCCAAAACTTGTCCTATCCGCTCAGGGGTTCCTCAGGGCTCCATCCTGGGACCCCTACTCTTCTCACTCTACCTTAACACCCTGCCCAGTGCATGCACTGGAAAAATTCTGCTGTATGCAGATGACGCCGTCATCTTTGCCGCCCACCATAACCCTGCCTCCCTCCAGGTCTCCCTGCAACTTTCCTATAATGATGCCGAAACCTGGTTTAAAGAGCACAGACTGGTCATAAATCTCAAAAAACCAAAAACAATGCTCTTTGTCCACCCCCAAAACAAAGCCAGCAATTTCCCATTCCATATCCTCCCCTGCTCCAAACAGCCACTAGAGCAAGTCCAATCCTACAAGTACCTTGGGGTCACCTTTGACTCAGCCCTCACCTACCACACCCACATTGATGCACTTGCCTCAGCTACCAATGTGCGGCTAGGTATCTTATACCACTATAAAAACTGTCTCCCCTCCACTGCCCTCTGGCTTGCGATGACATCCTCTATATTATCCCTTGTTGACTATGGACTACCTGTCTACGGTGCTGCCAACACGACTGCCCTCAATAAAATTTGCCTCATCCTAAATAAGGCGTGCAGGCTAATCACTGGGGCCCCTAGGCTCACACATTCATGCCAGCTCTATGATATGGCAAGACTGCTGAACCTAGACAAACAGCTGTGATATCAAACATGCCTAATAGCAAAAAAAACTCTTCTAGGGCTAGCCCCGCCCGGGCTGACAGTCTCCCTCCACCTAGCCCAACCCTTGGTCTGTACACGGACCTCCTGCAAGGCCACTTTTCTGGTACCAAGATCGAGGACCTCCCATGGACAGAGGTCATTCCGCCATAGAGCTCCATCCTGGTACAACTCGCTCCCTCTCCCCATCACGGATGCCCCCACGATTTCTAAATTCAAAACTGCACTCAGAAGCGAACTATTCAACACGCGTAGTTGCACCAGTCTATAATTTGAGGCGCAACGCTCTGTGTCTGACAATGCCCACTGGACTGCATCCATACCACACCTCTTTAAATCCTAACCCTTTTCTGTTTATACTGCCATTATCCTGTTGCTTTCCCTTTCCTCCGTGCAAGTATGTACCATTTCTGATTAAACTGCTATTATACTGTCGCCTTCTCTTACTGTCGTACTAGTATGCGCCATTGTAACCAAACTGGCCTCTCTGTATAATTGTCTTTAACACGTGTGCCTGCTATCTATGCAACCCATATCCTGGAACCTATAATGCTTGTATTTGTATTTGTCATTGTTATTATCACATATGCCTGCAAACTATGTAACCTATATCCTGGAACCGAGAATGCTGGTATTTGTATTTGTCCTCAATGTGACAAGGTACCTTTGGAAATGAGCCTCTGGATCAAAGGTTGTAAACTGATGTGCAAAGAAATAAATAAATATGTCAACAGGAAGGGCTTCCATTCTATGAATATGCAAGTGGTCTGTGGCAGCCAGTGCTGCATCTTGGATATGGTCACCCAGTACCCTGGGTCCTGCCACGATGCCTATATATTTTTCCACAGTGGCCTGTGTGAAACCTTTGAATGGGAGATATACAAGGAGGATGGCTGATAGGTAGGTGACACCATCACACAGCAGCACAGTATGTGTTGTGAAGGACACAAACAAGGAGTCTACACACAGATCAACCTGTGCAGATGGCATGGCCCATGAATGAGCAGGATGTGAGCCATGTGTGTTCTACGTGGCAGAGGGCAATGTGCATCATACAGTGTCATGAGAATATGGCATGTCTGCATGATGTGTGGGTAACCTGTATAGAGGATGTCATCGGCCAGGCACAGTCAGCAGCTGTTGGATGTGCCAGGTGTGATGTGAGACACGGGGAGGCAATGGGTGCGTGGGATGGTCTATGAGGCACTATATGCAGGCCCACCAAGCAGGTGCAGGATACAGGTGCCAAGAAGCAGCCAGGACACCTCAGCTGGGGTGAGTGGGTACTCAGAGGTTACCGAGTGTAACCAGCATATTGTATGTCCCCAGGTGACAGTGGATACCCGCAGCTACCATGGCTCATGATACCACTGAGGCATCCCCGGACAGAGGCAGAGGTGTGGTGTAATGAGGCACTGACATCTACACTGTCAGCTATTGAACAGACCTTTGGACTACTTAAAATATGTTTCTGCATTCTCGATGCATCAAGGGGCACTGCAATATACACTGAGCATGGCTTATAAAATATTCATAGCATGCTGCATACTGCATAACATCACCTTAGTGCACCATATTGCCATTTCAGATGTTGAGATAGCAGTGGGTGAGGATGATGAGGGTAGAGAGGCTGAGCAGCAGGATGCCACAGTCATGCAGGTGATACCAATGACAAGGACTGCATTGGCTGGACATGCAGCCAGAGCCCACCTGGCAAGGAGCCATTTCACATGAGCGGTGGCCATGCAATACTGGTGTGACATGAACAGGCAGTGCCCAACAGACCACCACAAGAACTACTGCCCTGTGGCACAGTGGTGTACCTGGCAGAGTGTACATTGGGTTGTGGAACGTCAGATGCCAGAGGCCTCTGCACCGCAGAAAGAATGAGGCACCTAAACCACCATGGAGGCTCATCACCATGCAGTGCAGAGGATAGAGGTGCATCACTATGCAATGTGTGATGTTACCACCAGATGGAGGCAGCATGCACAACGTGAACGGCAGGAACCTCTGTCCTAAATACAAGAAAGAAGTATGATCAGCTGCCTGGGATGTCCTACGGGCAATGGTAGCGCTGAAGTAGGACCTGTGTCCATTGCCTGCAAGAGGTCACCAAGTGGCTGACTAGTGCAACCAGCTGAGCAGGAGATGTGGAGGGCCACAACATGCAGCATATAGGTAATGGCAATGGCAGGTTGAAAGAACGGCAGGCAGGTGACAAGGGTTGAGGTTGGAGATGGTGTGGCACACAATATGTGGGGTGTATACTGTAGTGTGAGATGGGAGCACACTGCAGGTGTGTAGGGTAACAGGGAGTGGTGTCGTACATGACTTGTGAAGGGTGGAGCACATCAATGGTGACAGAGGCACAAGCGTGGGTGGGCCATGCATGCCAGACATGTGATATGTGGGTAGGCACTGCCCTGGTGGGTGCTGCATGGGACCTGACAGCACGGGTCCTAGCAGAGGTCCATCCCAACCCCTGCCCGCACCATACATGTTGGGGGCCTGACCCAGGAGCACAAAATGTAGCCATGTGGTACACAGCACTCAGCACACTCCCACACCATGTACATTGCAGGCTGTGGTGGTGTGTACCATTCTGAACACATGTGTGGCCTACGGACTCTCTGTCAGCCCCCAACACCCAACCTGCATGAGAGTGTGTCACTTTCATGGTGGAGTTGTCACCTAAACATTACACACAGGTGCTGGATACAGCTACCTATGTGCATGGCACACATAGGTAGGTTAAAACGAGCAAGGCTGGTGGTGTATAGCATAACTCCCCATACAACCATGGTGGGGGGCACATGGGACTGTAGTATGCTGTACTGCAGTGGTGATTGGAGAGGATGCCACGGTGGTTGTGGGTATGGGCTGTGCAGGTGCCAGTGCAGTGCAGTGCAGGTCATTGCTGGGGTAGAAGCATACTGTGTGTGCACCCCCCACTAACATTGACACAGGAAAGAGGGTGCCAGATGATGCCAGGAGATTTCTAGACATTTGACACAAACTGTGGTATCATTGGGAAGAAATATGCCACAGTTTCCATATCGGCCTGAAACAGCTGCAAACTGTTTGAAAATGTGCTCTGCATGACCTGGGCCTGTGGAAGCTGACCATATTACAGCCAGCAAAACCATGTAGACTGCATCAGTACAGTTGATAAAAGTGGTCCTGCAGCACACAGGCATGGCTACCAGAAGTAGGGCACTAAATTTTATCGAAGAGGAGACTGCCCTCCTCATAAGGTCAGTGGAGCAGTGGTCCCAAATGCTGCTGCCCCCTGGGAGCTCCAAGCACACACCCTGGTTTAGATACTGCTTTTGGAGGGTGATTGTCGGGAAAATACACCTCTCTGGGGCACAGAGGTCAAGTAGGCAGTTGAAATGCAGGTACAGTGACCTGTCCCTGTGGGACGTGCACATCCTGCAGAGACTACATGTAGTGCAAGAGGCTGATGCCACCATACCCAGTAGATATCAGTGGAACAGGTATGTGTGGACACAGACCAATGTCAACAGTTAAGTCAGCATATACTGATGTGTAGAGGCTGGCATGACCCAACCAGGTTGTTCTGTTTTGTGTTCCAACAGATGAGCAGAGAGCTACCAGCAGTGGGCCCAACCAAGCTGATGGAGGCCACGGGAGGGAGGAGGGAGATGCACCTGCTGATGGTGCCCTGGAACTATGGCACAGGCATGTGAAATGTATGACATGCTGCTCATAAGGTGGGGCCCTCAGTGGCTCACTCGGTATACATAGGGCAGTAGCATATGTAGTGGGACCTGGGGGAGCCACTTACACTTGGGAGGAGCCAGGCCTCCATCACAGTGCCCCAGCAGCCTGCCATACTGTTTATGGGATCGGTGCTGCACCAACATGATGCACGACAGTGCAAAGGCTGCCACGACCCCCTGCAAAGCTGTGTGCTGTACAGGTCCTGTGTTTTCACACCACACCTCTAGAGACAGCAGTAGGGCCATCACAGTGTTGCCCTGGAACACAACAGGTGGGTGACCCCTGGGCAACCATATGAGGCAGTGGCTGCATGGCCACTACTGAGCATGGAAAGTGCCAAAACAGACATTTCAGGGTCCCCCTGTGGGTGTGGTGGGGCCCAACCCATGTGTACTGTATGTAGTGTCACATGCAGAGCTCCATCTGTGATGTTGTGGAGATCATCGCATGTCAGTGCAGGCAGACATTGGCATGCATGTCTGCTGCACCAGGGACTGTATGGGGATGCAATGCTAGGTGGTGTATTTCAGCCCCATGCAGGTACACACCACCATGTGCGGCGAGGACATTTAGCAGGTGTGCCATGGAGCACCAAGGGCTTGAAGCACCTGTACACACCTGGGCAGGTGTAGACGCCATGCAGCTGCTGTCCCACAGGAAAGACACATGGGAATGACCCACACAGGAGAGGGGACATTCCTGCATGGACAGACCATGGCCAGATAGCTGTGCACCGCTGCCAGTGTCCAGACTGTGGGTCAGGGCATGTCACAGATGGGCTCACATCACACCTGTACAGAGCAGCATGTGTGCACAGCACCAAGCATGACACAGCCTGGTGAGCCGGGCTATCTGTGTGTCCCACATTACGACTGGGGCTAGGAGAGTGTCATTGATGGGGTACACGCTGTGACAAAGTATGCAAGCTATGCCTCAGTGGCATATGTGAGGGCATGTGCATCCATGTGGCACATGGTGGTTGTGCTAGTGGACTCAGGGAATGTGTAGCACCCCCACCAACAGCTGGTACCCATGAGACGTGACTACAGGGAGTCACAGCTTCCCACACTCCAACTGCTGTGCTGGGTCTGTTATCCCCTTGGGGACACACGGGGGCAGGCATTATGGCATGCACACATTGGACACATCTGGTAGCATCAGAGTGGGGGCTGAATGCCTGTCTCTGTGGGTCAGCATGGCACATGGACCTCACAGAGACCCCCCACAAGAGTGGTAGGCCATGGGCTAGGGAAGTGTGTGGGTGGTCCAGGTGGGAAGCTGTTCACTGTGCACTGGGGTGTGTTATTAGGTATGGAGACAGTAGGAGTGGGGCAGGGCTGGCACAAGGGGGCTGCGGTGATGCCCTGATGGCCAGAACCACATGGGCGTGCTATGCCGCGGGGAGGCCCTATCTGACCACATGGAGCAAATCCGGGCAGCCCACTGCTGGGGCAGGGACACTGACATGCACCGATGTGAGCACCCAGGAGGGGATTTGTGACTTCTGGCTGTGGCTAGGACAGTGACAGGTGCCATGCAGATATGTGTCAGTCTGCTCGCATCTGTCCAGGGGCCCCCACATGTCATGGCCAGCCAAGGCAGACCACTGTGGGGCCGCTACGGTGCTCATCCTTTTTGGATGAGTTGGGGGGAATATCACACAGTGCCATGGGCTGCAACTGCTAGGGCTGTCACCATGCCGTATGTGTCAGGCACATACCAGCATCCGGGAGAGGCCCAGATGACAGACACCCACAGTGTTACACATGCACTTGCCTGTACAGGGGAACCTGAGTTTGTCCCAGTCTGGGAGGGCCACAGATCTATGCTCCTCAACATCCCACTACCCATAAACCCATTTACTACACGGCATGACACAAGATATGTGCACCGTGACCCTGCACCACAGGTGCTTCATAAATAGCCACCATATTGGGACATGGCTATGGGTGCTGTCCACTGTGGGCACATCCAACCCACCCCCCAATTGGCCAGCCCTCATCTCATGGCCCCATGTTTCTGTGGCCTTCAGGCCTGCATGTGGCAGTGCGCAAGGCCCCTGCCATAAACAGCAGCCATATGCAGGGGCCTGCACAGCTGCTGCTGCTCTGTAGGGCTGGGTGGTATCCATACCCTCCCCTTTGCACGCCAACCACTTTGGGGTATCATCCTCCTGGCCATGGCCCAACCTGGCTGTGACACAACCTGGGCCCCCCATACAGTGCACACAGTACTGCACGATGCAGAGCAGACCTCCACCATTCTCACTTGTCCCTGGCAGTATGGGTGCTTCCCTCCATATGCACCAGTGCTACAGGCATTACTATGGCAACAGCATACGTCTGACACATCTGGACACCAACCCCATGTAACTGGAACCTCCTGAGTCAGATACATAGGTGACAGTCTGTGTGCCATGCCATCTGGCTCATGGTGGTTGTCACTGCTGGGGATATGGGAGGTGATCAGCAGGCAGACAGTGGGCACAGATTACCCAAGACACCATTAGCGCAGTATGCTGTCATCATGTAGGGAGACAGAGCTGCATGCCATGGCACATCCCTGCAGCGCACATGACTGCTCGGGCAGCACCATGGACATAGCTCAGACACCATGCCCATCACTCCTTGGGCTGCTGCCTCCAGTCTTTGGAGCACTGCCCTGATCACACCCATCCCATGCTGCCAGAGCCCTGAGGGGACATGCGGTGGGGCTCTATTTCCCAGTTGGCCATTGCACCCCACAGGTGTGCCATTGAACTGTGGGGGTACTGACACACTGCCCCACCCTTCCCCTGCACACCAGCAGGCATGCTTGGGGTGCATCCCCCTTCACTCCACTGTTACTGGACAGGAAGATGACTGCATGCCCCAGGCCACAGCACTGTGTCCAGTGCCTGTGCACAGCTGGCCACATCCCACTCTCCTGGCTTGGACACATGACTACACGTGTTGCTTGCACCTGCACTATGAGCACAGTCCAGAGTTCCACAGATGCATTGCCCCACATAACACATGTGCCGCTGCACTGTATAGCACCCACCAGGGTGTCCCTGTGTGTCATGCAGGGCCTCCTACATCATCAGGGCACTTGTCTCGTGTTACGTCACAGAGATGTGCTGCTACAGGTCAGCCATAACACTACTATTGTTTTCTCATTGCAGATACTACCTGTTCTGTACACGGCAGGATGATACCCTCCACCCCTCCACCCCCGATTCAGGGCACGTGAAAGGGCCATGCATCGCCAGATGAGGATGGAAGCAAAAGCCCACCAAGAGTGCACCCAGAAGCACATGCAGAACCAACATGTGGCAGTTGCACAGCAGGACCAGGACCAACAGGGTGGTCCCATCAGTGACTGAGGCAGAGCTGCCAGTGGCCAGCAGGTGTGAAACCAGTGTACTGCCTCCCCCACTTTGTCAGGAGGATGCCCAGGAACCTGAAGACAGCATGGAACTCCAGGAGGATGTGCCCCCAGAGGACTCTGAGGTGACATCCGTCCCCAGTAACTCAGCCCACCAGGTGGACATCTCACTGTGTCAGTCACCTGTACATGTGACTGTGATTGACAAGCCACAGAATGTGGATGTTCCACTTCATGACAGGCTCCATGCTTAAATTGGCACGATGCACGAACAACTAGGGCAAGAGCTTGCAGACATGAATCAGCTGCAAAGCTCCCAGGAGGCAATCATAGCCACCTTTGGCAAATAGAGAGACATTTAATGTTTGGGAGTCTGCCATTCACCACCATAGGCATCTGTGTTGCGGCTGCAGTCTGCACATTACCATCTTTGTTCTGTTTGCACTGCTTTGTTGGTTTTTCCATGTCTGCTTCACCTGTTTCCCTCACCTGTATCTCATTTCTTCTGTTTGCTCCCCACCTACTCCTCCTGTCCCTCTCCCCAGTATTTTCGCTATGTTGGCATCCGCCAATAAATGTTTCATGGATGCATTAACCTGGTATTTGTGTCCTTCCCTACTTGTTACCCACTATGTGACGGGTTCCTGTGTCCTTGATGTGCTTTTTTTTTAATTAAGTATGCTTTATTTGAGAAAATTATAGCACAGTTTACAGACAACATGGCGGGTCTGAGGCAGTATACTGCCAGTACAGTATGGATAAGTAACAGTACAACACTTGGTTACAAAGAGAAAGGCAGTAAGATGCTTGAATGTAATAACAGTTGTCTGTAACCCACCCCACATCCGACTCCTTCCAATCCCTCCTTCCTTCCGCCACTAGGTGGTAAAGTTAGGATGGTTAAAGGGTTCGACCTCACTCCTTGCCATGACTACAGACTTTGATAGGGAGAGAATTATTTTAGGGGATTAACTTATACTGTCAGAGTTAGAGTGAATCAATAGATTAAATAATGGATCCCAAACTTGTCTATATTTACTCCATCTGTTATTAACTCTTGCAATGATGTGCTTGGCCTGTAGGGCAAACATGATCTCCTTATACCATTCTACATGACTGGGGGTGATCAAATCTAACCAGTGCCTTTGTAGTAGTGTCTTAGCACAGGCTGAGATTAAAGCCATGTGCACCCTTTGGTTTCTCCCCATCAAGTTTG
The DNA here is from genome assembly GCA_016271365.2 of Neoceratodus forsteri. Classification (NCBI taxonomy): domain Eukaryota; kingdom Metazoa; phylum Chordata; order Ceratodontiformes; family Ceratodontidae; genus Neoceratodus; species Neoceratodus forsteri. Next base: position 480,716,559 of record CM028131.1, read on the forward strand.
CATAGTCTCCCAAGATACTGATCTTGGGAGTAAATTTGTCAGATAAAGCTAACAAGGGATCCAAGTGTGTCTGGATAAGTTGCCAGAAACATAGAAACATAGAAGTTGATGGCAGATAAGGACTGCAAGGCCCATCCAGTCTGCCCATTTCTTTTTCTACCTTATAAATGTGCCATCGGCCTTTGCTCTGTCAGTGGCCTATCTATTCATACTCATCTGTATTGCTCTCTTATGCCTATCCCATGCCTGTTTGAAGCCCTGCACTGTATTCATAGCCACCACTTCCTGAGGTAGGCCGTTCCAAGCATCTACCACCCTTTCTGTGAAAAAGAATTTCCTCACATTCCTCCTTAATCGGCCTCCGTCTAATCTCATGCTGTGTCCTCTTGTCCTGCTATTTTTCTTATATTTACACATGTTAGACTCTTTCACCTTGTTAATGCCCTTAAGATGTTTGAATGTTTCAATCATATCACCTCTCTCCCTCCTTTGCCCAAGGGTATACATATTGAGCTCATATGTCTTCTGATGCAGTCCCTGCACCATTTTGGTTGCCTTCCTCTGGACTGCCTCAGTTTGGTTAATGTCCTTCTGAAGGTGTGGCCTCCAGTACTGCATGCAGTACTCCAGATGGGGCCTAACCAGTGTCTTGTAAAGAGGGATTATTAAATCCCTTTTACGACTTGTGATACCCCTACTAATACACCATAACATGCCCCTAACCTTACCTACTGCTTTAGAGGTCTGCTTGGATGATTTCAGGTCATCGGTGAAGATGATGCCCAAGTCTCTTTCTTCCTTTATGACTGCCAGCAACTCCCCTCCCAGCCTATAGGTAGCTTCAGGGTTTCTCTTCCCTATGTGCATGATCTTGCACTTCTTTGCATTAAATCCCAGTTGCCACTCTTCTGACCATTTTACTAGTTTATCCAGATCTCTTCTCATTCTGCCCACCCCATCTGGATCATCTACTCTGTTGCAGATCTTGGTGTCATCTGCAAACAGACAAGCCTTTTACCTCTAGTCCATCTGCAATGTCACTGATGAAGATGTTGAAGAGGACTGGCCCCAGGATTGATCCCTGAGGTACCCCACTTGTGACTTGCATCTCTTCTGACTGTATACTATTTACCACCACTCTCTGTTTTCTGCCCACCAACCAGTTTGCCACCCAGTTGACCAACTTCTGACCCACCCCGAGCCTACCCAGCTTATTTATCAATCTTCTATGTGGAACAGTGTTGAAAGCTTTGCTGAAGTCAAGGTAGGTGACATCAACTGCTCCCCCTTGGTCCACCACTCTGGTTACCCAGTCAAAGAAATCTATGAGATTAGTTTGACAGGACCTTCCTTTTGTAAACCCATGCTGTCTTGGATCCTGTGTCCCTATGGATTCCAGGTGTTGCACTATCCTTTCCTTAAGGAGTGCCTCCATAATCTTGCCCACTACTGAGGTAAGACTGACTGGTCTGTAGTTCCCTGCCTCCTCCCTGCTTCCACTCACTTTCTCCCAGGATAATAACATATGAAGTATATCCCCAGTTTTCTTTTGACATTTGGGACATAGACTAGAGGGTAGAGTTCCCATTTGATGGAGCTTGACCGGAGTGTAGTAGAGATTGTGATTTATCTGGAAATGCACATACCTATATCTATCCCATTTAATATGCCTATACAGGTGTTTCCAAATTTTGGGCCATTGTCTGGAGGAGGTAGCTGCTGGTAGAGCCTGATCCCACCAATAGAATCTCTGATCCTCTAGCCCGGAAATGGTAGTTAATAAATATTTGTATGCGTATGATATCAAGTGAGAATTTGGGGCAGTACTGACACACGGGGAGAGAGTGGACGTGAATGATCTAGACTACAACCCAGTGCCAAAGTGTGTTAATAACATATGGGAAATGTGTAAATATTTAAAGACATGAGTGGAGGACCACTTGAAGAGAGAGGAAGCTTCTTGAAATGGCAGCAGTTTATGATTATTGCAAGATCATCCACACATTCCACACCCATGTCAGGCCAGAAAAGGTTAGATTTGAGGACTTTATATGAGATTAGAATGTTAGGATTATAGAATAGAGGCTGCACTGTGTCCCTATATCCATCTGTTTTGAGGAAGGTATTTAGTTGGTGTTATGTTTGGAGCTCAGAGCCTAACAGTGAGTCCTTGAGGAATTTAGGAAGTTTCTTTTTAATTATGTAGGGAAGCGCTTTAGAGTCAACATCACATTCTGAGCACAAGGCTTGTTCAATGTTTACCCAGGGGTCGGTAAGGAGAATCAGAGACCTTACTTGTGAGAAGTACCCAAAATCTGAATCTGGCTAGGTGTATGGCTAGGTAGTACAGGTAGAAGTTAGGTGCCTGAAGGCCACCATTTACTTTTTGATGAGTGAGTTTGATGTAACTACATCTGGCTTTTTTCCCCAAGCCATAGAAAGGAGCTAATGATCCTGTGTAGTTGTGGGAACCATGATAGTGGAAGAGCCCAATTAAACATTTGTGGAGGATATAAAATATGAGATAGAATATTCATCTTTATAATACTTATATGACCCCACAGTGAGAAGGGTAAATGAGACCATCGTCCAAGGTCTTCTTTTAATGTACTTACGATGGTATCAAGGTTGAGCTTTTCCACAGTATGGGGTGAAGGGTTGAGATTAATCCCTAAGTATTTTAATTTATCTGTATGCCACTGCAGGCTCATATGATCTACATCAGCTCTCATGGTATGTTTGTTAAGGGGAAACATTTCTGTTTTTTCTAAATTTAATTTATAATTTGAGATGGTTCCGAACTGGGAGATAATCTGGAAAGCTGCAGAAAGAGACTGGGGAGGGGAAGAAATATGTAGTAGTATATCGTCCACATAAGCAGAGACTTCATAGTCTGTGCCACCGACTGAAATACCACTTATAAGCAGAGAAAGTTTGAGTTTTCTAATAAGGGATCCCAAGAATAGGTTGAAAAGATAGGGCGAGAGGGCGCAGCCTTGTCAAGTACCCTGATGTAGTGCAAAGGTGTAGAAAGAACACTGTTACACTGGACTCATGCAGAGGGGGAAGAGTAAAGGATTTTGACCCGTTGTATAAATTCTTGTGGAATATGCTATTTGGGGAGTAGTAAGAAAAGATAATCCCAGGAAACCCTATCAAAGTCCTTTTCTGCATCTAGAGAAACCAGTCCAGCCGGAGTGGAGGACTCTTTAGATGCAGAGAAGTGGTAGGCTAGTTTCCGGAGGTGATCAGATGAAAGTCGACCCTTGACAAAACTGACTTGTTCTTCACTAATCAATGAGTCCCAGACTTGACCTAATCTGGAAGACAGTATTTTGGCCAGGATTTTTAAGTCTACATTAATCAGGGAGCTAGATCTATATTTGGAAATAAATAAGGGGTCTTTGTCAGGTTTGGGAAGCACAACAACCATAGCTAATGTTAGTGATGTGTCTGATATACCATCTTTGAACAGATAATGGAAGGTATCCAGGAGAATAGGGGCTATTATGTCTTTAAAAGTTTTGTAAAAGTTAGTAGAGAAGCCATCAGGTCCAGGTGACTTATCAGAAGGGAGTGACTCGATAGCATCAAGTACCTGTGCTAAAATTATAGGAGCTTTTAAGCTGGCAATTTGGGAGTCGGATAACACTAGGAGAGTAATGTCTTGAATAAAAGCATCTAGCTGCTGTGGCGAGAGTGGGGAAGTGGAGGGTGTATATAAATGACTGTAAAATTCTTTAAAAGCCTCAACAATGTCCATGGGAGAGGTGAGGAGGTTTACAGAGGTCGAGTAGATTGATGTAACAATTTTTATCAGTAATCTGAATATGTAGACGAAGAGCCAAGAGTTTCCCTGCTCTTTCACCCTGATCAAAGTAAGAGGCTTTGGTGTGAAGCATAAGGAATTCCACCTTTTGAGCTAGTAATTTGCTGTACTTGGCACAGTGAGATTCAACCTCTTCCCAGTCCTCTATAAGGAAGGAAGAAGAGAAGTGAGTTTCAGCTTCTGCAATTTGATCAAAAATAGATGAAAGATCAGCAGAGCTCTGTTTTTTATGTTTGGTTGCCAGGCAAATTAATTTGCCTCGCAGGACGCATTTAAACAAGCTCCATAATATGTCTAGTTTATGCATACAGTAGATAGTGCATTATACTCCATAAAGTTACTGATATGTTTGGAGATGTTGCACGTGATCTTCAAATTTTAGAAACTGATTGTTGCATTTCCAGATTCTATCTTTCTGAACGTTGGGTGAGAGATCCAAATGTAGGTGAGTGATATGATGGTCTGAGAGTACCTTAGATGAGTAAAAGGCAAGAGTGAGCCCTGGTAGATGATCTACACTCATGAGGAAATAATCTATACGAGAGAAGGAGTGATGAGGGAGAGAGTGAATGAATATTCCTTACCATCTGGGTACACAAGTCTCCAGGGATCAGTGAGACCAAGAGAATGCATCAATTCATGTATGGCTATTTGTCCTGTTGATAGGGATTGCCTGACATGGCCCAATCTGTCTAGGTGGTTGGATAGTACTTGATTCCAGTCACCTCCTAGGATTATTGGAAGTGTGGACCAGGTGGGTAATATTGTCAAAAGGTTAGTAAAGAAATCTGGATTTTCTACATTTGGACCATAGATTGAACCTAAAATTACCTCAGAATGACCTAAAAGGGCTCTCAGAATCACAAAATGACCCCCTTGGTCAGAGAGTTCTTGAATAAGGTGAAATGGTATTCTACACTCAATGATGATGGCAACCCCCTTTTTATAAGAGTCAAGGCCTGAACTGAACACTTGACCCACCCAATTTCTACGTAGGCAGTGGGTTTGACTAGGTAAGGGATGCGTCTCCTGTAGGACGGCTATGTCTGTTTGTAGGCTGCGGAGATGAAGTAAAACCTTGGTTCATTTGGCAGGCTCTTGGGCACCCTTAATATTCCAACAACAAAATTTAAACCCCATCATGATGGATTGAAGAGTGGAGAAGCATGGCTGTTAACATAGTGAGAATCAACCAGTCCCAGATATGCAAGATTAATATGTTAGACCCTTTTTCTGTGGCAGTCCAACCCCCCACAAGGTCCCATAAACCCAACCCCATCTCCCCCCTGAAACCCAAGTCCCAAAAGAGAAATCCTTAGGCAGCCCCACCCCGAAGCCCCCAATATAATGACTGAAACTTTGACTAAAGTAAGTCACATAATGGGATAACCGTGATGGAGGCACAAATCCCAATAACAAAGTCATGACTGCTTACCCAACAGTTGCACAGCCATACACTCCCCTCCCAACCCAGAGTTAATATGTAAACCATTAACTGTGTAATGAAATTATTAAAGGTAGAGGCCAACTCCAGAACTTTAAAACCAAACCTTTCTCATTGGCAAGAGAATAAAGAAAAACTTGTGAACTATATCATATACGAATAACATTAGTGGCAATTCCTACAATATAGCACTATTAATCTCTGAAGCTTGGCATAAAACTGCCATTTACTAAGTATAACTACATGTAAATGTGAGGGAGCCATTCTGGCACCCACCCTCCCCCCAAGATCAATGTGGTATGCATTCTTAAAACACTGTTAGAGCCAAGCCCTGTCAGAGGAAGAGAGAAGAGAAGGAGCAAACTAAATAAAAAGGGGGGATATAAAAAAGAGGAAAATAAGAAGGGGAGGAGTAGGGAAAAAGAAGGAAAGGGGTTATGAAAAGAGAATGAAAAGGGTCTGGCGGCAGAGGAAAAAGAGAAGGTCAAACTCAAGACAAAAAGCAGTAAGGATAAGCCATAAATGATAGATTATTTTCTATTAAAAAAAAGGGTACAGTGTCTCACTGAACTTCAAATTCAGATCCATAAGCTTATAGTGAGATCCTAGATATTAGTGTGTAAGTTTGAACTTAGACTTTTAACTTTTTAGTAGGACTCAAGTCTTGCCATAAGTCAGGCCACTGCATACCCGATTTATGCTACAATAAAAGGATACCATTAAAGTTACAACAAATGAAAAAGAAAAGAAAGAAAAGAATAAAAGTACTTCTTTGATTTATTTCCATTGAGTCTTAGACATTAGACCCCTTTTGAATGTAGAATCCTGGTATGTGCGGCACAAGCAATTAAGCATATGCTAAGGTGGTGCAGGGAGAGACGCATAATCGTGCAGTAGACTCTGTGAATGTGCACATAATTGAGCAGAGCAGAGAGATCACACATTTGTGGAGGATGTTAGTCATGTGGTGCTGATAAGTTGTCCAGGATAGCTGCAATGTCGCAACAATGGGCAAGGTGTAGGAAGGAACTTTTAAGGCCAGTGAAGGACTAAAAGTAACGGCCCAAGAAAACTCACTGAGACGAGCAGCACACATCGGGGCAATGGCACAGAGTCTGAAATGAACTGGTCGCTGACAGGGAAGTTACCTCTGAATTATACCACTGAAAGGGTACTGCTGAGATAGAGGAGGTATTGCAGGCAATGAGCTGATTCTTCTTTCGGCAACCAGTCAAAATGATCTAGTCCAAGGTAATTAGCAAGAATTCAGTGACCGCAGCAATTGACGTCATTCTGTAGTTACTCAAACAGGACAAGTGCCAGTATTTCAAGGCTGGTTGAAAAGATCGGGGAACAGTCTAGATAGGTCCCTTGCAGCTTGTTCTGTGTTCTCAAAGGTCTTCCAGCTTCCCTGATATTGAACTGAGAGTTTAGCAGGGTAGAGCATTCGGAACTTTATTCCGTCTGCAATCAGCTTGATTATGGATGGATGGTATTCGTCCCGTTTCTGGTGAGTGTTGGCAGGGAGGTCCTGAGTTATTCTTAATTGTGAGTCTTCCCATTTGATTTCTTGTAATTCTTTGGATTTGTTTAAGATATGTTGATGATCGGTGTAGCTTAGGAGGCACAGGATAAAAGGTCTGGGCTTAGCTCCAGGAGGCGGCCTAGGCCTCAGAGATCTGTGCGCTCTCTGAACTATATAGGTTGTGGAGTGCGGAGCAGGGCCTGCTATTTTGTTTAAAAGTTTCTGGGTGAACAACACCTGGGAGGAACCTTCAGTCTCTTCAGAAGGCCGAAAATAACCAGGTTGTTACGCCTGTTTTGGTTTTCCAAGTCTTCCATCTTAAGTTCCATCCTATTCAGCTTCTGCCGCAGAGAGGTAATTTCAGGCTCCACTCGAGTTTGCCAGTTTTCTAAAGAGGTCGTGCAGGCTAAGACATCTGATATTTATTTGTTGGTGTCTTTTAGTTCAGCTTGAATAGACTTTAAGTCGGATGCAATATCAAGAAAGGTAGCTTTAAGTGGGGCAATTTCAGCCAGGAATTTATCCTCCATTAATGGTGCCATGGTGGTGGTGGTAGGCTATGAGCTTTTGCCGGCTGAGGCATTTTGTGTTTTAGGCCTCTTTAACTGTTTGCCCAGCATCTGAGGCAGTGTGCGAGATGGGAGGGCTTGTCTCATTTCAGCCTCCATTCCTCCTTGAATCTTGTGTTCTGTTTCTGAGAAATGTGCACCAGATGACTCACAAATCTTCTGGCAGACAAAAGGTTGGTTGTTAGTTAGTTAGATGTCGCTTAATCTGAAGTTTTAAGTTGTTATTATTAGAGCTGAGGCGGGAGCAGGAGAGCTATGCATCTGATTAGAAGGAAGGCGTCATGTGATCTCCTGTCCTTGATGTTCTACCTGTTCCTGCATCACATCCCACCACTGGGTGACTGGAGGACTGACCTGCATGGGGTGCCATCCCAGTCCAACATAGTGGAATGTTGCCTGACCCTGTGTACACACCCTGGGGCATCATTCTGCAGCACCACTGACCAGTATGTGTGGGCAGTGTGCACCCCTCTGGTGCACAGCTGTTCATTTACCCCCTGGTATACACATCTGCGGTCAACCGTACCCCATGCAGGCCATGGTATGCCTCATACCAAGCTGGTGGTCCTCCACGGGCCACACGACTGGGCATCGTTGCCAAGCAGCAATACCCCCATGCCAGCTGTGGCCCCTAGTCTGAAGCAGCTGTTTCTGGTGGTGCTTGCCAGGGTGACCTGGTGGTCTCAAAGATCAGCACCCTACACTGTGGTGCATGGCAGTCCTGCACCGCACGTCATCCCATCCACAGAGTAGGATGGACATGGCAGTAGCGTGGTGTACCATACAACCATGCCTATTGCATACCTATCACCCAGTGCACTGCATAGCCCTCTGTATTTGGGCATGTTCCAGCCCAGCCCACCCCATTCACCGTGCCATGCTGGCCCACATTCATCTACAAAACAACATGTTTGGCACAGGTCAGCCATGGATGCGTATGGTCGTTGTGGAGTTGCCATGACCTTCCATGGGCCTGGAAGTTCTGCAACAACTGCATAGCTCTCCAGTATGGGTTCCCTGACACATTGTCTGCCCCCAAACACTGACGCCTCTTGCTGTTGGATGCCAATGCGTGGGCCTCATATCTTTGTCCCAATTGTTCAAAGGTGCCTCGCACAACTTCAGACACATACACATGCACACATGGTTGACAATTTATTTATACACAGAATTCATAACATCCCTTGACGATACTGCTCCCAAGTCCCTGCCAGCATTACAGTGCTATGTTGCCTCCTATGTGGTACAGGGTGCAAAGACATGTGCACCCTGCCAAACCCAACACACCCTGCCAACGTCACAGGTCTTGCTGTTATGTGTCAGCTCCCTCACAAGTCCAGTATACACCATATCGACTGCGTGCACCTGGTGCACTGCAGTGCAGTCCACTGGGAACTATAGTTTTCCTCTGTGGCTCATGTGAGAACCCCCCCCACCACCACCACCACCACCAGGTCTATGGGGCATCTCTGTACATCCTGCTGTGTTCTTTCATGTCTGTTGTCACTGTGTGTTGTCCGAAGAGCTGGTTTGTACAGCTTCTGCATCCAGTCTGTGCTGAACCATAGTCCACCGAGACCGTCTTCTTCCACATCTTGTTTCACTGAATGTGGATGCCTGCTGCATGTCCTGCATAACAAAGTGTTTCTGTTTCCTTCCCCTTTTCCTGGGAGACGCACGCATGCCTGTGTCACCATCCTTTGCCAACATGTCCTCTGGTGTGGAATCTCTGGTGGACTTGATGCTCTGCCACCACTCAGAGCCATCCCGTGTTGCACTCAGAGCCTGGTGTATGGCAGCCTCATACACTGTAGAGTGCTGGGTTCTAATGGTATGTGCCATGCTGCTGGTGCTGCTTATAGCTGGTGCTGGATTGCTTGTCCAGGTGCTGCCTAGCCTCTATTGTAACTCCTGTGCTGTGGCTGTTGGTACAATCGTAGTTGTACTATGTTGACTTATTGCCTGGGTTTCTGGAACCTGGGACATGGTGCCTTGTACCACTGATGCCCTTCCAGCACAAACAGTGTGCAGTGTGCATAGTACCATGGGCATATCCTACAGTACCATGTTGCCCTGTGACACTTGTACGGTATGGGCAAGTTGTAGCTGTGTGCTGTACTGTTACTAGTGACCTGCACAGGCCCTGTTGGTGTCAGTGTGTCTGTCTGTACTGTACACAGTATCCTGGGGAGTGATGTACACAGCAAGACCAGTTCCACTGCACCCTGTGTCACCTGTAGGGGTTATACTCCACTTCTCACTACTATGGTCATCACTGTCCAACATACCTGAGGACATCTGGGACATGTGCCCATTGTTCTGCTGCATGGTGTGTGCTGGTTGTGTTTGGCTGCCTGGTGCACTGGTCTCCCTAGGCACGTTGGCAGTCTGTGCTTGGTGGTGCCTCCCCAGTGCATGGCTATGTTCTCTTCCCTAGAGTGCCTCAACAATGTGTTGAAGAATGGCTGTGAGGGTGGCACTCTGCTGCTGTTGTATCACGATGTTCCATTCTAGCAGGGATGTCAGCCACTCCACAGCAGCAGTGTGCCGCATGGTGCAGCCCTTGCAGTACTGCCATGGTATCCATATGCCTCGCAGCACTGTCACATTGCCCCCCATCCGCATGGCATCCAGTACCCCTGCCAGTGCCTCAGCCATGTGTCTGCAGTGCACATACATGGTGGCTCTGAGTGCTATGAGCTCTGCTCTATGTGCCTTCTGGGTGTCAAGGACATTCCAACAGTAACATCCAAAATGCTGATCCAACAGGGGTTTGCTACGTAGGTCCTGTGCAAACTGTTGGGAGTGTGGTCTCTGCCTCTTCTGATATTATGGGACTGACATCCACAGCAATGTTCTCTGGGAAGGGGTGTCCTCTGTCTGTGTCCAACCCCTCCATGCTGGCACATGCACCCCACATTGCACCATCTTTCTCACTCTGGGCCTTTGTCACTTCTGCCATGTCCTCCTGCACAAGGCTCTCTTGCTCCTTCCCCTCCTCCACTTCCAAGGCCCCCATGCTGTCTGTGCTCCTTCCAGTGTTTGCTTCTGCAGGCCTCTGTCTTTCTGGTCAACACCACTTGGGTCAGATGTTGCAGAGTCAGCCTGTTCCCTGTAGGTCCTGTGGAGTGAAACCTCACCACTGTTAGGTGTTACTTCATACAGCGATGTCCCTGGGTACCTGTATGGTGCGTGCACTGCATGTCACTGCCTTACCATGTACACCACCCTTGTGGGCCCATACCATCTAGACAGGTTGCAAGCTGTGGCAAGACTCTTGTTGCTCCCTTTCACCCATTCTGTGCCAGCCCTACTGTCTTGTGTACAGCGTGCAAGCAAGCATGAGGCTACACTGATGTCCTGTACATATTCCACCCTTTGAATACAGGTGGCATGGCAGGATACACGTCAGCCTACATGCTGTCTCCACTGGTATCCTGTACACTTGGATGCCATGTCATACACATCCTTGTGGAGGACTTCCTCTCTCCCTCCTGGCAGGTTCCTACACTGAGAATACCAGGGGTCTGGCCTTGCCTCCATTGTGCTCATGCACTGTGCTGTACAGCTGTACTTCCTCTGCGGGACATACACGTGCCCACATGGTATTTGTGGGACACGTCTGCAGTCCTTTACAGAAGTGTTTGCCTTATACTGCATCCACACATGTTGTGCAGCACTGGAGGAACAACCACCCCACCAGATCATCCTTTGCTTTGCACATCTAAAGGGACTTATCCCACTGTGTGCCTCCACTATACTGTTGACATTGTGGCATCCCCTGATGTACGTACTGTGCCCTGTTACATACCTGCAGAGCTCTGGAGCCCAACGAGGTTAAAGTCACTGCTGCCCTCGATGGTATGGCTGCTCAGGTGTGCTGCTACACGCTCTTCATGGCTATTGAATGCAATCTCCTGAGTTGGGCCACCACCAGTTGTTGCTGCGCACCGCCTGTTCTGGGCCATTTTCTCTTTGGACCTCCATTTTATACTGTGATAACGCTTCTGTAGTTCCCTGATAGTGCATCTGACAGGCCCTTCAGCGTTTACCTTGGTGGCAGCTTCATCCCAGGCTCATCTGCATCGGGCTCGGAGGTCCTTATCACCACCTTGGGATAACAGCACGTTGACTTGGGCATCAACTTTATCAATGAGGATGTCTGTCTCCTCGGATGTAAAGTTTTTTTTGTACTGCCTGCTTGCCCAGCCCAGCGTCAGTCTTTCCCCTCTTTGCTGCGTCATTTCGAAACCACCCTATTTGTTCTTTGACACAACTTCCATCAGCCCACTGGTTGTGCTACCTTTTATGGCACAGTATGCATCTTGCAACACTTTCCAGAGATTTCAACACAAGTCACGAACTTTCTTGAATTTGATGCATGATGCTTGACCCACCTGAATTTGACGCAAGTCACCTGGTTGGCGCAACTTGTGTCAATCTAGCCGGCCTTTGTGAACTGGGTCCTCTGTGTCAGAAAGGGGGGAAATGAAACAGACAGGCAGGGTAGGAAAGAGAGCAATTTGATCAGCCACTGAAGATCAAGTCCTGACGTGGCTCCAACAACAGCACATCAAATGTAAACATTAAACTGGGACAGCCACACAAGACGCTGGTCCTGCAAGAGAATTGGACAGGTTAGAGCAGCATAAAAATAAAATGTCACAAGAGTTAGCCTGTCAGCATGGCAGTAGCACTACTGCCTGCAATGCCAGCGACCCAGGTTCTGGAAAGAGCCTGGGTCATCGGGGGCCAACCCGGGGGAGAAGGTTCGAGTGTCCCAAAGGAAGCTCTCCTCCTCCAAGGGGGGGAGAGCTGTTACACTGCCCCATTACCACTGTCTGTGGATGCACAGGCAGTGGCATGGGACTCACGGTGTGGGGAAGGGAGGCCGCTGTTAGCTGCTTGTCTGAGACATGCGCTTGCCCCTCTACAGCCTGGATTTTCATCCTTCATGCCGGTGTCCTCAGGGGTGGGGTTTTGGGGACAAAACAAAGTACAAAATAAAACACCAAAAAAACAAGCCTCCGCTGCCATGCAGCATGATCCCCACAAAAGCTGGAGGAGGGACAGAGCACGGATGTCAGTACTACCACCAACGAGCCCCACCAGCAGTGGGAGATAAAATGTGCTATATAAAAAAAATGCCACAGAGGGAGAACTAGAAGAGTCTATGGGGAGCAGAATGGGAGGTGAGAGGGAGGAAGAGTACTTTCATCACCCATGGGAGAGCAAGACCTCATGCAGCTCCAACCACGTGGCAAATTTAAATGTACACCTTATTTTTCTAGGCTAGGAGTGCTAGTGAAAAGCTCCTATTTACAGTTAGCATCTGATTTGTGGAGTGCTTGTGCCGGACCACTACAGATGAACTATGCAGTAGAAGACCTTGCCCTGCATGCTGTTCCTGCCATGGGCAAGATGAGGGGAGGCAGGCTGCAACTGAAATAAAAAAAGCAGCATGAAGCTAACCTATGCGCTGTATGAAATATTAGTCTGCAATACACGCAGCTGTCTGCCTCGAATCCCCTCCTGTTAGTGGTGATGGTGGGGTGGGGGGTGCTGCCAAACCAAAGCACAACAGACGAATATAATTAAACTTAAGGAGCTCCTCATACACATCTCTAAGCATGCTCACAGCATCACAGTGCCACCTGTCGGCATAACCCAATAAAAATATAATGCAGGACAGACTATCCATTTAAAATTGCTGTTTTCTTGGCAATCATATTTAAAACATCTTTTTTTTTAGTTTAATAAAAGTTACATTTTTAAAATTCCTTACTGACACTAAAGAGTAATTTTATAAGTATAGTAAGCCACTCCAGGGTGTGTATTATAGGATCTGAATGCACTTCCCAGAGTGTAAGGACACTTAGCCGTCACCCTCGTGCCTCACTACACCCCTGGGGCATGCATTAAATAGAGAATAATGGATAGGGAGGTGGTTATTATGAGAATTTTACACACACACGAGGGGTGGGATGCCCCATAAACCCAGAGGGCGGAGCCCAAGAGGCTTATTTAGGCATCCCACACTGAGGGTTTGTGTAAAATTCTCATAAATAACCACTTGTCTATTACTTTATTTTTTATAATTGCTGGTCACTATTTTTTTAGCAATAATCTATTCAACTTGCAAAGAAATGAGTAAGGCAGTTGTGGTATAATGAAGAATTTATTTGTGGTGGTCGTATAACATTGCAGTTTTTAATGATTTTAAAACGTCTTTTTTATGTTTGGAAAAGAAACATTACAGTAACATTACAACATTTGTCTGCATCTTTGAATGTTATAATTTCCAGTTCCTGAATGAAATTACGTTAGTTTTAGATGGCTTCGTTCATGTGGTGGAACTGTGAAAGGTTGTAAACAGTTAACCATGTAAAAACTCTTGAAACTTTTAAACTAAGAGTTCTTGTGCCTGAGAGAACAACGCTAGATCTGACAGGACACCCCCAGCTGTGAGAGCGTAAGTCAGTCAATTGTTTTGTTCGCTCTGCGGTTCTTTGTGTCTCGCGCGTCTCTAGAGCACAGTGGCGCATGTTTGCCGTTATAACTGGCTGAGGTAGTTATAACGGCAAATTATAACTCGCTTTTCGTATTGTAAAAAATTGTGACCAGTAATTATATAGAGAATAATGGCTATGCAACTGTGTGTTATGGATTTTTTTTACACACCCAACATGTGTGATGACCCATAAACCTTGAGAGCAAAGCTCAAGAGGTTTATGAAGTCATCACACACCTAGGTGTGTAAAAAAACTATAACATCACAGTTGTATAGCCATTATTTTTTATATTTGCTGGTGCAGGGATTTTTTCCTTCAATGCTTGAAATGAGAAAGTAGTTCTGCCATGGAGAGAGCATACACACAGAATAGGTGCAAAGCACACAAACACACACACATATACACATACACACCCAGTCTGTCTCTTTCTCCAGTACAGACATTTTTTTCATTTTTGTTTTAATTTTATTATTATTATTTTCTTTTAGTTGCACTATGGAACTGCAAGAGTAAGCAGTCAGCCACTATCCCTTCCTGGTCTGAGTCACTGATTCCCAAAGCAGGATCAACCAGATATATTTTTTTGTCGTAAAGGCAGGATCAACCAGATAAATACTCAAACAATTGAATAAGTTACCTGTGAGGGGACTAAGAGGCAGATGATCACCATGGGTCTTCGGTAGCAGAGGCACGGAGCCACCATGTTGGTTGTGATGGTTGGCCTGCCCACACACTGACTGAAAGCCAATGAGGTGGCGTGTTAGATATGAGTGACACAAAACAACATATTAACATGGCCGTTGTTTGACTGATTTGCCTGAAATTTGTCTGCTTGGATTTAATGCCAGGATCTTTGGATCCTGAAAATGTGGCATTGATCATTTCAGTTTTTGAAAAGCTCTAGAAAGCATAAATATGTAAGCAATCCCAAAATTAAGGCTTGTTTTTGCCCACAGATAACCAAAAAGAAAGTTGGGATTTTTTTTTTCTTCTGTTAATCTATTTTCTTCTCCTATACATCCCCTATGGAGCTCCCTCTTGCCAGGGCGCCCAGCTGCATCTCCCACTCGCAGCATTGTCCCCTCGCTTTCTCCCACGGCTTGCCCCCCATGGTGGGGCAGCGGGGATCCCTCAACCTGCCAGTTCAGATCCCGTGCGAGGTGCTGCTGCTATCGCAGGAGTGGAGCCTGCGGCATCTGGCAGTCATCCATCTGAGGGAGCATTTTCCATTTCCCCTCGAGCGGCACAGTGATGTGCAATGTTGCCAATGACCGAGCCGCATGTGTTCCCGCACGCAACATGTCGGGCGATTGCCCTGTAACCACCCCCTAGGTGTGAGCCACTGGTGTCGACCCTCAGCCTCCGCTAGGGGTCAGGCATGCAGCGGACTCTATCCCAACCCCTACCCAGGAGAGGAGCGCTGTCTTCCAGATGCTTGATCCTTTCCCTCCCCAGCCAACCCCCGATGGCCCACTGGCACCGCGAACATGGGTCACCAGCGTGGCAGGAGGTAAGGCATGCTGCCTCAACCCTCCACGCCACTGGGCCGGCAGAAGGTTGGGATTTTAAAGTCAAAACTTACAGGACTGTTAGAGTTTGGGGCAAGGATAATTCTTGGCTTTTAGTTTCTGAAAATGCGCTTTACTTTGTAAATTATTAATAAAAGTTCAGCAGCTGCACGTAAGCTGTGCCAAAACTGAACATTCCAAGAATAAGTGAATTTTTGCAAAAACTAAACTGCCTATTTTTATTCTTTACATGACCACTGCACTGGAGGTCACGTAAGCAGAAAACCAAAAACAAAGGGCCGATTCTCAAAGGGCTGGTGCAAGTCGCGCCAAAGGCAACTTGCAACAAATGCCATTATGCCAGGGACCCTGCACCTGATTCTGTATTGGGCAGGGTCCCTGCGGCTAAGTTCTGCAACTTGCACCAACCCATACGGTACGCCAAATGGAGGATGCACCTGAACAGGTTGCCACAAGCCTGCGGCAGTGACAGTAGATGGGTGCAAGCTTCCCCCAGCCAGATCCCAGTATTCAATAACAAAAAAACCCGCAGGGCTATCCGACCCCCCCAAACCCCGATCTCCAAGTATGTATATGTTAAAGCCCCAGGGCCATCCAATCCCCCATACCCCGATCCCGACTGCTGCACTAAAATGCCCTGTGGGCAAACCCCCCACCACCATTCCCGATTGTTTAATAGAAAAGCCCTTGGGGCTACGGCCCCCTTCTCCATGCCCTGATCCCCAAAAGAAGTATCCAAATCAGTCCTGGTAAGCTAGTCCCCTCCCCCTCATCAATCCCGAACCCAGTCCTCGTACCATGCATGATTATCATGTCAGTCATCAAAAAAAAAAAATGAACTCATTTCATAGTCCCTTTTAGCCCTGGTAGTCTAGTGGCCCCCCACCCAGCACTGCCAGACCCCCATTCCCCCCCTGACTCCTACCCAGCCGGTGACTGGAACAGCCCACCTCTCACCACTGTGGCCAGCTCCCGAATGAGCTCCGCTATGGCCGTGTACTGTACATAGTATGCACTCAATGAATGACAGCAGCTGTCATTCACTGAGGGCGTACTAGTTGCA
Source organism: Neoceratodus forsteri (assembly GCA_016271365.2). NCBI lineage: Eukaryota > Metazoa > Chordata > Ceratodontiformes > Ceratodontidae > Neoceratodus > Neoceratodus forsteri. Next base: position 480,733,030 of record CM028131.1, read on the forward strand.
GTAGTACACACTCACACAAAGCATAGTCAGCGGCTGGCCACAGTGGTGAGAGGTGGGCTGTGCCAGTCACTGGCTGGGTACAGGTCAGGGGGAAGCGGGGTGATCTGGCACTGCCAGGTGGGGGGCCACTAGACTACCAGGGCTAACTGGGATGCAGGAATGTAATTTTGTATTCATTTTAAGGCCAACAAGACATTATATCGGGGATCAGGGATTCGGGCTTGGGGGGGTCCGCTAGCCCTGTGGGGCTTCTTTTTCAATACTCAGGGTTCAAGGCTTGGAGGGTCCATAGCCTTGTGGGGCTTTACAATTATTTGTTATTGGGGATCGGGGTTGGGGGTCTTCCAGCCTATGGGGGATCCATCAGGAGCACATTGGCGCAACCCCTGATGGATGCAAAGTACACTTACACCAGCTCATAGCTGGTATAAATGTACTTTGATGGATGTCCTCTTGGGTTTGTTTCCAAATCCCAAATTAAGGGATGTGGCAGCTGTCCTTACAGAATAGGTTGCAGCTGCTGCTGTAAACCCCCTTGCACCATGTTGCAGAGGGGTTTATGGCACAAATTATGACATAAGTCCACTTTGGCGCAAGCAGCCTGTGTCATATTGCAGGCTGATTTCCAGAATCCTGCATGTCACAACTCATGGTGCAAAGTGCTACTTGCGTCGTTCCCATTGGTGCTAGTCACTTTGCGCTATACGTAACCTTTGTAGACTCGACCCCAAAGTTTGCCCATTTTAGTGATTAGAATCTGCATCTTCTCGTATCAATGTCATTGAGAAGTATAGTTTTATTGTGAAACTGTCATTCCCTTGGTTTTTGCCTCAAAATGTCATGTCCCTCATGAAATAGTTGTTTCTCTCACTGAAGAGAAAGGATTTAAAGCTCAAAATAACACCAGACACCATCTTAATCTAATTACCTCTCAGAAAATCATTTTATATTGTCACATACTTTTTAATACTTACATTAATTCGATTTTGGATTCCATTGAACAAATAAGGTTTTCATAACTCAAAACTATTCAGCCAGTCAAAGCTGCAGCTGTCTGGCCTGTATGCTGAAGACCTAGCCCTCTTACCCACTTCAGGACTAGGTCCTCAGCGTAAGCTTGCCTACTTCAAAAACAAGTGTAAGCTTCTTAAGTTGTGGATAATCATCACTGTAAAATCACAAATAATGGCTGCAGAAAAACATAAGAAAGGTTTTTAGTTTCTAAATTTGGAGAAATTAATGAAGGTGTTATTATATTATTATCTTGGACTTTTCTTTGCTGAATGCTTAGCATGGACACATCGCATAAATGTGCTGCAGAACAAAATGAAGAGCCTAGTGGGTGTATTAAATAGGTTTCATTATCAATATGTGGGAAAATGTATTCTTAATATGGCCAAAATCTCAATGCAAAAATTAAGGCATCTGTATTATATGGTGCTGAACTGTGGGGTATGATTAATTTTGAATCCCTAGAGAAAGTATTAAATAAAACCTATGAAGTAATATTGCAGGCGCCAAGCCCTGTGCCCAGTGCATTGGCATGGGCAGAACTAGGCCAGCTGCCATTGATAACACAGGTTAACTTCAGAATCATAAAATAGTGCACATCCCATACATTCTGTAAGCAATAATATCCGATAGGGAGGGTGGTATTGAGCTATACTGGACCGCCCTGGGGCATAAGCGGCAGAGGGCCTTATAAGCCCTGGAAGGTCCAGTATAGCCCATACCACCCACCCAGGGGAGTATTATTACACTTAGAAAATGGGCTTTTTGTTCAATTTTTGAAAATGTTATTTTAAAAATTAAAAAAAATACTGTAGATACATAATTTTAATGAATTAATTCATTTTGTGTAAAGTGGTCTCTCTAATGCTGTTTTAACACTAGAGGTTATGGTTGTATTTTATGTTCTGCCACTATATGGAATGTCCCCCCTCCCACTCAGCAGCAGTGTCTACCTTCCCCATTGCAGGTTATGTACTGTCGGACCGTGCGACCCGGAACTATGCGGGCAGCATTCAACATTCACTTTACTTTCTTAAATATGATCCGCGGTTGTGTGTGAGCAGTCGGTTGGCAGCTGTGGGGATGTGGTAGTGCATGGAGCATTATATAAATATTCTGAATGGACCCGACTGCTCTTTGGCTAGGGTGATAGTGGATGATCAATGCCTTAATGGGGCTTTCAAAAAAGGAAACTTTTTTTTTTCTTACAGGAAAATTACCTTATGCAGACTGTTAATGACCACTGGTACATTAAGACAGAGTGTGTCCATGAAGCCAGTCCACAGAGCAGTCACTAACATGACATGTGATGGAATCTGGCAACAGAGACTGGGGTTCATTATTTCCCAGTTCTGTTGCTTGATACCAGAATGATTGATTGGTGGCCTTAGCTAATACAAATGAAGATTTCTCCCTTACCATTTTCTAAATTTTTATAAGTATTTAGTGGCTGCCTTAGTAGTAAAGAAAAAATTACTTGGATGACTCATTCCCTTCACCAAGGCTGTCTAATTGTTTAGATATTCTGAACAACTATGTTTTGAATAGTTGTCTATTTTTCCAGCAGTGGAACCACTGACTCTCAACCTAATGAAAATCAAGTTGCAAATTCAAGATCAGGCTAAGCAAAAAGATTTGGATCCAGTTAAAACTTGAACAGTATGTCAGTGGATATTTAACAAGCATTTGTCGATGCCAAATGTTTGCTTGCAGACGTAAAGGAACTCTAGCGATAGGAAAGAGATGGTAAGCCACAGATCATTTAGGAGTTGCAGTATATGAAACGAGGGGGAAAATGGGAAGACTAACTGGGTCAAGCGGTCCTTATCTGCCATCAAATTCTATGTTTCTATGTTTCTATTTGCTGTGTAGTTGTTGAGCATAGACAGCACACAGGCAAATTAATAACAGAACTTATGATAGTGAAATTGTCGTGATCGGGAAATCTCTACACACGTGTCAAACCCTTGTGAGGGAAGGCTCCCCAGCTGCCACAAGGTGTCGTGTGCTCCAGAACATTGCTCCATCCCTCCCCAGGCTGGGACTGGTGCTACATGCCGCACTGCCTTCTCCGCAGCCTTGCCCCATTCAACCAGCTCACTGTGCTCACACCTGGATGCAGGTCACTGGCACGGGAAGGCAATGTGGTCCCAAATGGCCCAATGGCCATCTCTGCAAACAGTGTTATTTAACAAATTGTTTTGTGATATTTTGAACCCAAAACTTCAACATAGTCTTTTTAAGACCCCCTCCCCAATTCTAAACACGACAGGTGTCATTTATAAAATACTGGACGAAATGTCATTTTGCACCACAAGTACAAAAACACATTTTGGCCAGAACTTGAAAAACAACACCTGTCGCATTCACAAGCTGGTGTGAAAATGGCTATGTTGAGAATTTGCTGTTAAAATACTGAAAATTACCAAAGTTATGAGTGAGCATTGACAATGACAATTTAGTTATCTTTTTAATATTTTTAACCCCAAATTTTCAACATAGTCTTTTTATGACCCCAACTCATGAACTCGGTAGGTGAAAATGTTCAAATCCACCTCCAAAAACATCATTTGGCACTGTAGGCGCGAAAACACATTTTGGCTAGGATTTGAAAAATGACAGCTGTCATGTTCATGAGGAGGCATGAAAAAATGGCTATGTTTAGAATTTTGAGTCAAATTATTGAAAAGGCCAGAAGTACTACAGATATTAATAGACAGTTTTCTTTGTTACATGGTTAACAAAATAAATGAAAACAAGCATTTGTCAATGCCGAATGTTGTCCTGCTGGCATTGGCATTGGTAGTGCAGGAGTTACAGAGATGGATAATAGGAATGACAGTGAAGTATTGAACTGATGCAAACTCCACCCCCAACCTGCAGAGACTGACAGGCATTGGGGTGTGCCATTGGGTCGTCGGCCATAACGCTCATGCCATTTCATCTCACCCCCACTCTGTAGACACCGACAAGTGTCACGGTGAGCCTTGGGGTTTTCAGGACTTATGCTCACCCCATTTCATGAGGAAATACGCTGAGATGAGTGCAGTATGGGAGAATGGGGTGAACTTTGGGGCCAAAGAGTCCAAGGCACAGCTCGATGCCACTGGTTACAGAGTGAGGGTGGGGATGAAATGGCATGAGCATTACAACTGACAATCCCAAGTCACACCCTTGATGCCTGTCAATCTCTACAGCGTGGGGTGTTACAGTTGGAACCCCTAATGCCCAGGGCATTTTTTGGTATTTTCACTCCAAAATTTCAACATGGGCTTTTTTTGACCCCACCTCATGAACAGTGGCACCATCAGTTCATTAGCCGATAGGGGATTTTGCTCAGCAGCTGCGCCATTTGGAGCCGCAGGAGCAAAAACACATTTCAGGCAGGATGTGAAAAATGACAGCTGTACTGTTCATGAGGAGGTGTAAAAAATGGTAATGTTGAAAATCTGGAGTGAAAATATGAAAAATTGAAGTTACAAGCATGCATAGAAACTGCACAGCGCACACCTGCAGTGCAATTATTTTGTGGATTTTTTTACACCAAATTTTCAACATAGGCATTGTGGGACCTCCGCTCATGAACAGTGGCACTGTGATTTTCTTAATCTGTCCCGAACATTGATTTCCCACAGTGACAGCACCATTGTGTGCCAGATGTGTGAAAACACATTTCGGGCAGGATGTGAAAAATGACTGCTGTGCATTTCATAAGGAGGAGGGAAAAAATGGCAATGTTGAAAATATAGAGTGAAAATATTAAACATTTTTGAAGTTACGAGAGTACCTGGAAACTGCACAATGCACGGTCATAACACAGTCATCTTCTGGAATTTTTTTCACCAAATTTGCAGCATAAGCTTTTTGGGAGTCCACCTCATGAACAGTGGCACTGTAGTTTCGTTAATCAGTCCCAAAAGGTGATTCCATACAGTGACCGCGAAATGACCTTTCGGGACCGAATAACGAAATGACAGTTACTGTGTTCATAAGTTGGGGTCCCAAGAACCCCATGTTGAAAATTTAGGACCAAAACTCCCAAAATGGCTGAGATAGCAACCTAAATTGAAAGCCCACCATTCAGTGCCATTATAGGACTTATCGTCATTTCTTCAGTTTGCGGTCAGCTTTTGAAGAGTGCAGACATGTTCCCGGTCCACTGAAGATCGCTACTCCTGACCTCCACAGGTAAGTATGGGTGAGGGGGGTGTGGAGAGGTGGGGTACGCAGAGGGAGTGTGTGGGTTGGGGAAGGGGGCTGGCAGCCACGACGAGGGACTGTTTTCTTCTTTTTCAGGTTAACAAAAAAAACCTTGTGGGTCCATTTTCTTTCTTTCAGGTAAACTATGGATTTCGGCACACTGGGGTGGACTCCCAGTGTGCCAAAGTACTGGGAGATCAATGCCAACTCAAGAATTGGGCACCCTAAGGTTGGAGGATATGTGGGAAGGGGGGGGTATCCCGACACTGGGAGTGAGCATCCTGGTGTTGGGAAAAAAAAAACACAGCATGTTTTGGCACACTGGGGTGGGCTCCCAGTGTGCCACTTTACAGGATGACAGGGATACAGGCTGACACAGGGATTAAGCATCCCAATGTTGGCAGGTGGGGGAGGGGGCCAGCCAGTGCGATCGGATCGTGGTTACAGTAAAAGTGCCTTCAGGCACTGACTACTCCCAGCCTGTACAGGGCTTAGGCTGTGGCCTGCTCCACATGGCTGGGAGAAACTTTCACACCGGAAACAGCAGGACATGAAGGAAGCAGGTGAGGAAAGTGCCTCTTCCTACCTTTTAGGCAGGGACCGGTGGGGTGGCCAGGAGGAGACGTTAAAATGCAAACAGATGTTTGCTCACCTGCTGCCAGTGCACCGTCATGTTCATTGAAATGTTTCACCATGAAAGACACGTATGGAAGGCGTGTCATCTGTGCCGCTGCATGACGAGCTTGTCTCTGATTGTAGCGGCACATTTCTCTCAAGTTGGTGGCACTTTGCATAAAACATGCGTCAAAGCTAACATGCTGGCTAATTGGTGACTGAGGGATGCACCTTCTAAAGCATGCCCTGCATTCGTCAATTCTGACACACCTCTGCATTTCACATACTACCCCAATATGTTGTTTGTACATGCACAGGACAACATAAAAAGGATGATGAAGGACAGTTTTTTGTTTTTTTTTACAGATACCATCACTGGGGATTAGGCACCTCAGTGTTGGCTGAATGTTTCATAGCACTAGGGGTGGGCACCCTAGTGTCACACAGTGTTGGATCTGGGGGTGTTTAGCTGGCACTGGGGATTGGGCACCCCACTGTCAGGTAGGTGGGAGAAATGTTCTGTCTGTGGTGGAATGGGGACTGTTATGGGGAGGGTAAACTGGGACTACTGAAACAATTGGGCACTAAAAGTACATGTAAGATGAGGTGAAGGCTCACCCCAACACCGCTCAGCTAGTTAAAGGGTGGCATCATGCAGATGAAAACGTAGAACTGTCCTGTGATACAAGTAGCTCTTTTCTTTCAAGTGCATGAAGTTTCCACCCCACAAGCACAGAACAGTGTAATGATCAGCCTTGCTAGTCACTGGCCTGACAATGTTGAGCCCATTGCAGACTGCCCTACTTTGGATCCAACAGTAACACACTACTGAAACCCATTATTGTAGCAGTATGTTTGCTTTACACAAGTGCAAGCAAACATAATAAAAAGGGTCATTGCCTGAAATTGTATCTGACACTCCCCCTCCTCCCAATCTACTGTTGATTTGAAATAACATTAGACTAATTTTCTAAAGCATAGATAAAACATAGCTATCATGAGTTAGAAAATATTCTCAGCTCTGCCCGTGTGGTGTGATGTATAAGTGAAAGATGATCTGATGTCTGTTCTGTTGATATGACCAAGGCTAGGTAAGCTGTCATTCACAACCTTGTGTCATTCACAAAGTTTTGAATGATGGCTAACAGTACACACTGCAAGCCCATTGGTCAACAGTGTCAACCAATGGGCTTGTAGTGAGTACTGTCATACCTTTCCACCATACTCTCGTCTGCCCCACCCTCACTCATGCCCTTAGACCCATTGACTCCCGACGATTATTAATCCCTCAGCAGAGGACCACTATCAACCAAGCAGCCTTCTCTCACCACTTCCATAAGCTCTGGAATGAGCTCCCTCCACAAATTCGCCACTCGTTCTCTGCCCACTCTCTTTCTTCCACCTTGGCAAATTACCTCGTGGTAAACTGCTCCTGCACCTGATACCATTGAGTGCTGCCCCTGCTCTCCCCCCTTGCCTGACCAGTGGCACATAGTTAATGCTACGGAAGCTGGCTTATTGGTCCAACCTACGCACTTATTGTCATGTGCTTTTTCCAATTGTTTAACCTTTCTTGTGAGTCTACATCTGCAATTGTTAGCCCTTGTATTCTTTACTACTGTGTTTCGAATATGTGTATTATGTGCCTATCCGTAACCAAAGTTGTTAACATGATCTCTTCTGTAACTCATACAAAATGGAACCTCATGCTGCTGTATATACTGTTAAATGTTCCTCTCTTGATAACCTGTATGTTATCCTATCCTCTGTACCCCATCCCCCCCAGGTTGCACCAGGAGACGAGCATCTTGTTGCTCAGTGTGCCTTTCCTGGTGAAACAATTCAATAAATAAATAAACAGTAAGCTGTCATTCACTGACAGATCAGTCGACGGGCAGCCATGGGGGTGTGCAGAGGGCTGTGCTGCTCGCCAGCTGCCTGGCCATGCTGGGACGGGGGGAGCAGGATGGGATGTGGGTTCCCGAGTGGTTGGGGGGTGGGGGGTCCACTAGACCTGGGTCAATCGTATTTTAAGGAGTATACCATGATTGGGGTTCGGGAATGGGGGGCCACCACATTATGGAAATGGGCGGGGGATGTTTATTTTTTATAGATTTCAGATTACAGTATCTCTGAGCACAAATAGCTATTTTACAAAGGTTCCACGTCCTTAGGAGGGGTGACAAACATACAGAGGTTGCATAATACATTGTTACCAACAATGCAGTCAATCAGAGTAAATATACATTGCAAGCACAGTAGAGCTTTGACTAAGAAGGTGGAACAAGGAAAGAGGAGGATAACTAAAGGAGCCAGGAAAGTTGGAGGAGGCAGCCAGACGCCTTGTCAACCTAATTAAGTGGAAGGGTAAGGGCAGGAGAGTTGGGGAGGGAATATGGTGGGGGGAAGGCAGCCAGAGGTCTTGTCAAAAGTGGAGAGGAGTGGCAGAGTATTGTAGTGATTGGGAGAGCACTTAGGTAGAACATTGCTAGCAGGTGATGGAGATTAGGTATAATGGTCACAGGAGCTGTTAGAAGTGAGATGTTGATGGAGCATGTGGTTGAATGGACCTAACTGAGGTAGGGCAGATATATCCCTATGAAGTGCATTAAACCAAAGAGGTGCTGTGTAAGCAAATGAGCATTGCCCCTGTGTTGTCCGGTACTTAGGTACATAGAAAAATTGATTGCCAGATGTTAATTTTATTATTTCGAATGGGATCAGGACGGGAAGGGGGGGACACTACACTATGGAAAATGGGATGGGGACCCAGGTATGTTTGATGCAATCGAGGATCGGGATGGTAGGAGGGTCCATACACTATGGGACAGGGAGGCATGTGTAGGGCTATGGGGAATGGGGTGGGGGATTGAGGGGTCCACTAGACTACCAGGGAATGAGGCATGATATTTTCTACACTTTACACCGCAATCAGGGTTCCGGCATGTGGGGGGAAGGCTTGGTATTTGCTGCAGGGGCTGGCGGCTGCTGTGCTCCTGTGCAGCTGTGTGAAGTACAGCAGCCCACCTGTGGGTGGCCAGGACTTAGGTGTATTTCTACCATGCCTAACTTTGTGCGGCACATCTCCAAGATGTGCAGACAGCTGCGCCACACATCTTTGCTGAATATGTGGATGTGCCACATATTCATGGGCACACCACCTGAAGATGCGCCACACACATTATTGCTGCGCTTGAACGCAGCCGGAGATGTGCAATGGATCTCCACCCTTTCAATATCATGCTGCGGCACATTTCTTTAGAAGCGCTGGCACATCTCATTTGAGAATTTTTATTATTTAGTGTTTGTTGACCGGGTAAGTGCACTAGACAAATCCTGCCTATTTTCAGGCACGACCCGGGGGAAGGGGGATACAAATGAATGCCAACTGACCTTGAACCAGATTAAGCTGTTGGTGGTATTTTTTTAAGTGAATGAGGGAAATTTGGCCAGGACACCAGGGAAATCCCCCTACTCTTTTTTCGATAAGTGCCAAGGGATCTTTAACATCCACCTGATCTACCACCAGTCCAGGCAGATGGGACCTCGGTTTAACGTCTCATCTGAAAGATGGCACCTCAGAAGTGCAGCACCCCTCTCATGCTGCACTACAGTGTCAGTACTAGGATATTAACCCAAGTGCCAGAAGTGGGAACTGAACCCACAGCCCTCTGATCTCCCGGCCTCTGAGGCGAGTGTGCTATCTACTGAGCCACTGACACTGAAGTGTCCTCCTAGGACTACATACACAAGCAAAACACTCTCCACAATATATGATTTTGCAAATTTTGACTTTAGTTTTCCTTTATGTTGTGTGAGGATTCTTTTAGATGTGCTTTGTCGAAACATGGCCATCATTTTAAAGGGGAACACTGAGCACTAAGAGCCCCAAACCTAAGCTGATATTCTCTGTAATCAAAAATCGAAGAACCCCCAGCAGCTGACAGAGCAGAGCTGTAGAAGTGGGAGATTAAATAGCCAGCAGTCCCATTTAGAGATTTTATAAACTTAGATAAGATGTTTTCTGGTCCTGCTGCTCACCCAGTGTTAAGTACAGTCCTCTGTGACTGTTTTAGTCCTGGGAGGTCAGCAGCAGCAGCAAACAAAAGGTTAGAACTTACAAAAGATCAGAGCTTATAAAAACTTAACTTGTACTACAGGCTATTACATCGCCTACTGCTGTATGCCTACTCTGATATCAGTTGCAGGGGATTCTAGGATTTCTGGTTACAGAAAATGTCATCTTGGAAGTCAGCAGAATCAGCCTGATATAGTCTACTGTAAATAGAATAAAAGACTGGGGACTGTGTATTACAAGGCTATAATATCATCGAGCGGTTCTGGTGACATGTGAACCTCCAGAGCGAAGCTCAAGAGGTTCCAACATGTCACCAGAATCTCAAGATGGTATGATAGTTAGGAAATACTCAGTCCCCTATTTGTTATTTTTTATATTTTTTTATTTAAAATGTGTATTTGTTTTGCTGTAGAGGTTGACCATACCTCTCAACTGTACCTCATTACGAGGAACATTCCTCATTTTACTTCACAAAAGCTCCCTGTTCCACATTGTGAGGACTTGTTCCACATTCAAAGTCAACATTTTAAAGCAAAAATCCATAGTAAATGATGCAAAAAATATATTATTCAATTAATAACAGACTTTCTGAACATAAATGCAACATGTTAATGGTGTTTTGAGCTTCTTGGGTAAAGATTTGAGTAAGTGTTCCACATTTTGCCCATTTGTTCCACATTTTGACAGGCAATGTTCCACATTTGGGGGACAAAAGGTTGAGAGGTATGAGGTTGACAGAGAGAGAGCAAGATGTAAGCAGCGGCGGTTACCAAACAGAGTGATGTGCAAGCATCAAAACTGCACTGAATTACTTTGTTTTTTTATTTTAAAACTCATATGCTTTTTTTTTTGTTTGGCAGTTGTTGGAGAGAGAGAGAGAGAGAGAGAGAGAGAGACAGGAGAGAGGAAGACAAATATATTGGATGATTTGGTAGTCAGTGGGGAGCCATTTTTTTACTGTACACTGGAGTTACACTAAAGTCCACTTGTGCTCAGCTGATGAACTGCAGGTATCACAAGGAAACATTAACAGAAGCATTGATAGTATTACGGGATCTCCTAATACTATCAATGGATTTCATCAATGGTATTACAGGGGGAAGCGCATGACTTTTAATACTATTATTATCGATATCCATATATTACAGTGCAGCAAACAGTAAGTAAAAATGTTGCAAAAAGTGTAGATTGGGACTAGACCCATATTTGAGTGTGGTACGCTTAGTGCTGACTGTTACTCTAACTAAAAATAAAAAACGTTTGCAGAGTCATGAGTGACAAAACCTAAAACAGATGTTTGATTTCATTTTGTATGGAAATGCTTTCATAAGGTGTTTTTGCTTTTGTCACTTCTTTAAGGAATTTTGGAAAATGTGGGGTCCTGTGGGCAGCTATGTGGATCTTTGTGATGGCACAGGCCCAGAGGGTAATGCTTTCATGAGATGCTTTTGCGTCTTTGAATTTTAGTGCTAGGTGAAAGTTGTAAATTCCGCTTTAGCTGAACTTCCATGAAAGTTTGCCAACTTTCGTGGAATTTTCTGAACTTCCCCTTTGGCAGACTGGAAATCTTCTGAATGTGTTTGGTGACTTTTCACCCTGTTCTGCGGAATTTTCTTACTGATCTGCAGAACAATACCCATGAACTGTGAAACTAATCCACAATTCATGTAATTATTCCACAGTTCAAATAGAAGAAAAAAAAAACTTTACATGGTGTCTAGTGGCACCCTTCCCTCATTTAATATTTCTTTGGTGTCTAGTGGAACCTCCCCATCATACGGTGACCAGTACCCTATCATTTCATATTTCCCTGGTGTTTAATGGCACCCCCACCCTCCGGTCACTGGCCCCTTAAAAATATTTAATATTTCCCAGATCCTTGGTATCTAGTGGCACCCCCCACGCTCCGGTCACCGGCCCTGTAAGTGCATTTATTTCCCCAGTCCCTGGTGTCTGATGGCACCCCCACCCTCCTGTCACCAGCCCCGTAAAAACAAATATTCTCCCAATCCCAGGTGTCTAGTGGCACCACCCTCCACCCTCCAGTCACCGGCCCTGTAAAAGCATTTAATCATTTAATATTTCCCTCCCTGGTGTCTAGTGGCACCCCCCACACTCCAACCACTGGTACAATAAAAAAAAAAGGTTATATGCACAAAGCTTTTATTTCAGTCTGCCTAAGTCTGGCAAAGATCCCACTAAAGTGGTTAATTACAGACCCATTTCCTTACTGACGTTGATTTAAAAATTCTGGTGAAAGCTTTGGCCCTTCGGTTGCAGCAGGTTTGGTCCACTTTGGTCAGTCCTGAGCAAGTTGGCTTTGTGACAGGACAATACTCAGCTGACCACTTGTGGAAACTTCAGCAACTAATTTCTGTATCCGGAGATGCCATTACCCCAGTGGTCTTGGCCTTCCTGGACATGGAAAACGCATGGTATCATGGCCATATCTCTTTCAGATGCTCAAGCACTTTGATTTGCCTGAAAACTGTCTTTGCTGGGTGAAGCTCCTTTCCTCTCATCCAATGGCATGGTTTGCTGCAGCTAGCTATTTCCTTCTTCTTTTCCCCTTTGTGATAGTACCCATCAAGGATGCCCCCTTTCACCATTTTTTATTTAATTTACATCTTGAACCTTTAATACAGCACATAAAATTAAATCCTTTGTTTCAGGGCGTTGCTATTGGGCCTCGGCAATATAAAATAACAGCGTACACTGACTATATTCCTTTCCACTTAATGAATCCTGCTACTTTCTTATCACATGTTCTGGATGATATAAGAAGCTTAGGTTTGATCTCCTTCTATAAACTTATTATTGAGAAAACCCAGGTCTTACCATTAAATGCTCACACCAGGAAGAGCGATTTTGTGGGTATGGGGATTAGTTGGACATCTACAGTTAAAACCTACTTGGGGATACAGCTCACTACCTCTACTGCCTAACTGATCCGCAGTAATTTTACCCACCCCCTTTGGAACATTAAAGCTGATTCTGACAGATGGTGTCAGTTGCCCCTATCTCTCTGGGGCTGGGATGACATACTTAAGATGACTATTTTACCTAAGTTACTTTACCCTATGGTGGTTAAACTTCCATATGGATGGTTCCAGGATCTCCACGCTACACTGGCCACCTCTCTTTGGAAGGGTCATAAACTGAGGCTTTGTTATCTCAGATTGATGGCCCCTAAACATCAGAGATGGCAGCAGCCATGCTGGGCTAGCTACTGAAGTGTTTGTGTAGAGCTGTGTTTGTTTCACTCATCTTATTTGCATTCACTAAAAATACCACCAATAGTTTCTCCTGGTTCAATGTCAGTTGGCATTCATCTGTATCCTCCTCCCTCGGGTCATGCCTGAAAATAGGCAAGATTTGTCTAGTGCACTTACCCGGTCAACAAAAACTAAATAAATAAATACTTTTATTTCGCTCATTTTATTTGTTCACTCACTTATTATTACCCGGTCTTTTATCCATAGCAGTACAATTAGTAGAATCATTAGTTTAGTTAGTTAGGGGCCCCGAAGTGAAGTAGCAACGTTAGGTGCACTTTTCGGGTGGAAAGAGAGGAAAAGAAGTTAAACTTTACCGTGCATCCTTTTGAGTGTTGTTTTGGAGTCCCCAGTGTAGCCCCCTACCTGTGCTTCTTTGTTGATTGGCTCCATTGGTTTGGGCCGTGGAGCGTTCTTGGTGCGTTCCTGGATGGTGACTGTGGAGTGGTGGAGAATGGCGGAGACAACGTAGGGAAGGTTCTACTGGTGACCTGGGGAGAGAGACCCGTGGGAGGTATTTCCTTGCCCTTCAGCCCGAGAAACAAGTGTTGTGTCATGCCTTAGCTGGATTGTTTAAGGACCAGATTTTTACTGGACTGTTTCTAAATATCTACCGCTACTCCCATTGCGAGGAACGGGAAGTGTTGCTGGTCTGGGACTGGCCATTCTTGGGATCTATTGCTGGTGTGGGGGGGGTCTGACTTTGTCCTAGTGGCTGGGCCAGATCCACTGCTGTACGGGAGTCTGGGGTTTGTGTCAGCCAGAGAGCCAGCTGGTGTGCTCTGGTTAATCCTAGGCCATCAGGGGGGTTGGCTGGTGGGCCGACATTAACTGCCAGCCAAAGCTACAGTGGTGGAGATCTCTGGCGGTGGTCTCCTAGGGCAGAGCTACTTGGGACCCCCACCAGTCTTGAGGTGATCCTGAGCCCTGGAAGAAGGAGTGTACTGTTCCTTGGACATTCTATTCTGGACACGGTCAGATCTCTTTTTCTTGCTACTGTTTTTATGCTGATATCCTAACTTTGCAGGCAGTGAGAATGCCTAGTAAACTGCCTCTGCATACAGCAGTTCTGTATTCTATCTTGCCTATGTGAGAGGTAGTGCAGATAGAAACCATATCAGATATTTCATTTGTAGAGGTGTGAGCTCCACGAATCAGTCATTCACAAGAGAGACATTTGGTGACTGTTTTATAGTTCAGAGCTTAAAATGTTGTCTACTGTTCAAATATTTTTATCTCTATACTGGGCTTCTTTGGTTGTGGGGGAAATTATTGTTGTACTGCAGATGGTAATGTAAGGGCTGGGAGGGAGTGAGGTGTTATTTTATTATTTTATTTTATTTATATTTTGTGTAAGTCTCCACCCTCTCTGTGTGAGAGAGAGGAGGAATAATTATTATACACTAGAAGGGGTGGGTTTTTACATTGTGTTATTTTATTTTGATCCTCCACTCAGTGAGAGAGAGTGAAGGACTGTATTTTTGGATTTTGTCTTTGGCTGTCTAGGTGGGGAGGTGTTTTATTTTGGGGGATTTATATTTGTTTTTAAGTTGTCTCCCACTCTGTGAGAGAGCGTGGAGATTTGTTTTAATTATCTTTGGGAATTTTATTTTATTTTGGTTAGTTGTGGCAGCCGTGATTTTGGGTCTTTGTGATTAAGGTGTACAATGTGTGATTTTGGGGGGTTAAGATGTGTTGGTGGATGCCCACCCAGTCATGTGCTATTCATCCTCCAAATTTCATGACCTCTGCCCATTCACTGCCCCCCCTTTACAGTTTACAGTTTACCAGTGCTGTAGAGTGCTGGGAATTGTTTGTCGGGAGAGAGGATGGGCTGGGGATTGTGAACGTCGGAGGGTGAACAAGCGGAGTTCTCACATCGGGGAGGTGAGGCCCAGGAGACGCCCTGGGGCAAAATGGACTCTGGAAAGTTTCCTAGCTCCCTGAAGGAGGTGGTGGTGACACCTCTCTTGAAGAAAGCTGCTCTGGCCCCAAGCTGCCTTGCAAACCACAGACCCAATCTCTAACCTTCCCTTTGTTGGAAAGGTGATTGAGAAAGTTGTGGCGCTGCAACTGGAGAACCATTTGACCATTCCCGACATCTATGAACCTCTCCTATCTGGTTTTCATAAGAGGAATAGCACCAAAACTGCTCTGGTTCAGGTGCTCTATGATCGCTTGATGGCAAGAGATTAGAAGTGCCATTCTGTCTTGGTACTTCTTGATCGCTCTTCAACTTTTGACACCGCGGACCATGGGATGCACCTTGAGTGCCTGAGGTTTATCTGTGGCCTGTCTGGTACAGTTCTCAGATGGTTTAAATCCTTCTTCACTGGCAGAACTCAGAGGGTGGTGTTGAGGATTTTTTCCTCCAACCCATTCTCTCTGCCATGTGGGGTCCCTCAGGGCTTGGTGTTGTCCCCCATGTTGTTTGCAGAGTACATGCTGCCTCTCGGAGACATTATAAGATGGTATGGGCTGAGGTTTCACTGCTATGCTGATGATACCCAGCTCTACCTGTCTTTTGCATCTGACCAGGATGGTGCGTGCTTGGTATTTAACAACTGCCTCACTGAAATCCAGTATTGGATGAACTCCAGCTGGTTGAAGTTGAACTCCAGTAAGACTGAGGTGTTGGTTGTGGATCCGGGTCACTGAACAGAGGGGTTGGGGCTGGTCAACCTTCCGGACTTTGCCTGAGAGGTACCCAGCTTCTTTCCCCTGAATGGGTACGGGACCTGGGGGTGATTCTTGATGATGGACTGACACTGCATCCTCAGGTGTCGGCAGTCATCAAGACCTCTTTCTACCACCTGAGGAACATCACCAGGATCAAGCACCTTGTTCCATCTGGTGACCTTCCTATGCTGATCCATGCCTTTGTGACCTTGCACCTTGACTACTGCAACTCCCTTTATCTAGGGCTTCCGGGGGTTAATTAATATCCACCGCTTGCAGCTAGTGCAGAACACTGCTGCCTAGTTGTTGATGGGGATCCCACATGCGAGTCACATCACACTGGTACTGCGCAAACTACACTGGTTGCCTATTCAGTGCCGGAGCACCTTCAAGGTTGGGCGTCTGACCTATAAGGCCCTACATGGACAGGGCCTGGACTATCTGCAAGAGCACCTGTCTCCCTACTGCCCAGGAAGACCACTCCGCTCAGCTGATGAGGGGTTGCTACAGATTCCCAGGGTGATTTTGAAGACATCGGGGGCCCATGCATGCATTCATGTATGCGGCCCCACCCCTGTGGATTTCTCTACCCCGTCAGATACGGGAGTGCATGACTGTGGAGGGCTTTAAGAAGGCTCTAAAATCACATCTGTGGTTACAAGCTTACCCAAACTGATTTTCAGCTCTGTATCTATTTGTTGTTTACTGTGTATTTTACCATTTGTATATGTTTTTATTGTTCAGTGCTTTGACATTTGAAAGGTGCTTTATAATAAAGATTATTATTATGATTATTATAACATCTCGTGGGCCTTGGTGCACCGACTTTTTTTGCTTATTTTCAAGCCACCCAAGGAGTGAAATATTGTCACTTGATACTTGGAGAGAAAGGGCATGCTTCCCCCTACATTCCTCTATGGTGGATCATAAAGCAGGATTTGTGTTTACAGTACAGGATCACATTACAGGCTCTCTCCTACCTGAAACTGGTCACGATGCCCAAACCTCTTTGGAGCATGCCAGTCAGGGTTTCTTTGGCAATTTATAGCCCGTTATTTCGATATCTTAAAACTACTCTTACAAACCCCTGGAAGCAACCTATTTGGTTAAGTCTCAATTTTCAACTAATGGATAAATCACTTATTTACCCATTCTGACAGGCAAAGGGTACAATGGTACCCTCTCAGTTGATTAGCGGCTCGCAGTGGATCCTCTTTGTCAATTTACAGCACACCTATGCCCTGGACAGTAGAGTACTTTTTTTTATTATCAAATCTGTCACTTGCTTTCTTCTAAACTGGGAAGCCTGTTCCAGTGACAGATCCTTCTCCAGGGCTGGCTACTCTTGGAGAACTGACCCTGGAAAGACATGACAAATCTCAGCTTTATCAAGCATTATCTAAGATCTGGGTTTACAAATATGGTTCCTTTTCGAATATTGGCTTGAGGCCCTAGGTTGGGCATCTGATGATACTGAAATAACTGAAATATGGCGTAATATTCATTGCTATATTAAGTTCTATAGATACGGGTATACTCAGTTTAAAGTTGTGCATGCAATTTACCACACCTCCCTGAAATAGTTTCCGTGGGGACAACTGGATTCTCCTCTGTGTATCCAATGTCAACAGGTGAATTGCTCTCTGGAGCATATCCTTTGGGACTGTTCGAAGGTGCATCCCCATGGCAAAAAGTCAGGAGCACGTTAGACCCTAGTTTAGGTATTGCAGATGCCTTTACAAATTGAAATTGTATTCTGGAGTTGGACGTACAGGCCTTGTCGGGCCAAGGGCATTTTCACTTTATGTTGATCATTATGGTTATAAAAAAAGCTCATATTGCAGCACTGGCTGGACCAGCAGGTTCCTTCCTTTGTAGAATGGCACATGGAGATGCATCAACTCTTATGTATAGAGAGTATGCTGGCCTGACTTCGAAGCACCTTGCTTACTTACATGTAGCGTTGGGGCTCTGTAGAGGTGGGGCTGTTCATCCTGCTTCTATAGCTGGCAAACCTTGCTTTTCTTTTTTCTATCTCTTAAATCCTCATGATATTGTGCCCAGTTCCTTTGTGGTTTGCACCTTGTTAGTGAGTTTGGGGTGGGGGGTGGTTGGATAACAGTCCATTCACCTCATTTGTACCTTTTGCATGATCTTTGTATGGGTTGTATTTGTAGGCTGAGATATTCAGACTGCGCAGGGCACTGGTGCAAGTCGGGGCACAGTGCATCCAAGATGCACCGGGGCCAAGCCAGGGTAATATTCAAAGGTGATGCGCCATGGTGCGGCATCTTTGAATATGGCACAGAATGCGCATGGCACAAATACAATGCTCCAGTACAGTTCCCAGACAGGAAGGACTGGGAATGTGCCAGCCCAACTGTAGTTGCGCTGGGAGCAGCACCTGTGATATTCAAACATGGACATGTAAATGGGGCCATAATGTATGCATGGTGCAAATTGGGCCATTTGCAAGTCATTATGTCTACATTTGCATGCGTTGCGCATGGCATCCCAGTGAGATGTGCCTGGTGCCCTGCGCAGCCGCTGTCACCATGCAGCGACACCCTGGCAGGCTTGCATCCCCACCTCCCACCTGTAAGCCTGATCACAGGTATGTGTAATAATAAACATACCCTGGTGGTCCAGTGATTCCCGCATCCCCTCCCATATGCCCGATCGAGGGCATGTGTAATAATTATTATACAATGGCAAGAAAATTTCCTGGACTCTAATTGGTCAATGTGTGTCTGAGACAGTGATATTATTACACAGTAACATCACTGTATTGCTTTTGGATGATATGGATGATGATCTTTTGGATTCCTTAAAATAATTTTTTTTATTTTATTTTTTTTTTTTATTTTGTATGACAACAAGCCATTGTATAATAACAATAAGGCACTCGAGGGATGTGTGTTATCATGTAATAACATCACTCCTGGGGTGGTGGAAGCACTCGGCTTCACCTTGTGCTTCAACCCACCCCAGGAGTGACATTATTACACAATAACACACACCCTGTCATGCCTTTTTGCTTAAACATATCCTGATGGTCCAGTGGTTCCCCCCTCCCCTCTGATCCCATATGTCTGATTGCAGGCATTATTAAATAAAAGATTAGCCTGGTGGTCCAGTGGTTCTGCCCACCCACCCATATGCCTGAACGTGGGCAGTGGTATGTGCAGTGTAATCCTTGGTGGTCTAGTGTTACTCCCCTCCCTTCAATATGCCTGATCACTGGCTTGTGACATAAAATTGTAACCCTGGTGGTCTAGTGGTTCCCCTCCTCCACCCACAAGGCCCCGGCTGCCCACATACCACCCAATCACCCACCGGGCTGACAGCTTACTGTACATTCTCGCGAGCCCATTGGTCCACACTGTGGACCAATAGGCTACAAGAACATATTATAGCTATCATTCAGTAGGTTAACTGGGTGTTATGCACCCTGCCCGCCTGACGACAGGGGTGCTGGGTGGCTGGGGCCCTGGGGTGGGAGGAGGGGGGAACCACTAGACTACCAGAGAGCACATTGCTCACACTACTGCCCATGATTGGGCGTACAGGTGAATTAGGGGAACCACTGAGCCACCGGGGGAGTTGGGTGCATGTGGACGGTGTCCCTGCCGGTCGGGTGGCCACCCACGGTTGGCGGGTGCTGTGTTGCACCCTGCAATACAGCAGCTCACCTCTGGGTGGTCAGCATTTGAGCAAGGATTTCCTGGCTCAACCTTGTGCCCCGGTATGCGGCGCATCTGGGGGTTGTGCCAGCACATGCACCGCACATCCCGGGCTGAATATCGGGATGTGCAGCATACGTATGGGCATGCCCCCTTCAGATACACTGCATACATTAGCAATGCACCATGGAGCATTGGGACTTGTGCTGCACAAGGCATCCTTTTGAATATCGCACCGGGGCACATTGCAGGATTGCACCTGGTGCAACCCCTTTAAATATCTTGGCCATACTGTTTTGAAAAAAAATCTAATAATGTTTCTTTAATTTTTAAGCCCCCTCTCTTTTGACAGGAGCTTGTGCTTCCTTTAGGGACCCCCCCTTCCACTTTTTATGGTTGCCCCCAGAGTTTAGGGTCTTTTAGTGCTTGGGGGGGTGCAAGTTTCACTTTCCACCTTGTGGTGGCAACAGAGAGCATAGTTTTAGGGTATAAATAGGCAGTCCCAAGGGATATGGAGGGTTGCCATGTAGGATAGAGGAGAGATTGGAGGGAACTGTGGGGTGGGCCCCCTGGGCCTCCCCCCTCAACAACAACACACTTTAAGCAGGCCAGCTTTTTATTGTGGTGATGAGTCGGGTCCCTTGGGTGAGCATCCTTGGTAGGGCACAGAGTGAGGCAGCTGCGTCCATTTGTCTTGGGCCCTGGGGGTCAGTGGGATGGAGTCGTTAGGTTGTAAGGAGGTGCAGAACTAGTAGGCCACTGTGGTCCAGATTTTAGGCCCCGGTATTGGTGTTCATGTGTCTAGGTTGTCGGGGCTGCAGTAGCAAGTGACAGGGCCTCTGCAGATCAGCATGATAAGGCAGCCTAGGGACACTGGTGAGGGGGCTGAGGGAAGCCTCTACATGTGTAAATGGCTTGTTTGTAGGGTCAGGCCTCGGGGCTGCCAGATTTTGCTGAGTGAGCTGCGGAGTGCCCTAAAGGTCTACCCTTGTTCTGGTTGCACTTATTGGGCAGCATGCTGGACCCCCCCCAGCTTTAGGCAGGCCGTCTTTTTATTGTGGTGATGAGTCGAGTGCCCTGGGTGAGCATCCATGGGAGGGCACAGAGCGAGGCAGCTGCGTCTGTTTGTCTGGGGTCTTGGGCTCTGGGGGGGGTCAATGGGATGGAGTCGTTAGATTGTAAGGAGGTGCTTACAAACTTCAGGTTGCTCCTTTGATCAGGCATCACAGCCATCCCACAGCTTGTTGTTTGGCCCTCCAGCTGGCCACTTCAGGCTCTACCCGCCACCCGACGACGATACCTGATGATTAAGGACCCCTCTTGCGCTCAAGGATAATTACAACAGTTTCGCCGTAGCTGCAGGCTGGTGCTCCGCCCACTGCCACATCTGAGGCTATCAGTACACGCCCTCATAAAGAATTAAACAACTAATTCTACTAATTCAACACAAAAATAAAACTTGCGTTCACGTGATACATGAATACTGAAATTGAAACATGAAAAAGTATATAGAAAAGTATAACAAAAACAGTGCAAATTATCACATAGAACCAGAAGGGGGAGTGGGGGCGGAGTGCCCCCACAGAAGTAAGAACAAACATTATATTGTATACGCTTGACTATTAGTTATAATAACAAATGCAAATGTGCAAATTGCCACATAGAACCCGGGGGGAGTGGGGGGCGGAGCACCCCCACAGAAGAAAGAACAAACAAATACTATAATGTATATTATATATTGTGCACCAGATCAGGAGGCAAAACGAGCTGAGGCAGAGGACAATGCTGAGAATGTGCCTCCACCACTGTAGAATACCAGCGTTAAGCTGTAGTAAGATTCTGTATTTATACTGCTATTTTTGCTAATGTACAGAGCAATAAATAGACTTTTGTTAGCATGTCATGGTTGGGCGTTTCATTGCATGCTAGTTTTCTGTGAGGGGGGCATGTGCATGGAGTGGAAAAAGCCGTCACTACCGTAATGCTGTGAGTTTTTGATTTCGCGCATAAGGGATCCTTTATCATCCAGTATCGCTTACCCGACTGCCAGAACCCAGCTTTCAAGTTGCCCCTTTGATCGGACATCACAGCCGTCCTGTAGCTTGTGGTTCAGCCTTCCGACTGGCCGTTTCAGGCTCTACCCACCACCCGACTCCCAGGACCCGGCTTTCAGGTTGCACTTTTGATCGGGCATCACAGCCATTCTGAAGGTTGTGGTTCGGCCCTCCAGCTGGCCGCTTCAGGCTCTACCCACCATCCGACTCCCAGGACCAGGATTTCAGGTATGCTACACTGGGACTGAATCCCAGCTACATGATTGGCTCCCGGCTGCACGGCTTTGTTCATGATTGGTTGCCAGCTCTCTTGCCTCTTTTGCTTTTGGCTGTTCATTGTTCCAGCCTGAAGACCTTGTGGCTTCTCTCCCAGAGATCGTGGCATGGATTCTCGGCTACGGCATGACTCGTTCTGTCTATTCTACCTCTGTCTATTTTATCTCTGTATTTTGTCCCATCTTTCCTCCCCAACCTCAGCCGCTATTAAATATACAGTTGCCCTGCTCCTCCCATCTACTCTTCTCCCTATTGACTGATATTAACTGCTGGTTACATGCCCTACTAGCTGATCTAAGGTAACTACTAGCACACCAATTAGCTCTATAGTTTTGTCAAACTTTGCATTATGCATTCAATATGCTCCCTATACCTATCACAATTGGATACTTCGTAACTGTGAGAATATGCCTTCTTCACCCCATTGCCATGCCCACAGCTACTGTATCTCTCTGTACCCCAGAATTATATTCCCATTGTTCCATACTCCCAGCACATGCCACAGGAGAGTGATTAGCAACCTCTGTTGTACATTTTATACCTAGAAACACATACTATGGTGGTTACTCTTCCCCAGACTATCCCTCCTCTCCCCC
The DNA here is from genome assembly GCA_016271365.2 of Neoceratodus forsteri. Lineage (NCBI taxonomy): Eukaryota > Metazoa > Chordata > Ceratodontiformes > Ceratodontidae > Neoceratodus > Neoceratodus forsteri. The sequence continues at coordinate 480,755,497 of CM028131.1, forward strand.
TAGCAGACCTATTGCTTTCTCAGTTAGGCTGCTGTGGTATGCCGCCTTGGGTCCCTTTGTACATTGTTACACAAATTCACTACCCATCTCTCGCCACCCACATAGGAGAGGAAGGACTCACTGACTTAGATTATTATTAAACACACTAAAAAAAAAAAATTCTACTGCTGCCAATATGTACAGGCAATGTTGAGCTTAACCTTGGTCCTCTTCAGTCCATTCCTGCACCCTCAGATATGCCTCACTTGAAAGGGAAGAGTTTTCTACACATTAATGCCTGTAGCCTGCTGAAGAAATTGCACTCTATCCAGGCCTGAACCCTCCACTCTTGCCCAGATGTCTTTGTTGTTACTGAATCTTGGTTGAAGCCATCCACCAAAGACCACTAGGTAAATATTCCCTCATACAATCTATTCAGATCTGACAGACTCACAGGGGTTGGGGGGTAGCAATTTATATTTGAAACACATTTTCCTCATCCCTGATTGAAGCTACTACTGTGGCTAAAGAATCTAGTGCGTTACCCTAAAGGTCCAAATTTTGCAAGCCACCTCCTTCTGTATATTAGAGTACTACAGATCTCCTTCTGCAGGGCTTAAAGTGCTGGACCACTTGCGCAATGTGCTCAGCACCACAACCTCAGAGGTTATCATCCTGGGTGACTTCAATATGGACTGGTTTTCCCCTTCTCCACAGCCCCTTAAAGATATCTGTGACTCCTTTGGGCTTAGCCAGCTGGTCACGGAAGCCACTTGCCCAAACACAAAAGAAAATCTCATAGTACCCTTCTGGACCTAATACTAGTTAGCAGGCTTAATCTTTTTTGCATTCTGCTGCCTTCTTCAATGATATTAGCCACCATTGTGCAATAGCCTGTGTGAGGTTGGTGAAAAAAGTTACCTCTACCTCTAGACACATCCTTAAAAGATGTCTCCGGAACTTCAACCCAAATGCTTTTCTCACTGACCTTAACAGCATAAATTGGCAGGACATCTACCTTGCCTCTACAGTAGTGCAAGCATATGAGATATTCCAAAACTTAGTTTTGGACAACGTCAACGGACATGCGCCCTTAGTTAAAATGCGTACCAAAAAGAGATCTCGTCCCTGGTTCATAGCTAGTCTCAAAGCTGCACTTCTCCATAGGGATGCATTTTGGAAGAAAGCTAGAAAAACTAATCTGCAGGCTGATTGGGCTGACTTCAGAGCCTCAAGGAATCAATGCACTAGACTGGTTAGGGTGGAGAAAGCCAGATATTTTCACTCTGAGCTTAATGACTCAACACATCATGTGGCAAAATTCTGGAAAACCCTAAAATATATTGAAGGCCACAACTCTCCCAATGCACCCCCTCGCATAATTTCCTCTGGCGGTTTGTGCTTTATTGACAAGCCTAAGGTTCTGGACCTACTTAAACATTTTATCACCGCAGGATTAGCGTTCGACACTTCGCTGGCTAGTAACCTTAGGGCCCAAATGTGTACCCAGGATTCAGACTACATAATTTTACATACACCTGGGTATAATCCTGGCTTTTCATTCAGCCCTATTTCATTCAAACAGGTACAGGATCTTCTCTTGGCACTGGATCAAGGGTGTAGCTACTGATACTCCAAGTAAGCCATGGCGTACAACATTTAGTAGCAGGGGGTAGCAAACAAGCTGGCCAGCATTGCTCTGCCCTCTCTGGTCCATCACATTTAAATTCCTTTGTTTGGCTTTGCAGGCTTTTTCTTTTCTCTTTCAGCTTTGTTTGGGGGGGGTGGCAGAGTGGACCGCGGATGTTGAAGCTAAAAGTCTCAATTAGGTTTGCATAGTCCACCTACACAGTGACTGGCTGCGGCATCTGCTAGGAGGTGTGGCAAGTCTAGTGTGGTGAGTTTAAATACCCCAGCAAAGTTAGAAGCCATACTATTAGTTCAATTGTACTGGGAGTGAAAGAAGCAGTAGAAGAACTGAGGAACAGCAGTTGGAAGAACAGACTCAGAGTCAGCTAAAAGAATGAAGACTTCATGTGGACTGGCAAGTGGAGCGAATCTTTCAACCTGCGGGGGGGGAGAGAAGAAATTTCTACTGTGGTCTTGGACTTGTGGTGCATGTGGAAGCGTGGGATCAATGACAGACACACAGACAGAACGTTGGTGCATAAAAAATGAAAATTACTGCATTTATCATTTTATTTTTAAATCAGAAATAAATGTCCAAAATAAATTGTTCAAAACAAAACAAAAAAAACAAAAATAAAGAAAGCACTGTTACTTCACAGAAAGAAATATAAAGTGTTATGTCCAGCACACTTCAAACAGGAATCACTTCTTCTTGGTCTGTCTTCCTTCTTTAACAGCTATAGCTTTCCTTGAACAAGCTCCTTCTTGCTCAGTATCCAGAACTCTACTGAACACTCCTCCACATCTTCTCTCCCTAGCTAATCAAAAAGGGGTTTGTATAGTCTCCTCCTGGTACATTTTACTCCTCCCCTTTTTGGTGACATCATACCTTCTTCCTATATAAACTGTCATTCTGGGCCTGGCCAGCTCCTAAGCAGGGCCTACTGAAGCTTCTGGTAAAAACAATCACTTTCATATCTTTTTCATGACTTCGGAATCCATAATATATTGTGTTGTACAGCTTTAAGAAGTAGAAGAAAGTTTGTCTTCAAATAGTAGCAAAACAATTCTGTCAGAAATACACTGTTTTGTTCTTTTAAAACAGTCTAAAACAACAGAAAGAAAAACAGCTCTCTGTACCTCAGAGAGTCATTTTAATTCAAATTACAATTCATTAGCTACCATATAGAGTTTTTTTTTAACTCTTTCTGCCTGTTTGGTTTATTTCAGATGGCTGAAATTGCAGCTTTTTACCTTCCTCTGCTTTCCACTGTTTACAGGGCTCAATAACCAGAGAAAACAGCTTTTCTTGGATCAGCAAGGACTCTGTTCTGTTGGTACCACTACTCTTGCAGCACTGTAGTTTACTTTTGGGGACAAATGCATTTTAAAACAGGGTAAAGACAGCAGCTTCTATTAGGAAACTGCTCTTTAAATCAGCATGACAGTTTGATTTTGTTTTATGAAAAAGGGGCATTTAAAGGGATAGTAAAGCACAAAGAGATGTGTTTGTCAGGTTGGCCACTCTGACAAGAAAAGAAACAAAATAGTTTGAAATAAGTAAAAGAATATAGAAAAGAGTGAAACAGAATTTGTTTTTATTTTAAAGGGGAATGTTACCCTATTTTATTATGCATAGCAGAGGGGCCCTGTTACATTCCTCCCCACACAAACATCTAACCATCGGTTGGATGACCTGAACCCCCTCCCCTTGAAGGGGATGGAACTTCTGCCCTCCCACTCCAGAAGTTCCCCTCAGGGACCCTTTATCTTTAGTATTGACCACTGTCTTATCGAGATATAAATCAGAATCTCAATCAATACATATTCCCTGAGGTTTAAAAACAATAGAATGGTACCCTCCATAAATACATTACAGTAGTCCTCAGAATTGTCATTTCAAAACAGCTTCAGCAATTCCTATAATGCTGCACCAAAAGGTGACATGAAATCAGCATTCTGATGCTGGGTACCAGATCTGTGTCTGACTGTGAAATGATATGGCTGGAGAGCCAAGTACCAACTCATAATCAGTGTATTTTTTTCTTTCATGTTATTAAGCCATACTAATGGATTATGGTCAGTAACCACCTCAAAATTATTACCCCCAAATATAATGTTTCAAGGTCTCAATGGCCCACTTCATTGCCAGGCATTCCTTCTATACAGTGGGGTATTTCCTCTCCCGCTCATGTAGTTTTCTGCTAATATAAAGGATGGGGTGTTCACTATGTTTATCATGCTGAGTTAACACTGCACCGATGCCTGTATCAGAAGCGTCAGTGTGAACCTCAAATGGCTTTGAAAAATCAGGACTTGACAATACTGGGGCTGAACAGAAGGCAGCTTTTATACTCCGAAAAGCCTGGTCACACTTATCATTCCAATTTACTTTATCTGGGTTTTTGTTTTTGGTTAACTCAGTCAGGGGTGTAGCTAAAATGGAAAAATCTGGGATAAACCTTCTATAATAGCTGGCTAACCCTAAAAAAGATCGAACAAAACATTTTGTCCTGGGTACAGCACTATTAGCGACTGCATCCGCTTTACTTACTTCTGGCTGTACTTTGCCATTACCGATAATGAAACCTAAATATCTGGTTTCTGTTTTGGCTAAGGCACATTTTGAGGGATTTATTGTAAGTCCAGCCTCCTTAATGCTCTGAATTACTGCACTTAAATATCTCAAATGGGTGTCCCAGTCCAGACTGTAGATAACTACGTTGTCCAGATAAGCAGCACTGTAAAAATTATGGGGTCTCAAAATATGGTCCATATACCTCTGAAAGGTTGTCGGGGCACCATGAAGGCCGAACAAGCATGGTCGTGAATTGAAACAACCCTATGGGTGTGCTGAAAGCTGTTAGCTCCTGTGCACTTTGAGCTAGGGGTATTTGCCAATACCCCTTTGTTAAATCCAAAGTACTGATGTACTTTGCAGAACCTATTTGGTCTAGTAGGTCATCTATCCTAGGCATGGGGTATCCATCAAAATCAGATATTGCATTGATCTTTCTGAAATCAAGACATAACCTGATACCTCCCTCCTTCTTTTCAACTATTACCAGTGGGGATGACCATGAACTATGTGATGGTACTATGACTTTGGCTTGCTCCATTTTTCGTACTTCTTTAATAACCTCCTGTCTCACCTTTTCTGGTATTCTGTATTTTTTCTGATGTATGGGTTTATGTTGTTGGATGTGTATTTCATGCTGTACCCCTACTGCTCGACCTGGTATTCCTGTAAATGTCTCTTGCTAATACTCTAAGAGATGCTCCCATCTCTTGTTTTTGTTCAGGGTGTAGGTCAGGATTGATCTGGACTTCATTATTTGATTTCTTTCTGAGCCGATCATACGCTATTTCTAGCTCAGCTGTATCTTGTTCTGTTAGAATGTAGAGACTAGTATCTGGAGGTGTTTCAACCCATTTTCTAAGTAGGTTAGCATGATATACATTTTGGGTGGGCCTATGATCTGGCATCTCAATCTCATAATTAACCTGGATTGTCTGCCTGATTACCTTATAGGGACCTCTCCATTTCATTGATAGTTTGTTCTCACTAGAAGGTAACAATAACACCACTTTCTCTCCAGGTTCAAATTGTTTCATTTTCAGGCCTTCATCATAACATTCTTTTTGACACATTTGTTTTAGGTTTACATTTTGATGGACTTTTGTAACATATTTTACCAATCTTTCTCTGATAGCAGTCATATAATCAACAATATTATTATGCCCAACATTCTTTCCCTGTTCCCAATGCTCTTTAACAACATCAAGGAGCCCCCTTGGATTTCAACCATACAGCAAAGAGAATGGGGAAAAACCAGTAGTGGCCTGGGGCACCTCCTGATAAGCAAATAATAGGTATGGCAAGTACTTATCCCAATCTCGTCCCTCTTCTTGTACACACTTCTGCAGCATGCTTTTAAGAGTTTTATTAAAGCGTTCCACTACTCCATCTGGCTGAGGATAGTAAGGGGATGGTTTTACAGCTGATACTCCTAAAAGACGATACAATTCCCTTAACATGACAGAGGTGAAGTTACTGCCTCTATCTGTTAGGACGGTTTGCAGGATTCCCATTCGGCTTAATACTTTGGCCAGCTCTTCAGCTATTCGAGGGGCCGTAACCGTCCTCATAGGAATAGCTTCAGGATAACGAGTTGCATAATCACAAAATAACTAAGATGTATTGGTTGCCTTTATAACTCTTAGTAAGTGGTCCTACCACATCCATCGCTATCCTTTCAAATGGGGTGGTGACATAGGGAATGGGTTGCAATGGCACCAAATCCTTTTTTCCCTTCTTAGCTACCATCTGGCACTCGGGACAGGCTCTACAGTACTCAGCTACCTCCTGATGTATTCCTGGCCAATTAAATCTAGGTAGGATACACTGTATGGTTCTGTCTCGCCCTTCATGCCCTGTCATAGGTATTTTATGTGCCAGGTGCATTATTTTCTCTATATATTTTTTTTGGTACATAAGCTGTTCTACCTGTTGTTCAGTACCAGGTTCTCTAGTTACATGATATAATACACCTTTATTCACAACAAAACTAGAATGTCCAGGTTGTACTTCTTTTTTCACCTGTAAAAAGAAAGGTTTTAAAGTCTCATCATTTATTTGATCCTGTTGAATTTCACAGGATGAAAGTTCAGGTATACGCTCTATCCCTTCTTAAACATGAGTTCCATGCCACCATACTTTCTCTTTCCTTCTTTCTTGCTTTGATTTTCTTGCCTTCTCTTTCTCATAAAAATAGTCCTCTTCGAAAGAAAATATGTCCCCCAATTGTTGTACTTTAGCCTGTGTTCTAGTTACCACAGGTACCAATTTAGAAGACATTGGTTGACTTTGTAACAACTTATCAAACTTGGGGAAGTCCTGTCCAATAATGGCTGGTACTGGTAGGCACGGTACTAAACTGACCACCATTTGATGACTTTCATTTTCCACAGTTAGGTTCATAGTGGCAGTATGGTATTGATGAATGTCACCATGCACACATCTCACCGTGGTATCATTACCAGTAATTTCTGTTTCTGGCACCAAATCAGATCTTAATAAGGTCTGCTTACTACCCAAGTCTAACAATCCCAAAGTTTGTTGGTTACCAGTTCCTACTGAGGTCACATATCGTATGTTGGCAAGGGATAAATGAGTCACATCTGTCTTATGGGGGCAATTTCGAACAATATGCGTCTTTCTTAGGCACCCATGGCATATTATTTCTGCATATGGTATCCTACCCCCTGGTTGTCTTCGACCATAGTTAGTATTTTGGGTGTTAGGGACAAAAACTCTGGCTGGTGTTTGACTTGGGACTGGATTACTAGGTGGTCCCCTTGGTCTAGAGAGATGAGCAGCCAGATTATCTTCGGCTAATTTTATTGTAACTTCAGAAGATTCAGGTTTGTGTTCTTTTACCTATAACTTAGCATCCATGGGCAATACCTGGATAAATTGTTCTATTATAATCAGCTCCATTATCTGATCAGTAGTCTTAGTAGCTGGCTGTAACCATTTTACACAGTAATCCCTTAGTCTAGCATATGTCTCTCTAGGCGTATCATAGGATGACATTTTCTGTTGTCAGAAGCGCTGCCTATAGGTTTCACTATTTATATTATAACTTCTTAGTACCTCTTCCTTAACTTTGTCATAGTCATTAGCATCTGTCCCGCTTAACTGGCTATAAACAAGTTGTGTTCTTCCCGAAAGATAAGGTACCAACCTGATAACTCGCTGGTCCCTGGGCCAGGCACACGTCACTGCTATCCGCTCAAAAGTGGTTAGATAAGCTTCAATGTCATTCATTTCTGTAAGTTTTGTAAGCTTAATATCTCGGGGTCCTGCTCATTCTGTATGACCCTGATTCATCTCTTGAATGGCTTTCAAGGTATCCTGCCATTTCTCATCTTGTCGTCTCCGATCCTCGGCCTGCATCCTTCGGTCCTCTTCCCACTGTCGTTGATCCTCTTCTCTCTGCTGTTCCGGGTCCAGTTGTCGTAGGCATAACCATTTTAACAAGTCACCTGGCTCTTTGGATATCGCTGCCATCCGAGCCTCTGGACTCTTCCTCTCTTCTGTATCAGTCTTCATCTTGGGTCTTGCACCAGGTTCCAACCCAGGCAACAAGGGTAGACCAGTTCTTTCTCTTACTGATCTAGTAAGATGTCCTGCACCAGTTACTGTCTGATCCTTTTCTTCCATCTGCCAGGGTGCTGATATGTGACAACGCCCCCTGGTAGCACTCCCCAAGCAGCCTTAGTGTACCAGGAAGATCCCACTTCTAACACCAATGTGGAAGCATGGGATCAATGACAGACACACAGACAGAGCTTTGGTGCATAAAAAATGCAAATTACTGCATTTATCATTTTATTTCTTAAATCAGAAATAAATGTCCAAAATAAATTGTTCAAAAAAAAAAATTTGTAACCCCCTGGGTGGCACCACCCCCAGTGTTACACCCAGGCCTACTACCCTGAACATAGGCTAAGGGGGTTGGGTTCGCTAACTTATAAAACCTTTGCGCAGTGCCTCCACTCAGGGTGCTTTACATGGGTGAGAGGGTACTGGGTGTAGCCCTCTGAGCTGCTACACCACCCACAATGACCAATTACCTTCCCCAGACATGCCCCAATACACAGTTCCCCGCATTTCCACATTTTGAATTAAAGACTCTCTCTAATAATATGCTCACACAGGATTTCAAACAACAACAAGATATTTATTTCGGGGGTAATAAAGGCGCTAGGAAAGGGAAACAGGAGGAGTAGAGGTTATCTTACCATATTTATACATGTACAGAGATCCTTTCAGAATTTTGCTGGTGAACCCTCCAGCTGGGTGGCTACATATTAAAGGCAGACATAAATCACATTTTACCGTTTGACTTAAGACATCCAGAGCCCTGGCTACCTAGCTGCTGATAAATCAGATGTTAAACATAATTATTAATATTACCCACACTGGTACCAGTCCCAGATACAGCAGAAACCCCGCAATCTCATACCATACTGGTTAAACAGATACCACAGTTCAAGATGTTGCAGGCCTGATAGAGTTGCAGCTGGTCGAGGTGGCCAGCTATCAAATTGAGGGTGGGGGCAGCTTGGAAACAGATTTTTGTAAAGCAGCGAATTACTGTTTACAATCACAGCAGGGATTGCCCTGCACTTTAGCAGGCAAAGCAGGGATTGCCCTGCACTTGCAGACTTCTGAACATTCCAGAAAAAACTATGTGGATCTTACATCCAGAACATTCAGCACAATATTTGGAAGTCCCATCCAAAGCCATAAGGGTGATGCTTCTGTCAAGCATCCTAAACGCAGTTTAAACATGGTCACATCCAGTACTTTATATACCAAAAGGCATCCATCCAGAGTAAGTTGGTAACGACACTTTTATCAAGCATCCCATACTTTAGTCACAGGCAGTCACATCCAGTACATTCTATATACCAAGAACATTATCCACAAGTGGAGTTCTATCCAGCACGTCTAACCATTTAACACTTATGTCAAGTGCTCTTGGACAAAATTCTGTGCGGACACAGGTACATTCTCTTTAAGGTATCTTTGACATTAACATGCTCTAAGGCCGCCTGTCTCATGAAGTGGTAAGCGCGTCTTGGCAGACAGCTCCACGATGGCAGGACTCTAACCCATAGCTACACATTTATATGATTCACTAAGCCCAGCATCTTGCTGCATCTGCAACTTAGCCATTTGGGCCACAGACAAGATGCATCCATTACTTGAACTAGGCAGTCTCTTATGGGGTTAGTAGCCCAGACTGATGACTTCAATACTTCACACTGAACAGCACACATTCCTTAATGGGGCATGGAGCCCCCAAGATTACTTGCTTAACTTCTCCCTCACACCGAGGGGGGTATGAGGGTACTCACTCAGGTCCTCCACGGGTTTCATCCGCAATTGAAGGCATCCTGAAGACTTCTTCAGCTCTCTCACTGCTGAGGTACATGGTCAGTGCTCTCACCACTGCATGATATCATCTGGTCTGGTCAGCGCTCTCACCGCTGCTGGACATCTGATTCTTTGGTCCACATCTTTCCCCGACGTGGGAGGGAAGGCTAGCCTCTGAAGGACAGTACTGGCAACCTCCAGACTAGCTGTTGCAGAAAGCACAATTACTGTAACTAGTTAACTGTTAACTGAAGAAAATAACAAATGCCCTCTGAAGACTGAAAGGGCTTGAATTAAGTGGCCCAGGCCTGATGGTATGGCTGGAGCCTGAGCCCCTCCCCCATCGGGGGTTCCCAGCAGGCTGGAGCCTGCTCTGCTGCTCTCTCAGCTCTGCTTCTCTGAATGAATCTCCCAGACAAACTGGCAACATTGTCTCTTTATAGAGCTCCTAGCTCGACTCCTGATTGCTAGCAGGGATGGGGTGACATGTCTCCAAGTTGCTGAAGAACCTGTCAATCAGAACACTCGAGGCACAATTGAGTTGTGGAATTTGCACCAAAATAATGTCCCTGTAAGCCCCATAAGCACTTGGGTGCTTTCCCATGAGATGCAGTGAATGTCCCACAAGTCCTGGCTTTCTGTTGCTGCAATTCCAATTGGCTGTACTGCTGGCAATGGCTGCTTAACCCACTGTCCCTTATAGCAGATTAGATACAGTCTTGAATAATGTCCTGGTGCAGTCAGAAAGAAGTAATTATTTGCCCCAAATGCCACACAGTTCTATAGCTTAAAGGCTGCACTTGTAGTCACTGCACAGATAAAGAATGTGGCTCCTTTACTTTTTCTGTCGCTACTGCGCTTTTGCAAGCTCCCCCTGCAGCAGCTGACAGACTGACACATATAGTCCCACAATACTGGAATTGCCAAGGAAACAGTATTAGTTTTAACTTTAAACACTTTTTCCCACATGTACAACATATTCCCAACAAGCAGCAACAGTTCCATTATTTAAAACATTTAAATTTTTTACTTTTCGGCTGGAGCTGAACATAGCTACCCTGGAGGCAGCCAGAAAAATTAGAAGCCAAGTCAGGAGAAGGACAGAACAAAATGGGCTAAGGTAAACCCAGACTGGCATTTCTAGGAACCCCATTTGCAAGGGTGTTACAAATTAAAGCACTGTTACTTCACAGAAAGAAATATAAAGTGTTAAGTCCAGCACTCTTCAAACAGGAATCACTTCTTCTTGGTCTGTCTTCCTTCTTTAACAGCTATAGCTTTCCTTGAACAAGCTCCTTCTTGCTCAGTGTCCATAACCCTACTGAACACTCCTCCACATCTCCTCTCCCTAGCCAATCAAATAGGGATTTATATAGTCTCCTCCTGGTACATTTTACTCCTCCCCTTTTTTGGTGACATCATACCGTCTTCCTATATAAACTGTCATTCTAGGCCAGGCCAGCTCCTAAGCAGGGCCTACTGAAGCTTCTGGTAAAAACAATCACTTTCATTTCTTTTTCATGACTTCACAATCCATAATATATTGTGTTGTACAGCTTTAAGAAGTAGAAGAAAGTTTGTCTTTAAATAATAGCAAAACAATTCTGTCAGAAATACACTGATTTGTTCTTTTAAAACAGTCTAAGACAACAGAAAGAAAAACAGCTCTCTGTACCTCAGAGAGTCATTTTAATTCAAATTACAATTCATTAGCTACCATATAGAGTTTTTTTAACTCTTTCTGCCTGTTTAGTTTATTTCAGATGGCTGAAATTGCAGCTTTTTACCTTCCTCTGCCTTCCACTGTTTACAGGGCTCAATAACCAGAGAAAACAGCTTTTCTTGGATCAGCAGGCACTCTGTTCTGTAGGTACCACTACTCTTTAACAACTCTGCAGCACTGTAGTTTACTTTTGGGGACAAATGCATTTTAAAACAGGATAAAGACAGCAGCTTCTATTAGGAAACTACTCTTTAAATAAGCATGACAGTTTGATTTTGTTTTATGAAAAAGGGGCATTTAAAGGGATAGTAAAGCACAAAGAGACGTGTTTGTCAGGTTGGCCACTCTGACAAGAACAGAAACAGAATAGTTTGGAATAAGTAAAAGAATATAGAAAAGAGTGAAACAGAATTTGTTTTTATTTTAAAGGGGAATGTTACCCTATTTTATTATGCATAACAGGGGGGCCCTGCTACAGTGCAGTCAGTGGCATTTACCAGTGAGCAGTGAGCACCACACTAGCAGTGCAGACAGACAGCAGGTCTAGTGTTGGAATCATCTGATTGGAGCCAGGAACCTTGGACACGAGTCATGGGGGGGCAGGCATGCACAACAGTAGGGGAGGGGGTAGCAGTGTGGCAGGTTGGTGTACAAATCTGAAATGTCTGGCTACACCCCTGCACTGGATACGAAGAAAAGTGGGGGCGAGGACCACATTGAACCCGTATTTTTAAAACATGGCTATTATGTTCTAACAGCGCCTATTACCCAACTCTTTAACCTATCACTTGTTCAAGGCACCATCCCCACTATTTGGAAAACTGCCTACGTAATTCCCTTATTTAAATCTGGGGATCCAGGTGATTTAAATAATTACCATCCAACATCTCTTCTTCTCACCCTGTCTAAATTATTAGAGAAGATTGTCAACGCACAGCTCAGGCAGTATCTGGAGAACCACAACCTCTTAAATCCTCTTCAGTCCAGCTTTAGAGCACAGCACAGCACGGTATCTGCCCTTGCTAAGGTCTCAAATGACTGGCTAAAAGCTTTGGACACAAAAAGCCATATATGCGCTTTGTTTCTGTACCTGAGCAAAGCATTTGACACCATAGACCATGACCTGTTGCTAGCCATACTAGGAAACATTGCGTTGGACCGTACAGCACTAAACTGGTTTAAACATTACCTTATTGGGTGCTACCAGCAAGTCAAGGCTGAAGGGGACCTGTCGCCTTTAAAAGTACTGCAAAGAGGAGTACCACAAAGGTCTATTTTAGGACCTTTACTATTTGCATTCTCTATATTAACAACATCAATGCAGGTATTAAATTGGCAAGCATCCACTTGTTTGCCGATTATACTGTTATTTATATAGACAGACCCTCTCCAGAGCTAACGTTTAGTGACCTCCAGATGGAATTTAACCTACTGCAGAAACATCTATTATATTTAAAGTTACTTCTAAACACCAAAAAAAGCTAAGACCATGCTCTTTTCCCCGTCGGTCTATGCTCCTTATAAACATAACCATGGCATTACGCCTTACATAACAACACTTTTAGGCGAGCATCTTGAACATGTTGACAAGTTTAAATATCTCGCGGTCTGGACAGATACTAAACTCTCATTTGGAGAACACACTGAGGAGCTCTCCAAGAAGCTAAGGCAAAGGCTGGGTCTCTTTTTTAGGATTAGGCACCTGCTTACCTTGGAAGCAAAACCTAGGCTGATCCTATTAACATTTATGTCACTGTTGGACTATGCTAACTTTCTGTATGGACCCAAAAACTGCATTGTCCAAACTTGACACTTTATACTACAGAGCACTTAGATTTATTATGGCTGCACCCTATTCCACTCATCACTGCTCCCTCTGCATAGCTGTAGGATGGTGTTCACTGAGCTTTAGGTGTCAAAGGAACTCAGTCCTATGGACCTACAGAGCCATTATTAACATGCTCCCTTGATATAGCACAGATTGTTTGCCTAGCAGTGTCATGGGTAGCTACCCACTGAGAAGCCTATCCTATATTTCTCTTGTCGTCCCTAAGGTCAGAACTTTATTTGGTAAAGTGGCAATAAGCTACACCTTCCCTACCCTTTGGAACACTATCCAAAAATCACTCAAACTTGAAAGTCCTGTGAAGTTATCCTTCTTCAAAACCCTGCTTGACCACTCTGTCGAAGAGACGTGTAAATGTCCTTATTAAAGACCCTCAACTTGAGTTAGTAACTAGGAACACTGGTCCTCTTTACTGTTCCTCCTTACTTACTCGCCCTGTACCTTAACCTCTGACTGTGCTGTATTGTCACCCTGAACCACTTGTTAGACATAAAAATTCTGTCTAACCTCAACTTATGTGATGCTGCACTGCTGTGTGTGTGTGTGTGTGTGTGTGTGTGTGTGTGTGTATGTGTGTGTATATATATATATATATATATATAGCTACTGATGTGCTGAGCTGAAAATTACAGTATCCCAAGATTTTCTTATACAGTGTTTTGTTGTATTCTATTCTGTTCTCATGTAATTATGCTTATATGGTAATATGTATCTATTTCATATAGGTATTTATGTAGTCTTCTGCTTGACTATTATGTTTTGCCTTTGTGATTTACCCTGATCCTTCCAGGTTTACCTTGTAAATGAGTTTTTTCTCAATGGTGTTTCACCTGGTAAAATAAAGGATTGATTGATTGATTGATGTAAGGAGGGCTGTGGGTACAATCTTCAGTTAGCCAACTAAAATTTGGAGCCCTACTATATGGAAGAAGTGGGATGCTATTCGTGTTCTGAGTAGTGCTTTGGGAACCAGGCAGAACTGGGGAGCAACCTGAGTGACAGGAGAATGAGGTATGTTGCGATGGGTCATGCTGGTACAGCACGATCCGTGTCTCTTGAAGGCTGGAAGGAAAATCCAGAGAACAGGCTTTGGGGAGAAGCTGTACACTTTCTCAAAGTGAGGAAAATGGGAAATCCCCATTTGTTTAAGTAGTGAAGTGTCAGGTACTCACCAGTGCCATTGGAAATCTTTGGAGCTTCACATCCAGGATATAGAGGTCGAGCTATCCCTGAAGGTAAAAATCTAGCTGCTGTATTGTAGCTGTTAGAAGAACTTGCCCTGCCTACTTCGACTGCCTTTTTCTCTTGTATAAATGTTAGCCCCATGGAGCTGAGGGTTATCTTTAAAGCATACTGGGCCACTGCAGCCCTTGTAATCATTTGTGTGCAGGAGAAATAAAATATTGCTTTAGGAAAAGAATAGAAATCTGCCTCCATTTGTAGAAAAGGATTCTAATGAAATGCTTATCCATGAGTTGTTCCCAATGAGTTAATTTTCCAGGGGGCTCCAAGTAAAGCCTGCACCTCCATTATCCCTGGGTTGGGGGGATCCTGGTTGAAGAAGAGTGAAGATATCAAGAGCCAGGGATCTCCGGTGGAGTTTGGGGTGCTCTTTGGTGTTCACTGCCAGGGTTCCTGGAGCTTTCAGCCACTAATGAAGACAACTCCAGGTAGGACAACATTTTAATTCTATGCTTTGAACCTGAGGATTGTCTGATGAGAGTTCTATGATGTGGGCCCCCTCCCCTGGAACAATGGCCATCCCTAGACATCAGGGAGGGAGTGGCTATACATGGAGGCTCATCTGGGATTTCTCGTGCCCTCTGGACCATAAATGGGCAAAGTCCCTGGGTCAGAAGGCTGGTAGGTCCATGGCTCAACTGCCCTAGGATGTGTGGCATAGTAAGAAAAACATGTTCAGTGGTGGTGTGGAGGGAATAGACTTTACCTGGTGCTTGGCCACAGGCCCTTCTTGTGGAATTCGCACATGACCTGTGGCTCATGTGGTGTGAATCCTGACTTCCAATTGGCTGCTGGCTTGTGGAGGGGAAAGCAATGCAGTGAGCCAGTGCCATTTTGCAGCAGGAGAGTGGTAAAAGCAAGTGTGAGCTTCAACAGCTGTGGCAGTGGAAGAAAAGAGGAGAGTCTGCCAGTAGCAATCAGAATCAGACAGGAAGATCAGGAGCTTTAAGGGCACAGAGGCAGTAGGAAAGTAGGGGAAAAAATATATAAAAAATTATAAAATAGAGAGAGGAAAGAGTAAGTATACAAAACAACAGTTAAGGGACCACAAATAAAGACATGATGGGAGTGGAGCAGTGCAGTGGCTGTGGAGCAGCAGGCTTCCGAGAGACGTTCTGGAGGAAGCAGTGTTGTCTCATCTGCAGGCACCTCTCTGGGCTGAGGGAGGAGGTTGCTTATCTCCAGGCTGAGTTGGCCAGGATTCAGGGGATCTCCTTTCCCACCCAGGAACCACCAGGGCCACCGCCGCTGCCTCAGTGGGATCAGGGAGGGTGAGGGTGGTGGAACAGAGGTGCATCCCTCCAGTTGTACCACTTCACAATTCATATGCCATTCTGGCAGAGTGTGGTTCCTCTACAGAGGAACCCACAGTGGAGAACAAGGAGGATGCTGGAAACCTCCACAAAGGAGACCCACAGGGAAAGGAAACAACTCCTGGTGGGGGACTCTGTTATTAGGAGGGTAGAACTGGGGGAGGGAGGGGAGAGGGTGATAAGGTGCCTGCCTGGCACAATGGCTTGGAGTGATTGGGAGCGAATCCTCAGGATTGCAGGAGCAGCTGCACGGGGGAGGGAGCTGGATGTCATCGTCCACCTAGGGACAAATGAACTGGCTGGGAAAGGGATCAGAGCAGTGCAGCAGGAGTTTGTAGAGTTGGGGAGGGGCCTTAGACAAGTAGCATGCAAGGTAACATTCTTGGAGGTGTTGCCTGTCTATGGTATGGGTGAGGATAGGGTACTCCACACCATTGTATTCAATCAGTGGTTGAAAAACTGGTGTGGAGCTCAGGGTTTTGGCTTAATTGGGGACTGGGGCTCCACCTGGAGGTATATAGCCCTATACTGGTGCGATGGTCTGCATCTCTCCGGGGGGGAATCCTAGGTGATAGGTTTAAATGCTTCATTGGCAAGAATTTAAACTAGCCAAGGGGGGAGGCACCAAAAAGGAGAAGGGGAAATCCTAGCCCCCCCCACAAAAAATCAGGGTAGTTAGTGAGGTAAACACCAAGATAGAGAAGTCAATAGGCAGAAGGGCAGGAGTAAATGGAGAAAACGATAATGGCAGTAAGGACAGGGATGAGGCAAAAGGGATAAGGCCATCAAACGATGGAGGGTAATGAGTACCAATGCCTATAGTCTAGGTAACAAGCTTCCTGAACTGGTGGACTTGATGAAAGAGGGATGCCTGGATATCGTGGCAGTCACAGAAACATGGTACACAGAGAACCATTACTGGGATGTCAACATACCAGGGTACACCATCTACAGGAGGGACAGGGAGGGTAGAAGAGGAAGATGAGTAGCTCTCTATTTTATTTTTATTTATTTATTTCAGAGATCAGAAATACCTTTGAGTCAAAGACTCCTTTACAAAGGTTCCACGTCACATAGAATATCTACAGATATACAATACAGTGAGGACAGATAATCAATACAGTACTTGTTACAGAGTGGAGCTATGTTAATAACAGGAACAGTTAGGCTAACAATCAAGAATTAGTACAGTTTGAGGCAGTTGAAGGAAAAAAACTGGGCTTAACATCCCTGGGAGGGGGGAGATTAAGAGCTGTTTGCAGAGGCAGGCCAGAGGCCACTGTCAGAAGTAGACGGAACAGGTGGCACCAATTCACGTACAGACGCAGTCACTTGTGGAGCGAAGATGAGCCCTGAGGTGCATTTTAAAGTGACCAATTCTATGATCAAAATGCAAGGAGGAGGGTAGGTTATTCATCCACAAGGGAGCCCTGTAACAAAAGGATCTTTGGAACTGAGCTGCACGACAGGAGGGGATGGAGAAATGATGGGTGTCAGAGCTACGGGTGTGCTTAACTTTTGAGTCCTTAGTGATTAAAGGGGTGAGTGTCATGGGGGAGAGGCCAAGGGTAATTTTTTTTGCCAAGACACAAGTGTGAAATTTGATTCTGTTGTCAAGGTTAAGCCAATTGGTGTCCTTATATAGAGTACAGGTATGGGTGAGTCTCACATCCTAATATAAGACGACAGGCCTTGTTTAGGACAAGTCTAAGACTATCAAGGGCTGAGGCACTAGCCCCTCCAAAAATCAGGAGACCATAGTCTAGCAGGGAGAGTACCGAGGAGGAAATAGCAAGCTTAAGGGCCTCCGGGGTAAGGCAATGTTTATAGCGGTGCAAGAGCCCTAGCCGGATATTTAGGGCCTTGGATAATTGTTGTATATGCTCATGATAAGTAAGGCCAGCATCCAAAGTGATGCCCAGGTATTTAAATGAATGCACAAATTCAAAGAGAGTCTGGGGCGTGATAATTGTGGGAAAAGCCCAATTCTGGAATTCTACGGATGCGAATAGCATACACTTGGTCTTTATAGTTAATAGTAAGGCATTGTGAGGAGAACCAACTTTCAACAGCCTTAAAGGAGGACTGGAGGAGTGCTGGAGTAGGGAGGGTCAGGGCTGGAGGAGAATATGACAGCATCATCTGCATATAGTAGTAAGTTGGAGGTGCAGGATGCGGGGAGGAGTTTAGAAAAGGCTGAAAAGGAGGGGACCCAAAATGGACCCTTGTGGGACCCCAGAGGACAGGAGATTGTGATAGGGTATTGCCAATTTTAACTTGAAGGGTCCGTTGGTAAGATAGTCAGTGAACCATCCCACTGCTTCCTGTGAGAGACCCAGGTTGAGCAAAGAGGTTTGGAGTAGTGAATGGTGGATGGTATCAAAGGCCTTGGTGAGGTCAATGAAGATCGCGCCTGTGATGTAGCCTTTATCCAGTGCAGTGTGGATATGAGATGTTAGATCAAGCAGGACAGTAGTCGTGCTGTGACCTTTGCAGAAACCATGTTGTTGCTTGTAGGGTAAGTCATATTTATTGAGGTGGTCAGTGAGCTGATCCGACACTATCCTCTCTAAGGCCTTGGAGGGGGGGGAAGTATGGAGATAGGGCAGTAATTGTTAACAGAGGAGCGGTCCCCACCTTTAAATATGGGCGTGATGTATGATTTCCAAATGGCAGGAATTTGCCTAGGAGAGGAGAGGTTTAAAATGTGGGTGAGAGGGGCAAGGACTTCCTTAAGGGAGAGCTGAAGAATTCTGAGGTCAAGTGAGTCAGCGTTGGAGGAGGCGTGACTAAGGGCAGCCGTAAGATATGGTTCAGCTGACATGGGAGAGATGTAGCGAAGGTAAAAGGGAGGGCACCAGGGTGTGGGGCGGGTGAGCTAGGAGCAGGTGGGTCATAGAAATTCGGGGGGAGAACATGGCTAAGATTGGAGAAGGCATCACTGAATGCTGCAGGAATGTGAGTAGGGTCAGCGGTCAAGGACCCATTTGACAAGACTTGGGAGGGGACCAGGTTTGGGACCTTACCGCAAATTTTCTTAATGTTGTTCCAAAACTTATGGCCAGAGCCCCAGGATGAGGATAAGGCAGATTTATAGTATTCTGCTTTTGCCCTACGAATGGCCCAGGTGCACTTGTTCCTAGCCATTCTATAATTCAGTCTATCTTGGGGGAGGCCGGACTCGATGGAGAGGTACCATAGTGAGTCTCTGGTTCACATTAAAGTCTTGAGCCGTTCAGTGAACCAAGGTACATGATTGCCTTTAACCATTCTTTCCGTGAATGGTGCATAGAGATCACAGATATTATTGAAGGACCGGGTAAATAAGTCCAAGGCAGTGTCTAGGTTTACAGTATTAAAAATGAAGGACCAATCCACGGCCCTGAGGTGCACTTTTAATTGTGCCAGTTTACCAGGACCAAGTTTACGTTGCATGATTATTTTGGGAGGGGATCTTGGGATTTTACAGGACCAGGAGCAGAGAACTGGAGAATGGTCACTGAGGGCATCTGGGAGGACAGAAACATTCAGAATCTTGCCCGGGCGATTGGAAAAGATGAGGTCCAGTAGGGAGGAGGATCCAGTACGTGGATTCAAACCGGTAGGGGAAGTGACCAATTGAGTTAGGTCTTAGGCTGTGGCGAGATCAATGTGTGGGATGGCATCCTTACTTAGCCAATTGATATTAAAATCACCAAGCACAAGTAGTTCCGACTGTGATGGTAATGTGTCCAGATGTGACAATACTGCTTGGAAAGCTGATTTTTGGTCCCTTGGGGGAATGTATACTGTTGTAATGTATAATGGGTTTTGGGCTCTTCTCAGAGCCAGCTTGACTGTGAGGGCCTGTGTGCCAGCTCCCAGATGAGGGGAGTGGAGTGGGTGACCTTGTAAGGTATCCTTAGTGTAGAGGGCACAGCCACCCCCTCACATACCATGACGATCTGCACGGTAAAGAGTGAAGCCGGGCAATGATACGAAGGAATCCGGAGTCCGAGGGGTGAGCCAGGTTTCACACACTGCAATGACATCAGGTTGATGTTGAAGTACCCAGGCCTGGAAGGAGTCCCACTTTTTTAGGATGCTACAAATATTGAGAGAGGCAATGAGCAACTGGCCCGGGGTACGTTGGGGTGGCATCATGCCAAATTGTGGTCCAGGATTAGGACGGATATTCCCAGACAAGAGGAGGAGGAGAAGGAGGAATCTTGAGGAGGGGTACCTGGAACACTTCCTCTTTTTGTTGTGGGATATCAGGGAATGTGGTAAAGTGGTGGAGATGGTGGGAATGGGTATTGCATGAGCCTTAAGGTAAGCCTGAAGGAGGTAATGAAAGTCTAGGGTGGATGACGGTGTTGCATATTGAGGTTTCTGAGTAAGAACAGCCCCTAGGGGAACAGCCAGGGTTGCTTGGTAAGGCAGGCCTGCATGGTAGTTAAGAGGAGTGTGAGCTAACTGCCAAGCCCCTATAACAGGTGTATGGGGGGGCTGGTGGTTACCCAAAATAAGACTAGCTACCAAGCGTTCAGACTGCAGCCAAATGGGGGGGCTGGGGTACATCAGGGTACGATGGGGGGGACTAGGCAGGGAGGAGCAAATGACAAGCAGAACAATTATAGTAATCATCCTGACACTAAGAGTTGGAGGCACAATGACAACCAGAGAAACAGGAGATCAGGCAGTAGAGGGAAGAGATCAAAGCAATGAAACTAAAGGGTAAACAGGAAGGAGAGGAGGCACTGTGGGTCACCCTGGAGACTGGAAATGGCACCACAGTCCACACAGGGGTTGTACAGAGACCCTCGTCTCAGAGGGAAGAAATGGACAAGGAAATGATAGATGACATCCTTAGGATGGCAGAGAAAGGAGAGATATTGCTGATGGGGGACCTGAATATGCCAGATGTTAACTGGAGTACCTTTGCTGCAGCCACTTCCAAGAGCAGAGCCATTCTCGTTGCCTTACAGGGGGCATGCCTCAGACAGCTAGCGTTGGAACCTACTCGGGAGGGAGAAATCTTAGACCTGGTACTCTCAAATGGGGATGGAGAGAGGATCTCAGAACTAGAAGTGAGTAGCCATCTGGGAACAGGTGACCACTAAACAATGTGATTCACAATAAACTTAGCTGTAGAGTCAAGCCATACAAAAGTGAAGGTACTGGACTTCAGGAGGGCTGATTTTGTCAAAATGGGAGAGTGCCTTAGAAAAGCACTAGCAAACGGGCAAGAAGGTGGGGTGGAGCAACAATAGGGAAACATCAAAACTGCCATCGCAGAGGCAACAAGCCTTTGTGTGAAGCAAATAAACAAATCAAAATGAAAGAAAAAAACACTATGGTTCTCAAAAGTGGCAGGGAAGGTTAGGGAGAAAAAGATAGCATTCAGGAAGTATAAGGAAACACAGAAGGAGCAGGACAGAGAACTGTACCAGTTAAAGCAGAAGGAAAAGGAGAAGGCAGTCACAGAATAGCAAAGGCCCAAACTGAGGAAAAGATAGCCAACTCAGTTAAGAAGGGGGATGAAACCTTTTATAGGTACATTAGGGAGTGAAGAAAACCTAAGGCAGGGATACTGAAACTGAATAAAGAGGAGGGTGGTTGGGCAGAGAGGGACAGTGAAAAAGCAGGGATACCGAACGAATACTTCTGCTCAGTATTTACAAAGGAAGAGGAGGGGGAGGTACCTAATCCAGTCAATAGAAGCACTCTGGATAGAGGGGTTGATATCAGTCTTTTCACAGAAGAAAGGGTTCTGAAAGAACTCCTAAAACTGAAGGTGGATAAAGCAATGGGGCCTGATGGGATTCACCCCAGAATTCTAAAAGAACTAAGAAGAGAACTAGCAACACCACTGACTACCCTTTTCAACAAATCATGGGAGGATGGTGTGGTACCTGAGGACTGGAGGAGGCTGAATGTGATTCCCTTTCACAAAAGTGGGAGCAAGACAGAGGCAGGAAACTACAGACCTATCAGTTTGACCTCAGTGGTAGGGAAAATGATGGAATCACTTCTGAAGGAAAGAATTATTGAGTACCTAGAGGCCAGTGGGGCACAGGACCCAAGGCAGCATGGATTCACAGTAGGAAGGTCATGTCAGATGAATGTAATCAATTTCTTTGACTGGGTGACCAAAGTAGTAGACCAGGGAGGGGCTGTGGACATAGCCTAACTAGACTTTAGCAAGGCATTTGACATAGTCCCACACAAAAGATTCATAAACAAATTAGCCAGCCTGGGAGTGGGTCCCAAGGTGGTAGCCTGGGTAAAACACTAGCTGGACAACAGGACACAGAGGGTAATAGTAAACAGAGTCCACAGTGAAGAAAGGAGGGTTACTAGTGGGGTACCACAGGGTTCAGTACTGGTTCCGGTCCTTTTTAATATCTTTATAAGTGACATTTCAGAGGGACTGAAAGGAAAAGTATGTCTCTTTGTAGACGACACAAAGATCTGCAACAGGGCTGATACACAAGGTGGGATGGAAAGAATGAGAAGAGACTTGACAAGGTTAGAGGAATGGTCAAATGTATGGCAGCTTAGATTCAATGCAAAGAAGTGCAAAGTAATGCACCTGGGAAACAAAAACCCAGGGTAACAGTATACAATGGGGGGTGAGATACAAAAATGGAAAGGGACCTGGGGGTAGTTATCTCAGATGACCTAAAGGAGGGCTGGGAGGATACTGGGATGCTTAAGGTGAGACATCACCAGTAGAAAACAGGAAGTTGTTATCCCTCTGTAGAGACAGTTGGTGAGACCACATCTGGAATACAGCATGCAGTTCTGGAGACCCCATCTCTGCAAAGACATAGACAGGGTGGAGGCTATTCAGAGGAGGGGCAACCAAAATGGCTCAGGGTCTGCACCAGAAGACATATGAAGAAAGACTAAAGGAGCTTAATATGTATAGCCTCGAGGAAAGGAGGGAGAGGAGACATGATAGAAACTTTCAAATACCTCAAGGGAATCAACAAAGTCCAAGAGGGTAGCATCTTTCAGAAAAAGAGATGTGCAAGAACAAGGGGGCACAATTTGAAGATAGAGGGAGGAAGGCTCAGAGATAATGTGACAAGGTACTTTTTCATGGAGAGGGTTGTAGATGCATGGAACAGCCTTCCTGAGGAGGTTGTGGAGTCAAAAACACTGGGGGATTTCAAGAATGCATGGGATAGACATAAAGCAATTCTAGTGGGTGGTAGGAGGAAGTAGGCTGTTGGTTAACTAGGATCTGCAGCTTATCCATTAGGTAGGGAAATGGGCAGACTATTTGGGCCAAGCGGTCCTTATCTGCCATCAAATTCCGTGTTTCTATGTTTTCTGTCATTTTTCCCCAGATTCTGGTAAGAGAGGCAGTGAGGGGTGTGGGGTGTATGAAGTCAGCCTACAGTATGGTGGGCAGAGGATTTATGTCAAAGGAAGTACCTCCCCTTGAGGAGCCTATGTCGGTGGTTCCTACTTCTCTTTTGGCCTGGCTGTGTATTTCAAGGGGAAGGCATAGCTAGACTGCCTGTCTGCAGCTTTGTTCCAGCTCTGCCCTTGGAGGCATTTTTGATCAGGCCCCACCTGTGTTCTACTGGGGATACCCGCTCAGCATTTTGGAAGGCCTGTCCTCGGTGTGGTCACAGGGTAGTGTGGGGTCATGACTGTTTGAGGGGCTGTCATTGGAAGACCCATCCCCGGTGAAGGAGAAGCTGCTGGAGTGCTCCCCAGATGCGACTGTCAAGTGGTGGAGTGGGAGGGTGCTCCTGCAGAGAAAGATCCAGAGGGTGAGGAGGGGCATAGTCATCTGCCCAGCCCTGCTTTGCCTGCTGTTTTGACTCCCCATGGCAGAGGCAGAGGCTTAAAGAAATTGACGAGTGGCCTTCCAGGGCCCAGGGGGTCCTCATCTCAGTCTCTGCCAGGGAGCAGTCCACCACTGACAGAGGACAAGGCAGTGTATGTAGCATCTGTATGACCTAAGACTGCAGTGGCTAGGCTGGAGCCAATAGGGGAAAAGCCTTGTGTAAAGGAGGAGAAAGGATTGATTGTGAAGGATGAGGACTTTGATGAAGAAAAGTATGATGGTAAAAAGTTTCAGTTCACAGACTATGAAGTGCACTACGCTATCCCCAAGCCATTCCATCGCTCTGTGATCACCGCTGGGGACCGCACCCCACATATTCCCACACGCTGTAAGGCTCTCAGGTCCAGGGTGGACAGACTGAACTGAAGCGATCCTTTAAAGGTTGCATATCATCAAGAAACATGGTTGGAACCAGGCCACGCCGCAGAACCAGTGTCCAGGACTTGCCTGAATTGAGTCAGGCTGAAAGGTGGGTGCAGCGAAGGATGAAGATAGAGTATCTGCATGTGGCATATCCATATGTCTCTGAGCAATTCTGGGACATTATTGAGGAGGTGCAAGAGGACTGGATCTACAGGGAACAACTTTAGAATTTAAAGCATTGACCTGGAGCGGGAGGCCATCTGTCTCAGGGACTGTTCCAGAAAGCACAAGCCATGTGCCATATGACTCCTTGGACAGGGCTTACCATCTTCAAACAGGTGATCTTTTCTTTTTTTTTTTTTTTGAACTTTAATAAAGCTTTTATTGACAGCTTAAAATACTCCATTTTACATATGGATATACCAACCAATGAAGCAAATTAATACATTTGTATCCAGAAAGAAAATAATTTTTCAGCAATTGTCATATTTTCTTTCCTACTAATTTTAACCCCATATTTATGATGGTATAATAAGAGTGAGTGATTACCATTAATTTTTAATACCAATAAGGTAGTCCATTTCTCCGATCCCCTCCCATCCAACCTAAATTAGAAGAGAAAGGAAAAGAGAAAGGTCTAATTGCACTCTACCCTTCATTTACATCCTTTGTTTCATGCCATCTATTCCAAACTGACAAAATGACATCCAATAATCTTTCAGGTCTCATTCATGTTTTCATATAATTTATGCTATGTTGTCATTCTTGTTAAATAAACAAAGTTTAACATCTCAACCAAACCGAGCAATGTGATTTAATTTATCCAGCCATTGCATTTCCTTTTTCTTTTCCCCCTTCCCCATTTTCAGCCCTCGGCCCCTCCCTTTTAATTCCCTTTTTCTTTTCCCCCCTTTTTTCCCCTTATAAATCAGTCAGGTTCTAGATATTCCAAGACCCCGCCTCCTTCTAACTTAGGCCAAAGCCTCCTTCAGGCTACTTCAGGACAGAAGGTATTGCTCCAACGCCGGGGTGCCCTCCAGACTTTCAATATAGTCATAGTAAGGGAGCCATTTTGCATTATACTGTTCTGTGGTCAGTCTTAGATTGGCAGTTATCGCTTCCATGTCTTTGATTTTTATAATATTAGCTCTCCACATTGAGAGAGTTAAAGGCTTTGACTGCAACCAATGTTACGTAATCACTTTTAGAGCTGCAGCCACTAATAAGTAGTACAAGTACTTTTGGCCATTGGATCCTAGTCCCTTTGGTACCAGACCTAATACCAAATGAGCTCCATTAACTACAAAATCCCCTTGAAAAATAGTCTGGAGGGCCAGCGCAATTGACCTCCAGTAATTACTTATCTGCGGGCAGTCCCAAAACAAATGAGTATGTGTGCCCAAACCCCCACATCCCCTCCAACAATTCTTTGTTGTCAGTTGTGTATAATGGACCGAGATCACTGATGTAATAAAATACCTTACCACTACCTTCCATCTAAATTCCTTCCAACTCGGAGAGTTGGTTGTTTTCAAAATTCCCAACCAGATCTCCGACCACTCTTCCTCTGATAGCTGCAGCTTTAATTCCTCCTCCCACCTCTGTTCAATCTGTTGGGTTAATAATTTACCTATATCTTCCTGTAGTGTTTTATATACATATGATATAAACCCTTTAGGATCCATCATACGACTCCTTTGAAAAACAGTCTGAATGGGGGCAGATGGGTCTGAAAGAACTGCCTGTTGCCCTGTTCTCATGTTAATGTAGTGAACGGCACTGGAGGAACTTAAAAAAATCCTGTTTGGGAATGCCAAATTCTCTTTGCAGCTCTTGAAAGGATTTTAATATATTTTGTTGAAAAAATTGTGTCAGAAAGCATAATCCTTTGCTCTGCCATTGTTTAAAGCAACTGTCTCCGAGCGAGGCTGGAAACCCTGGGAGGGAGTTAAATGGAATATATCTCCAAACTGGAGTTAAAGACCCCCAATACTGTCGGATATCCAGCCACACTTTAAGAGTGTGTTTCGTCCACTTATTTGTTATTTGTCTGATGTCTCAGGGCATTGCTACCCAGGGTAACATTTGCAGGGGAATAACTTGATGCGCCTTAAGTTCCATAGGACACCACCCTCCCACTTGTCTCGGATTTAGCATATCAAGAATAGGCAATATCTGGGTTGCCTTATAGTAATTGTAAAAATCTGGTACTCCTCTGCCCCACTTATCCCTGTCCTCAGTAAGGAGTTCCCAACGCTTCCTGGGTCATCTTCCACGCAAATGAATTGAGAAAGCTTCCGTCTCAGTTCCTTCCAATCTTTTTTTGGGAAGGGTAGTGGTAGACTAGTGAACAAGAACGAATACCTGGGGAGAATGTTCATTTTCACCGCCTCTATCCTGTTAGTAAAGGAGAAAGGCATCACTCGCCATCTATTTATATTAGCAAAGACTGCTCTCTGCAACAGGCCATAATTAACTTGGTGTAGATGGGATAATTTAGTTGGAATTTGAATACCTAAGTATCTGACTCTATCCTTGGTCCAATTAAATGGGATCAATTCTTGTAATTCCCCTGAAATTCTGCCGCTTATTGAAAAATCTCTGACTTGTTCATATTAATTTTAAATCCTGATATTTTGCCAAATTGATTTAATAAGTCCATCAACAGAGGGATCGATTTAGCCGGGTCTTGCAAGTATATTAAAGTGTCGTCCTCATACAATGAGACCTTATTTGTCACCCCCTTTACCAAAATCCCCTGAATCTTATCCTCCGCTCTAATGACCTGGGCAAGGGGCTCCATTGCCAGGGCAAAAAGTAAAGGGGACAGGGGGCACCCTTGTCTGGTGCCTCTTTGTATAGTAAGAGTTGTGGAGATAGTGCCATTTACCCGCACTCTGGCAACTGGCTGTTGGTAGGCCATCATGATCCATTGCAGGAAGGGGCTCTCAAATCCCATTTTACCAAGCATTGAGTTGAGATAAGACCAATTAAGCCAATCAACGGCCTTTTCTGCATCTAGAAAAATAGCTAGTTTAGGAACTCTGGAATGATCTTTATGACCCAGTATATTTAAGAGATGTCTAATATTGTCTGACAAATGCCTATGGGGTATAAACCCCATTTGATCTGGATGCACTAATATCTCCACAGACCTTTCTAAACAGTTAGCCAGAATTTTCATAAATATTTTTGAATCCTGATTTAGTAAGGATATAAGCCTATACAACTCACAGGATGCTGTTGATTTACTTGGTTTTGGAATTACAGTTATTAATGCCTTCCTCCAAGAATTCGGGGTTTTTCCCCTCCTCAAGCATGGCATTCAGGACTATTGCTAATTTAGGTACCAGTATTTTTTTAAACTTTTTATAAAACTCTGCCGGGAGTCCGTCCGGACCAGGTGATTTCCCCAAGGGAAGGTTATTTATCACCGTTAGAATTTCCTGGTCTCTTATGGGGGCTGATAACTCTTGTTGCATTGTGGTGGATAATTTGGGGAGTTTTAATGTTCTTAGAAAGCATTCCGTCTGAGTTGTCACAATCTGGGGGTCTCTCTTTTCTGCATATAGCATCTGGTAATACTTTTTAAAGGCCTTAGCTATGTCTCCTGGCTTCTCTATCCGGTCGTTGTTATTGCCCCCTGTCTGGTGGAAAGGGATATGTTGATTGCATGTTCCTTACTCATTCTGAGGGCTAATAATTTCAATGCTCTTCCCCCCCCCATAATATTTTTGGTTGGTAAACCGCAACAATCCCTCTGCCTTATCTGATTCCAAATCATTAAGTTCTTTCCTTTTTTTAACTAATACTTTAAGAATTTTCTCCGTTCCCCTTGGTTCACTTTTATGTTCCCTTTCCACAGTTTTTATTGTGGTTTGCAACTCTGATAGCTTTTTATTTCTCAATTTCTTTTTGGCTGATGCCAAACTGATTATATGGCCCCTTAGCACTGCTTTCATAGTGTCCCACCACACCCCAGGGGAACAATCTGTCATAGGGGAATCTACTGTTAGGTGTTGAAAATTTTGGACAGTTTGTTGTACCAGGTGCTTGTCATTAAGCAATGATACATTTAACCTCCAGTTAGTGACTCTGGGCTCCCTACTCCAAGTATACTCTATGGATATTGGGGCATGATCCGATAAGGTTAACAAATGGATCTGGGATTTAATGAAAAGGTGAAGATCTGTGGAATAAGTCAAGAAAAAGTCTATTTGTGAATACAAACTTCGAGAAGCCAAATAAAATGTATAATCTTTCTCAGTTTTGTGTCACTCTCTCCAAATGTCTATCATCCCTCCTTCTTCTACCAAGGTCTTCAATCTCTTGCTAGCTATTCTAGATGTGTCTGTGTTCCCCGAGGACCGATCCATTGCAGGCCACAAAGTGGCATTAACATCTCCCCCTAGTATCAAAAGTCCCTTGGGAAGCCCCCCTACTTTCTGAAAAACTTCCAGGTAAAATCTTTCCGCACCTGTATTAGGGCATATATGTTTATTATATGTACTAATTTCTCCTGTATAAGACCAGATACCCTAATACATCTACCTGGGTGTATGATTTCTGTCTCTTGCACTATAAAAGGGGATTCCTTCTTTATTAGAATTGCTACACCAGCTTTTTTCCCCTCTTTACCTGAGGTGGCTTCAACTCTCCCTACCCACTGACATCGTAGTTTCAGATGTTCTGCTTCTGAAAGGTGCGTCTCTTGTAAAAGAGCAATACCTCCCTCCATTCTTCTCAATTCAGTCAGAATCTTAGTTCTTTTAACGGGTGAGTTAATGCCATTAATATTGTAGGAAATTATTTTTAAGTGTGCCATTGGGTCCTGTTGTTTCTAAGCTTCTTGTTTGTCTTCGTATGTATTCTACATCCATCTACCTTCCCTCCACTTAGTTGTGTAATGATCCATCTGGCTGGTTTACTTTGAATGAAACCACATCGCAATTTTGTAAAAAAACAATAACTTAAGAACATTGTTTTAACCCTATAACTTTTAATTTGTAGGGTGGAACCCTTTGATTCCAACAATAAAGGACTGATTAATATAACAAAGATCCCAGTATTTTTGACCTCCTAGGAAATTCCAATGGCGTGTACTATCACCACCGGAAGTCAAACGTGTGATTAGTTTCAGATCCCCGTGATGTATAGGAGAGTTGCGTCTATACCCAAATCATTAGGCGTTCACCTGCAACCTATAACTCCACCCGACACCTCAGGTGAGAGCTGAACCAGGTATCCAGTAATCCCCCGAACCCCCCCTTCTCATTATGTGCCGTGACTTCCCTTTTTATAGTTACAAGAAAAAGATCCCCACTCTCATTTCCCCCTTCATGTGCCCCTCGTTACCTCCCCCTTTACCCGACACCTCCCTCAGCCCTCTTCTCCTCCCCAACCTTCATAACCCTTTCAAATATATTTTAACCTTCCTGTCCCATTACCTCTTTGGTAGGTCCCCCGCACCCCTTTTATTCCCCCCCTTCCGGCAGATATCTACTGTATCTGTTCTTGCATATTTACTATTGTGTTTCACATCACAGCACTTCAAACCCAAGGAGTCCTCTTGTGAGTGGCCCCTGTGAAGATAAAAAGATCTTATATAATTCTAGATATCGTAAAGCATAAGTTCCTCTCAAAGTCTCCTTTAACACCTTCGGTCCCATTATATTAGTTCGCATCATTCCTTGCCCATGGTGTTTCTTCAGTATCTCCCTCTCCAACGCTTCTGAGGGAGCATTTACCAGTTCAAAACAATACCTTTAATTTCGGATTCAAAGTCAGTCCCCTTCAGACGCCTGTTTACTTCTACCTCTGCTCTGCGCTTTCACTCTCTTTTCCGCCCACTGCATGAGCTTCACAATGTCCCCTAGTGCAGCTGGTGAGATTGCACCTGGAAAGCCACGTTTCCTGTTGTTGGTGCGAGTTACCACATTCCAAGCCCCCATCCTGAGCTTTCGTTCCAACATATCAGTCTCTAGGTCAGGCATCGAAATTTGAAGCTCCTTCAGAGTAGGAGCAGCCTCCACCAATGTAGAAAAGATCTTTTCCCCCGATTCTAAATAAATCTTAATCCTTGCAGGAAAAAGCAGTTGAGCCTTTATATCTTTTTTTCCTTCAATTCTCTAATGATCTCTCGTACTCTCTATCTCTCAACTTGCAGAGCAGATGAAAAGTCCTGATCAAAATAAATCCTCTTCTCCTGGTACATTATTTCATGCAGCCTCTATGCTTCACGAAGAATCCATTCTTTGCTCTGATAGTGAAGCATACAAATTATTAGAGAGCAAGGTCTTGCAGTCTCCTCGGTTGGTTTTGGGCCCAGGGACCAATGCGCTCTGTCTATCTCCAAATTTATATCAGGTAGAGGAGAGATCGTGGATCTAAGCACTTGCTGTACAAAATCAGCCGTTATAGCAAAGCCCTTCTCCGAACCTTCGGAGATTCCGTGAATCCTAAAGTTATTGCACCGGGAGCGATTTTCGAGATCTTCCAGCTTGGCCTGCATCTCCCGATCCCTCTGAAGTAAGTGTAAAAGCAGACGATCTGTACAGTCCTGCGCTTCTGAAATCTCCGTTATTTTAGTATCTGAAGCTGAAACCTTTTTGTCTAAGGTGCGGACGTCCTGCCTCAGGTCTGCAAGTGCAGTGTCTATTTTATTTACTGTAGCTAGTATTTGTTTAAGCGTCTGGTTAGTACTTTCGGGTAGATTGGCTTCCTCCTGTTCCCAGTCTACTGAGGATTCTGATGGCTGCCATCTGCATGGGGGGAGAACAGTTAGGCCTTCTTGCAGTTTGCTCAGGGTTGTTTGTTTCATCTTGCTTGGAGCGGAGGAGAATCTTGAACCTCTGATTTTCTGGGATTTCCCCACCATCTAAGGGACCTCAGGCTATATTGTTTTTGTAATTAGGAGCCACTCTACAGAGGATTTAGCTCAGTAAAGGCGAGGGGGTCATGGAGTTTTTGGGTTCAGCTGCCCACCATTGCGGTGATGTCACTGGAAGTCTCCTTTGGTGATCTTACCAATAAACCGGACCCAGAATTTTGTTTTCCACCTGCTAGGGGACCTGCCACTTGATCCCCCCTGTAAAGGACTCATGAACTGTGCCAGGAAGGATTGCTCATCAGAGAAGGCTATGGTGACTGTCTAACTGTTTAAATTCATAATGAAAATACTGATAATTGCTAACTATTTGATTAAAAATGTTCTGGCTGGTGTGATTGGGAGAGCATACGAGTATGTGCATGATGTGTGAATGGTACAATACTTTAACTATTGTTAATTGGGTAACCAGTTTAATATATTTTTGGGAGGTGTAATCATGGGATAAGGGAAATGTACTTGTTGGTTCTTCTTCAACTTCTTTCATATATATGTTGATTATATATCTTCTCAGAGTTAGTTGATACTTGTTTGATATATATATATTGAAAAGAAGATAATTTCTTAGCCATTCTAAATGTTTTCTGGGCCTCCTGGCACAGGTGAGCTTACTTAAATAAAAAAAAAATAGGATAGAGTAGGCGTGACGTGAGAAACCCTCTAATAGTTATATTGTATAATATTTGTGTTATAAATAAATGTGTATGTGAATGTCTGCTTAGAGATAGTAGACAGTAAGTAAGGAGGCTTGACCTTCTGACCTCAGCACAGCCCTAATGTAGCAGATGTTGTTTTCCTGCTCTGTGTTAACACATAGGGCTTCCTTCCATGCCAGGTAATAACACATCATAAAATGCTCCTACTTTGATTTGATGGGGACATGGCATGCATTTTATAATCCTGGAGGAAAAGGGGATTTTTTAACAGGTTCCTGTTAGCTCTCTCACCTAGAAGAAAACTGTTGGTAAGATTTATGTTCCAAGAACATCAAAGGAAATGCTTTGATCAAAGAGACTGTCATATTTTAAAAATTGCTAACTGCTGATTTCCAGCCAGCAGTAAAATAACATCCTGTTGGATCTTCCTACTCAGATTACAGATTTATCACAGGGCTAGCAGTGACCTCATGTGTGCTGTGACATCACAATGAGGTGGAGAGATTGATTTTCAATTTGTCAAGCATCTGAGGGAAAAGACACTTTTATCTCCGGACTCTAAGAGGAGTGAGACACTTGATCTCTGGACTCAAACAGGCACTTCTGTTAAAAATTAGTTAAGCAAGAACTTTAAGCATTCAGGTGCTTTTTGTTCTGTAATTTACAATTTAGTTCTGACTAAGTATTTTGGTTATATGTTCTGTGTTTTGTATTTTATCCATTTTTTTTAATTTTCAGTAAACACTATGGGCTGGTTATTCAAAAGGGTTGCGCCATGTGCAATAGGGTTGCGCCTGCACAAGTTTGAAATTGCTCCATTCTGCCATATTCAGCAGGAGGCAGTTGCGCCCCCCAAATCATGCTGAGCAACAGCGCAATGCTAATGAAGGCATGCTCAACCAGAGGGGGAGGAACCATGCATAAACTGCACAGCCCGATATTCAGCTGGGCTGTGCAGAGTTGTCCAGGCGCAACCCCCAACCTGCGCCTGCACAACTTTGAGCAAAAAAAAAAAGGAGTAAGTGGGGGCCACCCACAGGTGAGCTGCCGCATTGCAGGGCGCAACACAGCAGATGCCACCTGTGGGTGGCCCCCCTGCAGCCCGATCGCGGGCATAATAGTAACCCCCCGACTGGCCCAATCGTGGACAAAACTGTAGTACCCCCCCACTGGCCCGAACACACAAACAATAGTAACCCCCAACTGGCCCGATCATGGGCAACACAGTAGTAATTCCCACCCCACTATCCCGATCACGGGCAAAACAGTAGTAATTCC
Organism: Neoceratodus forsteri; assembly: GCA_016271365.2. Taxonomy (NCBI): domain Eukaryota; kingdom Metazoa; phylum Chordata; order Ceratodontiformes; family Ceratodontidae; genus Neoceratodus; species Neoceratodus forsteri. The sequence continues at coordinate 480,788,206 of CM028131.1, forward strand.
CACCCCCACTAGCCCGATCGTGGGTAAAACAGTAGTAATTCCAACCCCCTACTAGCCCAATCACAGGCAAAACAGTAGTAATTCCCACTCCCCACTAGCCCGATCATGGGAAAAACAGTAGTAATTCCCACCCCCCACTAGCCCGATCGTGGGAAAAACAGTAGTAATTCCCACCCCCACTAGCCCAATTTCACATATCTGGACTGCCTTGGACGGGATGGGCTGCACGCCCATTGGCTCTTGCTCTGAAACAATGGGTGTGCAGCCCTACTGAGCAGTCAGTCGGTGGGCGGCGGGGTGGAAGGCAGGTGGTGTGCTGCCACCCGCCGGCTGAAGGGGGAGAGCGGGGTGGTGGGACTCTGTGAGTGGGTGGGGTGGGGCCACTAGATCACCAGGGTACTTGGACTTGGGGGTTGACTCTAATGCCCATGATCAGGCTTCTGGTCCACTGAACCACCAGGGATATTGTTCTTGGGGGTTGAACTCTGTTCTGCTGGCGATTGGGCTGAGTGGGGTGGGGATTACTGTTTTGCCCGTGATCGGGCTAGTGGGGGTGGGAATTACTATTGTTTTGCCTGTGTTTAGGCTAGTGGGGGGTGGGAATAGTCGGGGGGATTTACTTCATGCCCGCAATCGGGCTGCAGGGGGCGTCGGTCCCTGACAGCTGCTGCCTGGCAAGACACCAGGCACAAGTCATCGGGGATCGGTGCACCTGCATGCTAATGGCATGCAAATGGGGCCATAAGTAGATGCAAATGGCCCCCCCCTGTGCCTTGCATGAATTATGGTCCCATTTGCATGTCACCTTTTGAATATCGGAAATTTGCACATGGCGCAATGGAACTTGCGCCACCGCATCTTGAATGCTCCACTCTGAACATTTGCGGTGGCGCCATGAGATTCCACTATGCCACATGCACAAGTGGTTGTGGCTAGGGGTGATAGTCAAAGGAGTTGCTCAATAGCGCAACTCCATTGAATATCACCCTGGCCACACCACAGCGCAATTTTTTTGAGCAGTGCAAGGGCTTGCACCACAGAATGGCGCAGTTTGAATTTCCAGTCCTATGTTTCTTAAAATTCTGTCTGTGCCTTCTCAGTTTCTTTTGCATGTGAATGCTGCAACAGTGTTTAAAATTCTGACAATTGTAAGGGCTTAGAAGTGTGTTACTTATCTTGCTGAGGGAAGAATATACCTAGGACTCAAACTGAGTCAAAAGGATAGACTTTTGAACCTGGGTGGGTGCCCACTGGCTGAAGAATTGTACTGCATTTCCCCAAAGAGAATACATATCTGAGCCTGTTAACTGGGTGTGCAAGAAAAAGGTTCATATTTGACTGTGGACTCAAGGCTAGTAGGTGATTTAGACCCAAAACAAACAGGAGGGTTACCCTGTGTGTCTCCTGTTCACATATTGCACTTTGAGGTTTGGCACTGTGGGAGCAGAAGGCCTGACCTGCGGAGCACGTATGTGGCAGATTTGGTTAGCAACGGTGTGATTTAAAAGTATTTGGTAACACAAGCATTAACAGTTCAGTGTGTCAGATTAATAACTGCACAGCTCACATGCAAAATAAGACAGTGATTTAAAAAGGAAAAAGAACTATATCATTGTGTTCCCTATCGGTTTTATTTATTTTTTTGGGTGCAAGTTAGTAGATAGGGAAGAAGATGACTTCCAACTACAGCGAATACACTGCAGACTACTGAGGCAGTTGTGCCAAGACAGAGGAGTCCAACACGAGGAAAAAGCCAAAAAGCAGCACCTTGTGTAGGCTCTTGTGGCAGCCAATGTATAAGACCTCAAGTCAGTCTCACAGTCTGACTGGAAAGGATCAAACCTTGGGCATGGAGGGGCCAGGGTCCAGTACAGTGTCCAGATCAGGTGAGGAGGACAGCAGGACCAGTGCAAGCCAAGGGCCACAGCAGCAGGGGAAGGTCACCACCATTCTGGAGCCAGAGGGGATCAGGCTGCAGATGGAGTTGCGGAGGATGGAGCTGGAGCTTGAACATAAAAGATTTGAAGCCCAGCAGCTGGAGATGAAGCAAGAGGAAAGAGAGCAACAGCTTCAGAGAGAGGCTGAGAAAAAAGAGTGACAGCTTCAGTGAGCGGCCAAATGAGAAGGGCGACAGTGTCAGAGAGAGACTGAGCGAAAGCAGTGAGAGGCCGAGCAAGAACAGTGAGAGGCTGAGCAAGGGGAGAGAGCACACCAGAGGAAACATAAACTGGAGAAGCTACAACTCCCAAGACCAGCGCCAGAGCGGGTAAGTGGCCTGGGGTTAACTGGGACTCCAGGACTGGGTTACAAATTAAATTCTAAATTGATAGCTGAATTTAAAGAGGGGGAAGACATGGTTGTCTTTTTAAATTCCTTTGAAATAAGTATGTTTTCAGGCAAATATTCCTAGAGAGTCCTGGAGCTTCCAACTATCCTCTCTACTTTCCGGGAAAGTTCGGGATGCATTGGGTCAAATGGACAATGAGGACAGTGATGATTATAGTAAACCTAAAGCTGCCCTGCTAAAAAAGTATGATTTAACAGCAGAGGCATACAGAGTTAAATTCCGTAAGCTCAGGAGAAGCTCTGATATGAGCTACGAAGAGCTAGCAACTAAACAACGTCAATTTTTAAAACGTTGGTGGGAAGGGATTGAAGCAAACTCTGTAGAGAAAATTGAAAATGTTGTACTGTTAGAGCAGTTTTTTGGGGTATGCCCAGCAGACCTGAAAACCTGGCTAGAGGACCGAGATCCAAAAAACAGTGCAAGAGGCTGCTGAACTCTCGGACCGCTGTGCCAGGAGCAGACCTGCTCTGAGATGGAATGAGGCAGGCGTGGCAGCACAGAAAGGGAAAACTGTATCTTCAGGGCAGCTAAAATCCTCTCTCCCTCCACTGAAACCAGGTAGCCCCAGGTTACAAAGAAAAGATTTGCCTGATAAAAGAAATGAATGTTGGGTTTGAAAAGAACCTGGTCACCTTGCCAGGCAGTGTCCAAAAAGGGCAAGCAGTGCACAAAGTGGTGCTAGGAAGTTGTTTGTGTGTCCCTGAAAACATACCAGTAAACATGAGGGAACACATACACCCAGTCACTGTGAATGGGGTACAGACCCATGGGTTAAGAGACACGAGGGCGTCCCTGACTTTGGTTAAAGGGGATTTGGTAGAGCCTAAACAGCTTATATCCAATCAATCTGTGAATGTACAGGGATTCACTGGAGAGGAGATAACACTGCCACTTGCTAGTGTTCTCCTGGACTGGGGTGAGATAGTGGAGACTGTGCAAAAGGTTGCAGTTACAGAAAATCTTGCTTTAGATGTATTAATGGGAACAATCTCCAACAGGGGATGGTGTGTGCAGTTACCCACAGCCAAACAGCAAAGGTAAATTGTAATTCTCTGAACCCCATAGAAGCCCCTGTGGAAAACACTGGGAGGCTAGTTCCTCAGCCTGTGTCTCCTGATATGGAGAATAATTGAAGGGGTGTAGAAATTTCCCCAATAGCAGTTAACAGGCCATCTACAGAGGGTTACTCTGAGGAGGGAGTGGTGACCCATAGTCAGAGGGTTAGGGATGGCAGTGATCCTGAATGCCCTGATGCTAGAGCTAGGGATCCTAGTCTAGAAACTGAAGGAGACTTGTCCCATGCCTTGGGAATGTGTAAGGAGTTTGCAGCCGCTCAGAAAAGTGACTTGAGTTTAGAGAAGCTGAGGGCTTGGGCAGACTCTGACGGAGCACAGGTAGATGATGGGAAACAAAGTTTTTTGGGACAATGGACTGCTGTATATGCAGGATGTAAGGACAGAAGGAGGGGTGATGGGTAGGCAGCTTGTCGTTCCCCAGGGGTACCATGAGCAATTGCTCAAGATTGCATACAATATTCCCATGTCTGGTCATCTGGGAATTGTGCGCACTACACAGCAGTTGGCTCAGAATCTCTAATGGCCAAACTTCACCCAGTAGGTGAAGGAGTATTGCAGGTCTTATCACCGATGCCAAGAAATAGGGAAGGCTGGTATGAAAACCCAAGCCACCCTAATTCCTTTACCCATTGTGGAGGAGCCATTCCAGAGGGTGTGAAGGGATATTGTGGGGCCTCTAAATACCCCCAGCTCCTCCAGGAAGAGGTTTATCCTGACTGTGGTGGATTATGCCACCTGGTACCCAAAGGTAGTCATCCCATCCTCACTGAGGACAGACAAAGTGGCAGATGCCTTGATAGGGATTTTCTCCTGTGTTGGATTTCCACAGGAGGTTATCACCGATGAGGTTCCTTCATGTCAGACCTGATGAAATGCTTGTAGGAGAAGTGTGGGGTGGAACAGAGATGCACGACATCTTATCACCTACAAGTCAATGGGCTTGTGGAAAGATTCAATAGTACCCTCAAATTGATGCTCCAAGCATTTGCAGAACAGCATGGGTGGGACTGGGAGAAATACCTTCCCCACCTGTTGTTCGCACAAAGGGAGGTGCTCCAAGAGTTAACAGGGTTTTCCCCCCTTTGAGCTCTTATATGGATGCAGGGTACATGGGCCCCTGTCCCCAGGGAGTCCACCAGACCGAGTGGCAAGGTAACTAAAGGGGCTGCTTTACCCACCAATCCCCTGAGGGCAGTGCTATGCAATGCCAGATTGATCAGGAACAAGACCGCGATTATTATGGACTTGAGTTCCTTGATCTGTCTGTCTTGCATCACAGAGACCTGGGTTGGGGATGATGCTGGCCCAGTTTTTGAGGCTGCCATCCCCCCCTGGGTATACAGTGGTGCACTGCCCCAGAGAGGAGCATGGGGTGGTGGAGTAGCCATTTGTTTTAGATCTGACTTGGACTTCACCGTGCACCCAGTGAGAGCCCCGGGTTCTTTTAAATGTGTGGCCGTTCATGGGGGTCTGGACACAGACTGCAGGATTCTTCTTATTTACCACCCCTCTGGGGCGGTGGGGAATTTCCTGCAGGAGGTTGCCGAATTCATCGTCGGCGAAACATTGGAAGCCCCCAGAAGTATTGTCTTGGGGGTTTTCAATGTTTGGGCCGATGACGAATCCTCTCGGCTTGGTTATAACCTCCTCCAGATCATGTCATCACTGGACCTGTCGCAAGTTGTTTCTGCCGTGACTCACCAGGGTGAGCATGTGTTGGACCTGGTGTTCTCACTGAGGCTAGAGATAATAATCTCAAGATTGATCAGGTGGTATGGTCCAATCACTACACGGTGCGGTTCATGTATGGGGCTCCCACGAGATGCCCTCCCCCTACAGACAAGAAGCTGTTGTCTTTGCGGGGATTGACCCTGGAGGATTTTTTTTGGCAGCAGTCAATCTGTCTGGTGTGGGTAATGCATGCGTTGGAGGCGTTGGTGCCATGGTGGGCTCTTATAATAGAGTGCTATCCGACGCCATTACTCCCTCGCATCTGTCCATGTACAACCCAAATCATCCTACCTGAGGTTCCCATGGTTTGATGGGGACCTCGTGGAGATGAAGAGAAAGGGTCAGAGGCTGGAGCGCTGCTGGAGGAAGTCCATCCTGGAGGAGGAGGACAAACTGGCCCTGTGTGTGCATTATAATGCATTCCAGGGGGCAATCAACCATAAGAAGGCAGTGTTTCTGTCCAGGGAGATTGCTGTCAGGACGAACCAATCAGCTATACTTTTTTGGACTGTGAACAGGCTACTTCGTCCAGCTAGTCTACAGCCGAATAAGTTTTTTTCCAATGCTGAATGCGAAGGGTTTGCTTGGTTCTTCTCAGGCAGAGTGTCCAGTATCCATCAGGGAGTTCCTCCAGTCAGCAATGCTATAGTTGGCAGTGGTCACCAGAAGTGTTCTGAGTGCACTCCACTTGGTTGGGGGAAGTTTAGACCAGTGGAGGTAAGTGAGATCATCAGGGTGGCGACCAATCTGAAGCACACTTTTTGCAAACTGGATCCAGTGCTGATGCGTTTCTTGATGAGATGCTTTGACACAATTGGCCCAGTGTTTGCTCTGATTATCCAGAGTTCCTTGTCTGAGGGGGTCTTCCCTGATGCCTTGAAGGAGGCATTGGTAAGATCATTCCTAAAGAAACCATCCTTGGACCCAGAGGTTAGGGAAAATTACTGACCTTTCTCCAACCTTCCCTTTTTGGTGAAGATTGTGGAGAAGGTAGTGGCGCTTCAGTTGGAGGAGCACCTCGTGACCCATGAGTTGTATGAACACTTCCATTCAGGGTTTCAGGTGAGGCTTAGCACAGAAACCATGCTTGTTCGGGTGCAGAATGATGTCTTCAGGGCTAAAGATCGAGGAGAAAAGACAATTCTTGTTCTCCTTGATCTCTCTTCAGCATAAGACACTGTGGACCATTGTGTGTTGCTTGACCACCTCAGGGAACTCTGCGGACTCACTGGAACTGTCATCTGCTGATTTGAGTCCTTTTTAACCAACAGGAGGCAACGGGTTGTGATGGGGAATTTCTCCTCCACCCCTAGCCCCCTATCTTGTGGAGTACCTCAAGGGTCGGTGTTAGCTCCACTGTTGTTCAGAGTGTACATGCTACCCTGGGAGGGATCATTAGGAAGTATGGCTTGAGTTTTCATTGCTATGCTGATGATACCTAGCTATACTTATCCTTTGTCCCAGGAACATCCAGCGTGGTAGATGTGCTAAACAGCTGCCTTGCTGAGATCAACGATTGGATGGCCTCTAGCTGGTTGCGACTGAACCCCGATAAGACAGAGGTATTGGTGGTGGAGTTGAACAGAGTGCATGATAGGATGGCCTCTGGATCAGAGACTGGACTTGTTCTGGGATCTGTTCCATTGAAGGCCTCCTCTAGGGTGCGAAATCTTGGTGTCATTCTAGATAGGAGTTTGACGATGGAAGTGTAGATATCTTCCACCGTCCACTCCTGTTTTTTCCATCTCAGAAATGTCACCAGGATAAAGCCCCTTGTTCTGCTTCTGGACCTCCCCACTTTGATGCATGCCTTAGTTACATCAAGGCTTGGCTACTGTAATTCGCTCTACTTCGGGGTCATGGGAGGATCTCTCCACAGACTGCTGCTAGTGCAGAATGCAGCTGCCCAGTTACTTACTGGGCAGCCAAAATTATGCCACATTACACCGGTGTTGCATAAGCTGCACTGGTTGCCAGTCAGGTGGAGGATCCTCTTTAAGGTGGGTCTTCTCACCTATAAGTCCTATGCGGTCAGGGCCCTGGTTATCTGTAAGACCTTCATGTACCTGCTCTCTTGGTTCACCCTCTCCTTTCCTCCTGTGGAGACCCCCTGGTGATTCCCAGGATGAATTTAAAATCAGCTGGCGATAGGGCCTTTAGTGTCACCGCCCCCGTCCTGTGGAATTCGCTGCCCCTTGGGGTTAAGGGGATCCCTACTCTGGAGGTATTCAAGGCCTGCCTCAAGGCCCTCCTATTCACTCAGGCCAATTTTGGATTAAGCTGTCAGATTAACAGATTTAATTTGATTATAGCGTTTGGTAATCTGATGTTTATTTTATTATCTATGGGTAATGTTTATATGAGGCGTTAATTATTTATATGCTTATATATATATATATATATATATATATCTGTAGTTTTTTTTTTTATTGATTTGTTTCTGAATATGTGTATACTTATTTGTATGGCATCCAGAGCCTCCAGGATTGGGCATCTTTTAAATAAATTTTGCCTTTCCTTGCCCCTAGACTTACTCCAGGAGGACTGGAAAGGCAAGCACGCCACCCAGGGAACTCCCATAGTGGATTATGTCCTTAAGTTTAGGGAAAAGCTGTAGGAGCTTGTGGGAACAGCCCAGAGCAACCTGGCAGCTGCTCAACAAAAACAAAAGGCATGGTATGACTGCAGAGCCAGAGCTCATTTGTACACTGTGGGTCAGGAGGTCATGATCCTAATCCCGGTCCAGAAAGATAAGCTGCAGGCCAAGTGGGCAGGACTGTACAAAGTAATCAGACAGGTAAATGATGTAAACTACATTCTAGAGCTAACTGACATGAGACCTACACAAAGAATGTACCATGTCAACATGATGAAGCCATATGCTAATAGGGCTGACATGGTGTTTGCAGTGTGTAGTCCTTGGGAGGGGACTGACAAAGGAGACCCCCTTCTGGACTTGCTGGAAGAAAGCAAGCAGGAGTCCTCTGTGGAGACAATTAAAATGTCACTCCAGTTGACCTTGGACCAGATCCTGGAAGTAAGGAGGTTTTAGCAGACTTTGCCCCATTGTTTAGCACCAAGCCTAGACTAACCCCCTTAGCGATGCACAATGTGGAGACGGACGCAGGCGCCCATAGGGCCAACAGCATATCAGGTGTTGGAGGCTGTCCAAAAGGACATTAGGAGGGAGGTGGAGGAAATGCTGGATTTAGGGGTAATCCAGAAATCCCACAGCCCCTGGGTCTCACCTGTGGTCCTTGTTCCCACGCTGTATGGCTCCATTCATTTTTGTGTGAACTATCGTAGACCCAATGCAGTCATGAAGTTAGATGCCCACCCAATGCCATTGATGGATGAACTCCTGGACAAGTTGGGAGGGGAAACATACCTTACAACTATTGACCTGACAAAAGGATACTGACAGGTAGAAATAACTGCCAGAGCTAGGGAGAGATCATCCTTCATCACTCCAATAGGGTTATTTGAATTTAAAGTAATGCTTTTCAGAATGAAGAATGCCCCTGCCACTTTCCAACAGTTGGTGAAACAGGTGTTAAATGACACTGAGGAGTACGCCGTGTCGTACCTGGATGACATTGCCATCTTTAGTGCCATCTGGGAGGAACACCTGTCCCACCTTAGGGAAGTGTTGGGCAGGATACAGAGAGCCAGACTCACTGTAAAAGCTGAGAAGTGCCAGGTGGCCATGGCTAAGGTGGTATACTTCAGGCACATTGTAGGCCAGGGACAGCTCTGTTCTAACCAAGTGAAAATAGAGGCAATCAAGGCATGGCCCAGATCAGAAACACAGAAGGTCCAGAGTTTTCTAGGGACAGCAGGGTACTATAGGAAATTTGTACCAAACTACAGTGCCCTGGCCACTCCCCTATCTGTCCTGTTGAGGAAAAGGATGCCTAAGAAAGTTACCTGGGAACCAACCTATGAACAAGCCTTTACTCAACTAAAGAAGGCACTGTGCAGTGCTCCTGTATTAACAAGTCCAAACTATAGTAAAACCTTTGTAGTCCAGACTGATGCCTCAGACGTGGGTATTGGAGCAGTGCTTAGTCAAACATCCAGTCATGGGAAAGATCACCCCATAGTGTACCTCAGTAAGAAGTACTTCCCAGGGAGCAGGCTTACTCTACAGTGGAAAAAGAGTGTCTTGCCATGGTGTGGGCACTAAAGAAGTTAGAGCCATACCTATACAGGCAGCATTTTGAGGTACAAACAGATCACAACCCCCTGGTTTGGCTGACACAAATGGATAAAACAAATGGTAGGCTGTTAAGATGGAGCTTTGCCTTGCAAAGTTATGACATGACTCTCTCACACAGAGCAGGGGCAGCAAACGAAAATGCTGATGGTTTATCATGTTGGTTTAAGATGTGAACCGAATCTGGGGAACTCATCCCATGCAGGAATAGTTCCCCCAAATTCAGCCTAAGGAGGGAGGAGTGTGACATGAGAAACCCTTTAATATTTATATTGTATAATATTTGTGTTATAAATAAATGTGTATATTAATGTCTGCTTAGGGATAGTAGACAGTAAGTAAGGAGGCTTGACCTTCTGACCTCAGCATAGCCCTAATGTAGCAGATGTTGTTTTCCTGCTCTGTGTTAACACATAGGGCTTCCTTCCATGCCAGGTGATAACACATCATAAAATATTCCTACTTTGATTTGTTGGGGACAAGGCATGCATTTTATAATTCTGAAGGAAAAGGGGACATTTTAACAGGTTCCTGTTAGCTCTCTCACCTAGAAGAAAACTGTTGGCAGGATGTGTGTTCTAAGAACATCAAAGGAAATGCTTTGATCAAAGAGACTGTCAAATTTTAAAAATTGCTAACTGCTGATTTCCAGCCAGCAGTAAAATAACATCCTTTTGGATCTTCCTACTCAGATTACAGATTTATCACATGACTAGCAGTGACCTCATGTGTACTGTGACATTGCAAGGAGGTGGAGAGATTGACTTTCAATTTGTCAAGCATCTGAGGGAAAAGACACTTTTATCTCTGGACTCTAAGAGGAGTGAGACAATTGATCTCTGGACTCAAACAGGCACTTCTGTTAAAAATTAGTTAAGCGAGAACTTTAAGTATTCAGGCGCTTTTTGTTCTGTAATTTCCAATTTAGTTCTAAGTATTTTGGTTATATGTTCTGTGTTTTGTATTTTATCCATTTTTTTTTTATTTTTAGTGACACTATTTTTCTTAAACTTCTGCCTGTACGTTCTCTGTTTCTTTTGCATGTGAATGCTGGAACAGTGTTTAAAATTCTGACAACTATAAGGGCTTAGAAGTGTGCTACTTATCTTGCTAAGGGAAGACTATACCTAGGTCCCAAACTGAGTCAAAAGTGTACACTTTTGAACCTGTCTGGGTGCCCACTGGGTGAAGTATTGTATTGCATTTCCCTGAAGAGAATACGTATCTGAGCCTGTTAACTGGGTGTGCTAGAAAAAGGTTCATATTTTACCCCAGACTCAAGGTGATTCAGACCCAAAACAAATAGGAGGGTTACCCAGTTTGTCTCCTGTTCACATATTGCACTTCAAGGTTTGGCACAGTGGGAGCAGAGGGCCTGAACTGCGGAGCACATTTGTGACAGTAGGTAGTATAGGAGGGGTACCTTTTGCCCACATTTCCGGGTGGGTTTCTATGGCAGACTGGGTAAATGTGCATACTCAGTTTGTTGGGTGAAACTCGCTTGGACCCCTGCCATCATTCCCATCAGGGAATGATTTCCTGGGTGGGGGAAGAGTATAAGTCCCCTCTCTTTTGAGAGGGGCTTGTGCTCCCTCTAGGGACCTCTTCCTCTTTTTATGGTTCCCCCCAGAGTTTAGGGTCTTTTAGTGCTCAGGGAGGGGTGCAATTCTCACTTTCCGCCATGTGGTGGCATCAGAGAGCAGAGTTTTAAGGTAGAATTAGGCAATCCCAAGGGATTTGCCTCACTGTGCCACCCGCCTTACCAGGAGTTCTGGAACACTAATCTTCACAGTTCCCCACTGTCGGACCACTCAAGGGCAGCGCTCCTACAAAGTTAGGGCCTCTAACTGGTTCAACACACTCCCAGTGGATATCACCAATGCACTGAATTTCAGCTCCTTTAAGCACAAACTATGACATCACTTGGTGGCCAGTGCCTACTGTGACTGTTACACTTAAATTCCCTGCTTGCCCTTCTGGCCTCTCCATTACTTGTGCACTGTCGCCACACCCCACTCCCTCCTCATTAACTCCTTCCAATATCTCACGTCAGCCACCTCAGACTTCTCCCTTGCCCCCCCAGATTCCACTCCTCCCTTTCTCCATTTTCTCTCACATCCTTGTCCCTCCCCTGACCTATTACCCCTGCACCTCCTAGCTTTTATATTCTCTCTCTCTCTCCTTTCTCCTCCTTGCCCATACTAACTCTTCTATCCTTCCCCCACCCATCCTGTTACCCCCACTTACATCTCCCATCCCTTCTCCCCTTCCCTCCACCACCACCTATTCCTCTCCTTCACCACCTACCTTATCCCTCCAATCCCTCACCCTCTCAGTTCTTGCTTGTCCCCTACTACCTTATCCTCTCACCAACTACCTCTGGCCCTCTCATGCACTTGTTAGAGCACCTGACAAAGCCTTTAGCAGCTCATGCATTCTATAATGTTTTATCTGTTACTAATTCTTTTGTCCTATCTTGACAAAGCCATTGGCAGCTCATGTACTGTACTTGTATTAACTGTTATCTACCTGCCTGTTCTTGTCTATTCTTGTCCATTGTCCAAAACATGGAATCTTTGTAAAAGAGCACTGTTTGCTCAAAGGTGTTATCCGATTGTCATAAATAAATAAATAAAATAAATCTGGAGGGTGGCCATGTAGGAGAGAGGAGAGACCGGCGGGCACTGTAGGGCAGTGCAGGGTGGGAACCCCCCCTTCCCTTTTAGGCAGGCCTGCTTTTTATTGCTGTGATAAGTCGGGTCCCCTGGGTGAGCATCCATGGGAGGGTGCAGAGTGAGGCAACTGCGGCCATTTGTCTGGGGTCTTGTGCCAGGTGGGGTCAGTGGGATGGAGTTATTAGGTTGTAAGGAGGTGCAGGCTTGGTAGGCCTCAGGGGTCCAGATTGTAGGCCCTGGTATTGGTGCTCATGTGCCTAGGTTGTCGGGGCTGCAGTAGGTTGTGGCAGGGCCTCTGCAGCTCAGCATGGCAAGGTGGCCCAGGGACACTGGTGAGGGGGCTGAGGAGAACCTCTACCCTTATAAAGGGCCTATTTGGAGGGACAGGTCTTGGGGCTGCTGGACTTTGCCAAGTGAGCTGCAGAGTGTCCTAGAGGTCTCCCCTTGTGCTGGTTGCCCTTATCGGGCAGCATGTAAGGAGGGCTGTGGGTACGGTCTTCAGTTAGCCAACTAAAATTTGGAGCCCTGCTCCACTGAAGAAGTGGTATGCCATTCATATTCTGAGTAGTGCTTTGGGAACCAGGGAGTGACCTGGGTTACAGGAGAATGGGGTATGGTGCAGTGGGTCGTGCTGGTGCAGCACCATCCATGTCCCTTGGAGGCTGGAAGGAAGAACCAAGGAATGGGGTTTGGGGAAAAGCTGTACTCTTTCCCAAGGAGAGGAAAATGGAAAGTCCCCATTTGTTTAAGTAGTGGAGCGTCAGGTACTTACCAGTGCCAGTGGAAATCTTTGGAGCTTCTTGGTCCAGGATATAGAGGTCGAGCTATCCCTGAAGGGAAAATCTAGCTGCTGTATTGTAGCTGTTAGAAGAACTTGCCCTGCCTATTTCAACTGCCTTTTTCTCTTGTATAAATGTTAGCCACATGGAGCTGAGAGTTATCTTTAAAGCATACTGGGCCCCTGTAGCCTTTGTAATCATTTGGGTGCAGGAGAAATAAACTATTGCTTTAGGAAAAACATAGGAGTCTGCCTCCACTTGTAGAAAAGGATTCTAATGAAATGTTAATCCTTGAGAGAAAAAAAAACTACAAGAAAAGTTGCATTAGGGTAGAGCATGGTGCTCTATGACAATGGCAAGAAACTTTAAAGACAAAAGTCATGGCACTCACCATTGTACAAAAATGCAAGTAGGCACAAAATGAAGAGTCTTGTATATCAGTTCATAGAAGAACAATTTCTTCATTTATTCACAGCACCACAAAGTTAAAAAAAAAGACCCAATAGGGTCTAGAGGACAAGAAAACTTCTGACATTTCACCTGCAAACAAGGATTTCTCAAATATACTGCCTCCTAGTGTTCATCCTTATTTATAGCCCCCTATAGATCACATAATAACATACTAACATACTATTTGCCAGCAGATTAGGCCTTACGGTCTATCGAGTCTGCTCAAACTTTAGATCCTTAGTTGGGTGCCGAGACCCTCCCATCCCTTGTGCTCCAGAAACCCGTATCATCCATCCCAACCCCCCTGGGACAGGACATCATCTGATACATCCACTTTCTGTGTCTGTCCCATCCTCTCTTGAAGCCCTCCCCTGTGGATCTCCGAACTAGCTCACCAGGCAGTGCATTCCAAGGGTCCACCACCCGATTAATACAAGAGCACCTTAATGTGACATCACAATTAAATAACAAAACAAAAGTGCATAACCATATAACTAGACCAATAAAGTGCAACAATGCTAAATTGTGGTCTAGGCCTGATACTGAGGTACTGGAAGACATGACTTGGTTTGTTTCAGACTGTAATTTTTTCAGTTTTGGTAAGAAGTTTTTTCATCAGGTAAAAGGGGCAGCCATGGGTGCTAGTTTGGCACCTAATTATGCCAATTTATATCTTGAATATTGGGAGGAAGGTGCAATTTGGGACAAACAAGGTAGCCCATATTGGAAAAACATTTTGATCTGGCAGCGTTTTATTGATTATATCTTCATGGTGTGATGAGGGGAGGCTAATGAACTGTTGTTGTTTGTTGATTACCTCCATACAACAAATAATAATTTATGTCTCACAAGTAAAAGCAGTAAGAATGAAGTAGCATTTTTAGATCTGACAATAAGGGCAGAGGAAGATGGCACTGTAGGTACAACAAGCATTTGTCAATGCCGAATGTTTGCTTGCTGGCATTGGCAGTGGTAGTGTAGAAGTTACAGAGCTGCGTAATAGGAATGGCAGTGAAGTATTGAACTGAAGCCAACCCCACCACCACCCTGCAGAGAGTGACAGGCATTGGGGTGTGCGTTTGGGTCGTCAGGCATAACGGCCACGCCATTTCACCACACCCCACCCTGCAGACACTGACAAGTGTCACGGTGTTCCTTGAGGTCTTTGGCCCTTATGCGCACCCCATTTCATTAGGAAATATGGTGAGATGGGTGTGATATAGGAGAATGGGGTGAACTTTGGGGCCGAAGTGTCCAAGGCATACCTCAATGCCTCTCACTGGCTGCAGGGTGTGGAATGGTATGAGCATCACAGGCAAGAACCCAAGTCACACCCCTGATGCCTGTCATTCTCTACAGGGTTGGGTGTTATGGTTGGAAACCCTAATACCTCAGGCATTCGTTGGTATTTTCACTCCAAATTTTCAACATTTTTTTTTGTGACCCCACCTCATGAACAGGGGGAATATCAGTTTGCTAGCCGAAAGCTGCTTATGCACAGTGACTATGGCATTTAGCACCACAGGTGCAAAAACATTCGAACAGGATAAAAAATGACAGCTGTACTGTTCATGGGGAGGTGTAAGAAATGGCAATGTTGCAAATCTGCAGTAAAATATTTAAAAAATGGTGAAGTCACGAGTACACATAGAAACTGTGCAACGCACACTACTATAATTAGGTTGGGAGTTTTACAGCAGATTGTCAGCTCAGGCATTTTGGTGCCTCCAATCATGAACAGTGTCACTGTGATTTTCTTTATCTGTGCTGAGCAATGATTTCCCACAGCGACCACGCATCTCTGTGCTGAAAGTGTGAAAACACACTTCAGCCATGTTGTGAAAAATGACAGCTGTACTGTTCATAAGGTAGTGTGAAAAAATACCACTGGTGAAAATCTGGACTGAAAATATTACAAAGTCATGAACTTACGAGGGTGCGTGGAAACTGCGCAATGCTCACTCGTAACACAGTCATTTTATGGACTTTTGTCACCAAATTTTCAACATAGCCATTTAAGACCTCTGCTCATGAACAGCGTAACTGTGATTTTCTTAATCTGTCCTAAACATTGCTTTCGACACCAACAGCACCATTGTGTGCTACATGTGAAAACACATTTTAGGCGACATATGAAAAATTGCAGCTGTACTGTTCATAAGGAAGTGTAATAAAATGGCAATGTTGAAAATCTGGAGTGAAAATATTAAATTCGCAAACTTACGAGCATGCATAGGAACTGCGCAACGCACACTTGTAAAACAGTCATTTTTAGGAATTTTTTCACCAAATTTTCAACATAGCCATTTTAAGACCTCTGCTCATGAACAGTGTCACTGTGATTTTCTTAATGTGTCTCATACATTGATTTTGCACATCGACTGCGCCATTGTGTGATACATGGGTGGAAACACATTTTGGGCAAGATGAGAAAAATGACAGCTGTACTGCTCATAAGGAGGTGTGGTAAAATGGCAATGTTGAAAATCTGGAGTGAAAATATTGAAAATTCGCGAACTTACAAGCGTGCGGAGGACTGCACAGTGACTGCGAAATCACCCTTCGGGCCTGAATAACGCCATGACAGTGACTGAATTCATGAGAAGGGGTCCCAAAAACCCCATGTTGAAAATTTGGTGCAGAAATTCCAAGAAATGCCTGAGATATACAATAAAGTTGAAAAAACCCTATCTAGCCCATTATACAGCTTACCGGCATTTCCTCAGTTCGCGGTCGGCTTTGAAGAGTGCAGACGTGTTCCCGGTCCACGAAGATCATCGCGCGAGCTCCAGAGGTAAGTATGGGAGTGAGGGTGTGAGAGGTAAGTGCGCAGTAGGTGAATGCACGGGTTGTAGGAGGGCCAGGAGACTACGTGGGACACGTTTTCTTTAAGGTTTGTTTTTTTCAATGATGACGGGGACGTTTGCCACGCTGGGGTGGGCTCCCAGCATGGCACAAGGATGGTTGGGGGCGTTCAGCCAATGGGGATTAGGCACCCCATCGGCTAAAGCATCACTTGCTACGGCTGGTGGGCTCCAAGCGTGCTTTTGTAACCTTTCGGGGAGAGTGAAGCCAGCGAGTTGGACACCCCGTTGGCTATATCATTGGGTTGCCAGCTGGGGTGGGCACCCAGCGTGGCATTTGGGAGGCTTTGGGGAGCGCACACAGCGACGGGGATTGGGCACCCCCGCCGGCTTAGTAGTGTGTGCGGGGGCACGCAGTGTGTGTGTGTGTGTGTGTGTGTGTGTGTGGGGGCTGCGATGAGCAGGCGATATCTGATCGCTGCTCACTGAAGCGTAGCCCCCTTTCAACTGTATGCCACTGCATTTTGGAGCTTGTCATAGACAGCTCCGGCATGCATTGGCTTACAGGGGCTGCACCTGCCAACACACTGACTGAATTGGAGGAGGAGGTGACACACCTCCGAAATCTTGGATGATGGCACTATGTTTCTTGCACATGCGTGCAAGCAAACATAAAAATGTATAGAAAACCTAACGCTCAGTAGAATAGGAAGTCTGCAGTACAGTTGTGATTTCATATAATTGACTAATGTATTCTACTGAGTGTTAGGGCATGGATTGGCTTAGCAGTACTGACCCTTATGAGTGTGTGTAAGTGTTGCGGTTAAAGTTCTGTATGTCAGCCATGTGTGTAACTGTGTTGTGAGTCGGTGTGTGCTATTATGATTCAACACCCTAATGTGATATTTCCATCCTAGCAAAGGCATGACAGAAACCCTAACTGGTGGATGAACAAAGTTTTTTGCATTTAATTGCCTCACTTTTTATGAACTGAACTATATTTCTCTACAGGTGAAAGAGAGGGCTGAAAATTAGGATAGGATTGTCTCCGTTTGCCAAGTATCTTATCATCCTTCCCTTGTTTTGACACCTTTAGGTGATCAGAAAAAAGAACTCCTAGATCTTTTTCTTCTTTGTTGATCATCAGCACCTTCCGCACCCATCCCGTAGTGCTTCCCAGAGTTTCCTCTCCCCAGACACATTACTTTGTACTTCTGTGCATAGAACTTCAGTTGCCATGTGATTTTTTTTAACCAAATTTTCAACATGAGCTGTTTGGAACCTCCCCTCAAGAACAGTGGCACTGTGATTTTGTTAATCCATCCTAAAATTTGAAATCGCACAGCGATGCCATTCTGTGGCACAGGTTTGAAAACACATTTCAAGCAGGATGTTAAGAATGACAGCTGTATGGTTCATGAGGAGGTGTATAACACTGTCCATATCTCATGGTGGGAGTACAGGGTTGTTTGGACCCTGCACTCCCATCCCATGATCCATATAGTACAACAGTGTCCATATGTCATGGTGGTGAGCACAGAGTCCCTCCATTGAGACACTACAACAGTATCCATATGTCATGGTGGGAGCACAGAGTCCAAGGAGCACAGAGTCCATTGGACCCTGAGCTCCCATCCCTCCATCGAGATAGTACAACAGTATCCATATGTTACAGTGGGAGCCAGGGTCCTCCAGACCCTGTGCTCCCATCCCTCCATCCATATAGTACAACAGTGTTAAAAATGGGACACTATTGCAAAGTTACGAGTGTGCGTAGAAATTGCACTACACATGCTCATAACATGCTCCTTTTTTTGAATTTCTTTACAAATTTTTAACATTGGCATTACGGAACCTCCCCTCATGAACACTACAACTGTGATTTTGTGAATCCATCCCAAAAGTTGATTTTGCACAGCGATCACGCCATTCTGCGCCACAGGTGTAAAATCACATTCCAGACAGGATGTGCAAAATGACGGCTATTCTGGTCATAGGGTAGTGTGAAAAAATGGCAATGTTGAAACTATGGGGTAAAAATATGAAAAAGTGACAGTTACAAGTGTGCATAGAAAGTGAGCAACGCATGCTCGTAAGCAGTCATTTTTTGGAATTTTTTCACCAAGTTTTCAACATAGGCTTTATAGGTCCTCCCCTCATGAACAGTGGCACTATCAGGTTGTTAATCCATCCCAAAAGTTGATTTCGTGCAGTTACGACACCATTCTGTGCCACAGGAGTGAAAACATATTTTGGGCAAGATATGGAAAATGAAAGCAGAATTGTTCAAAAGGAAGTGTTAAAATATGTCAATGTTGAAAATCTGGAGTGAAAATATTAATTGGCAATGTTACAAACATGCATAGAAACTGCGCAACACACGCTTCTAACGCAGTCATTTTTAGGAATTTTCTCACCAAAATTGCAACATGGGCTTTTTGGGACCCCACCTCATGAACAGTGGCACTGTCCTTTCATGAATCAGTCCCAAAGGGTGATTCCGTGCAGTGACTGTGAAATCACATTTCGGGACCGAGAAATAAAATGACAGTGACAGTGTTCATGAGGAGGGGTCCCAAGAACCCAGTGTTGAAAATTTGGGGACAAAAGCCCTAAAATTGGCTGAGATATCAACTTAAATTAAAACCCCCATTCAGTCCCATTATACAGTGCTAACCCGATTTCTCATTTCGCAGTTCAGCTTTGAAGAGTGCAGACATCTCCATGTCCAGAGAAGATCATGGTTCCCCATCTCCGGAGGGTAAGTAAGGGTGAGGGGTTGGGAGCTGGAGTCTGTAGAGGGAGGAGGTGGGGATGGGGGAGGGGGCAGTGAGAGACCATGATGGCCGTTTTCTTCGTTGCAGGTTGAAAAGTAAATAAAAAACATACTTTGATGGACGGTTTTCATTATTTACAGGAACAAAAGGAAAAACACAAATGTGGGCATACTGGGGTGGGCTCCCAGTGTGCCATATAACTGTTTTTGGGGAGGAGATCATCATGCCGATAGGGGGATTGGGCACCCCCATCGGCAAAGAAAACAGGCTTGAGAGGGGGCATCTGACACCGGGACTGGGCATTCTGGTGTTGAAAATATAAAAAAGGATATTTGGACACACTGGGGTGGGCTCCCAGTGTGTCACATAAGTGAGTGTGGGGGGTGTGTGTGGGAGGTATACCGACAAGGGGATTGGGGACCCCGATGTCGGTGAGGAATTTGGGTGTGTGGGCAGACTACAGCACTTTGATGCATAGTCCTGCACCGAAGATAAAAAACATCAGAGGACAGTTTTCTG
Source organism: Neoceratodus forsteri (assembly GCA_016271365.2). Taxonomy (NCBI): domain Eukaryota; kingdom Metazoa; phylum Chordata; order Ceratodontiformes; family Ceratodontidae; genus Neoceratodus; species Neoceratodus forsteri. Next base: position 480,807,580 of record CM028131.1, read on the forward strand.
TATTTAACAGGTAATTAACAGAAAATAAAAACATTTGGGCACACTGGAGAGGGCTCCCAGTGTGCCACATAAGTGTGTGATGTGGGAGGATACCCACACGGGAATTGGGCACCCCAATGTGGGTGAGGAATTTGGGTGTGGAGGCAGACTACAGTACATCGATGCAGAATCCTGCATCGCAAATCTCGATGCAGGATTCAGCATCAAATATAAAACACTTCGAGGGACAGTTTGCTTTATTTAATTAACAGATAATGGGGAATAAACAACAACATTTGGACATACTGGGGTGGGCTCCCAGTGTCTCACATCTGTGGTGCTTGTAGTAGCGGTTGATTCCTGCTGCCGACACAGGTATTGGGGCCCCCAATGTTGGCAATACAATAAAAAAGGGCACCATGCCTTAAATGGCACTTTGATGCAGGATAGAAACATAGAAACATAGAATTTGACGGCAGATAAGGACCGCTTGGCCCACCCAGTCTGCCCATTTCCCTGCCTACTGGATAAGCTGCAGATCCTAGTTAACCAGCAGCCTACTTTTTCCTACCCCCATCCCCTAGAATTGCCTTATGACTGTCCCATGCATGCTTGAATTCCACCACTGTTTTTGACTCCACGACCTCCTCCGGAAGGCATGCATCCACAACCCTCTCTGTGAAAAAATACTTCCTTAAATTACCTCTGAGCCGCCTCCTCTATCTTCAAATTGTACCCCCTTGTTCTTGCACACCTCTTTTTTTGAAAGATGCTACCCTCTTGGACTTTGTTGATTCCCTTGAGGTACTTGAAAGTTTCTATCATGTCCCCCCTCTCCCTCCTTTCCTCGAGGCTATACATATTAAGCTTCTTTAGTCTCTCTTCATATGTCTCCCGGTGCAGACCCTGCACCATTTTAGTTGCCCTCCTCTGGACAGCTTCCATCCTGTCTATGTCTTTGCGAAGACTGGGTCTCCAGAACTGCACGCAGTACTCCAGATGGGGTCTGACCAGCTGTCTGTACAGATGGATAATAACTTTCTGTTTCCTACTGGTGATGCCTCTCCCTATGCATCCCAATATCGCCCCAGCCCTCATTGCTGCCCTCTCACATTGCTTGCCCACCTTTAGGTCATCTGATATGACTACCCCCAGATCCCTTTCCATTTTTGTTGTTGTTAGTATCTCACCCCCCATTGTGTACTCGTCCCCTGGGTTTTTGTTTCCCAGGTGCATTACCTTGCACTTCTTAGCATTGAATCTAAGCTGCCATACATTTGACCATTCCTCTAACCTTGCCAAGTCCCTTTTCATCCTTTCCACCCCATCTTGTGCATCAACTCTGTTGCAGATCTTTGTGTCATCTGCAAAGAGACATACTTTTCTTCCAGTCCTCTGCAATGTAAACATAAAGACATTGAAGAGGACTGGTCCTATACTGAACCTCACGGTACCCCACTAGTAACTCCCCTTTTCATCAGAGTGGACTCCATTTACTATTACTCTTTGTGTCCTATTTTCCAGCCAATTTTTACCCAGGCTGTCATCTTGGGACCCACTCCCAGGCTAGCTAACTTGTATATTAATCTTTGTGTGGGACTGTGTCAAATGCCTTGCTAAAGTCTAGGTAGGCCATGTCCACAGCCCTCCCTGATCTACTACTTTGGTCACCCAGTCAAAGAAATCTATCAGATTTGTCTGGCATGACCTTCCTGCTGTGAATCCATGCTGCCTTGGTTCCTGTGCCCCTCTGGCCTCTAGATACTTGACAATTCTTTCCTTCAGAAGTGATTCCATCATTTTCCCTACCACTGAGGTTAAACTAACAGGTCTGTAGTTTCCTGCTTCTGCCTTGCTCCCACTTTTGTGAAGGGGAATCACATCTGCCGGATTCTGCATCTAACATGACAGTTTGATGTGGGATTCTGCATTGGAAATGCCCGCAGTCCTTCATCGTGCCTGACATTTAATTTTTTTCCATAGGAAATAATGGGAAAAATTTAATGCAATAACTTTGGAATGGATTATTATTTTTACACTAAATCTTCAAAAGGCACATCTGTGAGGCTAAGGCATTCTACCCTGAAATTGTCAGCCACTAATGTTAGCCTGTTTTTGAGATACAGGAGATCAAAAAAACAACCAAAAAGAGCAAAACCCTCTGTTTTTTCAACACTCTGTATCTCGAAAACTACAAAAGGGACTGACACGAAATTTGGCACATCAAGAGACCTCCCCCTACTCATAACGCATGTCAAATTGTGTGCAAATCCCCTTCAGTGGTTCCAAAGTTATTAAAGTGCGAAATATGAGGTTTAACTTTAAACTGCCCTGCCAACCCTAACTATACTGGCACTACTACGCCAGTATAATATATGTATATACAGTATATAGGAGCTTTTAGGGGGCCGGCAACAGTCAATACACATTGCTACAGTCATGCCACAGTTAGGTGACTCACTGAACTGCGGAATGAATGTATGAATTGCAGAATAATGTATTAAGCTACCAAAAGAAATTCCACAGAACTGATCTCTGAGAGTGATAAGTTCTGTAGAATTTTGTTCCACAGTTTAATTAATCTGCAGTTCATACATTTATTCCGCCATTCTATGTTGGAATTTCCACAAAAGTAGCTCATTTTATTTCCAAACTTTTGCAGAAGCGAAAATCTGACTTTCACATAAATTCCACCAGGGGACATTTTTTCACACAGCTCTAGTGAGTTCTATTAAGAAATTTTGGAAGATTTTTGGATTAAGGTATTGTTTTCTGGCATGCCTGTCTTTAGGCTGTGTATGTGCCTAGGGCCTACAGTGCCCTATGTGTTGCCAGATAGAGTGTTTTCTTGGTGCAGAGCCCTGCTGATCCTAGCATGACAGTCTTTGGTGTCTACCTGTGCACAGGACCTGCATCACAGGTCTGTGTATTCAGGCAGACAGATCTTTGCCTCGGTGGAGAGGCTAGTGGGCATAGCAGTCTTTGGTGCCTGCCTGCATGCCTGGCCTTTGGACAGACCTTTTGTCTTAGCACAGGGCGCAGAAGCATGGGTGTTGGTAGGAATACTCAGTGTACTTTTGCAGAGTACAGTAAAATCTGAAAAATCCAGGGGCAACACGAGCCTCAGGCTGGGGCAGCAAAAACAAACAGAGATGGAGTAAAATAATAAAGCTGCCTTTTCTATTCTTGTGCCTGGATGATTGCACATCAGCTAGCAAGTACTCAAGTGAACTTGTGAGTGATCACAGTAAGTGGAAGTGGGGTGGGAGCTACATGTAGTGAGTCGGACCTCATGCAGTTTAGTCCTTTGGATCTCTGTAAGGCTGGCTACCTTGATGTTATACAGAGGCTTATCACAATGTATCCTAAACAATGTAACTAAAATCCAGCCAGCTTCTGTCTGATTGGTAGTGTGTGTGTGTTAGATAAAATAAAATCTTGAGAATCTATTATGATCATCGGCTTACTACATATTGCTGACTGAAATAGGGGGTGGGACAGTGTCTGTGTGGTGGGGCAGCAAATCTTTTGCTTTGTGTTTACATGGGGGTGGGGGGGGGCAACAGGTCCATCCACTCTCAAGCAGAAGTTTAAAATTCCTGGCTACACCCCTGGCCAGAGGGCTCTGCACATCTTGGCATGAAGGGGGCCGGTGAGGCAAGGTTAAAAATATGTCACCTAGTCCCTTTACTTTATTTAGCACATGTCCCAAAAGGACCTCCATGAATAAGCATGCAATTCCTCCATCACAAAAAGAAAGGAAAGTCCTTTAAAAAAACTATGTTAAAGGGACACTGCCAGCTGTATGCTGACATTTTTTGTGTAAGCCCCCCCTCACTGTGGGGGAGAGGGGCTTGCTAGCCTTTGGTGAATCCCAGCATGGTCAAGACGCTTTGGTACCCTTAGGGATTTTTGGCGTTCTGCCGCTAGGGGGTAGCACCTTGGGAGTATATAAGAGAAGGTAAGTGTGTGAAGGAGGGGAGAGGCAGAGGCAGTGGTTAGAAGTAGGGCAGTTGCTGGAAGACCTCCCCCAACCCAAGTCTTAGGCAGGTTAGCCTTTCAGTGGCAGTTTGGGCTCTGTGGGAGGGAGCGAGTCAGGCAGTAACGGTTGTTGGGGTTCCAGGGTAGGAGGCAGGAGCAGGAGAAGATCAAAGGCCATCAGGAGAAAATAGAAAGGCTAGTAGGAGAATGGGGGCCTGGGACTCTTTCAAGGTATCTGCACTGGGGCCAGTGGGGCTGTTGCATTGGTGGCAGGACCACAGCAGGGGCCTTCGGTTGGTGGCAGCACCAACATGTTCTTTTCCTGTGTGGTACATTGGCTCAGGTAGGAGACTGGAAGGGAGAAACACAGCCTGGGACTCTGGGCCTGCTGTGCCTGTGTCCGGGGCTGATCCTGGGACCCACCATGCCCATGTCTGGTGTGGGTGTTTAGGCCGGAAAGGGCCGCTATTCTTTGGGAAACTGGATAGCAAGGAGGGGACACACTGCACTGTTTGTTCTTGAGCCGCATGGCTCTGGTGGAATACTCAAAGTGGAAGTTTTGGTCATTTGTGGCAACCAAGAAACATCTACAGGAAGGAATGTAGAGGAATTTGTCACTACATTGGGAGCAGCCGTGCAGGCTAGGGTGCTCATCACCCCAGGGACTAATCTCCCTGGTGGCACTAGAGTAGTAAATCACTCCCCTGTTGAGGAAATAACTTGAGAAATGAATTTGGGATTGGTGCAATACAAACAAATGGGTTTCTGTGAAAGAAACTAGGTACTTACTGTACGGTCAGTGCAGGCTCTATCAGCTAGTTCCTGAAAATTCTGTAGTAATCTGCTGATCACTGATTGTGGCATATTCATGCCTAAGTGCTGCCAATATCCTCTCTTTTTTTTTTTTTTATTTGTAAGTTCTGCTCCTCCACGGAGCTGACAGGTGGCTCTGGTCCTTCCCTCGTAGGACTCTTCCTCTGGCCACAGTCATCCCGCTCTGCTGACTCCCCACAGTTCCCCTGCAGATTCCCCCTTCCCCCACGGCAGGGCCAGGGTGAGGAGTGCCAGTGTTCGCTCCCCTCCCCCAAAGCACAAACCAGAATCAGGGTGGCATCGTGGGGGAACAACCGGGCCATGATGGGTCCTGTCAGCTCCTGGCTTTTTTCCTCCATTTTCTCTCTCTGATCCCACATCCATGCAATGGGCAGGGTGGCTATCTCTGCCTCTGCAGAGGCAGCCTAGCACCCTGGATGTGGGCCCTCTCCATACGTGACTGTGTGCTTATGCCGACACCCAGCCACCACTGGGTGTCAGTCTACAGTGCACAGCACTAGTCCCCCCTCCCCGAGGAAGGACAGCTGTCTAAGTATGCTCAGCCCTTCCTCCCCCGGCTAACCCCTGAGCAACCAGAGCCCATTTCCGAACCCGGGTTGATGGAGTGGAGCAAGGTGTGGCATCCATTGACTCAACCCTCAGCGCCACCATGCTGGCCTGTCTCTCTGGTTTTTTAAAGCTATTAGCCCCATGGAACTAGGTTTTGAGGTTTAAGGAGTTGAGCTCCTGGTCCTTATAATCATGATGATGGCCCAGGGAATACATTTTCTTGGTTATGACAAATCTAGTGTCTGTTCTGTTAATTGCCTCAGAAACTGGAATGAATTATCTGTGCTTTTATTCCGATTTATTGAAAGCTAATCAACTTCTCCATAGGCATGGAGATGGACTCTAAAGTAAATTCCACCTTGGTCCTGGGTCCTGGAGCGGTGAGAAGGTGAGATTTCCAGTCACTGTATCTGGTGCTCCTGCTGGGGGTAAAGGCTGACATCCAGGGGTTCGAGGCATCCTGCTGGGTGAAGAAGACATCTAAAGGCAGGATACCTTAATTTCATCTAAGGATGCTTTAAATCTAGCTGCTGTAGTGGTGTTCAGGATGGCACTTGTGGGCTGGGCCCCCTTCCCCAATATCTTCCACCAGGTACCCCTAGATGGGGGAGGGTGGGGTTTACATTTGTCTCATTATAACAAATGTGCCTGCACTCCCTGCAGCCTTCTTAATGGCCCTAAAATGTATATACCTGCTTAGGATGTCAAAAAATGAAATATTTGTTTCCTTTGTATTGTACAGTAATTTGAATCCCTGGTGGACCACTCTTATCTGTGGCCACCCAAAGCTGATGCATGCTCACACAAAGGCACCATTGAGGGGTAGCCAGGGGTTGCAGTCAAGAACCCTATGATTTCTTTGCAACTCCTGTGATCTCCATTGCAACCCCGAAAATAAGGTTTCCCTAACATTTACTTATATAAAAGTTGGTGGCTGGAGGGGCTTTGCAACTCCTATGATTCTACTGAAATGAACTTTGCAACCCCTATGACTGTGGTGAAATGACGCTACTTTGCTCACATACTGAAAATGACACCAAAGTGGTGGCAGGCATGTCCATGGATGAATTTTAACAATTTTAAGCCCCATAAAATAAACACTGATGTAGATTTTATAACCAGAGCTGCAACTACTATTGTATTTCTTATGCTGAAACAAGGGGTATATTACATGTAAATTCACATTCGAAAGGCAAGCTGTGACACCCAATTGTATTTTTGTCAGTTAGTCCCTAGTCTTGTTTTGGACACTGTTTTTTTTCCCCTTATAAAATAAATAATGTCTTGTTTTTTGGACTTAGGTTTTTTTATCAGTTTGGTATTTTCTTATTTAGAGGTTGAGGGGCGTATCAAGGGGCACTGAGGAATCACAACACTGGACACTGAGGATCACAGTGTGGGACTGAACTGTGGGTAACAGTGGGGGTAGGAAGGTAACAAGGGTACTAGTCAGTGAGCAAGGGTGGGGAGTTTTTTCAGTACATGGTAGGCAAGGGTACTAGCAACAAAGTTAGGCACCTGCCACCAGTTTGTCTAAAGAATATGTGTGCAGGAAGGAGGTAGGGGATACCGGCAGTGTGATTGGGCATCCACCACTGGTCTGCTTAAAGATGGGGAGAGACAGGGAGGTACCAGCAGCAGGGTTGGGCACCCACGACTGGTCTGCTTAAAAGTGGGGTGAGAGGGGAGGTACCAGCAACAGGGTTAGGCACCCACCACTGGTCTGCTTGAAGACTGGATGGGAAGGAGGTTACTGGCAGTGAGGTTGGGCACCTGTTAGTCTGTTTAAAGACAGAAATTTTGAAACATAGATTTTGTCAGAAGAAAAGAACTACGAGGCCTTTCTAGCACATCCTAAGATTAGGCAGGCAGGAGGTGGGTACTAGCATTGTGGTTGTGTATGGACTGCTGATTTGTTTAAACATTAGTGGGGGGAGCGATATGGTGGCCATATTTGGCCCTTCTGCCAACCTCTTTAAAGATCAGGTGTGGGAGGGGAGAATCTTTGGTGGGATTGGGCACCCAAACTGATTTCTTTAAAGATCTGACAAGTGGGGGATACCAGCGGTAAGACTGAGCACCCACACATAGTTTCTTTACAGATGGGGTAGGTGGGAGAAGGGATAATGGCAGTGGGGTTGGGTACCCATCACTGGTTTTCTTTAAAAGATTGGGTCAGAGGACGGGTACTGGCAGTGGGGTCAGGCACCTGCAATCAGTCATTACATAATTCTGGTAAGAAGGGCGTGCTGGTGGCTGGGATGAGCTCCTGACTGCCAGAGAAACATGGGAGGGCCCATGCGCCTAACCTCCAGAAATGTAAATACAAAAATGGCAGTTTTGAATAATGAAATTAGGCCCTCCTCACATAAGTGACATACATCAGACTTGTCAAAATACAGTTATGAATAAAATGCTGAATAATTTTGTGCATGAGCCAAAAAACTGCACTTTTTTTCTTAAATATTTAAAAACAACACTACACATTTTCAATTTAAAACCACTTATCAAAGAATCATCCTTGGGTCAAACTCTAATGAACCTGAAAGTTTCAGGTGTCAACTCCCAGCCTTTTTTATGCTATCGTTGAGCATAGACAAAATATATTAATCTCCATATTTTGAGGTATTTTCAAGCTCCTAGAATGTTTAAAACACTGAACCGACCATACTCAAATTTACAGGAATCCAAAGATCCGGGTACTGACTCCATGTATGCCACATTTCAGGCTGTTCCGTCTAGTGACTGCCATAGTCGACAACTGCTATTCATTTTGCATAGCACTATGTACAGTATTTTACATCCAAATTTGACATTGTATTGCAAACATTTTCTGAGGCTCCTAATAATGTTAGAGCTATTTCTGGATGCCCAGACTATTCAAATATTAAAGTAACTGGATACAGTCCTTAACACAAAACATATGGTGCCTTTTATTCTTAAACTTGTAATTCTTTAAACTAAAACTGTGCTTTGAATTTTGACCATTTGCTCTCTGTTGTAAAGGCCAGTGCTACACATTTTAGTGATGAGAGGTTGAGAGGTATTGGGACAGACACATTATTAAGTTGCAAAATTAAAAGAAAAAAAATATTGCTTATTCAAGCTTAGTATAGGCCAGGCTTTGTCATGGTTAAAAAGGGGCCTACCAGTCTCAAACAAGTGCTCCCAGGCCCAATTAAAGAGCAAAATGTATTACAGCAACATTGCAATGAAACATTTTCTGTTTTCCACAAAAAAGCTTGTTTCAGCTACAAATAATAAAAATATTAGCATACCTATCAAATATACTTTTCTAGGTACCTCCTAGTCTGTGCACCAGGGTTTGTGTGTTTTCTCAAAAATTAAAACATTTAGAAAATATTCATAGTTTGGTAGAACTTGAAAATGTCACCACCAAATAAAAAAACTGGATGATACCTGGAATAATTTAGAGTGAAAACTGTGGTGTCAAAATGTTTGCCCAGTTTCGTTGCACTGCTGCTTTCAAATAATAAAATTGGAGTAAACATTGCAAGCTATAAAAACATCTGCCCATTTGGTAATTCCCTTAAACACATGTAGGCTATCACAACAGAAGATGGAGGAAATCTTCCTGGGGGGAGGGGTTACAGGCAGACTAGATGGACCTAGAGGTCCTTATCTGACAACAGCCTACTATGATTCTATGATTCTATGATAAGATACATTTCACGCAGTAACAAAAATCGTCTGTCTCCAGACTGGAAAGCTTTTACAAATGGGTGCTGGAGTCTTAGGTTTCTACTCCCACTCCAGGGGTTGAACAGGGCTCAATTAGCTCACTTAATCTGAATGAGCTCTAATCGTTAGGGTGGAGACATCTTTATCAGCACACTTTTCTGCAAAGCATGATAAGGAGGTCTTTTTCTTTTCTCTTTGATGTGAACAAAAGAAACTTGTGGCAAGCAGCAGAGTAGAATGTATCCTCTATATGTCATTTTGTTCCGTTCTACTGCAGTCATGGTACTGTCCCCTGGTTTACAGACAAAATGATGGAATGCATTAAAAGTACAGCTGCAAGTTTTAACTTCTGTGACAAAATGGAACATAAGTCAGAAAGTGATTCTTGCTCAGGTCACATCATCAGATAAACATTTTATTTATTTATATAAATCTAGGATTACATAATACCTTTGAGCCGAGGCTCTTTTACAAAGGTTCCAGGTCAGAAGAACGGACAATTCAGTTTATGAAATTACAGAGTAAGACAGTCATATTGCCTAGTGGTTATAACAACTTGATTTCAAGTACAAGTAACACAACATATTACAATATCAATAGGAAGTGTATTACAACATAAGTGAGGGGAAAATGAAAGAGTGGGGTGGAATAGAGTATTGCAGCCTAGAGGGCTTTGTCAGGACAGAGAATTTGAGTATAAGGTTGAGCAAGGGAAAGAGTAGGGGATAGAGAAGCGTGGAGAGCAGGGTTAGTATGGACAGCGGTGCGTATGGGAGCTGCCAAAATGATGGTGCTCAGCTAAGGCAGCCACAGGTACTAGAAGCTACCAGAGATTTGTGAAGCTTCTTTTTGAAGGCACCCAGAGTTGGTGAGGCATTGATGTCACTGGCAAGGTTATTGAGCCAGCTGGGGGCCCTGTAAGAGAAAGACCTTTAACCTTGAGTGGTATGACAATGAGGGATTCGCAGTAGCTGTGGTTTTGAGCTCCTGGTGTTGCAGTTGTTTACTCTGGTTTTAAGAAGGGAGCAGAGTCCTGGGGGGGCAATGCCCATCATTATTTTCTTGGCCGTGATGCAGGTTTGATACTGAATTCATTATTTTAATTGAAGCCATCCAGTTTGGGAGTAGAGATCGTAGGTATGGGTGAGACAGTGAGCTCCGGTGGTGAGACGACCTGCTTTATTCAGGGAGGTGGCAATTCGTTTGAGTGTGGAGGTAGTGGCAGAGCCATAGACTATGAGTCCACAGTCAATAACACTCACAACTGAGCTTTGAATGGCAATAGACAATGCTTCAGAGGTTATGTGTTTTTGGTGACGGTACAGTACGCCCAGTCTGGTGTTGGTCATCTTGGTGACATTACTGATATGGGTGGCACAGGAGAGTTTGGAGTCAAGGGTGATGCCAAGATATTTGAAAGTATCAACTTGATCACTGGTGGCTCCAAGTTTGGTGTTGACTGTGAGGTGGTACTGTTTATTTTTGTTCTGCGAGCTGCTGAAGAGCATGGTCTTAGTTTTTCTGATTTAGTAACAGCTTGTGTTGCAAGAGCCAGTTTTCAATTGATGTGAAACCCCACTGGAGGTTACCTTGCAGTTATACAGGATCGTGATGGGAGGCAAGGATAACAGCATCGTCTGCATAGAGTATTATCTGTTCTGGACTTGAGTCTGGAAGTGCGTTCAGGAATAGGCTAAAGAGGAGGGGGGCCTAGGATAGACCCTTGTGGAACACCAGAGAGGACTGGTGTGGCATCAGAGAGTGTTTCAGTTATTTTTACTCTTTGAGTTGCCTAGATAGCTATTGAACCAGTCGACTGAGTCAGGTGAGAGCCCAGCCTTCCGAAGTTGGACAAGTAGGAGATGGTGGTTGACAGTATCAAAGGCCTTAGTTAGATTGATGAACACAGCCCCTGTTAGTTTACCGTTATCCAATGAGTGGTGAATGGCTCCGGTGAATTTGAGTAATGCTGTAGAAGTGCTATGACCCTTTCTAAAGCCATGTTGTTGCTTGCAAAGGATGTTGTGAGTGTCCAGGAATTCTGTGAGCTGGTCAGCCACAATACGCTCAAGGGCCTTAGAGAGAGGAGAATGGAGAATGGATTGGAAATTTTCATGGGCAGTTTTTTCACCACTTTTGAATATAGGGGTCACAGTGGCCAGCTTCCATTTGTCTGGGAATTTGCTGAGGCTGAGGGAGAGGTTGAAGATCTTGGTCAGTGGTCTGAGTACTTCTTCAAGGGTGAGGGGTAGAAGTTTGAGGTCAAGAGAGTCGCTGCTGGATCTAGCCTTGGCGTTAGCTTTTGTGACATAGCTGCAGACGTGGTGTATCTTGACCAATTTAAAATAGAAAGGAGGGCGGCTTGAGGAGGCAGAGGAGATAGGGTGCATTGGAGTATCATCTTTGTTAAAGAAATCGGGGGGAAGTACAGAACTAAGGTCAGTGAAAGCAGTATTGAACGTATCTGCAATAATTTTCGGATCAAGTGTGGTAACCCCATCTATACAGAGCATGGATGGGGGGGATTTTGACTGCTTCCCAGTAACTTCTTTAATGTTGTTCCAGAAGTCTCTTCCATTTCCCAATGAATTTGTGAGAGCACTTTTAAAATAGGCAGATTTTGATTGCCAGATGGCTTTGGTGCAGTCATTTCGAGAACGTTTATAGTTACAGGTGTCAATTTGCCTCCCAGAGTTTCTAGCTAGTTTCCATAGTTGATCCTTTCTTTTAGGCACCTTAGGAGGTCTCCTGTGAGCCACGAGTTAGAGATGGCATTTATTTTATGCTTTTTGAGTGGAGTGAATTTGTTGCAGGCACCATTAAAGGTATTGATAAAGTGGTCAAGGGCGATGTTTATATCTGTTGCATTAAAGATTGGTGACCAGTTCAGTTGAAGATGGCCACGGGGCAAGACTCTGCTGGTTATGGTTCTCAGGGGTGGCTTGCTGAATTTATTTGTCATTCATACATTGTTACAGAACTGCTTAACTTCAATGCTAGTTGCCATTTACTGTTGGTATGAAATAATGATGGAATTGGAATTATATTGAACTCATAATCTTGTACTGTTACATAATTAGGCAATAAGGCATGACGGGGTGTGTGTTATTGTGTGATAACGTCACTCCTGGGGTGGGTTGAAGCACGAGGCAAAGCCGAGTGCTTCCACCACCCCAGGAGTGACGTTATTACACAATATCATCACTGTCTCAGGGACACACTGACCAATCAGAATCCAGAATTCTTTCTTGCCATTGTATAATTAAGGATATACCTCCATATCTTTAATTTGGGCTCATTTCCTATGCATGTATTGCAAAGTCTCCCTTGGCTTAGTACCACTGTCTTCGTCCTCTCCCTCCCTGTCCCCCTTTCTCCACTTTATGCCCCTTAACCAATCCTTTTCACTCCACCCCCATTCCCCTCCTTCTTGTTATGCCCATCAGGATTCTCTGCAGTCAGATCACAATAACCCTGTCATCCTCCACCCCTCTTATCCAACTGTACTCTTCTATGACAAGGCTACCTCTGGCTGCTACCTCACACCACCCCCTTACACTAACTCCACTTACCCCTACCCACCTCCCCCTGACAATGTCACTGACAGCTGCTACTTCTTCTCCAACTGCACTTAGCAATGTAACAGTTTGACTACTGCAAATTACTGATATATGGCTACCTGCTTATTATGATTTCCTGTCTGTAACATACTGTGTATCTGAGGATATTGTGTAAATTGTATCAGCATGTGCTGTACAACATCTCCCACTCTGAGTTGTAATAATGCCATTCTGTTGAATCTCCTAACTGTATGTCGTCTGTATTATATTAGTTCTTTGACTTGGAGCTTTTGTGAAAGAGCCTCTGGCTCAAAGGTTGTCATTCCGTAACTGAAATAAATAAATAAAAATATATTGCAAAGTCCTCACTGTATAAATGGGAATGTAGCTTATAATACTATCTGCAGGTTTGTCCTTTTTGCAGCTCATCTCACTCACCGCTGTGAGCGCTACAGAAAATTGGGCTGGCTATCCCTAACAAATAGTCATTTATTTGCCCTGGGCTGTTTCATCGATCCTCCCCCTGGTCCATCTCAGTCTCCCTTCAAAACTTCCTCTCTCCAACCTGCAACTGCCCCTAGCCCCCTACTCTTCCTCCCTCAAGCCTCCCTCTCACTTTATGTGTGTAAGCCAAAGCTAATCCTGCACTTTGCACTTTTGTACTGCAGTAAGCTGCTTGTTTGCTATCTAGATAAAAATTATATTGTATTGTATTGCACCTGAGCCAGATGAGATACATCCCAGGGTGCTGAGGGAACTGGCGGATGTCCTGGCAGTCCGCCTGGCGGAGTTCTTAAACAGCTCCCTGAGGACTGGATGGGTGCCCCAAGACTACAGGGTGGCCAATGTTGTGCAGATCCACGAGGGGGGGGGGTCAAGGAAGGAGGCGGGAAAATACAGGCCCATTAGCCTGACGTGGGTGGTCGGCAAGATGATGGAGGGTGTCATCAAGGATAGGCTAGGAGGGTTACTGGAGCAAAATAGATATTTGAATGATAGGTAGCATGGCTTTGTCCCAGGAAGATCATGTCAGATGAACCTTGTGGAGTTCTATGACTGGATGACGAGGGCCGTGGACCAGGGTAGGCTGGTGGGACGTCCACTTTCTGGACTTCAGCAAGGTGTTTGATTCGGTATCCCACAATGGCCTGCTGGCTAAACTGAAGGAAATGGGGGTAGGGAGACAGTTGTTAAGATGGATAGGAAATTGGCTCTCTGAGTGTACTCAGAGGCTGGTGGTTGGGGGACTAGCCTCATCCCCAAGGTGGGTTACTAGTGGGGTGCACCAGGGGTCAGTGCTGGGGCCACTTCTGTTCAACGCCTATGTCTCAGACATCAGGAAGGGGGTTAGGAGTGAAATGAGTCTCTTTGCAGATGACTCAAAGCTGGGTGCAGTGGTGGATGGGGAGGAGGGGAGAGTGGCCTTGCAGGAAGATCTGGAGGTGCTGGAAGGGTGGTCAGGAAAATAAAAACTGAAATTCAATGCAGGGAAGTGCAAGGTTCTGCACTTGGGAGTCAGAAATCCAGGCCAGGGGTATACCCTGGGAGGAGACAAAATTCAAGTCACAGAGGGTGAGAGGGACCTGGGGATAGTGGTAGATGTCAAAATGAACAACTCAGAGACCTGTAGGAGGGCAGCAGCAAGGGCAAATAGGATGCTGAGATGCATACCAGGGGGATTACCTCCTGAAAGGCGGAAGTGATCCTACCCCTGTCCAACTGCCTGGTTAGGCCACACCTCGAGTATTGTGTGCAGTTTTGGAGACCACATCTAAAGAGGGATGTTACACTCTTAGAGAGGGTTCAAAGGAGGGCAACCAAAATGATCCAGGGCCTAGGGGAGAGGACGTATGAGGAGAAGCTCAGGGAGCTTGGCATGTACACCACGGAGGATAGGAGGGACGGGGGGCCATGATAGAGATCTTTAAGTACATAAAGGGGATCAATAAGGGGGGCTCAGTCAGGGTTCTCCAAAGGAAGGAGGAGGGGAAAACAAGAGGAAACAGGTGTAAGCTGGAAGGGGCAGGCTCAGAGGGGAGAGGAGGAGGTGTTATTTCACTGAAAGGGTGGTGGAGCCACGGAATGCACTGCCCAGGGAGCTAGTAAAGGCGGAGACTGTGGCCGGGTTTAAGAGGGGATGGAACAGGTACAGGGGGATGGTAAATCTGACCAGGTCCAATGCAGGTGGCACATCTGTGACTGGGGACAGCATAACCCAAGGGGAAGGGGAGGACATCAAAATCGGCCCTTTGTGCGGGTGCTAAAAATCAAGCAGACTTGAAAGACCGTTAGGCCTATTCTGCTGGCATTTTAGTAAATTAGTATTTTATCCTAATCTCTTTTCCCCTTATTTTCTTGTATATAGCTCTAATTGTTGTGCTTCCTTCACTGTCTCTGGTTTCTGGTGTTGTAAATTGTATTGTATTAAATCAAAAATGTAATGTTTTGATTTTTGGGACCTAAACCTACCAGGGTACACCACGTGCAGAAAGGACAGGGTGGAGAGAAGGGAAGGGGGATAGCTGTTATCATTAGGGATGGCATAGGGATAAGCAGGGTTGAGGAAGCAGGGGATCAGGTGGAGGCCTTATGGGACACCCTGCAGTCTCCAGGGGGTAAGAAGGTGAAGATGGGTGTAGTATATAGACCACCTGGGCAGGGGGAGGAACAGGAGGAATGCCTGGTGACTAGCTTTAGGGATCACTATGGTAGGGGAGAGGGCAATGCTGTGGTGCTGGGAGACTTCAATATGCCAGGAGCAGACTCTGGAACTATGGCATCCTCATCGGGCAGGGAGCAGCACCTGCTGGATGTCTTCCAGGATGCGTTCCTTGCCCAGCTGGTGACAGATCCGATGAGGGAGGGGCACATCCTGGATGTGGTTCTGTCAGACGGCGAGCTCATCAGTGACCTAGTTGTTGGGGACCCACTGGTGGGAAGTGGTCACACCATGGTTTGGTTCTCCCTTGATCTCGGGGGCGGGGTAGAATACACAAAAACAACAATGGTTGATTTTAGAGGGGTGGACTTCGGGAGGGTGGAGCAGATCCTTAGGGGCTACCTAGATGAGATCAGACCAAGCATGGGCACGGAAGCCCAGTGAGAAATTATTAAAAGGGGCTCATGGAGGCTACCAAAGCCTACACAAGGGCGAGACGCAAGTGGGGCAAAGCTAAGTGGCCGAGCTGGTGGACAAGGGAGGTCCAGGATGCAGTGATGAAAAAAAAGGCTGCTTATAGCCGATACAAATGTTCTTGGGGGTGCTATATCTAAGGGGGAGTATGATAAGGTAGCCATGAGGGTCATCAGGGTGGTGATGTCAGTCAAGGCGGGGGCGGATCTGAGATTGGCGCAGGGGATTAGAAGGGGGCGGAAGAGTTCTTCAGGTGTATCAGGGAAATAAAAAAAGGGAAGGGGACATTAGTAGGTTGTGGATGGGGAGTGGGTGGGTGGAGGAGGTGAGGGAGAAGGCAGAGATACTAAATGACGTTTTTGCCTCAGTCTTTACCAAGGAGGATGGGGAAGGTAGCACTGCAAGGGGAGAGGGAGGGGGCAACGGCAGATGAAGAGGGGGAAATGGATGTTGAGATCCCCAGTGGGAGGGTGTGGGAAGCCCTCAAGGCCCTAAGAGGGTATAAAGCACCGGGCCCAAACTGGATCCATCCCAGGATGCTTAAGGAGAAGGATGGCTGATACCCTGGCCGCACTTCTGGTGGACCTATTTAACTTCTCCCTGCAGTCAGGATGGGTGCCTCATGACTGAAGGATGGCCCATATCATGCCTATACACATAGGGCAGCTCATGAGAGGAGCCAGGAAACTATAGGCCCATTAGCCTGATGTCGGTAGGGGGCAAAGTGATGGATGTCATCTTGAAGAAGAGGCCAGAGGGGGTTCTGAAGACACAGGGTTACCTAGATGATCACCAGCATGGCTTTGTTAAGGGCAGATTGTGTCAGACCAACCTGGTGGAATTCTATAAAGAGGTGATGAGGGCACTGGATCAGGGCAGGTCAGTGGATGTCCTCTTTCTGGACTTCAGCAGAACATTTGACTCAGTGCCACATCCCGGGCTACTGGGGAAGCTTCAGGATATGGGGGTAGGGGGGCAGATGGTCAGATGGATAGGAAACTGGCTAGTGGGGCATGTACAGAAGGTGAGGGTGGGAGGGAGGTCTCATCCTCTAGGAGAGTCATTAGTGGGGTCCCTCAGAGGTCAGTACTGGGCCCACTCCTGTTTAACGTCTGTATCTCAGACATCAGGAGCAGGATAGCCTCTTTGCTGATGACTCGAAGCTGTGGGTGGGGGTGGAAGGGGAGATAGGGAAACTGGCTCTCCAGGAGGACCTGGAGACTCCGGGGAGGTGGTCAAGAGCATGGAAGCTAAAGTTTAATGCTGGGAAATGCAGGGTTCTGTACCTGGGGGCCAAAAACCCGGCTCATGTATATACAGTACCTTGGGGGGGAAGACCTCAGGGTGGTGGAAAATGATGGAATCACTTCTGAAGGAAAGAATTGTTGAGTATCTAGAGGCCAGAGGGGCACAGGACCCAAGGCAGCATGGATTCACAGCGGGAAGGTCATGCCAGACAAATCTGATAGATTTCTTTGACTGGGTGACCAAAGTAGTTGATCAGGGAGGGGCTGTGGACATGGCCTACCTAGACTTTAGCAAGGCATTTGACACAGTCCCACACAAAGATTAATATACAAGTTAGCCAGCCTGGGGTGGGTCCCAGATGACAGCCTGGGTAAAGATTGGCTGGAGAATAGGACACAGACAGTAATAGTAAATGGAGTCACTCTGAAAAAGGGGGTTAATAGTGGGGTGCAGAGTTCAGTATTAGGACCGGTCCTCTTCAATGTCTTTATAAGTGACATTGGAGAGGGACTGGAAGGAAAAGTATGTCTCTTTGCAGATGACACAAAGATCTGCAACAGAGTTGATGCACAAGGTGGAGTGGAAAGGATGAGAAGGGACTTGGCAAGGTTAGAGGAATGGTCAAATGTATGGCAGCTTAGATTCAATGCTAAGAAGTGCAAGGTAATGCACCTGGGAAACAAAAACCCAGGGGAAGAGTACACAATGGGGGGTGAGATACTAACAACAACAAAATGGAAGGGACCTGGGGTAGTCATAACAGATGACCTAAAGGTGGGAAAGCAATGTGAGAGGGCAGCAGGAGGGCTGGGGGAATACTGGGATGCATAGGAAGAGGCATCACCAGTAGAAAACAGAAGTTATTATTCCTCTGTACAGACAGCTAGTGAGACCCCATCTGGAGTACTGCATGCAGTTCTGGAGACCCAATCTCCACAAAGACATAGACAGGATGGAAGCTGTCGAGGAGGAGGCACAAATGGTGCAGGGTCTGCACCAGAAGACATATGAAGAGAGACTTAAGGAGCTTAATATGTATAGCCTCGAGGAAAGGAGGGAGAGGGAGACATGATAGAAACTTTCAAGCACCTCAAGGAATCAACAAAGTCCAAGAGGGTAGCATCTTTCAAAAAGAGGTGTGCAAAACAAAGGGGCACAATTTGAAGGTAGAAGGGGGCAGCTCAGAGGTAATTTAAGGAAGTATTTTTCACAGAGAGGGTTGTGGATGTATGGAACGGCCTTCCAGAGGAGGTTGTGGAGTCAAAAACAGTGGTGGAATTCAAGCATGCATGCGACAGTCATAAGGCAATTCTAGGGGTTGGGGGTAGGAAGAAGGAGGCTGCTGGTTAACTAGGACCTGCAGCTTATCCATCAGGTAGGGAAATGGGCAGACTGGGTGGGCCAAGCAGTCCTTATCTGCCGTCAAATTCTATGTTTCTATGTTTCTATGGTGGAGGATGCCAAAATGAATAACTCAGAACAGTGTAGAAGGGCTACAGCCCAAGCAAATAAAATTCTGGGGTGCATTACCAGGGGGATAACCTCAAGGAGTTGAGAGGTGTTCCTTCCACTGTAAATTTATTTATTTATTTATTTAAGAGTTTAACCAGGCAGGCGTACTGAGCGGAGCACCACTCCTTTCCAGACGCGATCTGGGGGAGATGGGGGGATAGGGGAACATATGATGATTATTACGTACAGTACAGATAATTACAATAGTGTACAGATGATGATTATTACATACAGTATAGACAATTACAATAGTGTACAGAATTTACAGCCAGAGGGCTGAAGAACAACTGACATAGACAAATTGCCTGATTAGACCACACCTTGAATACTGCGTGCAGTTTTGGTGTCCCTACTTAAAGAGGGACATTGCTCTTCTGGAGATGGTCCAGAGGAGGGTGACCAGGATGATACTGGGACTAGGGGAAAGGCCTTATGAGGAGAGACTGGAGGAGCTCAACCTGTACTTACTGGAGGAGAGAAGGAACAGGGGGGGATATGATAGAGGTCTTCAAATATCTCAAAGGAATAAATAGGGTAAGCCTTGGGGGGGGTGCTTCAGCTGAGGGTGATGGGGGCCACAGGAGTCACTCAATGAAGCTGGACGGGGAGACTGAGGGGAAACACGGAGACGCTACTTCACTGAAAGGGTGGTGGAGCCCTGGAATGCACTGCCTGGGGAGTTGGTGGCTGCTGCAACTGTGGAGAGGTTCAAGAAAGGCTGGGATAGGTATAGGAGGAGGGTACATCCCAGAGCCCCGCTGTGGGGTGGGGGACCTTGTAGGGAGGGGGGGGAGGGGCAAATAATGGTGCCCTGGGAAGGCACTGATTATCGAGCAGACTTGATAGACCATAGGGCCTAATCTGCTGGCTTCATAGTATGTTAGTATGTAGTATGTTAGTATTGTATTCCCTTGTCCCTTCCCCCAGGACGCTCCGTAAGACAAGCAATTTGTAATTGTTCAGTGTGCCTTTCCTGGTGAAACTTTTCAGTAAATAAATAAGGTGAGCAAAACTGCCACCCCCACTATTCTCACTGAGCAGTTAAAGGTGTCTAATTCAAGTGACTCTCTTAGGTCTTATGGTAAGCTATTTCTGGTTGTCCCCAAGACCCACAGTACCTCGAGTGACCAGACCATCACTGTCCGTGCACCTAGGCTTTTGAACTCCCTTCTGCCCCTGCTTCGCAGAGCTTCTTCCAACTCATTTTTCAGGAGATCCCCCGGGACTTCCTGAAGGCTTACTCTGTTTGCACTTGTACCTAACATACATATGTACAAACATAATGTCAGTAGAAAAAAGATCTATATGGCCCACCCAGTCTGCCCAGATATCACCCCAGCTATTGAGCTTGCCTCCCAGCTCTTACCCGGTCCCCCTTCCCTCCCAGGATTCCAATGTGCCTATCTCATGCGTGACTGAAACCCAAGACCATTTCTGCCTCTACCACCTCTTCCAGCAGGTCATTCTAAGCATCCACTACCCTCTCCTTGAGGGTGATTGGTTACTACCCCCCCCCATGGTGGAGTCCTCTGCACTGTCCTGTGCTCACGCTACTTATGGATTGTATCTGACTGTGTACTTTAACTGTGACTGTTACTGTTTACTATATCAATATCGTGAGCAGATCTTGGTCACCACAGTACAGCTGAATTCTGCATTTGCCATTGTATTTTTTTTGCATAATGTGTACCAGCTTGCCTTCTTATAACACTGGAATCTTGTATGTTATTTTGAGATATGGTTGTCTCATTGCTCTGTAACTCTCCCAGGCTACACCTGAAAATAGGCATTGTAGTTGTCTAGTGTGCTTACCTGGTCAGTAAAAACTAAATACATAAGTATATGTTTTAGGTATTATGAAACCTTCATAGCTATTTTATAAGTTCTGAGTAACCATTTTGTACCCAAATAACTGAACTCTCATAAGGACCCAATTGAAAATCAGCCTTGGCTCAATGTCTTGTAACATCGTTCCTTGATTTTCGATAAACATAATTGATGATGATGATGATAATGACATTTGGTTCTACCACAGAATTGAACAGGTCGAACTTTGTGTGTTCAATTCTCACATTCTCAACAATCGTTCTAGCTAAAATGCAAACTTTTAATTCAACTGGTTTGAATGGTGTGGACCAGTTGAACAGGCGAACTATAGTCCACACGAGAGCACAAGGTTGCCAGAATGGCAATTACATAGCACACAGCCTTGTTATGATGTCAGCTGAGTGCTTGGCTGCAGCAAGAGAGCTGACTTGCATGCTGGGCATTAGGATGAGAGGTAGCTTGACAGAGAAACAGAGAAATCTTTCAGGCAGGCAAAGTGAGATCCATCATGTTTGCTCTGTTCCTACCTAGACAGAGAACCTCAGTGCAAAAGCACCGAGGCAAGGGTTACCCCAAAGGGCATTAGCCATAAAGCCAAATGTCAAAATAATGCAGAATCACACATACCCCATAATTCAAAGCATCATGGGCTATATGCAAATCACAATGAAGTTTTAGGCCGTTTCATCTTTTAAACAGGAATGCATGGTGCCAAAGGGCCTCTCACACAATCTGCAAAGGGTGCAAAAAGAATACATATCCTACCCAGGACTCATCTACCTAGCCTGAATCAGCTATATGGACAGGTTATTGTAGTAACTAGTTTAGTTATGCCTTTGAACTAACAAAACTGCATTACTGAAAATCTGCAGAGGCCGACCCATTGGCACAGTGGTTGGAATTCCGCTTGCGATGCTGACGACCTGGCTTCGGGAATGGACCTGGGATGTCGGAGGGCCAGCCGGGGGGAGAAGGATGGTGCATCCAGAGGATTGCTCTCCTTCTCCGGGGAAGAGTGTGACCGGTGCTTGACTGACCCATGGCAGAGGCCATGGGTACCGCAGTGACCAGTGCCAGAACGTTCGGGGGGGGGTGAGGCGGATGCCGGACATTATTGCACATCCCCACCTGCAGGAAAAATAAAACAAAATCTCAGCTGCTAGCCGCCCTAGATGAAGCCTGCCTCAGCTTCAATTAGCCTCTAGGCCAGCCCTCTGACCTATCCCGTCACTTGCGGCACTGTTAGGGGGCTTGTTCCACAACCCCACCCTGGGGGGTAAGTCAGGGGGTATCGGAGGGTTGCAGCCGATTTGGAGGTGGAAGCCCGAGATCTGTGACTGGACTGAGATTCTGAGTGGCTAGCAGCAGGAGAATAAAGCATACTAAATAAAAAAAAAGAAAGAAAATGTGCAGAAAATACAACCTAAAAGAAATGAAGACCAGCATAAAGTAAGTGTGTGTGTTGGCATGTGTGTGCATGCATGTGCTCTGTAGCAGGAACCTGGAGGCAGATGGTAAAGGAGAGATGGGAGGGGGGAATTTGCTGGGTAGTTGACTCAAGTGGTTCTCTCTGCATGGGCTGCATTGGTAGTTCCCAGTACTAGTTAGCTTTTTTTTTTTTGTGCAATTAAAAAAACAGAAAGAAAATATTTAAACAAGAACAACCATTTTGCTAAAGTAGTACTTGCTGATTGCTATGTGTTTCAAGATGAGCTATGCAGACCCCCCGACACCTGAAGATAAAGTGAAGGGGGGGGGACTGGGAACCTGAGCAATGTGCAGTAAATAAGTGGGCGTTGTCTAGCTGCCTGGCAGTGCCCACCACGAGATAGCATTTTTTTTTTCAATAAATAAGTCAAAAAAATTTCTGGATGCAGGAAAACTGGCTCAGTGTTTTAGGCTCACCCATCTAATGGGAACGCCATTCCCTTTGGATTCAGGGCTGCATAGGGAGGGGTATCAGCAGCAGGAAGAAAGAGATGGTCTTGACACTGCATTGTTCCCTGGCGAGACCCCACCTGGAATACTATGTCCAAGCATTGCTCAGATAGTATCCTAAAAATTAGGACACCAACATATACCTCTCATTTGGCCAGATAGTTGCTGTGGAAGGACAGCAGTGCTACCTGACCATGAATCCTACCCTCTAAGATCCAGTGCATGGATCCTACAAATGTTGTGGATCCTGTGAGTCCTAGCAACAGATCCAGCTCGGATCCTATCTGACCTAGGATCCCTGGAGGGCGATGGCAGTCCTGTTTAATAAGAAGCTTTACAAGGAGAGACTGAGGGGTCTCAACATGTACACCCTGGAAGACAGGAGAGAGAGTGGACATACTAGATACCTTCAAGCACCTCACAGGGGTGCAGGAGGAAAGTCTCTTTCAAAGGAGAACGAGCATCAGGACCAGGGGGCATGTGATGAACCTGGATGGTTATGAGATTAAGAGGGGATTTCAGAAAGTATTACTTCACTAAAAAGGTGGTAGCTACCTGAGAAAGACCACCAGCAGATGTGGTAGAGGCAAAAACAGTGAGGGGCCTTAAGCATGCATAGGATAGACAAAGGGGCATATTAGTAAATAGGCAGGGAGGAGGGAGGGTCACTGGAAACCAGTTAGGGTCTGCGGAGACAGATTTGACAGGGACCATTTAGGTAAACTAGGTGAATCAAGAGGGCCTTTTCTGATGACAAATTTTATGTTTCTATGTTTCTTCCACCCTGGATGACAAATATCTCAAACCTCCCACCCACCTCCTCGACAGGTTACCATCTGAATGAATGATAAGTGCAGTTTATGAGACACCCACACATTGTGTATTCCATCATAGAAACATAGAATTTGACAGCAAATAAGGACCGCTTGTCCCACCTAATCTGCCCATTTTCCTACCTAACGGATAAACTGCGGATCCTAGTTAACCAACAGCCTACTTCCTCCTACACCCCCCCACTAGAATTGCCTTATGTCTGTCCCATGCATTCTTGAATTCCCCCACTGTTTTTGACTCTACGACCTCCTCAGTAAGGCTGTTCCATGTATCCACAACCCTCTCTGTGAAGAAATACTTCCTCACATTACCTCTGAGCCGTCCCCCCTCTATCTTCAAATTGTGCCCCCTTGTTTTGCACATCTCGTTTTCTGAAAGATGCTACCCTCTTGGACTTTGTTGATTCCCTTGAGGTATTTGAAAGTTTCTATCATGTCCCCCCTCTCCCTCCTTTCTTCGAGGCAATACATCTTTAGTTCCTTTAGTCTTTCTTCATATGTCTTCTGATGCAGACCCTGTATCATTTTGGTTGCCCTCCTCTGGACAGCCTCCACCCTGTCTATGTCTTTACGGAGATGGGGTCTCCAGAACTGTACACAGTACTCCAGATGTGGACTTACCAACTGTCTGTACAGAGGGCCAACAACTTCCTGTTTTCTACTGGTGATGCTTCTCCCTATGCATCCCAGTATCCCCAACCCTCCTTACTGCATTCTCACATTGCTGGCCCACCTTTAGGTCATCTGATATGACTACCCCCAGGTCCCTTTCCATTTTTGTTGTTGTCAGTATCTCACCCACCCCCATTGTGTACTCTTCCCCTGGGTTTTTGTTTCCCAGGTGCATTACTTTGCACTTCTTTGCATTGAATCTAAACTGCCATACATTTGACCATTCCTCCAGCCTTGCCAAGTCCCTTTTCATCCTTTCCACCCCATCTTGCGTATCAACCCTGTTGCAGATCTTTGTGTCATCTGCAAAGAGATATACTTTCCCTTCCAGTCCCTTTACAATGTCACTTATAAAGACATTAACAAGCATTTGTCAATGCCGAACGTTAGCTTGCAGGTATTTGCAGTGGTATTTGGCACTGACATGGCTTAAAAATCAGTGACAAAGAAGTACAAGCATTTGTCAATGCCGAATGTTGCTTGCTTCTATGTGCTGTTTAGGTATTTGGAAGTCATTGGAGTGCAAATATTGAAAATTCGCGAACTTACAAGCGTGCGTAGGAACTGCGCAACGCACGCTTGTAAAACAGTCATTTTTAGGAATTTTTTCACCAAATTTTCAACATAGCCATTTTAAGACCTCTGCTCATGAACAGTGTCACTGTGATTTTCTTAATGTCCCATACATTGATTTACGTACACCGACTGCTTCAATAGCGCTACATGAAGCGGAAACATGTTTTGGGCAGGATGTGAAAAATGACAGCTGTACTGCTCATGAGGAGGTGTGGTAAAATGGCAATGCTGAAAATCTGGAGTGAAAATATTGAAAATTCAAGAACGCATTCGGCGTGCGTAGAACTTGCAACGCACACTGTAAAACAGTCATTTTTAGGAATTTTTCACCACATTTTTTAACATAGCCATTTTAAGACCTCTGCTCATGAACAGTGTCACTGTGATTTTCTTAATGTGTCCATACATTGATTCTTTTGCGACCCTCGCCATTGTCTTCATAAAGCAAACACATTTTGGGTGAGATGTGAAAAATGACAGCTGTACTGCTCATAAGAAGGTGTGGTAAAATGGCAATGTTGAAAATCTGGAGTGGAAATATTGAAAATTCTCAAACCTAAGAGCGTGCGTAGGAACTGTGCAACGCACACTCGTAAAACAGTCATTTTTAGGAATTTTTTCACCAAATTTTCAACATAGCCATTTTAGGATGTCTACTAATGAACAGTGTCATGGTGATTTTCTTAATGTGTCCCATACATTGATTTCGCGCACCGACTGCACCATTGTGCGCTACATGGACGGAACACATTTTGGGCAGGATGTGAAAAATGACAGCTGTACTGCTCATAAGGAGGTGTGATAAAATGGCAATGTTGAAAATCTGGAGTGAAAATATTAAAAATTCGCAAACTTACAAGCGTGCATAGGAACTGCACAACGCACGCTAGTAAAACAGTAATTTTTAGGAATTTTTTCACCACATTTTCAACACAGCCATTTTAAGACCTCTGCTCATGAACAGAGTCACTGTGATTTTCTTAATGTGTCCCATACATTGATTTTGCACACTGACTGCGTCATTCTGCGCTACATGGGCGGAAACACATTTTGGGTGAGATGTGAAAAATGACAGCTGTACTGCTCATAAGAAGGTGTGGTAAAATGGCAATGTTGAAAATCTGGAGTGGAAATATTGAAAATTCTCAAACCTAAGAGCGTGTGTAGGAACTGCATGCCTTGCTAATAAAACAGTCATTTTTGGAATTTTTTCACCAAATTTTCAAAATGGGGTTTTGGGACCCCTTCTCATGAATGATGTCACTGTCACTTGGCATTATTGAGGCCCAAGGGTGATTTTGCACAGTGACTGCGAAATCACCCGCCGGGCCCGAATAACGCCATGACAGTGACATCATTCATGAGAAGGGTCCCAAAAACCCCATGTTGAAAATTTGGTGCAAAAATTCCAAAAATGCCTGAGATATGCAATAAAGTTGAAACCCCCTATCTAGCCCATTATACAGCTTACCGGCATTTCCTCAGTTCGCGGTCGGCTTTGAAGAGTGCAGGCGTGTTCCCGGTCCACAAGATCGTCCGCGCCATGCTCCGGAGTAGTATGGGGGTGAGGGTGTGGGGAGGCAGGGTGCGCAGTGGGTGGAGTGCGGGTTGTGGGAGGGGCTGGGAGACTGCGTGGGACGTTTTACTTTACAGGTTTTTATAATTGGACAGCGGGGCGTTTGCCACGCTGGGGTAGGCTTCAGCGTGGCAGAAGGATAACTGGGGCCGTGGGCCGGCGGGGATTGGGCATCCCGTCGGCGAGCCAGCAGGGGGGCGTTGCCATGCTGGGGTGGGCTCCCAGCGTGGCAGCAAAGCAGTGGCGGCGTGGCGCGTGCAAGCACACAGTGGTGGTTTCTTTGAAGAAGACCACCGCTGTCATACAACACCCGCGTCCGATTGAGTGCAGGACTGCCATACCTGCTCAATGGAGCAGGGGATTGCAGAAGGAGGGCACACCTCAAAGTGTCCCATTCTCCCGAGACGTTCCTTGCGCATGCGCGCAAGCGAACGTAAAAAGGACCAGCCCCAGTACTGAACCCTGCGGTACCCCACTAGTAACCCTCCTTTCTTCACTGTGGACTCCATTTACTATTACCCGCTGTGTCCTGTTGTCCAACCAGTGTTTTACCCAGGCTATCACCCTAGGACCCACTCCCAGGCTGGCTAATTTGTTTATTAATCTTTTGTGCGGGACTGTGTCAAATGCCTTGCTAAAATCTAGGTAGGCCATGTCCACAGCCCCTCCCTGGTCTACTGCTTTGGTCACCCATTTGGGATATTTATGGGATTTATGAAATACACAATGTGTTCATGTATTCCATGAATCACACTTGTGATTTATTCAGACTGCAGCCTGCTGAGGCAGTAAGAGGAGGCCAGAGCCAGCTGCTGTCTGTGGGGGGGAGAATACAAGCTGCTACAGGGCCATCAGGGTTGGTGTCCTGGTAGCCATCTTCATTTTTGGGGGGGGGCTTCAAGAGTCAGGACATAGTGTTCCAGTGAGGGACCTGCAGCTTCTGGTAACAGTCAATTGGTAGGGCTGCTGAGAGCTAAAGAAGACCTCCACACAAAAAACTTGAGTACTTGTGTTTTATTGAAATTACCCTGATGTTTCACATATATGGCTTCTTCTGGGTACGCTATAAATATAAACTTTTTTAAGTAAATAAGACATTTAAATTACATATTCGTCAAATTACTAAGCTCAAAAGCACATCATAAATTTCCTTATACAGTATATCAGTGCTACTTTTATGTGAGTTCCTTTCATCAGGTTTTTAGTTCAGACTTAATTCATATCCTAAATAAATTACACCGGTAATTAACAATTTTACATAAAATAATATATGGGGTGGTGTGTGTAATGATAATTTTACACACACACACGGTTTTGGATGCTACATAAACTCCAAGAGCTCGAGGAAAAAAATTTATAAACTCATAAACAGTTTGTTACAGTTCATATTTCTTAAAAATCATAAATGTTTGTACACATTAGCATACACATAAGTACATAAATAATACAAAATGGAACAAGCATTTGTCAATGCCGAATGTTGTCTCGCTGGCATTGGCACTGGTAGTGCAGGAGTTAGAGCTGCATAATTGGAATGGCATTGAAGTATGGAAATGATGCCAACCCCACCCCCACCCTGCAGAGACTGACAGGTGCCAGGGTTTGCCTTTGGGGCATCAGCTATATCACTCATGCCATTTTACCTCACCCTACCCTGTAGACACTGACAAGTGTTGCGGTGTGCTTTGGGGTCTTTGGGCCTTATACTTATCCTATTCCATAAGGAAATATGCTGAGACGGGTGTAGTACAGCAGAATGGGGTGAACATTAGGGCCAAACACTCCAAGGCGCACATCAATGCCTGTCACTGGCTGCAGGGTGGGGGTGGGGGTGGAATGGCATGAGCATTACAGCCAATGATCCCAAGTCACACCCCTGACGCCTGGCAGTGTCTACAGGGTGGGGTGTTACAGCTGGAAACCCTAATGTTGTAGGAGTTTGTTGGTATTTTCACTCCAAATTTTCAACATAGGCTTTTTGTGACCCCACCTCATGAAAAGCGGCACAATCAGCTTGTTAGCTAAAAAGGTGGTTTTGCACAGCGGCTATGCCATTTAGCGACACAGGGACAAAAACACATTTTGGGCAGGATGTGGAAAATGACAACTGTATTGTTCATGAGGAAGCGTAAAAAAATGGCAAAGTTGAAAATCTGGAGTAAAAACATGAAAAATTGGTGAAGTCATGAGCATGCATAGAAACTGCGCAACACGCGTCTGTAACCCACTTATTGTTGGGAGTTTTTTAGCCAGATTTTCAACATAGGCATTTTGGGACCTCCTGTCATGAACAGTGGCACTGTGATTTTGTTAATCTGTCCCAAAAGTTGATTTCCTACAGCGACCACGCCATTGTGCGCCACAGGTGCAGAAACACATTTTGGGCAGGCTGTGAAAAATGACAGCTGTACTGTTCATAAGGAGGTGTAAAAAAATACCAGTGTTGAAAATCTGGCATGAAAATATTGCAAATTTACTAAGTTACAAGGGTGTGTGGAAACTGCGCAACGCACGTTTGTAACACAGTCATTGTACGAACATACGAAATTTGCCAGCAGAAAAAGGCCTAGAGGTCTATCAAGTCTGCTCGAATGTGCAGCTAGCACCCCTTATTCTGCAGCTGCCCCTCCCTTCCACCCTTCCCCTTCATTAACCCTCCCCCTTGTCCTGTCCCATCTTCGTTTGAAGCAGTCCACTGTTCTACTGCATACCACTTCAGCAGGTAATGCATTCCACCCAGCCACCACCCTCTCTATAAAAAAGTGTCTCCTCATCTCCCTCCTGAACCTACCTCCCTCCAGTCTCATATCATGGCCCCTGGTGGCCCTCCCCTCCCTTACTTTGAACAGCCCCTCTGTACCGGTCTTGTTTATTCCTTTCATGTATTTAAAGGTTTCAATCATGTCACCCCTGTCTCTCCTCTCCTTCAGTGAGTACATGTTCAACTCCTTCAACCTCCTCTCGTATGATAAGTCCCCCAGCCCCTTGATCATCTTTGTCGCTCTGCGCTGCACCCCCTCCGGTAACTTAATGTCCCTCTTCAGACACGGATGCCAGTACTACACACAGTACTCCTGGTGTGGTCTAACTAATGACCTATGCAGTGGCAGAATCACCTCCTCCCTCCTCGAGGATATACCCCTTGCAATACAACCCAGCATTTTGTTGGCCTTTGCAGCTGCCTTCCTACATTGTGCCGAGTTGTTCATTGACCCTGTAATAGCACACCCAGATCCTTCTCCTCTTCTGTCTGGGCTAGCTGCACTCCCCTTGCTGGTAACTCCTCCTTGGGTTCTTCATCCCAAAATGCAGCACCTTGCACTTTTTGGCATTAAAGCCCAGTTGCCAGGTGACTGACCAGGTTTCAAGCTTTGCCAGATCATCCTGCAACCCCTGCCATCCCCCCTAGGTCATCCACCACCGCGCCTACCTTGGTATCATCAGCAAACAGACTGATCTTGCTCTTGATGTCCCATGATATGTCTGCAATGAATATCTCAAACAACACTGGTCCCAACACTGAGCCCTGTGGAACACCGCTCGTCACTGCCCTTGGGTGTGAGAGCTCCCCACCCACCACCACCACCCTGTTGCCTTCCCTGCAGCCAGTTTCCTACCTATCTCACTAGCTTTGCACCCGCCTCTGTGCCTACTAACTTCCTTCCCAGCCTTCCATGTGGCACTGAGTCGAATGCCTTACTGAAGTCCAGATACAGGACATCCACTGCATGGCCCCTGTCCAGTTGCCTAGTTACCCAGTCATAGAACTCGACCAGGTTGGATTGGCAGGATCTGCCACGTATGAAGCCATGCTGTCTGCTGTCCTGTAGTCCTTTGGCCTCTAGGAGGGCCACCAGCCTCTCCTTCAGGATAGTCTCCATTAGCTTACCCTCGATGGATGTGAGGCTCACTGGTCTATAGTTTCCCGGTTCATCCTTGGGGCCACTCTTGTGGAGGGGCACCACATGAGCCATCCTCCAGTCCTGAGGTACACACCCCGAATGTAGTGAGGCATTAAATAGGTCTGCCAAAGGTCCTGCAAGGACCTCTGCCAGCTCCTTCAGTACCCTGGGGTGGATGCCATCTGGGTCTGGCACCTTGTCTACCCTCAGTGCCTTCAAACCCTCTCGAACTCTGCTCCCCATGATTTCCCCATCTGTCACCACTTCTCCCCTGCTTCTGCCATTTCTCACACCTTGGGTGTCAACCCCCTCTTCTCTTTAGTAAATACTGAGCAGAAGTACTCATTTAGTGCTTCCGCCTTATCGCACCCTGCTTCCACCCAACCCCCCTCCTTGCTAATCCTCACTATGTGGTCCTTACAGCTCCTTTTCTCCCTGATGTACTTAAAGAAGTCCTTCTCCCCCTTCTTAATGCCTTGTGCCAGCCTGCATTCCGTAGATGCTTTGGCTCCCCATTGTATGCACTGTCGGCACCAAATTTTCAACATAGGCATTTTAACACCTCTGCTCATGAACAGTGTCACTGTCATTTTCTCAAACTGTCCCGAAAACTGATTTCGCAGAGCGACAGCTATTATTCTGCGCCAGACGTGCGAAAACACATTTTAGCCAGGATATGTAAAATGGCAGCTGTACTGTTCATAAGGAGGTGTGGAAAATGACAATTTTGAAAATCTGGAGTGAAAATATTACAAATTCACGAAGTTACGAGCGTGCGTGGAAACAGTGCAACAAACGCTCATAAAACAGCCATTTTTATGATTTTTTCACCAAATTTGCAGCATAGGCTTTTTGAGAGCCCACCCTCATGAACAGTGGCACTGTTGTTTTGTTATTCAGTCCCAAAAAGTGATTCCACGCAGTGACCACAAAATCACCTTTCAAGACCGAATAACACCATGACATTGACTGAATTCATGAGGAGGGGCCCAATAACCCCATGTGGAAAATTTGGTGCAAAAATTCCAAAAAATGCCCGAGATATGCACCAAAGTTGAAAAAAACCTGTTTATGCCATTATACTGGGATGCATAGGGAGAGGCATCACCAGTAGAAAACAGGAAGTTATTATCCCTCTGTACAGACAGCTGGTGAGACCCCATCTGGAGTACTGTGTGCAGTTATGGAGACCCAATCTCCATTAAGACATAGACAGGATGGAAGCTGTCCAGAGGAGGGCAACTAAAATGGTGCAGGGTCTGCACCGGAGGACATATGAAGAGAGACTTAAGGAGCTTAATATGTATAGCCTCGAGGAAAGGAGGGAGAGGGGGGGACATGATAGAAACTTTCAAGTACCTCAAGGGAATCAACAAAGTCCAAGAGGGTAGCATCTTTCAAAAAGAGGTGTGCAAGAACAAGAGGCACAATTTGAAGATAGAGGGCGCTCAGAGGTAATTTAAGGAAGTATTTTTCACAGAGAGGTTGTGGATGCATGGAATGGCCTTCCGGAGGAGGTTGTGGAGTCAAAATCAGTGGTGGAATTCAAGCATGCATGGAATAGTCATAAGGCAATTCTGGGGGGTGGGGGTAGAAAGAAGTAGGCTGCTGGTTAACTAGGATCTGCAGCTTATCCAGTAGGTAGGGGAAATGGGCAGATTGGGTGGGCCAAGCAGTCCTTATCTGCCGTCAAATTCTATGTTTCTATACAGCTTACCGGCATTTCTTCAGTTCGCAGTCTGCTTTGAAGAGTGCAGACATGTTCCCGGTCCACCAAAAATTGTCATGCCAGACTCCGGAGGTAAGTATGGGGTGAGGAGGGGTGTGGGGAGGCAGGGTGCGCAGAGGGTGGGTGCGGGTTGTGGGAGGGGGCAGAGAGACCGAGAGGGACCGTTTTCTTCTTTCACAGGGTTAAAAAAAAACAAAATAAAACATTGTGGGACAGTTTTTCTTTTTCAGGGGATTTGGCATGCTGGGGTGGGCTCCCAGCATGCCACCTAAGTGTTTTGAGGTGGGATGCTGTACCCGACAGGGGATTGGGCACCCTCGTCGGCACACAATGAAAGCAGAGAGGAAAGAGCCAAGGGGGATTGGGCACTCCCCTCAGCACATAACAAATGGGGGGTGCATTATGCTGATGGGGAGTGGGCTCCCCCGTCAGCACACACATTGGGTCAGGGCATGCCGACAGGGGGATTGGGCACCCCCAAAGTTGGCATTGTGGGCTTGTGGCAGGCAGTGTGCCACCATGTTGAAGCTGATGTTTCACCAGGGAAAGCTCGTCGGGAGGTGCTGCTGTGTATGACGAGCTTTGCTCGCACTGCAGTGGACGTTTCCTTAGGTGTGCTCGCCACATGATGTATTCCTGGTGTGGCGCCGGCATGCAGGGTTATTGGGGAGTGAGGGATGCACCTACTGATGCGTGCCCTGCATTCGCCCAACAGTGACTGCGCCTCCAAATCTGCTACTAATGCAATATGTTGTCTGGCATGCAAGCGCGAGCCAACCTTATGAAAATGTACACATTATAATAGTTAAAAAACTTTGCAACCCCGAACATAATATTAATTTTGTTTATCTGAAGTACATAGGTTTCAGTGTCTTTACTCTGGTTTAAATAATGAGACTGGAGTAATGGATGGAGCCATTTTTTTTTCCAAAGTTTTCCCAGCTCTTACCCTCAAAAAGGGGAATATGGGCAGACTGGATGAACCTCTGGTATTTTTCTGCCATCATGGTCTATGTTGCGATGTTACTAATATCCACTCATACTGATGTTATAATACGAATGGGGTGCTCTATTTGAATTAAACATAATGTTAAACACATAAAACTAAGTACTGCTGTATTTTTTCCTCTTCTAATGTAGTTCCTTTCAACATGTGGTGTGTGCAAGGGGTTTGGGTAACAAATACAGACATGTCTACAATGGTGTGTGTGTGTGTTTTGGGGTGGGGGGGAGGATGTGGCACCAAAGGGTTCTGACTTACAAATTTTTATTTTTCTAGCTACATCACGAAGACTGGAACTTTTTGTTTAATATCTCAGCTGTAGCTCATTGCATATCTGGGGACGAAAGACAGAGATCAAGATTTACAAGGTGGCGCACATACAAACTGACAGCTTACAGTCTCTTACTTGCCTCAGGCAAGTGACTGCTCGTCTTATTGTTTTTTCTCAGACTGTGTTGGGATCACTCTTAACAAGCAGCACTCAGACGTAATTGTCATGTCCTGACATCCTTTGTCTTATCACAATCAGTAGCCGACTGCAGGCGGCAGATAAAGAGGATACTGGCAGCAGACAAGATGGCACAGTTTACTTTCACAACAGCACTCAAACAATTTGTATATACTTGCTATTTGCTTTCAGATTTAAATGAGTTGGCTGCAAGGATTACAACACAGTTATCTTTGTAGCCACTTTTACTTGACAACTCATGGAAATACCACCAATGCATTTTGAAGAGCTGTTTAATTTTGGTGAGTTCCCCCACCAACTCTCTCTTCCATTTGATACAATACAGGGGACTTAAATCTTGAGACACTGAAAATGCACCAGCTAATAGGGAAAAGTCAGAGCAACGCCCCATATTACAGACCTGGTAAAAATGCTAGAGATGTAAAGCTGTTCACTCCAGTGACTCCAATCTGGCCATCTCATTAGGTATTCAAAAAGGGCAAGAAATAAAAGCAGCAGTTAGCAGGCAGTTAGACATCATTCAAGTGCGCTTCTGTGGTCATTGTACTTAAAATAGCACGGCCTTTCATTGCTTTTCTTATACTGGAGACAAAGCTCAGGCAGGTAACTGCTAACTCTAAAGTCTGTGGTTTGCAGATCATAACTGGTTCACTGTTCATAAATTAAAGAGCTAGTAACACAAAGAAAAACAGCAGGCAGAAAATGTTATTAATTTTTAAATGTAGTCAGTTGTTACTTGCTTCTCACACAACTCTAACATTGGTATATCCTCTGTCTCTCTAGGCTGGTTCCAGAGTTGCCTCTATAACAGGACCCAACAGGTCAAGATCCTTGATGTTCTAACTGACCATCGGCATGTCAACATGGGGTGCCCAAAGGTTCCATTTTGGGCCCCCTGCTGTTCAGCCTGTTTCTAAATGAACTCCCCAAAGTCTGCCAGAATAAGATTCTTCTATATACAGATGATGCTGTTCTCTACACATGTCACTCTACTCTGTAAGAGCTGGAAAAAGGCATGCAAGACGACTTTACTGCTGTGGAAAAATGGTTCCTTCAGTCTAAGCTCTTGCTCAACTACACTAACATTAAACAATGTTTGCCTCCCATCAAAACCATCATAAGTCACATCACCTCAATATACACAATAGCAAGTTTAATACACTTGAAATGGTCACCACCTTTAAGTACCTTGGTGTCTACCTTGACAGCTCTCTCACCTATAGCCAGCGCACAGACCATGTTGCCAAGGCAGCTAGTGCCAGACTAGGTCAGTTCTACCGGCATAGGCAGTGCCTCACTGAAAGTGCCATGAAGCTTGCAGTTAACAGCTCTGTGCTCTCTTTCATAGATTATGGACTGGTAGTCTATGGAGCCTGTATTGATACAGCACCGATACAATCCCATTCCACTGGACCTCACTAAGGCAACGGTCTTTCAAATACAGGGACCCCTGCTGGCTAAATTCCCTTAACTCTGAGCTGATTGAGGAAACAAAACTAGGCCCATTTAAGGACAAGCTCCTGCAGTACATGGCCACTCTTAGTAACTGCGACTGCATCACCTGTGCATTATCCTACTGTTATTGATAGCTTATCTGTCCTGCATAGCACCCATCTTCTCCCCCCACTTCCTCCCCTACCTGGTGTGACCCCACTGAGCACTTACCCCCACGTCCCCTCTTTATCACTCCGCCTTCCTGCTTTCTCTTCACAAATATTAATCTCCCCCCTATTTTCACCCCTCCCCATGGTTTCCCCTCACCTCACCCCCAATTTAAAACCCTTTCTCTTATCCCTCTCTCTCCCACATCACCCAGCCCTGCCCTAACACCTACTTATGTAACCCTGGGTAGATTACTATCCAGTCCCACCCTCTGACTACTCAACTCCCTTATTCTGTCACCCCTTTGTCTCTTCCCCCACCCTCCCCCTGCTCTCATCTATTCTGTCCTCCCCCTCCTTTGGTCACCACCACTTCTGACCCTCCATAACTCTACCTGCATGCTCTAAAGCTCAGCTACCACTATAAATTGCCTGTCTACCTTAGGTATGCTCTAAGTACTGTTGCAATAAAGTTGACCTCTCCTACCTGATGTATTTTAACTGTACTTGCTTGAATCTGTATCTGTATGTACCATAATGTACTTCCCTGCTGTATATACCCTATCTGTTTTGTAATGTCTATGGACCTTCTCTATTGCCTTACGACGTGGAACCTTTGTAAACAAGCTTTTAGCTCAAAGGTGTTATACGAGATTCCAATAAATAAACATAGTCAATGATGGCAGAAAAATACCAAAGGTCCATTTAGTCTGCCCATGGGTCCCTAGCTAATCCTGTGACCCATAGTCCATCCAGGGGTCCAGCCCTCCCCATCCACCACCCCTTACCATCCCTGTTACTGTCACACTGAGTAACCACTATGCCCTTCACTCTGTCCTCGCCATGCTTGAATCCATTAATGGTTTTGGCACCCATCACCTCAGTTGTCAGACTGTTTCATGGTTTCACCACCATTTCAGTAAAATAATACTTCCTCATATCCCTTCTGAACCTTCGTCCCCTCCGTTTCCATTTGTGCCCTCTTGGGAAAAGGGAACATTGTTTAACCAGGAGTAGCACACTAAGCCGAAGCTTGTTTCCAGATGCAACCTGGGAGCACAAGGAAGTTAAGTGACTTGCTCAGGATCACACAGTATGCACCTAGGAGGCTGTGAAGATCTGCAGCTCAGAGCCTTAACCCACTGCACTATACTGCCTCTTCTTGACCTCAAACTGTTACTAACGCTAAATAATTCCCCATTATTCACCTTGTTTACTCTCTTTAGGAGCTTAAAGGTCTCTATCATGTCCTCCCCTCTCCTGTCTGGTCTCCAGTGATTACATGTTCAGTGCCTCAAGGTGCTCCTCGTAAGACTTGCCCTGTTGGCTCTTAGTTATGTTGGTCACCCTTTGCTGCACCATCTCCAACCTGTCCCTATCTTTCCTGAGGTGAGAACTCCAGATCTAGGTACAGTACTCCAGATGAGGCCTCACCAAAGATCTATAAAGAGGTAGTCTTACCGCTTTTCTTCTGCTGTCCATGCTCCTTGCGATGCATCCTAACATTCTATTTGCCTTACCATGGGCCTTAGTGCAGTGACTCAACTGTTTGAGAGTGTCACTGATGTTAATCCCTAGGTCCCATTCCTGAGATGTAGTGCTAAATCTTATCCCACCCATCCAGTGCTCTGTCCCAGGGTTCTTGTACCCAAGGTGCATTGCCTTGCATTTTTTGGCATTGAATTTCAGCTGCCAAACCTTAGATTACCTCTATAACCTTTGCAGATCACCCTGCATTTCCCAGATACCCTTGTTACTATCCACCCTCCCACAGAGTTTAGTGTCATCTGAGAAGAGACACAACCTGCCCTGATTCCATTTCCAGTGTCACTGATGAACATATTGAAGATGACCAGGCCAGGGACAGATCCCTATGGTACCCTGCTCATGACCTCCCTCTTCCGATTTAGCCCCACTAACTACAGCCTTCTGCTGCCTCCCCTTTAACCAGTTACCTACCCACCCAACTATGCCCCGGGCCGCACTCAGATCCTCAGTCTTCTTCAGCAATCATCTGTGAGGCACCAAGTCAAACGCCTTGCTGAAGACAAAGTAGAGGGAATCCATGGTGTGGCCCCTATCCATTGCCCCTGTTACCTAGTTGAAGAAAACTATCAAGTCAATCTGACAAGACTTCACTCCCAGGAACCTGTGCTGTTTAACATCCTGGAGATCACTAATCTCTAGGTAGTGCAGGAGGTCCTCTTTGACCAAAGACTCTATCAGTTGCCCTACAACAGAGGTGAGACTTATAGGTCTGTAGGGCCCTGTGTGCTCCTTGTCTCCCCCCCCCACCACCACCACCCGGTGGAGTGGAACTGCATCCGCCACCCTCTAGTCCTTCAGGACTACCCCAGTCTGTAGTGAACTACTGAATAGTCCTACCATGGGTTCAGCCAGTGCCTCTGCCAGTTTTCTGAGCACCCTTGGATGCATTCCATCCAGTCTCTGGGCCTAATCTATGTTTAGGGCCACAAGTCCCTTCTGGACACTTTGCTGCTTCATCTCCGGGACCCCCTTTGTGGCTACTTTGATGCGAGTCTCTGGCAAGGGCCTACCATCCTCCCTAGTGAAGAGAGAGCAAAAGTAATCACTAAGGATGTCAGCTTTTTGTACATCCTCCTCTATCACCCTCCCCCCAGATAGCCTAATAATCCCCCTCTCCATTCTTCCTTTTCTCCCTAATATAGTGAAATAATTGTTTTTCTAAACCCTTGAACCCTTCCACAAAATGCAGCTCTGTGTCAGCTTTTGCCTCCCTAACCACCTTCTTTGCCTCCTTATTTCTTATTAGGTATTCTCCTTGCCCCCGTTCCTGTTCCAGCACAGAAACTGGCAGCTCCTTTGAGCTTAGCTATTTACCAAGTCACTGAAGAGTGGGGTGGTCCCACAAGATTGGAGGAGGGCAACAGCTGTATCTCTCCACAAGTTGGGAAACAAGGAGGAGGCAGGGAACTACTGGCCGATCAGCCTCACTTCTGTGGTAGGCAAATTTATGGAGTCGTTGCTTAAAGAGCCACTGACGCCTTCAGAAGAACTTTAAGAAACATAATATTTGGACACAGATGCAGATAAATTCTAAGAGATAAACATCTTGCTTTTGTGAAAATTTCTTCAGTAATAAATAATGGAGAGGAGAAATATACAGAAGATATATGAAATACAAGTTGGATTGTGTCTAAATATTATGTTTTCCAAAGTTTTACCAAAGGCGTCAGCTGCTCTTTAAAGAAAGGATACTAGAGTTTCTGGAGAAAAGTGAGCAGTAGGACACGAAGCAGCATGACTTTACAACAGGCAGGTCATGCCAAACTAACCTGATAGACTTTTTCAACTGGGTGACCAGGGTAGTGGATCGGGGTGGGGGCATGTTGGATATAGTCTACCTGGACTTCAGTAAAGCTTCTGGCTCTGTCCCACACAAAAGGCTCATAAATAAGTTGGAAAACATGGGAGTAGGGCAGGGGGTGGTCTGCTGGATAAGAAACTGGCTGGACAGAAGAATACAGAGAGTGCAGGTAAATGGCACCCTGTCTGAAGAAAGGGATGTTGACTAGCAGTGTGCCACAGGGGTCAGTGTTGGGACCTTTCCTCTTCAATGTTTTCATTAGGGACATCACCAAAGAGTTGGAAGGGAAGATGTGTCTATTCACAGCTGACAGCAAGATTTGTAATAATGTGGATACCCCTGAGAGAGTGAAAAAAATGGAAACAGACCTAGAGAAGTTGGAGAAATGGTCAAGGACATGGCAACTGAAATTCAATGCAAAAAAGTGTAAAGTCATGCACATAGGTAGCGGTAGCCCAACAAGGAGTACTACCTGGGGGAGAAACTGGCAGCAACAAAACAAGAACGGAACCTGGATGTCATTATATCAGAGGACTTAAAAGTGGCGAAACAGTGTGAAAAGGTGGCTCTGAATGCTAATGGTATACTGGGATGCATCGGGAGGGGCATAATGAGCAGGAGAAAGGAGGTGGTACTGTCACTGTATAGGTCCCTGGTGAGGCCCCACCTGGAATATTGTGTCCAGTTCTGGAGGCCACACCTCTGGAAGGACATAGACAGGTTAGAGACGGTACAGAGGAAGGCTACAAAGATAATATAGGGACTGCTCCGAGGCCATATGAGGAAAGACAGGGAGAACTCAACTTGTACTCCCTCGAACAAGGGAGAGAGAAAGGCGACATGATAGACACATTCAAGTACCTCAAGGAAGTAAACAGGGGACAGGTGCAGGACCTCTTCCAGGTCACAGACTGTATGTGAACCAGGGGGCACGACATGAGATTGCAGGGAGGGATGTTCGGGGCCAATGTGAGGAAATACTTCTATACCAACAGGGTGGTGGAACCTTGGAACAGCTTGCCCCCGGAGGTCATGGAGGCTAAAACAGTTAGGAAATTCAAGAACATATGGGATAGTTACAAGGGTGTCATCAAGAAATAAGTCAAATGGGGGAGATAGGGTATGGGCAGACTAGATGGATCATACAGTTCCCATCTGCCATCACATTCTATGTTTTTATATTTCCTCCATTTGTCCACCCCCTGCTTTCTTGTATGTGGAGAAGGCCTTTTTCTTGGGCCTCACTGCTTCCTTGACCCCTTACTGAGAACCATAATGGTCTCTTGAACTTGCTACTTTTCATTACCATTCTCAAGCGTAACTTAGATACCTTAAGAATGGCCCCTTTATTACACCCATCTTTCTTCCACACCTCCTATGCTGTCTACCCCGACTAACTTGTCCTGGACCAATTCCCTCATACTGTTGAAGTCTGCCCTTCTGAAATCAAGGACCTCAGCTATAATTGGAGCATTCCCATCCCAAGGGTCAGTTCGAACCAAATGGATTTGGTTCTTTTTCCCTAGTTGCTCTGCCATACTCACGGCTGCTACTATCTCTGAGTTGTTGCTGAACTAGTTCAGTTTTTCCATTTGGTCATTAGAAGTTTCATTCATTTTCTGCCTGACAGCATGAGTCCCTGGATGCAGACATACCGAGTTCTGTTCCTCTTCATACCTCATCAGCATTGTGACCTCACTTATTGTGGCATCACAAGTGACCGATCTTGCAGAAGGTGATGGGCTCCTTCATGATCAAATGTAATGTCACAGACAGTGAGGTCACAGGCTGATGATATTTAAGGAGGAAAAGAACTAGAAACATTGAATCTGTTGGCAAGAAAAGACCACTTGGCCCACCCCGTTCTTCCAGATGGTCCCTGCCTAGTGTGCCTCGCAGTCCCTAACTGGTCTCTGATGACCCTCCCTCATCCCTGCCAATTCACTAATATTCCTTTATTTTTATCCCAAACAAGTAGACACTGTAAGTCAGCCTCCAGATATGGCACTGTTCCACACATCACATCAAGTATTGTCAGGTAGAAAATCTTCTAATTAGCCAAAGGGAATTTTTTTTGTTTCCAGTTGTTTAACCAGGTGAGACACACTAAGGTGAAAACTTGTTTACAGGTGCAACCTGGGAGCACAGGGCAGTTAAGTGACTTGCTCAGGGTCACCCAGCATGCAAGTGGGGGCTGTGGGATTCAAACCCAGGTCTCCAGATTTGCAGCTCAAACCACTGTGCTATACTGCCTCCCTAAAATGTTTCTTTATTTCAAAAGTTTCACCAGGAAAGACATACTGAGTTTGTAACAGCTCATTTCCAAATGCATCCTGGGGGGATGGGGGAAGCGGAGTATACAATGCAGGACATGCAAGTGAAACTACATCATGTAAGATGCAATAGTAATAAAAACAAATTACAATAAAAATACTTATAATAAAATCAAAGTAAAAATACATAACAGTGTGCACTCATGACTTACAGGCAGATAGTCCAGACAACACAAAATAACAAGAATAACAATACAAACTAAGGTGCAAGTGCTATACGGTACTGGAAGCAATGCCAGACAGTAACAGATTACAACGAGCCAGACTGCTAAAGTACATGAGCTATGAAAACCAGTGCAGGAGGTAGGCTCAGGAGCAGCATATTGGCAGATATGAATTG
Organism: Neoceratodus forsteri; assembly: GCA_016271365.2. Lineage (NCBI taxonomy): Eukaryota > Metazoa > Chordata > Ceratodontiformes > Ceratodontidae > Neoceratodus > Neoceratodus forsteri. The sequence goes on from CM028131.1 coordinate 480,848,226, forward strand.
ATTAACTGATGTAGGCACAGTTAGCCTGGGAGGGCAGGTAATTGTTCACAGCCTGGGGAATCAAGGGAGACTTCAACAACATGGGGAGGAGTGAGGAGGGAACACAAGGGACAGAGATCAGTAACAGTTGCAGGAGGGGTAGTAAAGTCATGAAGAAGGGATTTGAGGGAGGAGAAGGATGAGGCTGAGCAGATCGACAGGGAAAGAGAGGACTAGAGTTTAGGAAAACAATACGAAAAGGCAGCTTGGTCCACGGAAAATGAAAAAATGCTTTCGATAGAAGAAGTGACAGCTAACTACTTCTGAAAGTTATTATTAATTCTAGGTCATGCGCTGGCTCTTTAATATTAATTGAGGCAAAACCAAACTAATGCTTTTTTGGTACAGCTCGACCACTAGCCTGAACCAAAGATGATCTGTCTGTCATGGGTGCTCATAGAACTGATTTGGAGTCAGTGGCAGCCATTCCAAATGTCTTACAATAGGCCCAGTCACATAGAGGGTTGAGGCACTGAGCACCACACCTGCCACCGTGCCAGTGACATGGGTTAAGAAACCAAACAAGAGTCACTTGGGGGCTGGCTGGGGGATGAGGGCTATTCATCTAGGGATGGCTAAGCATCCAGGGATGGGGACAGCACATGCCTTTGCTTGGTTGCTACCAAGTGGAGGCGAGGTGTCATGGTAGCAGCCATCTACCTGGTTGGCCTGAGCAGGTGCAATGGTGCTATTGCATCTTTATATGGTGCATGAGTGAAAGAGCATGCATTCTGGTTCAGGTAAGGGGAAAAAACTAGAGGAAAACCACCCCTCATTTCCCTACTTTTGTCGCTTCAGCCCTATCTGATGCATTAACAAAGTTTTTTGCAATGAATTTCTTTACTTTTTTGAGAAAGTATAATCTTATCAATATAAAGGGTTTGGCAAACTCAACCCCTGCATTCACAATGCATCTAAGTAAAATTTGTGGGGCGGCACCTGGTGTGTGACCAGACAAAAGCATAAAGTTAAGGTACCAGAGCTCACCCCTACCTTTTGCTGCTTCAAAGCCTGCAATGCTTTAAAGTAACTCCAATGTTCGTACTTGTCATACATTTCGGAGGGGTTCTTGGTCTCATCATCCAGCTGTATCATGATTAAGCCTGACCACTTCGGCAAAGTGACCACCTCCATTGGTCAGGAAAAAAGTATCACATTTTAATTTACCTTACAAAGTTGAGGTCCCCCTGTTTTCTCTATATTATTTTTTGTGGGGAAACCACTCTCCTGGCTTTAATACCTATGTAGTGTAGTGTAGTGTAATTTTATCCTATATGGTTTTGGGAGCACAGGGCCTGGATCCCATTTATCCGTAAGTGCATAGACATTGTAATGAACTGTCATCTCCCTAGGGCCCTTCTCCCCCAGTATTGCATAACGGATGGCACAGCAGTCCAATAACTGCATAATGATATCCATAGGTAGAAGGCCCTGTGCTCCCACCTACCTATAATTGTAGAGATGCAGCACAGCCCTAGACACATTCATAGAAAAATAGAACATAGAAATTGATGGCAGATAAGGACTGCAAGGCTCATCCAGTCTGCCCATTTTTTCTACCTTATGAATGTGCCATAGGACTTTATTCTGTCAATGGCCTATTTATTCATACATATTCATCTGTATCGCTCCCTTATGCCTATCCCAAGCCTGTTTGAAGCCCTGCACTGTATTCATATCCACCACTTCCTGAGGTAGGCTGTTACATGCATCCACCACCCTTTCTGTGAAAAAGAACTTCCTCACATTACCCCTTAATCGGTCTCCCTCTAATCTCATGCTGTGTCCTCTTGTCCTGCTATTTTTATGTTTGCTTGCGCACATGCACAAGAAATATGTTGTGGCAGCTTAGGAGAGAAGTAGGTTGTGAAAGTGCGCCACTGTTGCAGACAATGCCGCCACTGCTTTTGTGGGCTTGGCTGTGTGTCACCAATGCAAGCACACGCTGATGGTGACATTAGTTTGCAAGCATGCCAGCAACTTGAAATGATTTGGCCGCCTCAATTGGGGAACGCTTTGTCATTGCAGCATCCGCTTCTCATTCTGTCCTGAACAGTCTGCATGCAGATAGATGTGGAGATGTTCGGATATGCAGTTTGCCGAGAGAAGCTGAGGCTGCGATGCTGGGGCATCCCCTGATTGTTTCGGCAAATTGTACCTTTTGTTTACTGAGTGGAACTTACCTGTCCAACATGTTTCGGGAAGCTAAACTGCCGTGCAAGTTGGGGATGGCCCTCCTGCTGATCCTTCTGCTCTGCAAATGCAAAAAAAAAAAAAAAATTGATTGATAAATCTCTTCCCCGCAGTCACTCCCAGATTCAAGGATGGTGGCCACCAGAGATCAAAACGCTAAACCGCTGGACCCAGTGAGGCAAGCCTTGTTGATCAAGCAAATCACTGCTTCAGTGGAAACTATTCGTGCTACTGTAATGGACATTCGAGCCAGTCTAAGTGCCCTCACCACCAGAGTAGACAAAACTGAGCAGTCCCTATTTGGCTTGGTTTTTAATATAACATTCTTACTGTAATATTTTATATTACTTTGCAGTTCCCTTTTCTTGTGCATATTCTCTCATGGGGTGCTATATTTTACTTTAAGAAGGGATGGGAGGGGGTTGTTTTTATTCCAAGTATTTTGACTCCCGTGGGTACCTTCTCCTGATTTGCCAAATACCTTAAATGTACCGTGTTGTACAACTTCTCAGGAAGTTTGTCTGCCTTTGTACCTAATACATGGAGCACTCCTCCCCTGCTATGGTCTTCCAGCTCTGACATGATTTGGGGTTTTCTACTTACTCCTTATACTTTATTATTTATGACTCGTACTGCTATAGGTTTACCTTTCATAGTGTCCCTGAACAGTAATTCCTCATGCCCCCTTTTTCTGACTATTGCTCAGGGTACTTACTTTTCCAGGATCTTTCCCCTTTTTATGTTTGCTTGCATGCATGCGCAAGACATATTTTGTGGCAGCTTGCTGGAGTAGCAGGTTGTAAAGGTGCTGCAGTGTTGTGGCCAATGCCGCCACTGCTTTTCAGGGCTTGTCTCTCTGGCACCAACGATTGAGAACGCTGTCTATGACAGCAGTGCAGAAGCATGCCACCAACTTGAAAGAAATTCACCGCTGCAATGAGGAAGCGCCCTGACATTGCAGGGTGTAGCCGCCATGACATGCAGCAGACCGGGGTTATAGCAGGAGCCAAGAGCGAATAGACAGTAGGCCTCATCTGGTGCTACCAGGTTACAGCAGTTTAATGCTGTTTAAGGCTCTTCTCCTAAACCAGCAATATGGGGCGAGTTGTATATGTTGCTAGCATTTTATTTCGGGACAGTTTAAGCTTGGGTTGAGAAAATCACCCACCATAAAAATTACTACAACCATAGTACTGCTCTGTGAAGGGTTAAGGGTGGTTGATGGTAAACTGTTTCATATTCGGAGACCTCCCTCGTGGTTTGGATGAGAACAAACCGATGTAAATCAGCGGTTTAGGTCAAGTCCTTGGTGCAGCAGCAATGCTGCCTTTCTGAATACTTGTGAGGTTCATATACATGGTGACAGAAATGTTACCAAATTCTGCTAATGGAACCGTCACATTGAATTGCATCATGACAGCCTGGCTGATTCGCAGTCCTGCCCCATGTTGCACTGCTGGTGTCACTTGCCTCCTCCTCTTCCACATCAGGATGGCCATCAACCCTCACAAACAGTTTACGAATGGTGGGGCATCAGTACTGAACATCTGTACATTTATCGGCAGCATGACTGGATAGCCAGGCAGAGGGGGCAATTTGAGGATGAGTGAGCAATTGCTAAGGGGATGGCGTTTATTGTCCATGCAGGTGTGTGTCTGAACAACAAAATATACTTTTTTAGAACCTTGATTGAGGTCCATGGCAACAGATGTCTAGACTTCTCATTAAAAACAGTGTTTGTAACTCTGTCCCCAGTGGCATAGATTATGCGGGAGCAGGTGGGGCAGACTGGCCCCCCTGAGAAAGCATACCAGCCTTTAAAGGGACTTTTGGAGTCTTCGTTTTTTTTTTTGGGGAGGGGGTTTAGATTTTTTTTTCACTCTCTGAGCCATTCTTAGCCTGGGGATTTGGGACAAGATGACAGGAGGAAGGAGGCCTGCAATAAATTTTCCTGATTGGATGATCCTTCTTGCATTTTTTTAGTCCTGATTGGCTGCTGGACCCCCATGACCCAAAGGCACTGGTTTACCACATACGTGGTGACGTGAGCGGAAAATGGAATTTTGATAGGTCAGCGGAAGATGGCATCAAAAATGGAAGCTGTGTGTTTGTTTGTTTTTACTCCACTGCTTTGCCTCTGTTGCTCATCATCCTGGTCCGTTGCTGCTTCTAACCCGTTCCTGCTTCGGCAATCAAGAAGATCATCACAGATTCATCATCTCTCTCATCTCTCCTTTTTATCAGCATTTCAGGTCCATCACCATCCATGCCAAGTCTCCAAAGGAAGTAAGTTTTTTTTCTAGTTGTGGATGTTATTTATTTATTTTATTTATTTAAGTCTAGGATTACAAATACCTTTGAGCCAAAGGCTCTTTTACAAAGGTTCCATGTCAGTTTGAAGACAGCACAACAAATCGAGGCAGTGCAAGATAATACAGTAATACAGCAATCAGAAGGCAGTATACGTAAGATAGAGTAATTTACAAAAAATTCCTAGGGGAAGAGACAAACAATATTGGTATCACAGGTCATGGGTGAAAAAGGGTGGGTTTGCTACAACATTACAAGGCAATGCGAGGTAATACAGCAAATACAGCAATTAAAATGAGGTGTACACTGGATAAAGTCATTGACCAACAATTCCCAGAGGAAGAGGCAAGCAATATCAGTAAGCACAGGTCAAGGGCAGAAAGGGGGGTTTGCTACAACATTACAAGACAAGAGTAGTACAGGGAGGATATGAGCTGCCAGGGGCATTGTCCCAGAACATAGAGAAGTGCGGGGGGGGGAGTTAGAGGTGAAGGGGACGTGGGGAGGAGGAAGTCAAGCACAGGGGTGGTTAAGTGCTAGGTTGAGTGATTAGGCAGCACTGAGTTGGTAGCTAGGGTTGCTGGCTAGATGCGGCAGTCGCAGGTACTGGAGGCAGAGAGCGAGAGGCGGAGCTTAGATTTGAAAGGGCCAAGCTTGGTGATGGAGGAGATTTCATTATTGAGATTATTTAACCAGTTTGGTGCTCTGTCAGCAAATGAGCATTGTCCCATAGATGTTCTGCAGCGGGGGTAGCAGGAGTTGAAGATTGGATCCCCTTGTATGGCGGGGGTTACTATTTGGACTGAGGAGGGCTAGGATACCCAGGGGAGCAAGACCAAAGGTTATCCTCTTGGCCTTGATGCAGGTTTGGTATTTTATATGGTTGATAGTTGTAGCCAACCAGGGTTAGGCAGTGGGCGCCAGTTAGAAGTTGACAGACTTTGTTTAGGGCAGTTGAGATGTGCCTGAGGGCTGTTGAGGTGGCAGAGCCAAATATTATGAGGCCATAATCGATAACAGAGACTACAGAGCTTTGGACAGCGATCCTTAGAGCTTCAGGGGTAAGGTGCACCCTATGTCTGTAGAGGAGGCCTAGTTGCAAGTTGGCTACGTAGTCAATGTGGGCTCCATAGGCTAGGTTATTGTCCAGAGTGATCCCCAGATATTTAAAGGAGTGAACCTCTTCAATGGTTACTCTGAGGTGGTTAGTAATGGTTAGTGGATGTTGCCTGTTCTTGTAGTGAGAGTTACAGAAGAGCATGGATTTGTTTTTATTATAGTTAAGGATGAGTCTGTGTTTACTGAACCAGTTCTCAACGGAGGTGAAGTCGAGCTGTTGTTTGTTCTGTAGGGATAGCGGATCCTTGTGGGAGGCTAGGATAACGGCATCATCAGCATAGAGGATGAGACATTCCGGGCATGATTGGGGGAGGTTACTTAAGAAAAGACTAAAAAGAAGGGACCCCAGTATAGATCACTGGGGGACTCCAAAGCAGACAGGTCGTGCATCGGAGAGGACATGGATGTGGTAGTTACCCTGGCATGCCCAGTGCCCTGCTATTTACATATTGCCAATACAATGTCCGATACTCTGATTTTTTGTACCACTACCAACCCAGGGTTAACTCGTCAAGTTGTCTCTGAGTTATTTTGTAAACAAACTACTGGGGCTGAATTGTCAATCATCTGCTCTAGTCTAAGGGCAGAAAGTAATGTTGCTGTTCTTCACTGCTCACAGTTCTTTACTTCCCACTCCCTAAAGCTGTGTGTGTGTTGTTTTTTCCATAATAGTCCAAGTCCATTGTGGAGTGAGTTTAATGTTATTCTAGTGTGTGCCCACTGTCTGGTCTTACTGCTGCTGCATAGAGTCATGGAGCTCCATGGTGGGGTGTCGATAGAGTGAACACTGTACTTATTATCTGCTGTGCTGTTTATGCCTTTATGCAATCTATATTGCCTGATCTCTTGTATAGGGTTTGCCTCTGAGTTATCCAAATGTGTGCCCTGCCAATCTGCCATACATACAGTTCCGAGGCTGGGAGGGGGGTTGCAGGGCTTAATCCCTCCTCTCCTGTGGTGGTGATTTCTTTTATTGTTGTTGCCATCAGCTGAACAAATCTGTTCCATTGTGTGTATGGAGTGTTTGCTGTCCCAATGTGTGCCTTTTAATATGAAGAGTTTACTGGGTTTTTTTCATATGCTCCTACTGGGAAGGTAGGTGGGATGGTGGGGAACTGAACTTACATACCTGGCGCCGCATTGGTCCGTCCAACTGAGCTGCTGACCTGTAGCCTCGCTATCTGTTCCACAGGGTTTGCTTGGCTGATTGTGTGTGTGTGCTTGGGGGGTTGGATGCAGCCAGAAACCAGAAAAATGGAGGTGGGTATGGAGTCCAAAAAGAAATAAATAGAAAAATGGGTTTCATTCATTTTGTTGGCCTGTGATATGTGTGTGTGTGTGGGGGGAGGGATAAGGCCTGGATTTGCATACTAGATAAATGGAGCTGGAAATACTGCTGGCCAGGTGGGGGGGAGAGTGGTCAGGTTGGTGGGGGTGTAGACATTGTTCATGCTGGTGAGGTGGGGTGGGGAGAGTAGCCATGCTAGTGAGGTGCAGACATTGTTCTTGCTGGTGTGTTCAGCTGGGAAGAGGGGCCATGGGGGTGGTGTGTGCTGGGAGAGTTGGCCGTGCAGGTGGGGTGGGGAGAGCTGACCATGCTGGTGGGGTGGGGAGAGTTGGCCATCCTGGTGGGGTGTGGACAGCTGGCCATCCTGGTTGGGTGGGGAGAGTTGTCCATGCTGGTGGGGTAAGGGGGGGTGAGAGTGGCCGTGCTGGTGAGGTGGGGTTGTAGTCACATAATAGGCAAACTGGCAGCCCCCCAGAACACAGGTCTCTTGATTGTCTTGATACGCGAAAACCAGGACTTTTTTAGTACCCCCCCCCGTGTAAAAACCTAACTACAACTCTGTCTGTACCCCTCTATTATTGTCTCAAAGAGGGGGGAAGAGCAGGATGCAGGACACCAGAGTGTTTAAGGGGCAGACTGTGGATATTGGCATAGTACCATTTGGGTCACGCTGTAACAATACAATTTTGTTGCTTCTGTTGGAGACAAAATTAAAGCTGTACACCTCTGCAAATGAAACTTCCTAAACAGCTGACTGAAACACAGATCTTAAGTTATTCCAACATGCTGTTAACCCCTGTTGTGCTTAATGTACTGCATCTCCCAAACTGTTTGCTTTGCAAAATTGGGATGACATTGTTCTCAATTGTAAAATGATACAAATTATTACTTTGCATGGACAGGGATAGTCATCAAACTTGCAAAGCATCTCTGTAGTGAAAACAGGGGAAGGGGGAGCATATCTTGATCCTGATTAAATAACATTAAATAAAAAAAAACATATATGTCCTGATTATGAGGACAATAAGGGAGGCAGGCTAGAACGAGATGGTGGGGGAGGGCAGGTATGCAAACTCTAGATGTGCCAGTACAAAACTGCTACCAGGGTCCAGGCTCCAAAGAGCAGGGTAGTATACAAGGGGAGGTGGCACATGGAAAGGAACTGGGGGACCAGGTGATGGAGTGCAAGGAGCCTGAGGGGTTTTAGTGAGGCAGGAAGGGGGATGGCAAAAGGAAAGCCAAAGAATGGTAGGTGTGCAAGGGAAGACATGGTAAGGGGAAGGAACAGGAGAAAACTTTGTTCTTCAGAGATGGGGGGGTGGAGGCACATGAGGAGAGTAAGAAAGGGTGGAATGGATTAGAAAGGGCGGTGTGGGGGAGAGGGGAAAAGGTATGACTATTGATAGGGGCGTGAGAAGGGATAGTACAATGACAGGTCAGGTGGGACACGGAGGAAACAGAAGAGATTGGGGGGTGATCAGGTCAAGCAGGGACTAAATTCTGGGTAGAAGTGGGGGTAGTTGAGGCAGAAAAGGCAAGTGACGGCTGCACCTCACATGCGAAGGGGAGACAGAGACACAGTACTTAATAGCATACAGGGTAAAGGAGGAACTACTCGGAAAAAAGATCAGCATAGCAAGGGAGGAGAAAAGCAAGAAAAAACAGTATAGCAAGAACAGAGTGAGAGGGCGGCAGCAACCCACTGTAGGGAGATCAGAAGGAGGAATAGCAGGGTCCATTTCTTGAGGGGCTCCATATTAAAGAGGCTGGGGTGGTATGCTCCCAGGTATGACGGCTGAAGGAATCATCCTGATAGTGCATTCCCTCACTTGAGATATGAGCTAAACCATATGTAATCTTACATCTGGTTACACCAGCTTGGTAGAGAGTGAGATGGGGTTGTCTAAAACAGTTTAAATGTGCTTGGACAGATCAATAAGGGGGCAAAATTGATAGCATTCTTGGGAATGTTCCTGAATCTAACCCCCCAGCTTCATACCATGTCCCCTTGTTCTTGAGCACCTTTTCTTTTGAAAAGTACTTCCCTCCTGTATGTCATTTACCCCTGTGCAGGAACCTGAATCACCTGCTGGCAGAGGTGAGGCAGCTTAGATGAGAGTTAAGAAGGCTTTTAAGGGAGGGGTAGGGAAGAGAGTGGTGGGGGCAGCTGAAGTTAGAGACAGCCAGACATGAGAGGGTTGAAGAGGGGAGGACCCAGGTGCCATGGTCCCCATACCTCAGAGGATGAGGGGTAATGGGGAGAAAGGGTGGAGGATGGTGATCTGTGGGGGTGTGGTCATGAGGGGGACTGGAGTGGGAGCACCTAATGAGGTGCCAGTGAGTAATACTCCTCCCACTGATTTGAGTAGGTCACAATGGTGACTGAGGTAGAAAGAGGGATCTGGTGCAAGTCTGGGGGACTGGGGGTTAGCCATAAAGAGGAGGTGGAAGGGTGCATGGCAACAGTTGAGGGGACGGTTGTCTAGGGAGGGAGGAACAGGTGTAGAGAAAGAGGGGAATAGGACTGAAGGAAGGAGAATGATTGATGAAGGGAGTTTAGGGGTATAGGAGGAGTGGTCAGAGCAGAGAGATGGAAGGCAAGATGGGTGGCTGAGGAGGGCAGAGGGAGGGACAGTCAGACTAATGGAGTGGGGGGGTGGATTGGAGAGCAAGGCTGAGAGGGAGCAGACAGGAAGGAGAAGAGCTTGAGGGATGGTTAGAGTGCCGGGGATGATGACAAAGTGGGTGTGTGCAAGGACTGCACAGCTAGTGCAGGGGGTTGGGGGAACCCAGTAGAATTACCCATCTAGGAACAAATGACCTAGCTGGAGAAGTGGTGAGGTGGTGCAAGAGAGGTTCAGGGAAATGGAGAAGAGCTGTAGAGGATGGTGGCCAGGTTATTAGCCTTTTCTGAAGTGTTGGCAGTACCTAAGCCAGCACAACTATGAAGATGAGGATAGAGGACTTTAAAGAGTTTAATGTCTGGCTGCGTGGATGATGCAGAAAGGAAGGCCATAGTTGCATTGGTCTCGGGGGGGGGGGTTGGACATGGAGTGACAAATCCCTATATGTACCAGATAGGCTGCACCTCAGCTGAGGTGTCCTTAGGGCCAGACTGGTGGGAGTACATAACAGAGGGCCCATATTTAAAGTGCTGGGGATGGCAGAATGGGTATTAGGAGGAGGAGGCCAGCAGCCTCCCCTCCTCAATCCAGGCAGGTTGAATTCGGAGCAAGGGCTGGGACAAAGGGGGGCAGAAACTAGTAGGGAGCAGTAGGGGTTGGTGGTACCAGTGAAGTGAGATAGATCACATGATATGGATACTTGCAGATGAAATGCTAACAGGGACCCTAAGGAAATTAAAGGTGAAGCACAGGACAGGTGGAGGGAACAGAGGAGAGTAACAGGGAGGACAGTCTGGCCATGGGGGGGTTCTCAAGTTCATGGTGGAGCCAGGGTAGTGTTCCTGAATGCACGAAGCCTTGGTAGCAAGATGGATGACCTGCAGGCGTTGCTGTCAGGGAGGAGAGTGTATTGTGGCTGTCACTGAAACTGGGGCTACCCTCAGCCATGATTGGGACTTCTGGATCCATGGGTATAAACTCTACAGAAGGGACGGGGGAGTAGGGGTAGCAGTATACATAGGGCAAGGAATAATGTGCACGAGGGAGGAGTCAGAACAGGGGAAGGCAGAAGTGCTGAGGGTGTAGTTACACTCCACCAGGGGGAAGAAGGTAAGATGTGGTGGTTTACAGACTGTTTTAACTTACCAGGAGGAGGAAAAGGATAGGGACTTGGGTTCTGAGATAAGGCAGCTGCGGGGTAGGGAGAGGTGGCAATTGGGATTTTAACCTTTCTTATGTAACCCCTAGGTGGCACTATCCCAAGGGCTACTACCCCTGCCTGCTTGGCTAGTAGCAGGTTAAGAGGCCTGGGTAATGAAATGGGTGCCTCCACCCGGAGGTCAGGGTTGTTAGTGGTCAAGCTAACCTGGGCACAGCCCTCCGAGACACTGTACTTTCCCTTCTAGTGGCCTGAACAATGCACAATAATTACGTTCACAATGATCATTATTCACCAGGCAATTACCCACACCGTTTGCACTTACCACCAGGGCTGGTTCCTTTGCTTGACCCTGGGGACCCCCTGTTAAACAAGGTTAAGCACAGCAAATAGCAACAGTACACTACTTTTGGCACAAACTGGAACAACAGTCAGGTTAAATGCAAACAAAGTTAAATCTGATTTATTCAGGGGACTTTAACAAGGGAGTGGTGTAATTAGGTTGATTTGCTTAAAAGCTATATTAATCAGACAGTTATACATGCAGTTCAGAGTCCCTACACCGTCACACACTTTTGGTACCCAGGTAGAAAAACGGTGGACTAGCCAGGAACGTTGCAGCCGATTGGGGCCCTGTGATGGAAGAAAGCAACATGCACAACACAAACTTTTTGTAATCTAGAGCCGGAGGGCTCAGTTCGTGAAAGAAAAGGCAACAAGACAATCAGATGACAACACTTTTAGATTTAGCTGTTGTTGCAGGGAGCTATCCTGATGTTTGCTCACGATACCCAATACTGGACACAGGCAGGACAAAATCGAGACTGCAGGCTGTTGAGCTGGACTGCCCAGAGAAGCAGGGCCCACATGAATCACCGAGGCATCATTCTGTTCAAGACGTTGAGCAGGGGGCTGATCCCCCGGCCAGTCTCTCATTGATGACTTTCTCTGCGTAGCAGGTGTTCTGGCTGGGCCAGTGTAGCAGGGCCCAGGCAAATGGAAATGGATATGGATTCAGTCCATGGAGCTGGATACAGCTTCCAGCAAGCAAAACACAGTTCAGACACACAGTGGGGAACCAACCCATGACCCACTGTAAGCACACAGCACATTCACATGTAAGGAAATTCCACTGTACCAGGCAAATGGTTCTCCGGTCGCAAGTACAGAGTCTCTGCACAATCCGGGAGTTCAGAGGTAGCTGGAAGTCCTGACAGGCCGATTGCATTCAGCAAATCTTCGGTCTTCTTCAGGTTAAAGCCTGGTCACAATTCAGTGGCTTAATTCGCTCTCCAAATTCGGATTTAGTCCAAAATAAAGGAACAGCAGGCAGGCATGCAGGCCAAACTCAGGCCTTTCCACAGTTCTCCCACACGATTCCACTATGGATTGCTGCTCGAACTATCTCGAGCTGTTACTTCTTCACTTCCCAACTCATATCTGACTGAAACTGCAAGCCTCCTGGGACTTTTCCCAAGATCCAAAAGGTTCAGTAGGCTGATCTGTCTGTCAGTCACAACAAGGGCTCCCCCTCCAGGTTATTTTAGGCGCCAAAAGCCCAATTTTACAATTCCTACAAGTTTTGGTCCAATCAAGCCCCTGTAGGCAGGCTCCATTTTAGAGTCCCTAATGTACTGATTGGCCCATTCTGACAGTCCAGGACCAAGATGGTGGAAACAAACAGAACTGTCCATGCTGCAAAGAAGGCAGGTTAGAACAAACTGAAATATTATTACTACTCTAACAAATGATCAGCAAACAAGCACATCTCCTAACAGAGCTCCCTCTCAGATTAATTATGACTGCAATCCAGGCAGCTCTTAAAGAGACAGTACACAGAGGCTATACAGGCACTCTCTGGCAATACATTTAAAGTGCTAAAACGCAGAACACCAGCCTGGCAGTGAGCATTTAGGCAAGCTCAAGGAAGATTTTTTGGGAACCCGCATTTGTAGGGGGGTTACACTTAGGTGAAGTGGAATATCCCTCCCACAACCTGCGTCAGGAGTCGGATAGTCCTAGTTGCAGTGCAGAGTGGATTCCTGACGCAGGGTGTCATGGTACTAACTAGTGAGGGGGCAGTCCTAGACCTGGTACTGATAGATAGGGACCACATCCAGGACATCCAGGTTGAGGATACCCTAGGTTGGAGTGACCACAGCACAGCGTGGTTCAGGTTGATCATGGGCAGGGAGAAGATATCCACAAAGACCAAGGCCCTAGACTTTAGAAAGGCAGACTTCAGAAGGATAGGGGAGCTGCTAAAGGGTCACCTGAAAGGCATCAGCATAGAAATGGGGAGTGAATCAAAGTTGTCCTATCATTAGAAAGGAAATAGCGGCAGCCACAAAGGCGTGTGTTAGGTCAAAAGCGGGGGAAAAAATAGAAGTGCCAAAGCACCCAGCTAAGTTATTTAAAAGGTTTTTGTCATATCCTCCTCTCCTCCAGGGTGTACATGTTTAGCTCCTTTAGCTTTTCTTCATAGGGCTTTTGATGCAGACCCTGCACCATTTTGGTGGCCCTCCTGTGGACCGCCTCCACTCTGTTTCCTTTCTAACATGTGAGGCACACCACCAGTCACTCTCCCTTCCTTGGAGCACACTCTATTCACCGCTATCCTCAGAGTCCTTTCTGCTAACCAGTTTCTTACCAGGTTACCACCTTATTATCTACCCCCAAGTGATCTAACTTGCTTACTAGTCTTCTGTGTGCAACAGTGTTAAAAGCCTTGCTGAAGTCTAGGTAAGCCACAACCACTGCTCCTCTCTGATCTAGCTCCTTGGTCACCTAGTCAAGGAAGTCTATCAGATTTGTTTGGCATGACTTCCCATCTGTGAAACCATGCTGCCTTGGGTCCTACAATCTGTTGGATACAGGATATTCTACAATCATTTCCTTCAATAATGTTTCCATCTACTTACAGACCACCGATGACAGGCTAACGCCTATATTAAATTTTTTTTATTTATTCAGGTATCGGAATTACACACCTTTGAGTCATAGACTCATTTCCAAAGGCTCCACATCAGTTACAGTGTACAAGACATTAAGGCAGTTACAGAGTGTACATTTAGCCTTAGGGGGATGTGGCCTATACAAGGAGTTAGCTAAGCAGGGTGGGGGAGCATAGCTACATAGATACAAATATATTAGCAACTCAGGAAGATGCAGCCTATACAGATAGTTAGCTATGCATGGTCCCTGTTACAAGGGACTAGTCATTTAACAGGAGGGAAAACAGTGCAGTCAGGAAAGATCAGACTTTGTCAAAATCAATATATTACAGGTAGTACATATGATTACAGGTTCAGGCTATCGGGTAGCAGAATAGTACAGCTAAGGGCAATTGCAGGAATGGGAAGTGAGAAGGTGGTTTCTAAGGGCTGTCTTGAAGGGACCCAGTTTGGTGAGGCTGGTGACAGATGGGGGGAGGGCATTGTAGAAGGTGGGGGCCCTGACCGTAGAAGATCTCTGTGCCAGGGTTGTCTTGACTCTGGGGATTAGCATGGAGGCAGTGCTAGAGCTGCAAGTGTTTACTGGGTGTTCTTTGGTAGAAAGGGATGCCGATACTCCTGCTGATATTAGCCCAAGAAGAGCTTTCTTGACTGACACAGGCTTGATACTGGAGCCTCTCATCAAAGTTGAGGATCTGCATTAGGGAGTAGAGGGTACAAGTGTGCGTAGTCCATGCCGCACCTGCCAGGAGTCTGCAAGCTTTGTTTAGGGCTACTTTAATTTTGTTGAGAGCCGTTGCATCTGCCTCGCTGTAGATTAGCAGACTGTAGTCTATTAGTGACATGACCGATGAGCTGATGGCTAGCTTTAGTGCTTCTGGGGGTAGGCAGTCCTTGTGTCGATAGAGGAGGCCGATGCGGGTGTTCACTGCAGATGTGAGTGTATGAATGTGGGCATGGAAGGTGAGGGCAGGATCAAAGGTAACCCCTAGGTATTTGTAGGAATAGACCTGATCTATGGAGTGGAGTGAGCTGGAGATGATGTGGAGGGATGAGTTCTTTGGCTTGCTCTGATGGTGTGCAAATAGCAGGGCCTTAGTTTTCTTCACGTTTATAACCAGCCTGTTTTCATTGAACCACTATTTAGCCTGGCTAAAGGAGTGCTGGAGTGAGGCCTGCAGGCTGGTTGGGTCTGCGTGGGTGGCACAAAGGACGGCGTCGTCGGCGTAAAGTAAGATTTTCAGGGCAGAGGGGGAGGCTGTTGTGAAAGAGACTAAAGAGTAGCGGCCCCAGGATGGAGCCCTGTGGGACTCCTGAGCGAATAGGGCGGGATAGGGATAGTGTGGTATTAATCTTGACACACTGCATCCGTGACGTCAGGTAGCTGGAGAGCCAGTCTAGGGAACCTTATGAGAAACCTATTTTGAAGAGGGTGTCCAGCAGGAGGGGGTGGTTGACTGTGTCGAAGGCCTTGGAGAGATCTACAAACATTGCTCCTGCTAGTTGTCCCTTATCAAGAGCGGCGTGGATATAGGATGAGAAGTCCAGGAGGGCCGTGGTAGTGCTGTGCCCAGCACGGAAACCGTGCTGCTGGCTGCAAAGCAGGTTATGAGTGTCTAGGTAGGCTGTTAGCTGGTCAGCCACCACCTTTTCTAGGGCTTTGGAGAGGGGGGGAGGATTGAGATCAGGCAGTAGCTCCCCATGGATAGGTGATCCCCACCTTTGTGGACGGGTGTCACTACTGCAGTTTTCCGCTTTTTGGGAAACTGGCCAAGGCAAAGGGAGAGATTCAGGAGGCCCATCAGGGGGAGGAGCAGAACATCTAGTGCCAGGCAGAGCAGTCTAGTGTCAAGTGGGTCATTCAGGGGGCTGGTGCCTTTCAGGGCCTTGGCCAGGTGTGGCTCAGCTTCCTGAGGGGTGATTGCCCTTAGGTAGAACAGTGGATGAGAGATCTGGGGGGCAGAGGTGGAGATGGGGCTGAAAAAATTTTGGGGGAGGACTGAGCTCAGGTCGGTGAAACTGGTGTTGAGGGCATCGGCTAGTTCCTTAGGGTCAGTGGTAACTGAGCCATTTATTGAGATCTGTAAAGGGGGTGGGGACCACGATTTGCCATTGAGTGATCTTATGTTGTCCCAAAATTTGTGGGAGGAACCCCAAGAGGAGGTAAGTTGGGCCCTAAAGTGATCAGCTTTCGGTCACCTCTTCCTTTGCTGCCACCTTTATAAAGTAAGACTACATCTGTCCTTCTCCAGTCCTCTGGGACTACTCTCCAGTGATCACTTAAAAGGGTCTGTCAGAGGTGCAGCTAGTACCTCCCTAAGTTCCCTCTGTACCCTTGGATGTACCCCGTCTGGCCTCATAGCTTTGCCTACTTTCAGGTTGTCAAGTGCTTTCTAGACTGTCCCCACTGAAAATCGGCTATGGTCTATTTCCCTCCCCTCAAAGCTTCTGGTACCTTTTTGTGGTCCCTGCCAGTTCCCTTCTATTGTGAAAACTACGCAGAAGTATTTGTTCAAGATGTTTGTTTCCTCTGTACAGTCCCTCCTCCCCATCTTTCTTTTTTTGTTCACATACCTAAAACAGTTTTGTCCCCCTTTTGATACTCCCCCGAGTTATTCTTTCGTCAGTTTGTGCTTTTGCTCTCCTTATTGCTTTACTTGCCTATCTCTCTGTTTTCCCTGTTATACTTCCCTATCCTCTTCTCTCTGGGTCTGCTTGTATCTTCTGAGTGCTACTCTTTTAGCCTTTACCTTTTCTGCTACTTCTTTTGAGAACCATAGTGGTCTCCTCTTTCTTTTACTTTTGCTTATTTGCTTAACACAGAGGATTGTCTCACATTGGGTGCTGTGACCCTCATTTTGCCCTGCTATTCTGTAAAGGTACTGCTACCCCACACAACACTGCCACACACTGGGTCGTGTTACCCTCATTTCACCCTGCTGTCCTGTGAAGGTACTGCTACCCCACATTATGAATCCTAATGAACCAATCTGTCCCACTTGACGAGGATCCTACTGTCTCTTGCCATGATGAGCACACTCACATTTTAGCCATTTAACATGGCAAGCGTGCAGCTCTCCCACAGTATGAGGTGTGGTCCTCCTTTGCCATGCACCCATACTCCTTGTCGCTGCACAACTGGTCCAGTACCAGGAATTGGCACACCTTCCAAGCAGACCACCCTTCATGCAGCTGAATCATTTTCCACTCCATGGATCAGCCCCCACCACCTTCACACTCCCTGCAGCTGGATCACCACCACATACCCCAGACAAGCATCCCCACACCAGCCTACCATCCTCATAGCCATTGTACCACCCTTGCAGCCCTCAAACTCACCATTCCTCCCCAGAATAACTACAATCCCTGCAGATGATCCATCCTTCCAGCATCTGTACCAGACATCTCCACCCATCACTAAACCACCCTTTCAGCCCTTGGGCCTGCCAGTGACCCTCTCCTCTTCTACCTCATCCCTCCAGCATGACTACCCTTCCAGCTCCTGCACAACCATTCCCGTAGTCTACTACCCTCCCTGCAGCTGGAACATCCACTCCCACCGTGATTAGTCTCTGAGTTTAAACACCATGTCTGCACCTCACTCAGCACCTGCAGCAGCCTAACCACCAAGATAACAACCTACGTGGCACTTGGAATACCCTATCAACAGGGGGTCAGAGGTTTTTCTGGGGCCTGAAAGAGTAGTCTAGCGGCAGTTATGGTGGCTGTCCAGGAGTTTGGATGTTCAATTTAGATTCCCAACTACCTCTGCCATAACATTAACCCCCCAGCACACACCGATCCAACTCCCAACATTGATATCCCAGCCCCACCAAGTTGATAACACAGCCTTTTATTGGCCACTTTTATAAAATACATGCAGGCCCGACAGAGTACAGATCCATGCTCCATAACCACCTCTTAAGACCTCACAATAGCATTATAAATACAAGGGCGTCCCTGTCATATCACTTACCCAGCCTGCCCAGGTCACTATACAGCCTTCTTACTTTTTTTTGTTCAATGGCCTACGCAGCCAGTACAGTGTTGTGCTTGTGCAACTGTGTTAGTTTGCTTTTGGCAATTCGCACTCTCTATTCCAGAGCAATTACCACCCTGTAGGGGTTCCAAAGGCAAGGAACCCTCGAAAAGAACTCCACCCCCAGAGGTGCCGTGGGACAATTCCTGTGGCTAAAGGTACCTTAGGAAGGATCCCAAGGAGAGAATTGCTGCTGCTGGAGGAGGAGGGGAAGATGGTGGAGCAAAGAAAGAAGTGCTTCAGAAGGAGGCTGAGAGGAACTGCTTATATAGCTCTGGAAAGTAGGAGTGGCTGGCTGCTTTGCCCATTGAACTACAGGCCAGGCCCTCAATTCAATTGCCTACACAGCCAGTATAGTGTTATGCTTGTGCAACTGTGTTAGTTTGGTTTTGGCCATTCGCACTCTTTAGTCTAGAGGAATTGCCACCCTGTAGGGGTACCAAAGGCAAGGCCCTCAAAGAGGGTTCCACCCCTAGAGGTGCTGCAGGACGATTCCCATGGCTAAAGGTACCTTAAGAAGGATCCCCAAAAAGAATGAAGTAGTATGAAGCATATAACATACTAACATACTAAAATGCCAGCAGAATAGGCCTAATGGTCTTTCGTGTCTGCTCGATTGGTCAGCCCCCACCCTGGCAGCTGCCCTTGCTGCCCTCCTCGCCCTCTCTGGCTTCTCCCTTCCCAGTCCCAGATATTCCCACTGCACAGGACTTTGCATCCAGAACCCTTCCCCTGTACCTGTCCAACCCCCTCTTGAACCCCTCCACCATCTCTGCCCCCACCAGCCCCCTGGGCAGCGCATTCCATGGCTCCACCACCCTCTCAGTGAAGTAGCACCTCCTCCTTTCTCTCCTGAATCTCCCCCCCCACAGCTTCCACCCATGCCCTCTAGTTGCCCCCCTTCCTTGGAGCACCTTGACTGCTTCTCCCCTATTTAACCCCTTCATATGCTTGAAGACCTCCATCATGTCCTCCCGGTCCCTTCTCTCTTCCAATGTGTACATATTTAGCTCTTCGAGCCTCTCCCCATAGGTCCTGTCCCCCAAGCCCCAGATCATTTTGGTTGCCCTCCTCTGGACCCTCTCCAGGAGTTCAATGTCCCTCTTTAAGTGTGGCCTTCAAAACTGCACGCAGTACTCGAGGTGCGGCTTCACCAAGCAGTTATACAGGGGGAGTATCACTTCTCTCCTTCTGGAGGTGATCCCCCTAGCGATGCATCCCAGCATCCTGTTGGCCTTGGCCGCTGCCCTCCTACAAGTCTCAGAGTTGTTCATCTTGACATCCACCACCACCCCCGGGTCCCTCTCAGCCATTGAGACTTGTAGCATTTCCCCCCCAGGGTGTACTCTTGGCCCCGGGTTTCTGGCTCCCAGATGCAGTACCTTGCATTTCCCTGCATTAAACATCAGCTTCCACTTTCTAGACCACCTTTCCAGAGCCTCCAGGTCCCCCTGTAGGGCCCCCCTGCCCCTCCCCATCCACCACTGTCCCCAGTTTTGAGTCATCCGCAAAGAGACTCATCTCACTCCTGATACACTTCCTTATGTCAGAGACATAGGCATTGAACAGGAGGGGCCCAAGCACTGATCCCTGAGGGACCCCACTAATGACCCTCCTTGGGGATGAGACTATCCCGCCAACCATCCTGGAGTCAATTGCCTATCCATCTGATCATCTGGTTCCCCACCTCCTTTTCTACCAGCTTATTCAATAGGCCCCCCGTGAGGAAGCAAGCAGTAACTGTGACGTAGTAGCAGATAAAGCGTCAGGCAGCTTGATAACAAAATGAGGTGCCTTGATAATGTAACGAGAAGCACAGGTTAGCAATAGCATGAGTTTGGTGGGTAGCGCTAGAGAATGAGGGGACCTCCTAAGGAGAGAGGGAAGGGCAAGTAGGGACACTAACCACCTACATCCAACAGTGCAACCTACCTAATAGAACTAGGAAACACTAACTACAGCTAACTAACTTTTATGACCTGAAGCACGGAGGAGAGGAAAAACCCCCTTTGAGGAGGAAATCTCTGGGGATTCAAGGCCTAGGTCACCTTCCCTACAGGCTGGGATATTTTATTTAGTGATGGGGCTACAGTGTGTGATTTGGAAACCCAATTAAAGAGAGGTGGAAAATATTCCAATTTGGTGGAAAGCTCTCACTCAATCCCTCTAGTGGGAATGCCGTGGAAGGTTGCAAGAGTGCTCTGCAACACCGGGAGCAACCAAGGCAGGAGAAGGAGAGCAACGACTGCTGAGGCACTCACCTGGCATACTCGCCCTAAACACAAACCAGGTGAACCAGAGGCAGTCATAGGGAGTATGCGATGAAGTGAACCCACTAAAGCCAATGGATAACCATTGTAGTGGGACCACTAGAGCCAAAGGAGATCAGAGTAACCAACCTTCACAGCTAGTCTTAAATTCTACACCAGGAGCTGCTGTCGTGTCAGCCAATAGCTAAAGCCAAGCCCAGAGCAAGGATATTCCCAGCTATGGGCCAGGTGAGAAGGACCCCACCCCAAGTTGGGCATGCTCAAGATGCGGACTTAAAAATGCAGAACGAGACCATTGGCTGCAGGGGAAACCCTGCACCAGAATGGTATGGCTGGCATGCCCCAGAACTGATAAGGAGCTGAATGAGCCTTAAGTGCTGAGACCTTGCAAAGGTCAGATGCAGTAGTGAGCGCAGCAGACATCCCAGAGGCTAAAGTTGAAGGGATGGTGGTAGGCATAAAGCAAAGATTGCGTAAGCAAGAGTGGACCTGCACGTAGGTCAGTAACAGTGTAGCAATAGTCGGACATGCGGGTAGGTCTGCAAAACATAGTAGCAATAAAGCAGCACTGTGAATAGTGGGGCAAGCCAGCCAGGCATTCAAAAAGCCAACAAAGGTGACACATACTGTGAGGATTTGTCGGCAGCGAAGACAGGATTTAGAACATAAGCAATTAGCCACACAGGGCCATGACTCCCCAAACACCTGCAAGCCCTGCCATAGGAAAAACAAGAAAGTGATGGAAGGGCCGAGACCCACATGCAGGTACTGAAACTAGTTGACAGCATCAGCAGTAGCTTAGCTGACCTCAGAGTATAACAGACTGTACAAACATAGAAGCAGCATCTGTATTAGGTACACCGAGTTGTAAACTTCAATAAACATAGAAAGAAAGGCAACACCATGCTCTGAAGCCGCTATCACTTGGCAGTGCAATGAAACTGCAGCAATGAGGTAAGTAGAATGAGTTGAGAGAGCATGATTGAGCTGCATAGCTATGGTTCAGTGTGAGCCTGAATCAGGTGAAAACAATTAAGTGCAGCATGGAGAGCAGCTATGGGTGAGCTGAAACACTCAGATAATTGTTGCAGTTGCATTGCAAGTAATTTGAGAGTTGTGAGTGACTGAGAGCAAGTAATATGAGCTCTGGAGTAGCAATATGCTTGGAGCTTAGAAACAAAGCCCCAAAAGACAAAACCAAAACACACACACATGGAGAACAGGGAACAAGACCCAAAACAAAGACACACAAACAGAGAAAATAGGGAGTAATGAGAGAAAGAAGCACACAGCCAGAGGCAAAATACAAACCAGAAGCAGAAAAACAAACGTAAAAGTCCAGCAGAGACAAACAGAAGCAGCAAGGCGGGGGGGGTGCAGGCCCCCAGGGTAGGCCCCAGCCAGCTGCAGAGGACAGACAGACAGAGCCTCCGGCCAGCAAAGAAAAAAGTGCTTCAGAACTGCTTATATAGCTCAGGAAAGTGGGAGTGGCTGGCTGCTTGTCCACTTAACTACAGACCAAACCTTCAATTCTCTGCTTTTTGTGCCTTTGTGCTCCTGACTGCTTTCCCTACCTCCCTCTACTTTTCCAGATACAGTTACCTGTCTTCTTCCCTCTGTGTTTCCTTGTACCTTCTGAATGCCACCCTTTTCGCCTTTACCTTCTCTGCCACTTTCTTTGAGAACCATAGTGTTTTTTTCTTTCTCTTTTTTTTATGCTTACTTTCCTAATGCAATGGCTTTTTACATTCTCTTGCGTGCATGCGCAAGGAACGTCTTGGGAGAATGGGACACTTTGGAGGTGTGCCTCTCCTGAGCAATCCCCTGCTCCCTTGAGCAGGCGTGGTGGTCCTGCACCAATCCGCACCGGTGCTATGTATGACAGCGGTGGTCTTCTCTTCAAAGAAAACCACGTGTGTGCTTGCTGCAATCACGCCCAAATCTTTGCTGCCACGCTGAAGCCCACCCCAGCGTGGCAAGCGTCCGTTCCATCTGCGATGGGGTGCCCAATCCCCGTTGGCTCCACGGCCCCCAGCCATCCTTCTGCCACGCTGGGAGCCCACCCCAGCGTGGCAAGACGTCCCCGCGTCGTCAAAGTAAAAAAAACCTGTAAATTAAGCGGTCCCACAGTCTCCCCACCCTCCACAACCTGCACCCACCTACTCGCACCCTGCCTCCCCACCCCCTCACCCCATACTTACCTCCGGGCTCGGCGCGGCGATCATCAGCTGGACGGGCACACATCTGCACTCTTCAAAGCCGACTGCGAACTGAGGAAATGCCGGTAAGCTGTTTAATGGGCTAGTTGGTTTTTTTCAACTTTGTTGCATATCTCAGGCATTTTTTGGAATTTTTGCACCACATTTTCAACATGGGGTTTTGGGACCCCTTCTCATGAATTCTGTCACTGTCATGGCATTATTCAGGCCGGAGCGATTTATGATCACTGCATGCAAATCACCTTTCAGGCCCGATTAACAAAATGACGGTGCCAGCGCGTTCATAAGGTGGACTCTCAAAAACCTATTTGAAAAATTTGGTGAAAGAATCTAAACATAATGATTTCTGACATCGTTGTACAGTTCCCTCATGAGCTCGTAAGTTGCATAAATTTTCAATATTTTCTCCAGATTTTCAACATTGCCATTTTACCACACCTTCTTATGAGTAGTACAGCTGTCATTTTTCACATCTCACCCAAAACGTGTTTCCGCCCATGTAGCGCACAATGGTGCAGTTGGTAAGCAAACTCAATGTATGGGACACATTAAGAAAATCACAGTGACACTGTTCATTAGCAGAGGTCTTAAAATGGCTATGTTGAAAATTTGGTGAAAAAATTCCTAAAAATGACTGTTTTACAAGCGTGCGTTGCGCAGTTCCTACGCACGCTCGTAGGTTTGCGAATTTTCAATGTTTCCACTCCAGATTTTCAACATTGCCATTTTACCACACCTTCTTATGAGTAGTATAGCTGTCATTTTTTCATCTCACCGAATGTGTTTCGCTCATATAGCGCATAATGCGCCGGTCGTTGTCTTGAACTCAATGTATGGGACACATTAAGAAAATCACAGTGACACTGTTCATGAGCAGAGGTCTTAAATGGCTATGTTGAAAATTTGGTGAAAAAATTCCTAAAATGACTGTTTTTAAATGCGTTACGCAGTTCCTCGTGCACTCGTAGGTTTGCGAATTTTCAATATTTTCACTCCAGATTTTCAACATTGCCATTTTACCACACCTCCTTATGAGCAGTATAGCTGTCATTTTCATATCCTGCCCAAAGCGTGTTTCCGACCATATGGCGCACAATGAAGCAGTCGATAGTAAATCAATGTATGGGACACATTAAGAAAATCACAGTGACAGTGTTCATGAGCAAAGGTCTTAAAATGGCTATGTTGAAAATTTGGTGAAAAAATTCCTAAAAATGACTGTTTTACGAGTGTGCGTTGCGCAGTTCCTACGCACTCTCGTAAGTTCGCGAATTTTCAATATTTGCACTCCAATGACTTCCAAATACCTAAACAGCACATAGAAGCAAGCAACATTCATCATTGACAAATGCTTGTACTTCTTTGTCACTGATTTTTAAGCCATGTCCAAGTGCCAAATACCACTGCAAATACCTGCAAGCGAACGTTCGGCATTGACAAATGCTTGTTGCCTCTGCTACAGCTCCCTTAAAAATTGTCCCATTGTTCCTCCATCCCCCTTCTCCTTCCCTGCCAGTAATTTCTTGAGACATGCCCCCATCTTTGCAAAGTCAGCCAGCCTGAAATCCAGGACCCTTGCTTTCATGTGGTTTGACTGTTCAGCTGTTCACAACTGGTCAAGGTGTAGGGCAGGCAAGTTCAGCCCCGATGCGGATAGGTGGCTTCGGTGGGTGCAGGGTGGGCAGTTAGGCCCTGTTGCAATTTTGAGCAAACCCCAAAGCAATTAGTGCAGTCAGTTAGGGTCAATAACATCCCGGGATGCAGCCGAGGGAAACACTGTTCATAACAATGACACACCAATAGCTGTTCTTTTTACCAGGACAGGGGTTTATCCAGGGTAAGGGCCACAGGCAGCACAGCATCAACCTGGCCATTCCCTCGATTTGCAGGTCCCAGCAGCCACCAGCAAGCAGTCCTGGAGGAAAATAAGATGGCCAATTGGGGCAGTCAGGGCTCCCAGTGAAGGTCTTGGACCTCGGGGGGGGGGGGTGGCTGAGCTATGCAGGGTGCTTAGCCTTACCTCTGCCTTCCTGAATGCTAGCACTGCTGCAGGCCTATTGGTACAGATCCTGGACCTAGCCCTGCTTTTCATGCACATTAATGGATGCCCCTTTAGCTCCTGGACCCACCCCTGCACTCTTGGCCTGGGTGTACTGTCCACAGTTGTGTTTCCCCTCCAGTCCAAGAGGCAGTGTAGCGCAGTGGTTTCAGGCTTTGAGCTGTCAACCTGGAGATCTGGGTTTAAATCCCACAGCCCCACCTGGACATTGTGTTACCCTGAGCAAGCCACCCAACTTCCCTGTGCTCCCCGGTCGCACCTCTGAACAAGTTTCAGCTTAGTGTACCTCCCCTTCTTTTCTCTGCCCTTAGGTGGGCACTGACCTGGCACCACAACTATGGCCCTGGGGCTCAAATCCACAGTGCCCCTTCGTTTATCCCCTTGTGGGCGCTCCACCCACTTTTGCCTCCTTTCTTGTCCCCAGTTTCCTTTGGTTTTGGGCCCCTAGCCCACTTACTGCCTGGTCTCTTGCTCCACCCCCCCCCCCAAGCACCTCCAGTGCTGAAGAACATAATTTTTGAGCTTGCCGCCCATTACCTTCTGGCCCAGGTCCTCTGCCTACTGGAGAATCATTAGTGGTGCTAGTGGGGAAGCTCAGGGAGTCCCGTTCCTACCCAATGCTTCAGACTTCCCTGCGCAGCCGCAGAGTGGAACCCCAGTTGTCAGGGCACTGACTTCTGCCCAGACACTTTTTGTGCTGCACCGTGTGATTCGCCTTTTTAACCAGTCACCCACTGATGCAGAGCAGACTTTAGTACAGAGAGGTCCGCAGCCGCACTAGCGCTGTATGCACTTGGGGGGCAGGAGAAGGAGGCCAGCCTCAGCCAGTGACAGGGTCCCATCTGCCACCAGTGATCACTAGCCCAGACAGGACTTGGGCAGGGGACAGGGAAATGGGTAAAATTAAAGGGGGAAGAGAAGTGGGCACCACTGACCACAAGCTGCCCATTACAGACTGTTAGTAGGTAGCCACTGGGGGGGATTAAGAGCACTGCAAGGCAGCCCCATGGGACAATGCCCGGGGCCCACACTCAGGCAACCCAGCAGCAACAAGTGAATATAAAAGAAAAATAAAATACAACCTCAGGCAGCACATGGCAAAGATGGGACAGAGGAGTTGCAATAGCAGCCCCAGGAGCTGTGCACGACCAACCACCACAGAATATGCCCACCAGGCTACTCCAACAAGAACTGCCCACCCAGGGAACTGACAACCAAAGGGGACTCTCCCTATGGGACTGGCTGCTTGTGGATGTCTGGAGGACTGCTGGACCCCTCCAGTCAGGAAAACAACTACCGTTACTGCTGCTGAAGACCCTAGGACCCCTGGCTATAGAGGAGTTGCCACCAGGGAGCTGCTGATCCGAGCTATAGGTAAGCTTCCAGGCATCCATACACCTGTGCTCTTGACTCTGTAACCCACCCAATCCAGAACTGCCCTCTGGCTAGCAGGGGAGTCCCTTTTCTAGCCTGGGGCCAGACTTGCCTTCTGGTCAGTCATTGGGTCCCTGGGGCTTGGGTCAGTTGATTTATGGCCTCTTTAGGTGTTGACTGGAGCCCTGGCCTAGCCAGAACAAAGGTTGAAGCCCGGGAAAAGTCCAGAAGGTGGGAGGGGGGAGAGGGGGACCAGGACAGGAAGTGGTCAGCCAGCCAGTTGGCTGTATATGGGGTGGGTGGAGGGTTAACCCTTTCCTTCCCTGCGGTCTTCCCTGGTCTGCCAAACTTTGGGGCACTGCAATCTGCCCCTCATTAAACATATATGTCCCCATGTATGGGGCTGGCATACCACTTTAGCTATTATTGACAAGCTGGTGTGTGAATGGACCTCTGTGGGACTGGCTACATTGATGTGGTACAGAGGCTTGTCACAATGCTACACTGTAACTAAAAGCCAGGTTGGTGGTGTGGCTAGAGGTGGGGTGGCATGGTTAGTGGTGTGTGAATGGACCTCTGGGACTGGCTACTTTAAAGTGGTACAGAGGCTTGTCACAATGCAACATTGTTTCCAAAAGCCAGTCTGTTAGTCTGACAGCTGTTTGTGATGGCATGGCTAGTATTGTGGTGGCATGTCTAGTGGTGTGTGATTGGACCTCTGTGGGACTGGCTACCTTGATGCAGTACAGAGGCTTGTCACAATGCAATATTGTAACCAAAAGCCAGTCTGTTAGTCTGACAACTGTTTGTGATGGTGTAACTACTATTGTGGTGGCATGTCTAGTAGTGTGTGATTAGGTGAAAACATTTCAAAAAATGACTACGTTAGGAGCGTGCATTGCACAGTTTCTGTGGACATTCATAACTTCACCACTTCTTCATATTTTCACTCCACATTTTCAAAATTGCCATTTCTTCACACCTCCTCATCAGCAGTACACCTGTCATTTTTCACATCTTGCCCAAAATGTGTTTTCGCATCTGTGGCGCTGAATGGCACACTCGTGCGAAATCACCTTTTGGAATAGAGTAACGAAATCATACTGCCACCAGTCATAAGGTGGGCTCCCAAAAAGCCCATGTTGAAAATTTGGAGTAAAAACTACCAACACACGCACGGGGCATTAGGGTTTCCAACTGTAATGCCAACTCTGTACACACTGACAAGCATAGGGAGTGTGACTTGGGGTCGTCGGCTGTAATGCTCAACCCGTTCCACCCCCACCCTGCAGCCACTGACAGCCTTCGAGGTGTGTCTTGGGGTCTTCAGCCCTAACATTCACTCCATTCTCTTATACTGCACCCATCTCAGCTTATTTCCTTTTCAAATGGGCTGAGCGTAAGGGCCGAAGACCTCAAAGCACACTGCTACACCTCTCGGTGTCTGCAGGGTGGGGTAAGGTGGAATGCCATGAGTTGAATGGTTGATGACCCAAAGGCACATCCCCAATGCCTGTCAGTCTCTGCAGGGTAGAGATAGGGGTTGGTGTTACTTCAATACTTCATCGCCATTCCTATTATGCATCTCTTGAACTCCTGCAGTACCAATGCCAGTACCAGCAGGTAAACATTCAGCATTGACAAATGGTTGTTCTTACACTGAAACATGTTAGACTCTTTCACCTTGTTAATGCCCTTAAGATATTGGAATGCTTCAATCATATCAACTCTCACCCTTCTATGCTCTAGGGTGTACATATTGAGTTCTGGTAATCTGTCCTCATACGTTTTCTAATGCAGACTCTGCACCATTTTGGTTGCCCTTCTTTGGACTGCCTCCATTGTGTTAATGTCCTTGTGCAGGTGAGACCTCCAGTACTGTACGCAATACTCCAGATAGGGCCTAACCAGTGTCTTGTAAAGAGGAATTATAACCTCCCTTTTACAACTTGTGATACCCCTACTAATACACCCCAACATCCCTCTAGCCTTACCTACTGCCTTAGTGGTCTGCTTAGATGATTTCAGGTCATCTGTGCTGATGATGTCCAAGTCTCTTTCTTCCCTTGTGATTGCCAGCAACTCCCGTCCCAACCTATAAGTAGCTTCAGGGTTTTTCTTCCCTATGTGCATGATCTTGCACGTCTTTGTGTTAAACCCCAGTTGCCACTCTTCAGATCATTTTGCCAGTTTTTCCAGATCTCTTCTCATGCTGCCCACCCCATCTGGATCATCTACTTTCTTGCAGATCTTAGTGTCATCTGCAAACAGGTAAACCCTACCTTCCAGTCCATCTGCAATGTCACTGATGAAGATATTGAAGAGGACTGGCCCCAGAACTGATCCCTGAGGTACCCCCACTTGTAACTTGCATCTCTTCTGACTGTATACTGTTTATCACCACTCTCTGTTTTCGCCTGCCAACCAGTTTGCCACCCAGTTGAACAACTTCTGCTCCACCCCAAGCCTACCCAGATTATTAATCAATCTTCTATGTGGAGCAGTATCAAAAGCTTTGCTGAAGTCAAGGTAGGTGACATAACTGCACCCCCCTGGTCCACAACTCTGGTTACCCAGTCAAAGAAATATATGGGATTAGTTTGACAGGACCTTCCTGTTGTAAACCCATGCTGTCCTGGATCCTGTGTTCCTATGGATTCCAGGTATTGAACTATCCTTTCCTTAAGGACTGCCTCCATAATCTTGCCCATTACTGAGGTAAGGCTGACTAGTCTACCGTTCTCTGCCTCCTTCCTGCTGCCACTCTTGTGGAGTGGGATCACGTGAGCCCTTCTCCAGTCTTCTGGGACCTCTCTTTTGCTCAGAGACTCACTAAACAGTTCTGCTAGTGGCTCAGCTAGTTCCACCCTTAGTTCTTTTAGTACCCTGGGATGTATGCCATCAAGTCCCATTGCCTTGTCTACCCTGAGCTTAGCGAGCTGTTGTAGGACCCTTTCTTTTGTGAAGGGACTTGTGCACACCTGCCTCCCCGTGTCCATGGTGCTGAGCTCACCTTCTCCTCAGTAAATACTGAGCAGAAGTATCTATTTAGGAAATATGCTTTCCCTTGATCCTCTGCTACACACTCCCCCTTGTCCCCTTTGATCTTAGCAATACCCCCTCTGGACATTCTCCTTTCACTAATGTATCTAAGTCTTGTCCCCTTTTTACCAGTCCTATTCCAAGAAAGCCTTGAGCTTCAAATGGTGCAATATCTCAGTAACCATAGCAGCTTTGGAAAACATTCCACTGCAGTTGTAATGATGGACTGGTAACCTGCACAAATGCTTAGTACTAATCTGTGCTTAACGAAAATCCATATCTCGAAACCGTTTTTGAGTTACAGGAACTGAAAGGCACCGCATTTGCCACAGTGTTATCCTATGGGAGCTTTCTCAACTTTGGAAAGCCATAACTATGTAATTGATGCAAATGTTTACATCAAACCAGCATAAGATGCATCTCTGGGACATACCCTTTCTACCCTGCAAATGTCAAGCAAAAAGTCCTAACCATTTCTTAGCATGTGACATGGCAACGAAACAGCAATCTTTAAAAATCCCTGTTCATGAGTTGTCAAAATCCTTGTTCGTGAGCTGAATCCCGGTTCATGAGGTGTCAAAATCCCTGTTCATGAGCCAATCCCTGTTCGCAAGGTAGGGCCATCTGGTCAACCCCTCATGAATAAGGATTTTGACAGCTCTTGAACAGGGATTTTGACACCTCATGAACAAGGATTTTAACAGCTCACGAATAGGGATTTTTAGGGCCATCAGGTCATCCCCTCATGAACAGGGATTTTGACAGCTCATGAATAAGGGTTTCTCATGAACAAGGATTCTGACAGCTCACGAATAGGGATTCTGACAGCTCATGAACAGGGTTTCCTTTTCAGAATCCCTGTTCATGAGCTGTCAAACTACGCTGGTCGTGAGCTGAATCCCTATTTGTGAGGTGTCAAAATCCCTGTTCATGAGCCAATCCCTGTTTGCGAGATAGGACCATCTGGTCATCCCCATAAGAGCAAGGATTTTGACAGCTCACAAAAAGGGATCGGCACACAAACAGGGAGTTTGACACCTCACGAACAAGGATCGGAAGCGAGTCATGACAGGGATTTTTGAATTAAAAAATGGGCATTTTTTTTTTGACTAAACAGAATGGAACCAAAGCCATGGGCCTATAGAGGGCATCGCCCTGAATAAAACCCATACTTCAATCTCCACAAAAGACATCCGTGGGGCAAGTCACAACATTTTGTTTTTTGGAAAAATTGAAACAAGATGGTGGCTCGCAAACTTGGATTTTTTTCATACGAACAAGGATTTAATGAATCCCTGTTTGTGAGCTGTCAAAATCCCTGTTCATGATCCCAAATCCTTGTTCAAAGCTGTGCAGCTATTCAAAAGACTGAAATGAGCATGCTCAGAATCTGAAATTTTAAAATTAAATGACTTTGGAACGGATTATGTTACGACAATATGTATTCACCAAACCAATGATGGCTTGCTCTTTGGGGCCAGCTCTTTCTACCCTGAAAAGTTCAGGCCAAAATTCCAAACGATGTGGCCACAGCAAAAATGAGCAAAAAAGTGACTTTTACACTTTTTCACTATGTGCTGTGCAAAATCTGCAAATGAAGCTTGGCATGTCAAGAGAGCTACCAAACAGGACCACGCATTCCAAATTTTGGGCAAATCCATTAAATGGTTGCAAAGTTATTTAAGTGCTAAATTTGGGGTTTAACATTAAACTGCTTACTCAACCCTCATTATAGTGGCACAGTGGTATACATATATATACTGTAACATACTAACATACTAATTGCCAGCAGATTAGGTCTTATGGTCTATCGAGTCTGCTCGAACCTCAGATCCCTAGTTGGGTACCGAGGCCCTCCCCCCCTTGTGTTCCAGAAATCCTTATCATCCATCCCCACCCCCCTGGGTCAGGCCATCATCTGATACATCCACTTTCTGTGTCTATCCCACCCTCTCTTGAAGCCCTCCACTGTGGATCTCTGAACCAGCTCACCAGGCAGTACGTTCCAAGGATCCACCACCCTCTCAGTGAAAAACCTCCTCCTCTTTTCCCCCTCACCCTTCCACCTTCTAACTTCAAACCATGCCCTCTGGTGATACCTCCTGCTTTAGTCTAAAGATCCCCTCCATGTTTACCCTATTTATTCCCTTGAGGTACTTGAAGA
This sequence comes from Neoceratodus forsteri, assembly GCA_016271365.2. Taxonomy (NCBI): domain Eukaryota; kingdom Metazoa; phylum Chordata; order Ceratodontiformes; family Ceratodontidae; genus Neoceratodus; species Neoceratodus forsteri. The sequence goes on from CM028131.1 coordinate 480,879,079, forward strand.
CCTCAATCACGTACCCCCTGTCTCTCCTCTCCTCCAATGAAAACAGGCAGAGCTCCTCAAGTCTGTCCCACATGTCAAATCCCCTAGTCCTTGTATCATCTTAGTTGCCCTCCTCTTTATCCTCTCCAGGAGCTGTATGTCCCTCTTCAAGTGTGGCCTCCAGTACTGTACACAGTACTCAAGGTGTGGTCTAACCAGTCCATTGTACAGCGGTGGAATAACTTCCCTGCTTCTAGAGGTGATCCCCCTTATGATGTATCCCAACATCCTGTTTGCTTTGGTAGCCACTCTCCTGCACTGCTCAGAGTTATTCATACATGCATCCACCATTACCCCTAGGTCTTTTTCCCCTGTTGAGGCCTCCAGTGCCTCCCCTCCCAGGGTGTACCTCTGTTTAGGGTTTCCCCGCCCAAGATGTAACACCTTGCATTTGGTGATATTGAAATTTAATTTCCATGTGTGAGCCCACCTTTACAGGGTGTCCAGGTCCCCTTGTAGGGCCAACCTCCCCTCTTCCCCCTCAACTACTGCTCCCATCTTGGACTCATCAGTGAAGAGACTCATTTCACACCCTATACCCTCCCTGATGTCCGATATGTATGCATTAAACAGGATCAGACCCAGGACCGAGCCCTGCAGTACCCCACCACTGACCTCTCTAGGGTTCAAGAGCTCCCCCCCAACCACTGCTCTCTGAGTACATCCAGCTAGCCAGTTTTCAATCCATCTGACCATCAAAGGGCCTACTCCCAACCCCATCAGTTTCTCCACCAGACCATTATGGGGGACAGAGTCAAATGCCTTGCTGAAGTCCAAGAATAATACATCCATGGGCTTTCCCCTGTCCAGTTCTGATGTTACCCATTCATAGAACTCCACAAGATTGGTTTGGCACGATCTACCTGGCACAAACCCATGTTGCTGACTATCCAGACATCTCTCCTCCTCCAAGTACACCCCCAATAGTTCCTTTAATATATTCTTCATTAATTTTCCCACCACCGAGGTCAAACTGATGGGTTTATAGTTAGGCCCTGTACCTGGTACTTCCCTCGACCCCGCTTTATGGATTGGCACCACATGTGCCTCTTGCCAATCCCTAGGTGCCCTCCCTGTCTCAAGTGACCTGTTGAGCTCTGCCAGGGGTGCAGCCAGTATGTCCGCCAATTCCCATAGTACTCTCAGATGAATGCCATCCGGCCCAGGAGATTTATCTTTCTTTAGGGCCTTAAGGGCTAACCACACCCTTTCGGTGGAGATAGCATCATCCGTCCCCTCCACCTTACTGGTCTTTTTATCCTTATCCTGATGTGACACCCCTGGGGTACCTCTCCCTCTCTCTTGCTCCATTTCTGTTGCTCCCCTGATTCCACTCACTACCACTTCTATCCCCATTGTGCCTTGTTTTGTAGATATCCCATCCCCCTTCCTAGTAAACACAGAGGTGAAGTACTTGTTTAATACCTCTGCCTGGTCCCTCACCTCTTCCACCCACCCTCCTTCTGATCTCAATCTGCCGAGATGGCCCTTAGTTTTTCTCCACTCCCCAATGTACTGGAAGAACCCCTTTTCCCCTCCCTGTATCCCCTGTGCCAGTCGCTGCTCTTTACTGGACTTTGCCCCCCGCACAATCCGGGTGGCTTTTCTAGATGCAAGATGGTACATTTCCTTTTCCCTATCCCCTCTCATTGTTTTATATTTTTTGTAGGCAGCCTTCTTTTCTCTGATCGCTATCTGAACCACACTGGACCACCAGCATGGTTTATGTGACCTTGCTCCCTTATGCTTCACCTTAGCACAGGTCCTGACTGCCTCATGAAGTCACCGTTTTATGACCTCCCATCTCTTTTCCACATTTGTCATTGTTGTAATCCACTTCAAGTGATCCTTAAGAATATTTCCCATGCCCACAAAGTCTGCCCCCCTGAAGTCCACTGCCAGTGTCCTAGATCCCCGACATGCTTATTTGAAACCAGACAGTATTTTGGTCTCTCCCAGTCAGGGGATCCTCTACAACCAGGTCCCTTACCAGATCCCCATCTGTCAGAACTACATCCAGGACATGCCCTTCCCTTGTGGGCTCCATCACGTGCTGTGTTAAGAACACATCCTGGAAGCCGTCCAGCAGCCTCTGCTCCTTGGCCACCTTAGAGGACATGGTTCCCCAGTTTGTACCTGGCATATTAAGGTCCCCCATCAACACCACTCCCTCCCCTTTTGGTCCACACTGAGCAATGATGTTGTCCAGCAAACCATCCTCCAGAACATCACCCATCCCAGGGGCCCTAGATACTACACCCTGCTTGACCTTACCTCCTGCCGGGGTTTGTAAGGTGACCCATAAGTCCTCCACGTTTCCCTCTGCCTCTTCTATGCTAGCAATTTCTATGTCATCTCTAATGAACATAGCCACTCCACCCCCTCTGCCCTTCTTTCTATCCTTCCTAAGCATAGTACCCTATTTGTTTAGGTCCCAGTCATGGTTTTTGTTGGCCCACATTTCTGGGACCACCGCCACATCCACCCCGAACAGCATGGCCTGGAACTCTAGCAACTTGTTTCCCAAGCTCCTGGCATTTACTAACACCACTCCCCACCCCTTATCCCTGATCCCCTTTGTCGAACCCACCCAGGTTCCTTATACTTCCATCCTCCCTCTGCTCCTCCTGAAACCTCCTCCCCAGTCTGTTTCCCCTCCCCTTGGGTTTAAGGCTACTCCCTCATCTGGAGGAGAGGGCTCTGGTCAACCTCTCCCTTATCCCTCCCCTCACAAGTTTAAACCCCACCTTTCTTGAATGCAGTCAGCCACCCCTGTTTAAGAGACTCCTTCCCTAACGGGCAAGATGAAGCCTGTCCTTGGCATACAGTCCCTTATCCTCCCAAACTCCTTTCCAGTTCCCTAACACCCCCGACCCACTTTCTTCACCCCACTTCCTGAGCCAGTCATTAACCTCTGTGATCTTCATTTTTTTCTCCACTGAGGCCTTTGGTTCCGGCAATATCTCCAAAAAGGAAATGTTGCATCCATTATCCCGACAGACTCTGGCAAGTTCTTGGAACCTTCTTGGATTTCCAAAATGCTGTTTCCCTCTAGATCGTTAGTTCCCAAATACAACAGGAAGTTTGGTTTCCCTCCACAATCGCTAACCAGTTCGTACACCATGAACTTTGCTCTGTGCACCGCAGCCCAGAGATACTCACTACCTTCACCTGGCTATGGCATCCACCCCACTGTCCCTCCCAATGGATACCCCTAATCATCGAGTCTCTCAATAACAGAACCTTAACACCACCATCATCCTTATGGTTACCTCCACTATGTGCTCTCAACCCCCATCCCCCCCTTTATTCGTGATCTCAATAAATATATATACTAGTGTGTGTGTATATATATATATATATATATATATATATATATATATATATACACACACATACATACATACAGATATACATACATACACAGTGGCGTCCCAGAATGAAACCCACTTTTAAAACACTCTGCAGTATGCTGCAGCAGACCTACTGAATAAAGCAATGCAATTTCAATGGCAATTAGTCCCTTTTGTCATGCACGAAACTGGCATTCACTTCATCCTGGCAGTGTTATATTTTCCTGAATGACTCCACAGTTCCTTGCACCTGCGATGGAGACCTGTAACATATATTATATAACATATATATATAACATATATCATAAGTGCCCTCAATATACATGCACCCCTCACCAGTGTCAGAACCAAGCTCAAATCTTGTCGCTGGTTCTCTGCTGACCTTAAATCCACACTGCTTGCCAGAGATAAACTCTGGAAAAGGGCAAGAAAGACCAAGGATCCAAATGACTGGCTTCAATTCAGAAAAGCCAGAAACTCCTGCACAAAACAAGTGAGAAATGCCAAGGCTGCCTTCTACACAGCTGAACTGGATGCCTCCTACCACAACCCTTCCAGATTCTGGGGTACCATAAAGGGATCCTAGGTCAAGTTTCTACCCCTGTCTTACCACCCAAAGTGCACCTAAATAGTGTGGAAATCACTGACAAACAGAAATCTTGAATGCCTTCAACAATCATTTCACTACAGCTGGCCTAGCTTTCGATTCCTCACCTGCAAATCTAATGAGGTCATCATTAAACTTCCAATCTACTGAGGGACAAAGGCTGCTTCCACATTCTCCTTTAAGCTAATACTCTTAAAAGAAGTAGAGGACCTACTATTCCAATTAGATACAACTAAAAGTGCAGGTGCAGACTCTCTGGATCCCTACTTTCTAAAGTAGCATTGCACATAGCTGCCCCTAACTCACCTTTTCAATTTGTCCCTAGCCACTGGTTCTATTCCCTCAATATGGAAGACAGCTCAAGTGTTTCCCTATTTAAGGCAAGTGATCCCATGGACCTCAACAATTATAGGCCCATATCCATCTTACCAGTACTGTCCAAAATGCTTGAAAAGTTAGTGAACATCCAGTTAAGTGCCTACCTTGATACCAATAATCTCCTTAACCCAGCTCAATCTGGGTTTGATCCATGCACAGCACCATCTCTGCCTTAGCAAAGTTACAAATGACTGGCAGACTGACTTAGACAAAAGAGTAACATCTGTGCTGTGTTTCTGGATCTAAGCAAAGCCTTTGACACTGTGGACCATGAACTACTAATCTCCTCTCTGAATTCCATAGGCCTTGACTCCTCTCTCTTAAATGGTTCAGATGCTATCTCTCGGAAGAATACAACAGGTAAAAATGAAGGTGACCTATCTACCTCTAAACCACTCCTAAGAGGTGTACCACAAGGTTCCATCTTGGGCCCCATCCTCTTGCCATTTACATCAACAGTATTGACTCCAATCTCTCACAATCTAATATTCACCTCTTTGCAGATGATACTGTCCTATATGTCAGTAATCCTTCACCATCAAAAGCCTGTGAACTTTTACAATCTGAGTTCTCCTCCTGCAGCACAAATTACTAGAAAAACTACTATTAAATGCCAAGAAACGAAAGCTATGTTCTTTGCCACCAGAGCTTCTCTTCCACTGTCCATCATTCACCCTCCCAATTATCTACCATCCTTGGTGAAAATCTGGAATATGTGGACAAATTCAGATATCTTGGAGTCTGGATTGACAATAAACTTGACTATACTAGCCACATTGAAGAGCCCTGAAAAGCTTAGACAGAGACTTGGCCTATTTTATAGGATCAAACACTACCTGACCAGAGACTGCAAACAAAGATTAATCCTGGCATCATTCCTATCCCTCATTGATTACGCTGACTTCCTTTATGGTCACTGTTCCCTCTCCCATTTAAATAAATTGGACACCTTGTATCATAGAGCTCTTAGATTCATTACAGATCTTACCTTCAGCACCCATCGTTGCTCTCTCTACAATGCAGTCAGTTGGACATCCCTACACCATAGAAGAAACAAAATGCTGCTGTCTGGATCTACAAAGCTCTGACAAACAAACTCCCATCCTACATTTCAGATTGTTTCAACCAGATCATATCAGGCCTTACGCCCTAAGGATCAATAAACTCATCATGCTGAAGATTCCTATTACCTGCACCGGTATGGAAGGGCTGCAATCAGCTATTCCTAGCACTTATCTGGAATTCTCTTCAAAGACCTTGAAATGGATACCCTCATTCCATTAGCATCCTTCAAAAGCTGTACACTAGTCTCTTCCCAGAATCATGCAATTGCTTCCATAAAGGCTAGTCCTCTCATAACCCCTCTTTTCCCCCTACCCCTTTTTGCACCCCCCCATTTTTTTGTTTTCTAGTTTCTCCAACCTGCCCATTAAAAATGATCCCCAAAGTCCATCACCCTAGCTTTATCCCTCCAGTACTGTTTGTTTCTTTTTCATTTTAGTATAACCAAGATCCAATGTCACATTGCCTTGTACATATGTAAATATTGTATACCTGTTTCATTTATAAATCTTTGTATTTGTATTCAATCAGTACCTTGTTTTTTGTGTAAAACTGTAACTTTATATTGTTAAGACCAATCGGGTCCATCTTGTAAATGAGCTTTGCTCAATGATGTTCGCCTGAATAAATAAAGATTTTGATTGATTGATTGATTGATTGATTTTCTGATATTATATTTCTTTAGAAAAAATGTGGATCCCGCTGCTTACAGGTTCGGGACATATATATACATTTCATGTATCGTGGCAGGGCCAAGAGCCCTTAGCATGGGTAGCTGAGTGGAGATCTGTTTACATGAAACTGCTTAACTAGTTCTCTGTGCAGTGCAGTGTAAATACATTGTTCTGATTAAAATAACTCATTGCCAGCTAAGTGTCCTGTGTCCTGGTTAGGTTGGTGCAAATAAGTGAAGGGGGCTAAAGACTGCAAATGAAATCTGTTTTTTGATTGAATGATGCAGCTCTAGACAGCTACAAATGGTGGTATTTCCAAATCACTGGCTGTGGTTCAGAAGAACAGATTGGTTGGAGGGCGCCTTGAATGTTATAGGTGCCTGTGCTCTTTGGTGGGTCATGTATGTGGAAAAGGTAGCAGTCTGTGACAAAATGTTTTACAAAGGAGACCTTTCAGTGTGTGACACCATTAGCAAAACCTTTAAACACAGGAGTCTCCCCCTGGGCCATGGTCCAATCCAAATCAGAAGGTGCAGAGACAGATCATTCATGGCGGGCCAAAGGGGAAGGGGAGGGTGCACATTTAACCCATTCCTTTCCCCCATCTAAATCCTGTTTTTGTCCCTAATAAACACTCTTGGTTTTGAATTGTATTTTATCGTACCTTGGCATACAAATATACAATGATACTAGCAGATACAGGACTTACGGTCTATCAAGTCTGCTCAAGTGTGCAGTTCTCAGTGTTGAGTACTGATGCTGCCTCCCATCCCCCTCTTTCCTTTCCTCCTTGCTTGTACTGTGTGAGTTGTCACCATCCTAGCCCCATACCAGCTCTGATTTTGCCCCTGACCCTGTCCCACCGCCTCTGAAATCCTCTTACGGGGATTGGTGAGATGGCTAGCCTGCACCATAGAGGAAAATAGACTACCTAAAAGAAAACCAAAAAAAGAGAACTGTGGTTCCATGCCAGAGAGCAGCATCAAGGCAGCCACTGCGGGAGTCCCAGAAATAAGACAGCCATTGCTTACTAATGAGTATGTCTTGAAAGGGCTGGCAGGCCTTAAGAAAGATAATGCCCTAGGACAAGATGGGATGCATCTGAGGACACTTGGGAATTAGCAGCAGAACTGGCTGAACCACTGGCTGGGCTGTTCAACAGCTCACTTAGATGTTCCATGGGATTGTGGCAGACGTTGTACTGCTTCATAAGAGGTTGGAGGGATAGGGAGCAACCAGGGAATTACAGGCCTGTCAGCCTGGCCTCCACTGTGGAAAAGCTGATGGATCACTGATTATCTCCAATCCCAGTGCTTACCCCATGGCTTATCCTCTGGCAGAGGTCAACGGTCAGCCACACTGTCAATGAACAGATCCAGTTCTGGAAAAGGGCCTTGTAGCCTGATGCGGAGCCTACGAGCGGGCTGGTGTCATTGTGCAGTACACCCAGCCATTTTTCCTCTATTTTCCCCCCCGGAGGAACAGACTTGCAAAGCTGTCCAAATGCCCATGCACACTCCCATGTGTGGAACGTCGCTGGCTGCCATCCCTCCATATCCCCAAGTTGCTGTCCCTGACTGCCTGCCCCGAGCCTCTGCTAGAGGGCAAATGAGTGCCTGGATCCACAGCCCTCCCTCCCCAGAGGAGGAAAGCAGACCACCAGACACACAATCCTCCTCTCTCATGACCTGAGTCTGTTCCTGAACCCGGGTCACCAGTGTGACAACAGGTGAGGCACAATGCCTCAGCCCTCCTCGCCACCGGTACGGCACCGCAGTCCTTCTTAGTGTATATTGAGCAGAAGTAGTCATCCCAGATTGCAGCCTTTTGCCCATCCTCCTCTATCACCCCATCCCCCCAACTACCCGTACGATGCTCCCTAGTGGCGTGCAGAATTCCCAAATTCTGGTGGAATGAAATTCTGTAGAATATTCAAAATTCTGCTGAATTTCACCAGAAACAGAATGGTGGAATTCCGTGGAAGAAAAGAGTTGGGGAATGATTTTCCGCAGAAAAAATTCTGTTCCGTGGAATATTATTCCATGGATCTCAATATTTTCTGCGGAAATAGTTGCAGAATAATTTTCTACAGAAAAATGTTGTTCCACAGAATATTATTCCATGAACTACAGTAGGTCGAATTCTGCTTAAGAACCAGTGAAATTCCGGCAGAAATTCGGCTTTTTTTTTTCATTAATATATCTAAAAATCTGTCCTACTCTGCTCTTGAACTGCTCTTCGATATGCAGTTCTGTGTCTGCTTTTGCTTCCTTAATGGTCCTGTTTGCCTCCATATTTTTCTGTAGCTAATCCTCCCATTCGGCCTCCACCTGTTTTTACTTGTATTTATTAGAAGGCCTTCTTTTCAGCCCTCACTGCTTCCTTGACTCTAGTTGAGAACCATGCTGGTCTCTTAAACCTTTTTTTCTTAGATATTATTCTTATGCTTGCCTTTGATGCCTCAAGGATTGCTCCTTTAATTGCCCTAAAGTATAAAGTAGGAAGTCTATTATGGAAGGCTGCCAGGATGGTCAGAACACTTCTGAACCGAACTAAGAAAAATTAAAAAACAAGATGCATAAGAAAATGACTACTTCTCAGAAGATCTCCAGTAAAGAGATTCAGCCTATTCCTCAATGCCCTCTCCATATCCTGCTCCGGCCACCTCCTACTCTATGCGGACGATGCAGTCATATTCATTAGTCACTCTGACCCTACCTCCCTGAGATGTGATCATCAAAGGCACTTTACTGAAATTGAAACATGTTCCTCCCAACACAAATTCATATTAAACTATAAAAAGACCAAAGTGATGTTGTTTGCCAACCAACAAAACAAAAACAAAGGCCTGCCACTAAATACACTCAATCAACAGCATGAACCGCTGGAGCAAGTCTGTAGGTTCAAGTACCTTGGTATCACCCTTGATTCCTCCCTCTCATACCATGAGCATATTAATCTTGTCTGTAAAGCTGTGAACTCCAGGTTCCGGGCTACTCTTTAGACACAGGTCATGCTTTCACAACTGATGCCCTTCACCTGGCCGTTAACAGTTCAGTCCTGGCTACAGTTGACTACGGAATCATTGCCTGTGGCTCTACAACCGATGCCACTTTAAGTAGACTAATGATTACACTTAACAAAGCCTGTCGCCTTGTGGTGGGTGGGCACAGGCTAACCCACACCGACGATCTCTACAACCTTGCAAACTGGTTAAACTTCCAGGGTAGGCTTTCCTACCAGACCTGTCCACTAGCAAAAAATATTGCCTCTTGTCTCTCCCCTCCCACCACCTGTCATCTTCTCACCTCCACCCCCACCCCCAGGACAACCAGAAGCTCCTCCAAGGCCTCCTTCCTAGTCCCTTTCTGGAGGACCTCGCTGGGGCAACGGGGCCTTCATGTATAGAGCATCCATCTGGTTAAACAATCTGCCTCCAGAGATTCTCTCTATAAATAAGATCAGTCCCTTTAAAACTAAACTCAGGCAGCACCTCTTAGCTTCTAATAGCTGTGACTGCTCTTAGCCCCACCACTCCTCCATCCACCTTTTTTTCTGTACAATTCTTCCCCAAATTCTTTTTTTTCAGCACCCTGTTTTCTTTTTCCCTCCTCCTCTCTCCTCTCCCCTATCTTCCCTCCTCCTTGTCCTCTTGACCTCCCCTCCTTATCCCTTCCTAGTCCTGATTCCCTAGTACCCCCCCCCCATTTCGATATTACCTATCTCAAGGTTAGACAACATCCACTGGATTGCTTCCCTTTGTAAGTGTCGCTGCCCATGTTCCCTACCCCTTCTAGAACCTGTGACCTCGTCTTGCACATATCCATGTCCTGCTTTTTATTAATGCAATTTTACTCAATGCCTATTTGATTTATTATATGCTGTCATTACCTGTTGTTTATGCACTTCACATTTTTTTGTCGTTTTGCCTGTATAATACTGAATATTGCATTCTCTTATCCCAGCCGTGTATACCACGGTCTCGTGTCATCCAACATTGTATGCTTGTTATGCTACCTCCAATATTAATTGTAACTTGTTTTATCTGAACTGTGTTGTACTGTTGTACTGAACAGTTTGTCCTCTCTGTATTACTTGACATGGAACCTTTGTAAAATAGTCTCGGACTCAAGGTTGTAATTCCGAAATCTAAATAAATAAATAAAATGGGAGGAGATCGTCTCTTCTAAACCAAATACAGATCCTAATCTCTGAAGAAGCCTTATAGGTGAAATGTTGAGTTGTTCAGGATCTAAGGTTATGCATTTCAAATAAGGGAAGAAACTGTTTGAAGAAGCTTTTGGATATAGCTGACTCTACTTTATACTTTATGACATTTCACCTACTAGCCCCCACAGAATCTTTGGTTGATCTTTTGAAGGGGGCCCACCCGACACTTTTTTCTGTCCCTTAATTGCCACCCCCATCTCTCCTCCACCCCATCTATGTCCTCCACCCCTACTAACTTTTCCCTGACCAGTTCCCTCAGCCTATCGAAGTCTGACTTTCTAAAGTCAAGGACTTCAGTTCTTGATTGAGGGTTGCTGGCCCCAAGGGCCAATAAAAACCACACGGTGTTGTGGTTGCTGTTCCCTAGCATCTCCCCTACTCCCACAGCACCCACCATCTCTGAGTTGGTGAGCACCATATGAAAGACTGCGGTCTGCCTGGTAGGTTCCTTCACCAGCTGCACCAGTAGACAGTCTTGTACTCTTGGCCACTGGGACCTCCCAGTTGATGTCAGACAGGTTCAGGTCACCCACCACCACTAGTTCCCCTTTTACTGTTCTGCTTTTATGTTCCTCCATGAGTTCTTTGTCCTTTCCTCCCCTTGCCATGGAGTCCTATAGATCACCCCTAAGCACACTTTCCTGTTTTTTTTTGTTTTTTTTTTACTACTATGCTTGTTCCCTTTGCCTGGACCAGCCCAGACTGGCCTGACCTCCTTCCCCAGCCCTACCTCCCCAGTGTTCCTCCCTGGCTTACCTCCCAGCATGGTGCCTTTAGGGGGTCCTCTAGCTCAGTGTTTGAGGAGCGTCATGGGGCAAAAGTGCGACACTTGCAGAGTGAGGCCGATGGTATACTGCATGGTTGCCTTTTTCCATGTTCTGTGCCTGGGAGGCATGGTATGCAATGACCTTAGTGGCAACCACACCGATGTCTGCCCCACCTCCCCAGTCAAGTGAGCTCCAGCTGTCAGATCCCCGGCTTCTGCCAGGGGTCTGTCAAGCACCAGCAGCTGACCCACCCTCCTGGAGGAGGAGGAGAGCAGTCCTTAGGATATTCAGTGTTCCTCCCCCAGCCGGCCTTCCAATTTCTGGGCTTATCCCCAAAACTGGGTCATTGGCATTGCGAGCAATAGCTCTACCGCTCTGCTGGCAGGCCAGCTTCTAAGCATACTTTCCTGCCTGTGGCTTTCATGAGTTACACCCAAACTGACTCAGCCTCCCCATTGCCACCCCTAATGTTGCCATCTTCTACCACTTCAAAGCCCTCCTTGTCAAAAAGGGCAACTCCTCCCCTTCTACCAGTTGTTCTGTCCCTGATGAACAATGAATACTAATACTGGTGAAAGCTGAACTGGTGAACAGTGCATACTAATACTAATAATGCATGTACAGCAGACCAGCTACACCTAGCCTTCAAGCACTAGAAACACTGCATATCCTCCACAGTATTAACAAGGCCATAGGTGAAACAACTTTCACCTACGGTGCACTGCCTGTCCCTTTTATTTGGAACTCCCTGTCTGAAGAGGTAATAACCATCTGTTCTCACCTATATTTCATGTCTGTACTTTACAATCTCCTCAAAAAGCTCCGTAGCTATTGATCAACCGTCTACTAACAGCACTATTATCGTATACTCTTCTATTGTCTTAATCCATCTATTTTGCTAGTACTAAAGTGTCTTATACAGCATGTGACAAGTCTTGTGTAATCTAGACTGGGTCCAGAGGCAACTACAGAGTGTAAGCTGTTCCCCTATCTGCCTAAGAACAAACATATTTATGTGTACTTTTGTTACAACCTAGTTTTGCCTCAAAATATATATTATTATATATATCATATTTAATGAATAGCAATGTGAAATGTTAGTCTTTGCAAACTGCATACAGTATTTGCTGCTACTGCTGTTCTGCACCCCATCCCACCCTGACCCTCTTGTCAATTATGTGTTATATCTGGATGATAATATTCTGGTGTGGAAAAGAAATAACTAAATTTACTTTTGCACTTTATGTTCATCTACCAAATAATCTCTAACTCACCAAGTATCTTGGCTCTCCTGAAAGAAGAGACCCCTTGACAAATAATCTCTCACTCTAGAAGGTCTCCTAAAATGTAATTTATCAACTCTTGTTATCCCAAAAGCCCCCATCTGGGCTGAATATATGGCTACAGTGGTATCATAGTTGTTCTACAGTATCTTGACAGACAGCCAGGGACAAAAAAAAATCAAAGTATCTTCATAGCACAGCTTACAGCCACAAGATACAGGCTGAGCCGGGGACTTCTTGTCAGTTTGACTCCTCAGCTGCCAATGTGTCTGCGGTTTATCTAAACCCAGCTGTGGGGGATGGGGCTAACTGATTTAGAGAACCTTTCATTAGGAAACATAAACTGTGTATAATCTGGGCTCAGTCTGGATATAACCTGGTAAGAGAGTGTAAACTGTGCCCCCGTCTGCTAAGCAAAGCTTGGATCAACTTAACTTTCCCTGTGTCACCTACTTTGGGTCATGATTCCTCAGATAACACTTTGGTTTGGGGATGACTGGTGGGAACACAGTTAATTGAATGCAAGATAATAAGAAACAATTATTATGCTGGGTATTATATTGGCTTTATGAGATGGAAAAGACAATAATGCCCATCAACAAGACTGCACCCCACTCTACTGGAAATAGTTTCCAATATTGCCATTGCTTATACAACTATCTAGGCTGGTTTTTAATGCCTCGTTAGTCTGGGGATCTGCAACATGTTCCGGTAGTATGTTCCAAAAACCCTCCACCTTCTGAGTGAAAGAAAAATGTCCTTGCTACAGACCTGCATGGCCTAGCTTTAACTGGCGATTGTGACTCCTAGTATCATGCAATACATTTTTAAATGCCTGATTTAAGTCATTAACAAAAGCATGGTTTCTAACAATTTTATTAGTCATCAAAAGATCTTTTCTCCATCTTCTTCTCTTTAGACTGAAAAGATTTAGGTGCTCTAGTCTTTCTTTATAAGTGCTGTTTCCCAGACCATCAATTATTTTGGTAGCCTAAGCCTTCCTTTGAACCACCCCAGTTCTCTGTGTCTCCCTATGGCACAGGCTCCAAAACTGGGAGCAGTAATCAAGGTGGGGCTGAATGTACTGTATGCCTTGAGCGGTGATATTTTGACACTGCCATATCTACTTTTAAATCCTTCATAATAACTAGGGAGAGTTTTTCTCATAAGTAAAACCAGTTATAATTCATTGTTATAACTAGCTGGTTGTAATGGTGAACACGTGCTGGGTTTCCTTCACTCCATGCATGCGCCCACTGCATTCATGCCTTCCTCTTGTGCACGCTTCTTCAAATCAACCGCAGCCATCGGCACATAAATTGATTCCTATTTATGTAACTGCTGTGGTGAAAAGGCATTCCACAGCAATCATATAAAATAACACATGGTGTAGCGTGTAAAACCTGATTTTACACATATCCTCGGTGCTGGATTGTATGCTTGTATAAACCACTCAGACTTCATTCCTGTGGTTTATGTAGCATCCAACACCTCGGGTGTGTGTATAATTCTCATTAAACACATTACCCCATATATTATTCTATATTTAATTCACCCTAGGATTCTACTTGCTGCAACTGCTGACTGTGGCAGTGGGAGTATCATTTAAAATCCTTGTCGATGATTACAGCCAACTCCTTCTCATAATCGACATGCTTCAGTTCTATCCCATTTAGATAATATTTTTAGTCCAAGGTGTGACTTACACAACATACACACATATCTATGTTGAAGGTCATGCAATCCGAGTTCACCATTACATTTCAAAATAAAAAGCACATTGTCTCATGATCAGGATGAAAGAGCTTTGTGCTCCATGGCTACAGAGCCCAATGTTTTGCCAAGAAGTCTACTTAGAAAGATATTGCACAGCAACCGTGTTTTATGTTTTAAAAATGTCTGATTTATGAATAATCTATATAGTACTGAGATCTATTATAATGATATTCTCCCTATGTTCATTCTCATATGCTTTCACATTTTGTATACCTTGTACCTTACTGTCAGTTTTGTACTAATTATTGTGCATGTTGTAAAACTATTACTGTATATCTACAGAACTGCACTCCACTACTCATCTTAGTGCTGTCCACCTGCACTCCCCTTCCAATGCAATTTGCTTCTTTTTTTCCCTTTTTAGCAAAACATCACTCATTGGGTATTAATTAATAGTTTTATTTTCATTAGCATGTGCTTAAAACAAACATGTGTTTTAAAAAAAAAACTCCTTGGCTTTTGTTTGAACGTTAAGATTGCACCTTTCATTTGTATCCATTGCCCAAAATTTAGAGAGCCTACTGTTGTCCACAAATGCTCAACATTCTGCTTATTGTTTTGTTTAGCTTCCTGTGCCATTACTCCTTCTTTCTGCTTTGGATCAGCCAGCCTCCTCTGTGCTTCCTCAATCAGGTGATAGCAATCACATTCTAATGTGCTGACGTTTCGGAGAGAAAATCTCCATCATCAGGAAGCTAAACAAAACAAATAAGCAGAATGTTGAGCATTTGTGGACAACACTAGGCTCTCTAAATTTTGGGCAATGGATATAAATGAAAGGTGCAATCAAAAAGAAATAAAAGAAACAAAATGAGTATGGAGAGAGTTTGGAATAAGTAATAGAGCCACAAAGAGGAAACAGCTTGCCATAAATGAAGTATGGTAAAGTACATGTATTAAAAACACTTTTCAATCAAGTACAAATGAAGTGATATGAAGTGATATATAAACACAAATTGTTTTCAGTAATGACTCTAATATAACTATCTTTGGACTCTTAACGTTCAAACAAAAG
This sequence comes from Neoceratodus forsteri, assembly GCA_016271365.2. Taxonomy (NCBI): domain Eukaryota; kingdom Metazoa; phylum Chordata; order Ceratodontiformes; family Ceratodontidae; genus Neoceratodus; species Neoceratodus forsteri. Next base: position 480,894,263 of record CM028131.1, read on the forward strand.
GAGTTGTTTTTTAAAAACACATGTTTGTTTTAAGCACATGCTAATAAAAATAAAACTATTAATTAATACCCAATGAGTGATGTTGAAAGGGAAAAAAAGAAGCAAACTGCAGAGGAGTAATTTAGTGTCAAGGTTGGGAGGGGACAACGTTACTCTCAACCAGCCTTGGATTGTGAGTGCTGTGCTACCCACCAAAAAGTAAATCATCTATGGAAAAATACCATTATTTCTATCAACATAAGTTTGAAAGCTAATACATACAGGGAAAACACTGAAGACACTGCTGGAGACCATATGCTGACTGGCACAGCCCACCTCTCACCTCGGCCAGCCGCCAAATGGGAAGACATGAAGCATGCGTTCAATGCACAGTACATGCTGCATGTCCATCTCCTGTATTGTACAGGGAGGGCGGACTGTGTACTATACAAGATGCATGGTCCCTGTACAGTATGAAGGCCGTACTCTCTCTGTACAGCACATGATCCATCTGCACTCCCTGTACAATACAGGCGATGCATGCGTGCCATGTAACGTACATTGTACACATGCTCCATGTGTTCCCATTCGGTGGCCAACTGAGGAGGTGAGAGGTGGGCTGTGCTGGTTGCCATATGGTCTCCCACCACACCAGCCTGTTAGGTAAGGGTGGGTTGGTTGCCAATTCAACCCATATTTTAAACCCCCTTGTGCTGTCACTGGCTGCATGCTCCTCTTTATTGTAACTGCTGCTTTAAACATATTCTGGAAGTAGAAACAGCTACATATAGAAACTTTCAAGTACCCCAAGGAAATAAACAAAGTCCAAGAGGGGAGCATCTTTCAGAAAAAGAGATGTGCAAGAACAAGGTGGCACAATTTGAAGATAGAAGGGGGGACAACTCAGGGGCATTGTGAGGAATTATTTTTTCATGGAGAGGATGGTGGATGCATGGAACTGCCTTCCTGAAGGTGTCGTGGGGTCAAAAACAGTGGGGGAATTCAAGAATGCATGGGACAGACATAAGTCAATTATGGTGGTGGGCTGGAGGAAGTAGGCTGTTGGTTAACTAGAATCTGTAGCCTATCCAATAGGTAGGGAAATGGGCAGACTAGGTGGTCCAAGCAGTCCGTATCTGAGTGTCAAAATCTATGTTTCACCTACACTGGGCATTTTTTTTGTTTGCAATACAAAAAACAAAATACCCCCACCTTTCAAGCCTTCCAACAGTGTTCACATCACTTCATCCACAGTCCACTCACCTGCAGGGTTTGATTTAATTTTAATTACTTTAACTGTGGTAACATAACACAGAAGAAAACACTGCAGTTGCATGTTAGACTAACCATATAACTGCCCAGCCCCCCCCCACACCCACCCAGCCAGCACAGCACAACACAGCAGCCCCTATCAAAGCAGACATAATCTGAGTCGGCTGTACCGAGCCACTTCAACAACAAAGTTGTCAAGGGACTTGACAGCGACAACAGTTTGCCGACAGTGATCACACCGCCCAGTAACATTTTGAGGACGCAACAAGCGTGACACAAGATTCAATGTTCTTGAGGGGGAGGGAGCTCTGCCACTGCACCCCCCAGAATTATAGATTCTTAACTTCAGAGGGAGCAGATGTCAGGGAAGAGCAGCGAACACTGGCAGTTGACGTCTCAGACATTCATTGCTACAATCCATTCAACAATGTGGTTGTCCAATGGGTTGTGTCACTGTGAGGGGTTTGTTGTAACTGCATCACTGTTACAATGGTACACTGGCTTAGTCAGAGCCAGGTGGAACACAGGACAGATACTAGACAGCACAGCATTGACTGACTACAGACAGTAGACAGGACCAACACAGCACAACAGAGAAGACCACCAATAAACATAATAATTAAAATTAAACACCACCTACCCTTGCCTTCTTGCACACTAGAGCTATGTTAGCTCAAGTTGAGAAGCTAATCGCGCTGTTTTTCTCTGCTGGCGGTCACTGCTAGAGGTGTAGAGCCACTGCCCCACTCCTGTCCAGACACGCTAAACTACAGGAAGAGAGAATGCTTTGCAGACTACAGCAGGCTTCTTTTCCCAGGCACTCTCTGACCCTGACTGGCACCAAATTAAATAGCCAATAGTGTGTGTGATCCCTGCCAGCTCAGAACTGCCCCGACTGTGCAGACTGGAATTCTCCTCCACCACCTCCTCTGTGTATTGCAGCAGTTTTGTGCATAGCATCTCCCCCCGCCCCCGTGGCATGAGTATTGCTGTTGCTGCCCCCCAATCACTACTCACCCCACCCACGACCCACCACTGCAGCACCACCAGTAACCAGACTCAGTCCTATCAGCTAGTTGCTGCTTGTAGCCAGTGTCTCATAATCAGTCCGCTGTCCTCTCCTCTCTGTTCCAAACTTTTCCAGCCTCTGTGTCCAGGCAGACAGTTCCACAAGCCCACTCAGTGCAGCCCAACACTCTGACCGACCAACCGAAATTCAGTCACTCATAGCAGGCGGGCCCCACCCTGCTGCACCACTGCCTGACTGACTCGCGAGTCCCACATGAAGCAGGCAACTTGAGGCATTGGGCAAGCAAAGTGGTGTAGACAGCTCCTGAATGAGGCAGGCAGATATGGCAGCATTCAGAAAGGCAGACAGGAGGGAATGAATGCATCAAACATGACAGCACCATGGTCTTGACGCCAGCTCATCCTAACTCCTTGCTCACTGTTGGTGGCAGTGCATGTTTACACTACTTCCAGGTGCAGTGACTGCAGTCTGTCACTTTCTCCCTTCCTGCCACAACTTAGTCCTGCTCCTCCCAGTTACGGTCAGGCCAGTTTGTGAAACAATGCCCCCCCCCCCCACTGCTCTGTCATCCTCACCTACCTCTCTGTCTGTCACTCTCTTGCAGCTCTCACCAGTGAAAGCAGAACCCCACCACCACCACAGCAGGCTCCATAGTCCCTCCTAGCCCACAGCAGGCAGCAGCAGCAAGGTAAGGGGCTGAATGTTGGGGGTGACAAATGTGATCACCCAAATTGTTGGGGGGAACTTGTGCCCCCATCCCCCCCCTATAATTACTCCCCTGGCAAACTGCATTGAAAGGGGAGTGCAGATGGACAGCACTAAGAGGAGTAGTGGAGTGCAGTTCTGTAGATTTAATTACCCTGCCACATATGCACCCCAAAACCTTTAAGCCTGGAAAGAAAGGGTAATAGAGCAACACTAGCATGGGAATGTGGTTTTGGAACTGTTACTGTGTATATTGTAAAACTTTGTATTGCTGGCATTTTATTGTATAAATTTCTGTATTGTTCTTTGCTCCAAGTTGTATTCCCAATCCCCACCCCCCACCCAGGTTGCATCTGTAAACAAGATTCTTGCTGTAGCTCTGCATGTTTACCTGACGAAACAATTTCAATAAACAAATAATAAATAAATCACAGCAAATTATATGCTATAAGAACATCAATCACTCTCTTGGAGGATTGATAAAAAAAAGATTTTATTTTATTCAGACCAGTATGTTCTTCCTATAACCTTGCAGTTATATGGTTCACTTTACAGACAGTTTCCTAAACATGATTATCAATATACAAACTTCACAGCCTCTCATAGTTTTTTCATCAGGGTTTTTGATGCATACCTTTGTTTTTCTTTATAGATACAGTACTTCCTGAAGGAAACTTATGGATGAAGTATAGATTACAATTTCTAACTCTATTTTCTACTTAGAGCTCATCATATCTATGTTCTATTTTCAGCTGCATTTAATCTAACCCTTTTGTTTAATTTACCAGTGATAACTGTGACACTAGTTGTTACATTAGGAGCTCACCCAGCTTCTCCTCTACAACCACATCTACATTTCCCTGTAAAATTTATATACATGTGTTCTTACTAGGTTTTGTTTTTTCATTGCATGTGCTATTAGAAACAGTAGTGCTATATGACCTTAAACCTATGACCTACTTTGATTTTAAACCTTTTCAGTCCAGTCATGTTAGATCATATGAAATGGGAGAAGAACACAGGAACTGTAAATGTCATCAAAGCATAGCACTGTGCAGGCAGAAAGACCAAATGGTATATCTTGTCTGCCCCTTTTGCTACATAACAGGGACTGCACCCCCGTTTTAATGTTTGACATAATCTGGAAAACAAAAATGATTTTCTTCAGTCATGTTGTGCAATAAAGATTTCAATTTTGATTAATCAGGGTACACTAGGATCACCTACGATGTGCTGGCCGAGTAATAAAATGAGGCAAGCATACATTTATGTAGAAATGAATAATATCCATGACTTCAAAACTTGTGTAGCACTTGCATATATACTGTGTATATATATATATATATATATATATATATATATATATATATATATATATATATATATGTATGTGTTCAGACAGCAAAGTCCACACTAATTCTTCCTCTTGGCCCACCACAAGCTTGTTGACTGATTAATGTACAATAGCTCACCACTTTGTAGCTTTCTTTCCTTCCGTGGAAAATAAAACAAAAAAATGAATTTGCTCAGTACAGCTAATAAATCTGTAAAGCCCCCCTCAAATGTTTATGGGCCTGATGGAACATGAGGGAGGGGGGCCTGGCAACACAGACAGCAGTCCAGAAATCACAGCTGGCAAAGAGTTACCTGTGTTCAATCCTCGTGCTTGATAAGAGATCACGCAGAAGGTGCAACTGCCACAGGGCAAATGGCAGCTAGAGGGGACAACTAGACGGTTATAGGTTGGAGCAATAATTAATTATTTCAGTCCAATGTCCACACAAACAATGCAGTGAGAATGAAATAAAATGTAATTCCTTTAATGAAACAATAAAACTTTGACACCATGGAGCAGTGCAGCACAAACGGCATTAAGACTGAGACAGCTGCGGTGCAGTGACACAGGGCCATGGCACATTGTTTAATGATCTAGGCAGATCAAACAAAGGTAGTCCTTCAAAGTCAAATAAAGCTTCCATTTGATGGCAGCAGCACAGGTTTCATGCAGGCTCACATCTCTACACGGGCACTGCAGATTCCACATCTCCTGGGTTTCTCTGTCTCTCCGACAGTCCCTTCAGGTGCACCGGGCTCTAAGCATCCCAAGACACCTAAGCACAGGCCTTGGTGATCGCAGAGACACATCGGCGCTAACCCCAAAAATGTCTTTGGACCCCAACAGTGCTCCAGTCCTGCTGCAGTGCCACACCAGAAAAGGCAAGGCAGACTGCCAGCACTGCCATCTCCGCAGCACAGGCTCTCACCACTGCACTGCCCCGACAGCAGAACCCTGGCCTCAAGTAGGCTGGACCCAACCACTGACCCACACAGTGCCACAGTAAACATTACAGGTCCTCCTTGTACTCCCCAGGCTACAGCTCCCCAAAGGGGTGGAGGGGCTCACACCTATGCAGAGCTACAGAAAATCCTCATTGCTAAAGTAGCAAATACATGGCTCAGATCCCACCTATCCCTTGGAACTGCCGCATCTCTCACTGCCTACCCTCTTGCATTGGTTCCCAGATGACTCTGTGCATGCTGCCAGCAGAAGAATCCCAGCTGGGCCAGGGATTACAGCCCCAAACTCATAGCCTGTTCTTCCCAAGAGTCCCCCATCAAGGGCACCAAAACTTCCCATAAATACCCATGCCGGGAGTCATAGCCCCACCCAACCTGCAGGCAAGCTATGACCCTCAGCCCAAAAAAGGGGAAAAGGGAAGGAGCAAGGGCCGAATAGTAAGCACCCATACTTGCGGGTGATTACAAATGTTTTAGCCAAATAAGCTTTTGAGACCTCTAAAGTCTAATCAAACATACCTTTAGAAGACACTTTAGAAGTTGAAAAAGCTTGTAAACCTAAACTATTTGTTAACCTAATAAAGATATATCTCTATCAAGCGAAAGATGATTTTTCTTTTTCTTCCTGTGCCTTTTTTTTTGTTTTTTTGACAATCTTGGCGCTCTAAACACTTGCTTCAGTATAGGCACTTTTATATCCACTTCACTGAAAATGCAGTGAAAGTCAAATACACATCAATCATATTTCTAGCATGTCACTTGGTCACTGTGCAGGTGGAAATATGTTACTCATGGTTCCTACCCCAGCCTTGGGACAGGGAGGCTCCAAATAAAGTCAAGGAGCCTGTGCTCATTAGACTTAATGGAGTGGGGGCTCATTCCACAAGACAGCAGAAAATATGTCTCCACCCAGGGAAAGATAAGTAGGTCGCAGGTCAAGTGTGCAGTGCCGCCCCCTGGGATACAGTACCAACCCAGCTCCCCCTCAGTCTGAGAACATCACATTGGGATACAATCACAGTTTTGTACATCACCACTAATATGCTTACTAATAATATGCTCATGTACCCAAAGTAAGAAAAAAAACCAGCAGGGGCTAGATATTCTAATATGTGCAAAAGCAGGGCACAAAGGTTTGTGCTGTACTTGTGCTTGACCTGGAAGTCGCCATATTTAGTCAGATAGTGCACCAGTGCTATCTGACTGAATATCAGCCCATGTTGGTGAAGTGCTAAGTCACCATTGAAAATGGGCCTTTTGCCCAAGGTCTTACCAGACTTTAAACAAACAGATAATGGACCTGGCTGTATGCAGCCCATAGGGAACTGCACCCCAAACCAGATACCACCAGGAGCCACAGTGCGATAGTCAGCCACAAAATGCACATAAGCCCATTGGACAAGCAAGGCATTAAGGGGGTCATATGCATGCCCATTATGGGTTCCTTTGCATGGGAAGCAGTGGCAGGTTTCCACCCTGCCTGTGGTTGCCTGCCATGTCAGGCATGGTAGTGACTGGCCCCCATACCTCAAATGCCCATCCCCACAATACTAATGTAGTCCCTGGTGTCTAGTGGCACTCCTGCCCTTCAATCACCCACCCACAGTGTGGCACCATGTCTTTGGTTTCTAGTGGCACACCCTTCCCTCTGATCACCCATTCTGCATTGCAGCACCATGTCCCTGCTGTCTAGTGGCACCATCACCCATGCCGGTAAGTAACATGTCCTCCCTCATGACTAGGGACAACCCCCCACCCTCCAATCCTCCAGCCCCTTAATGCATACATAGTCCTTGGTGTCTAGGGACACTCCACCCACTCTCCAAACACCCATCCCCGAAATGCTTCTGTGGTCTCTGGTGTTCAGTGGTCCCCCCAACTGGTGGTCACCAACTGAACTGGCAAATGATGGTGAGTCAGCAACCCTTCTTGCACCACCTGCACCCAGCACACCACCCAGTCAACTGCCCCATACCTGTGAAGACAGCGCCATGCAGGGACCCCAATATGACAAACAGCACAGCCCTCCTCTCACTTCCGTGGACAGCTGCCTTATGGGATGACAGGAAGCATGCGTACAGTATGGTATACTGTGTGCACACTTCCTGTCACCCCATACTGTGGGCAGCCAAGGAGGTGAGAGGAGAGCTGTTCCAGTCATCATATCAGGCTCCACACACAGCACCATCTTCACAGGTGGGGGGGGTTGGTTGGGTGATATGCAGGTGCAGGCAGTGTTGGGGAATGCTGACCCACCATCATTCACTAGTTCGGTTAATGACCGGCAGTCCGAGGATACAGGACTACTGAAGAGGGATGGGCATTCACAGGGTGTGGGAGTGCCCCTAGACACCAGGGACACCGTGCTAGAATGCAGGATGGGTGATCGGTGGTTGGTGGTGCCACTAGACACCAGGGAGCATGCAAGCCATACAGGGGTGGGTGATTGGTGGGTGGGGGGTCCCACTAGACACCAGGGAGACCACAAGCACTAGACAGATGGGTGACTGGGGGGGTGTGGGGTGTCACTAGACACCAGGGCATTCACTGTTTCACCGGGACAGTGTTCAGTGGGATGGGGGGCAGGCAGCTGTAGTACTCCATTCCACCACCAGGGCCTTGTACCCATTAAGCTGAGGTTTGCAAAAGTGGTAGCTAGTGTCCATTTGGGTGGCATGTACCACCGGTGCAAACCTCTGAATTTGCTGCTGTGCCCATATGCAGGGGGACCCTTTCATTTGTATGGGGTCAGCAGTGAGTTAGCAGTCGGATACAAAAGGTTGTGCCCGCGCTGTGGGGGTCTGGTTGGGTGCAAATGTTTTTTGTTTTTCTTTTTTTTAATTTATAATTGTATTGATTATTTCACCATATACACATACACACCATACTACAACATAGAACATTACATTAGACGGGTGTGTCTCATACACTAAATAAAACACATTACATCAACACGGGTGCCAAAAGGTTTTGCCCATGCTGTGGGAGGTCTCTGAACATAGACTCAACCCACAAATCACGTACAAAACCCAGTTGGCATGGGCAAACACCCCTTAGCACTCATGCTAACCATTGAATATCTGGACCTAGGACTTTATTAACAGATGTGAGTGAATGGAAAAGGTGGTAAGGAAATCTGCAACAATGAAACTACATGAGGGTTCCCTCTGATGACTGTACTGCTACCACTACCTTCATTAATTACAGTCTGACAGCATTAACTAGCCCCAGCAAAGGATTTTACTTTCAAATGAATAATTAATGCAATTCTAAATAATTACAGGGTACCCAGAATAACCTAAAAGTTGCAGACCTGATGATGCATTGTTCATAATCTTGCAATAATTAATGGGCTTCCCTTTTTCCCATTGGGAAACCGTGGTGTAATTTGCTGTTATAAAGGAGCATTTATAACGGCAAACGCACATGGTTTTCCCCACACTGCGTATGCTCAAACTCCTCGCTCGCTGTGTCCTTCCCGAACAGGAAACCCTTCCCCTATCGCAAGCCTACCATGGAGAGAAACTGCCACGGACACTCGACAGTAAGTAATTTTTACAATTACTTGAAATGTTCCACACAGCTACCGGATGGACCACCCTGACAATATTTTAAATAAAGTAAAAACAGACCTCGCGTGCTGAGGTAATCTGACTGCGCTGGCACAGCAGTCTTTTTTTATTTTATATAATTGCTGAGGCTAAAAAGAGAAACCCAACAATTATATAAAATAAAATATGGGTCTGGGTGAGTAAACTCGAATTTACACACATCCTCGGGGTTTGATGCTATGCATAAACCAGTTTATGTAGCATCAAACCCCTCGGGTGTGTGTAAATTCTCATTACAAACCGAGACCCATACTTTATTCTCTATTTATTGCACTGCATTCCCCACTTCAAGCTTGCAATAATAAAGCCCACCCAAGTTACTTTTGCTAGCAAACAGCAGAGCACATAGCTGGGGGTGATGCACTAAAAATACTTTGAGTGATAATATTGTTTGGGTTGCCTAAAATCATTGCTAAACCAGTTTTCTCTAATCCCTATTTTCTATCTCTTGCCTACTAATAAAGTCCTGTTGTTATTTCTAAAATTTGGTGTGTGAGCATATTACTAGTGATCGACTCTAATTTGTGCAAAAGTGTTTGAATTGCAATTTAAGTGTGAGAACTGTACAGGATGAAAATACTGCATGTGGTGCACATGCCTGAGCAAAAGAACTTGAGTTTATCTAAAGAGACCAGAAAAAGGTCTTGTTATAAAACTGCCTGCATCACTGACTCCTAGTGACAATGAGGTTTGGCACCTTTATAGCAAAGGAGTGCACTGTAGCTAGTTTGCATAGATCACCTACCTCAGGGAGCTGGGGGAAGAAAGTAAAGAAACCTCTGAAGAAAACATCAAGAACAAGAAGATAAATTTGAGCAGTACCTAAAAGATTGTTAAATGTAACTGATCAGGACAATTCACAAGCAACTGATTTGTTGGATGCCATGGGAAGGTTGATAGAAAAGGTACAACCAAGAGAACAAAGAGTACAGAAATCTTTAACCATTTACTGGAGCGAAACCGACTCCCATTGAAGAGGATGACTTTGATACCTGGATTGATCAAGCTGTCTACATGGTGCAAGAGCTGCAACATTCTGATGCTAACAAAAGAGTGCCTGGGATTGCAGAGTGCCTTCATGTCCTGCTTTAGATGCAGTTGTTGCCCTCAAAGCTACCAACTCAAATGTGACTGCTCAGCATTATTTAACTACTCTGAAATGGATGTTTGGCCATGTAGAAAAACTTGGAACACTCCTAACGATGTTACGTTGATGAGGCAACATGAAGGAAAACAGTTGACTGATTTTTCTGGTGAGATTAGAGAAAGTGTGCAGAGAGCTTACAGAAATGGCTGCTTGATGCCTGACACCAGATGGTGACTGTGCTACTCAGGTAGCAAGGTACGGTTTCTACTATGGTATTAGATGGAGCAGTGTATTCTGATCAAATCTTTTTGACTATCCAGCTGAGAGGTTGCATGGATAAGCCACCACCCTATGATGAGCTTATAGGAAAGGTGCGAGAACAAGAAAAGAAACTGTTGCCAGTGAAGAACTGGTCCTACTATTGAAGTCTGACTGTGCCATTCAAAGTATGGTCTGACTGAGAAGGAATGCACAGAAACAGTTACCTATGCGTGATGCCCCAGCAGAACACGATTTACCCGACGGATTGCTCATGAAGCCCAGTATCTTGCATGTGAACACCCATGCTTCTCTCTGTAGAATAACAGTACAAAAGGTGAAACATCTTACTGAGCACATCACTATGTGTGGGGGGGAGGGGGCGGTGGCCTTGGCACAAGTATACAGTGCTGACACTGTAGTTCAACCCAAATTAACCTCAACAGCCCAAGGGAAGGGAATCGACCTGAACTTGTTTGACTTTAAAGACTTATCAGTGCCCAAAGAGTGGGAAGATCATGTGGGACAAAAGCTGACCTGGAGAACCCAAGTATTTTCAATGAATGAATGGGATGTTGGATGTGTGAAAAGAGAACAGCACAAAATCCATTTGCATGATGAAAGGCCTATCAGAGAAAGATCCAGACGTCTGGCACTCGCTAACACTGATGACATTAGAAGATATCTGGAAGAAGTGTTGGCAGCTGGTATCTTTAAAGAGTCATGCAGCCCATATGCCTTGCCCATTGTGGTGGTGCAGAAAAATAATAAAAATGTAGAAACAAGGAGTTTGTCGGCAGATAAGGACAGCTTGGACCACCTAGTCTATTCCTTTTTCCCTGCCTATACTGTCACTGTAGACCGTACCAGCTCTCCTGCTACGTCACCTCTCCCTGCTTCCCTATCAAGATTCCTTTTGTGCCTATCCCATGAATTCTTGAAGCCCCCCATTGTTTTTGCCCCCACGACTTACACTGAAAGACTGTTCCAGGCATCCACTGCTCTTTAAGTGAAGAAGTACTTCCTCATGTCCCTCCTAAATTTCACCTCTTCCAGCTTAATTGCATGTGTCCTTGTTCTCATTCACCTTCTCCTCTAAAAAAAATACTCCCATTGTGTAGCTTATTTACCTCTGTGAGATATTTACAGGTCTCCAGGAGGGTGACCAGCGGAGTGCCACAGTGGTCAGTACTGGGACCGTATAGAAAAGTTAGAGGAGTGGTCAAGGGTGTGGCAGCCAGGTTTTTTTTTTATTATTTTATTTATTTCATGTTTAGGATTCAATACCTTTGAGCATGAGGCTCGTTTACAAAGGTTCCAAATCAGACAAGTAACAAGAACACATCAATGGCAATACACAACAGGAAATAACTGATGACAGTACAACAGGATTACATAAGTTACATAAGGCAAATATTAGTTATTATTTACAAGAAGCCAGGAACAAAGATTACAACACTACAGGAGTGTAGTAAACACTTTTCCAATCATAACTAACTTGGGGTCAGTGTGGATCCCAGGCTCAGGTCATTTGTGGTAAAGAATAGTAGCAACTGGAGGTGGCTTTGGCAAATGTAAAGAGAAGGGAAGTGGGAGAGGCAAAGTGTTGAGAGAGTAGAGGGGGGTGAGGGAGGAGTTGTAATAGAAAGGAAGATACAGGTTTATGAGGTGCATCGGCACCAGCAACCACAACACAGTAAGGTTCAGGGTCAGGGCAGGGAGGAAGACAAGTAAAACCAGTGCTACAGTCATGGACTTCAGACACATGGACTTTGTCAAGATAAGGAAGATAGTAAGGGAGGCAATGGAGAGTACGGTGGACATGGGGCAGTGGAGGAGTTATGGGAGGCCATCAAGGGAGAAGTACCTAAAGTCACGGAAAAGTGTATAAAAAAGGTTAGGAAGAGCAAGAGGGGAAGGAGATTGCTTTGGTTTACAAAAGAGGTTGTGGGGGAAGTCAGGGAAAGGAGAAGGGCTTTCAGAAAATTTAAGAGGACACTCAGCAAGGAAGATAAGGAAGAGTATAGGGAAAAGAGGAGTCTGGCAGGAAAGAAGATCAGAAGGGCAAAAAGCAGACACTGAGGAGAAAATAGCAAAAAAGGCCAAAAGAGGGGATCAAACATTTTTCAGATATGTGAGGGAGAGGAGGAGGGCAAGGCAGGGGATTACTAGACTGAGGGGGGAGGGAGGGATAGAACTGGAAAGGGACTGTGAAAAAGCAGAGTTATTAAATAAGTACTTTAGCTCGCTATTCACGGGGTAGGAGGACGGTAGGGAACCTGAGCTAAAGGCGAAGGGGAAGGAGGGCAAATGGATAGATCTGAGCCTGTTCACTGTGGATAGGGTTAGGGCAGAGCTAGACAGATTGAGGGTGGACAAGGCAATGGGGCCAGACAGGTTACACCCCAGAGTGATTAAGAAATTGAAAGATGAGTTGGCTGCACCCTTGACAAGGCTCTTCAACTTGTCCCTGGATACGGGGAGAGTGCCAGAGGACTGGACGAGGGCGGACATTGTACTTTTACACAAGTGAGGTAGTAAGGAGGTGAAGGAGAACTACCGACCTGTCAGCCTCACACCAGTGGTGGGGAAGATAATGGAGGCATTAATCAAGGAGAGGGTGGTGGATTACCTGGAGGAAAATAGTTTGCAGGACAGCAGGCAGCGTGGCCTCACGAAGGGGAAGCCATGCCAAACAAACCTAATTGAGGTCTTTGATTGGTGACTCAGGTAATTGACCGGGGGGTGGACGTGGCCTATCTGGACTTCAGTAAGACCTTTGACACCATCCCCCATAGGAGGCTGGTGAGCAAGATGGAAAGCCTGGGGTTGGGTGGGAAAATAACTGGCTGGATGGAGGCCTGGTAGGAAGAACTCAGAGGGTGGTGCTAAATGGGGTACACTCTGGGACGGCGAGGGTGAAGAGTGGAGTGCCATAGGGATCAGTTTTGGGTCTGCTTCTCTTTAACATCAATGTCAGTGATATTGTGACGGGCTTGAGGGGAAGGGTGTGCCTATTTGCTGATGATGCAAAAATATGCAATAGGGCAGACACCCCGGGGGGGGGGTGAAGGACATGAGGGAAGACTTAAAGATGCTCAAGAAATGGTCTGGGATGTGGCAGCTGAAATTGAATGCCAAGAAGTGCATTGTAATGCACTTGGGGAGTAGAAACAGACAAGTAGGGTACACCCTAGATGGGGAGGAAATCAAAGTAATAGAACAGGAGAGGGATCTGGGGATCATAGTCCCCTTGAACCCTAAGGTAGGAATCCAATGTAGTAGGGGTGTGGGAAAGGCCAATGGAATGTTGGCATGCATAGGCAGGGGCATTACTAGCAGAAGGAGGGAGGTAATAATGCCCCTGGTGAGGCCACAACTGCAATACAGGGTTCAGTTCTGGAGGCCACATCTCCGCAAGGATATAGATGCATTGGAGAAGGTTCAGAGAAGGGCAACCAAGATGGTGCAGGGTATGCAGGGAAAGACATACGAGCAACAGTGTAAGGAGTTGGACCTGTACACACTGGAGACAAGAAGGGAAAGGGGAGACATGACTGACACTTTTAAATATGTAAAGGGACACAATAAACTGGGAGAAGAGGATTTACTTAAGTGGCGGTCCTTATCTGCCATCAAAGTCTATGTTTGTATGTGTTGCACTGTCTTTAACCTGTCATTGTCCTTCCTCAGATGCAGACTAAAGAACTGGGCATAGTACTCTAGGTGTGACCTAGCTAGTGACCTGTATGGGGCTGTGTCACCTCTCTCCTCCAAATGTTGAACCCCCTCCCTATACAGCCCAGGATCCTTGATGGCTTGCTATATGCTTTGTTATACTGACTGGAGAGCTATGTGAGATCTTGAGAATGTTACTTATGTTAATTAACCACCAGGTCTCTTTCCTATGCAGTCTTGACTGTCTGCCCCCCTCCCTTCCCCATCCAGCATCCTGTGGCTGGGTTATTTTTGCCAGTGTGCAATACTCTGTACGTCTTGGCACTGAGCTTCAACTGCCAGTCTTTAGACCACCTTTCCAGCATTTTTGGTCCTTTCTCGTTTACCTGACCCCCTCCATGCTATCCACCCTGCTGCAAAGATTCATGCCATCTGTGAAGGAACACATTTGCTCTGGACTCCATACCATATGTCTTTAATGAACATATTGAAGAGGACAGGACAAGCATCCACTCCTGTGGCACCCCACTCATAACCCCATGTGCTGATCTGACACACCCTTAACCACAATTCTTTGCTTTCTTCCCCCTAACCTCCTCCCAGTCCACCTGATGAGTCCTCCCTCTACCCCTGGAGCCTCTATAGTTTTTTAGTAGTTTTCTTCGTGTCACTGAATTGAAGGCCTTGCTGAAGTCTAGATACAACAAGTTGGCCATCTGTCCCTTATCCACTGCCCTTATCACCCAATCAAAGAACACCAACAGGTTGGTCTGGCCATGATCTATTTGCCACCATGTATTCCACTACCTTTTCTTTTATCACCATTTCCAGGAGCGTACTGACAATTGAGGTAAGACTTACTGGCCTGCAGTTATCTGGGTCCTCCCTCTCTCCCTCCCATCATGCAGCAGCACCACAACCATAGATCTCCAACCCATGGGGACTTCTATCTCCAGGGAGCACCAGAAGAGATCTAGTAGCAGTGATGTCATTTCCAGTACCAGTTCCTTTAGCACTCTGTGGTGCAGACCATCAGGACCAAGAGCCTTGTCCATCTTAAGTGCCACAATCCCTTTGAAGAACCTATCAACTGTGATCTCTATCCTTTCCATACCTCTATCCGATGTCTTACCCTGCAATCTAGCCGTGCCCACCCATCTTCCACCATGAATATTGAGCAAATAACACTGTTCAGTACTGTGGCCTTTTGCCCGTCATCCAAGAGCATCTTCTCTTCTTCCTTCAACCATATTATCCCCCATTTGCTTTTCTCTTTTCCATAATGTACAGAACCTGAACATGCCTTGTCCCCTTTCTTTACCCTTTTGATATATGCAACTCTGCCTCTGCTTTAGCTTTCCATATTGATCCCTTTGCTTCCTTTAATTTCTTCTGGTATTCCTCCGCCTCTTCTTCCCATTGCATGTCTTTGTACCTCCTGAAAGTCTTCATTTTGGCCCTGAAATTTTAATCACAATTTATTAGGAAAGCAAATTGAGCTGAGGCACCTCTACAATTGCAGATTCCTAAACATAACAAAATACAGTATTACAAGAATACAAAATTACTTAAAAATATATAATTATAATAAGATTTATACCTTTATTTGTCTAAAAGCGTTGGCCAGGAAGGCACACTGAGCTATACAACTCAATTCCATGCATATTCTCCTGGGGGATGGAGACAATTGAACAATACAAGTAAAAACGCAAGATAATATAGCAAGTATAGCAATAACTGTAAAGTCAAAATGTGTACAGAACAAAGTCAGTCAAAAACATATATACAATATTTAATTTAGTGGCTCATGCAATACTCCTGTTCAAGCTCAAGACACTAGATCTCAACAAACCAGCTATTAAATGGTTCAAAAACTATCTGAGTAACCAAACCCAGCTAGTGTCTATAAAAAGCATTAATTTAGACCTTGATGTCTTACATCTTGGGGTTCTTCAAGACTCCGTCCACTACTTGGTCCTCTGCCGTTCACCATTCTTGTTAAAGAGCTCCTGAAGCACAGCGGAGATGTGGTGTCATCTACATATGTATGCAGATGACACCATACACTGCTATAGTCAACAACAATTTCTAAGGTTAACTCATTACTCCAAGTTGACTTCAACACAATCTCCTCCTGATTTGTCAACAACTACCTGATCTTTAAAGGAAAGCTATGTCCTCATATCATTTAAACTTTATTTGTTTACTTGTCAACAGACAACTCCTTTCCTCTGGCTGTTTGGGCTATATGTGCTAGGTTTAGTTTGTTTTCACTGCTCATGGTAGCCCCCTGTGACTGCCCTGGGAGTCTCCATTTCATGGATGTTGAAATCTCCTTGTCCCTGAGAACTGCATTAGCACATGTGAACATGATATCAGATCACCCATTTACTGAATACCATGTATCTATATGCTGAAAGAACCAATACCATGCAAAAACTCTTTGGAAACTCGTAAACTAAATGAAGTTTAAAAGGGGGAAAACCTGCATTATAACTCAAATAGTCTGCAAAGCTCACTGAAGGTGAATGTGATATTTCACACCTTCTCGCAGCTTGTTTCTTTTAAGACTAATTAATCAGACAGGCATACTGGACAGTTTAAAGGGTGATTATGCATCATGTTCTCATATGCTAATGCAGCTCTCAGGGATATTGAGATTTCAACAACCACGAAATGGAGCCTTCCAGAACAGTTACAGGGACTAGTAAGAACTGTGAAAACAGACTAAAGCATTTGCATGCAACCTTAGCTACATAAAAAGAGTTGTATACTGACATGGAAACAAATAAACATTTAGAAGATGAGAGGGCATAGTTTTCCTTTAATGCAACCAAAATGAAGTCTATAATGCTGATCCATTTGCAATCGTAACATCAGATACCAACACTACTAAGTAACTCAGCATATTCGAATATCTAGGAATCTAGCTGGATGTATCACTTACATACAGTAGGCACATTGGTCACATCTCAACAACCATAGGGCCAAAGCTCAATTTTCTCTGAATGTCTAAAGGGTGCCTCAGTGCTGATGTGAGGAAGCAGGTAAGCTCCTACTTCCTGCTCCCTTCAATTACTATGGAAGCATCATATACCACTGTGCCAACAAAACACCTCTCCTGCCCATGAATCATTTGTACAACAAGATGTGTAGGTTCATCCTCTTCTATGGATGGTCTGCCTATCATTATCTGCTGTGTGACCAGCCTAACTGGACAAGTCCCTCTGGCAGCCATGACTACTGCTGACGTTCTTTGTTGCAAGAAAAAGTTCCTAATAATCTCCTAGCACACCTGAAACAATCAAGAAATACCTGCTCACTCCATTCAACTGCAGCACTTATCTTCTCGATTCCCAGGATGAAGCATGGATTTGGCTGAAAGACCTTTGCATTTGTGACACCAAACACCTGGATCAAACCTCTTCTACATCTCAGGAATGCTTCTAGTTTGCAAGTGTTTAAGTCCAGCCTTTTCAGCCACCTTAGAATGCCTTGTACAGTATTTGTCTTGGTCCAGAATATCCACCTCTCCAACATTTATTATGTTGCGTAACTATGCACATGTTCTGTTTGCTGTGACCCCTTTTTGTTAGCTTTGTTTACTGTTTGTATGTGTTTATTGTTACAGTTTTTCTTTCCTGTTTATGTTTTAGCATGTATGTAACTATTCCTGCTGACCTTTGTTAATCTGTTGACTGCTGCTATCCTCCTGGACCTCCCATGAAAATTATAGGCTGCATCTCATCTGGCTAGCCTGGTTGGAGTAATTTACTATATATATATATATATATATATATATATATATATATATACACAGTATATATATATATATATATATATATATAATATTATAGGGGTGCAGTCACACCTCTATAATTAGGGTTGAGTAAGCACTTCAATGTTAAACTCAAAATTGTGCACTTTAATAACTTTGCAACTGTTCAACAGATTTGCAAAAAGTTTGGTATACACTGTCCAGTGAGGTAGATCTCCTGATGTGGCAAGTTACATTCTGGTCGGATGTACAGTCTCTGAGTTATGGAGAGGTAAAAAAACATGTTTTTGCTCACTGACTTTGCTGGGATTTTTTCTTAAAACTTGCCTACAGCCCAGACAGTTTGTTTTTTGATCTGAAATTTTCCGGGAAGAAAAGGACTATCCCACAGATGTGCCTTTTGCTAGTCTGGTGAAAAAAAGAATTATGTTTTAAGTTATTGCAATTTAAAAAATAGAAAAAAAAATAATTTCTGAGCATGCTCAGTAAGCACTACAATATAGCTGTATGAAATAAAGATGGAATCCTGCTTCATATGGGAAAATTCCTACTTCATATGGCCACCATCTTGTTTTCAGTTTTACCTGAAAAGTTCAGATTTGGAAACCTCCCAAAACGATTTTCTGGGGAGGAACCAACACATGTATCTTGCTTATTGGGACCCCCTAGGTGCATTCTGCACTTTACTGTTAGGAAAATGCCCTTAAAATGTGTGTTATTTAACATTTAAATTCTTTGTACATATCAACATCATATGAAGTAGGATCTTAGTTCATATCTCGTCATATGAACTAAGATCCTACTTCTTATGACTTCGATACAAACAAAGAATTTAAATGCGGATATCTCAGCCATTTTTTGATATTTTCTCAACAAATTTTCAACATGGGCGTTTTGGAAACCCACCTCATGAACACTGGCACTGTCATTTCATTACTTGGTCCCAAACAGTGAATTTGAGGTCGCTGCACAGAATCACCTTTTGGGACTGAGTAATGAAATGACAGTGCCAATATTCATAAGGTGGGGTCCCAAAAAGCCCACATTAAAAATGTGGTGCAAAAAATACCAAAAAAAAACACTCAAGTTAAGCACGGTCATTAAAATTTTTCTTCGCATCCTCATAACTTCAGTAATTTTGTGTATTTTCACTCCAAATTTTCAACATTGCCATTTTTTCACACCACTTCATGAACAGTACAGCTGTCACTTTTCACATCCTGCCTGAAATATGTTTTCTTACCTGTGGCATGCTCACTGTGCAAAATCACCTTTCAGGACTGATTAATGAAATGACAGTACCAGTGTTCATGAGGTGGGGTCCCAAAAAGGCCATGATGAAAATTTGTTGAAAAAAATTCTAAAAGTGCCAGAGTTATGTGTGCTCATTGAATTTATTCTATGCACGCGCATAACTTTGGTACTTTTTAATATTTTACAAAAAAATTTTCAAAATACTTGTATATATATAGCCTGGCTATCAGAGATAGGGGTTTTGAGTTAACCTAAACCTCTTCCAACCCTGAGCAGGCACACAAGCCAGAAGAGGCTCCCTGCCCTCACTGGGATGCGGCTTTCTCTGGCCACTGTCCTCCTCCTCCTCGATCCCGGCTGCAAGACTACCAGCCCTGAGTGGGCACACCAGCCAGAAGAGTCTTCCTGCGCTCATTGAGATGTGGCTTTCTCTGGCTGCTGTCCCATCCTTGAGCCTGGCTGCAAGACCACCAGGTAATCCACCATTCTCCTTCTGGCACCAGCCTGAACCCTGGTGCATGGCTCCAGCTTCAATTGGCTGGCTCTCAGGGACTCCTGCTTCTCCATTGGCTGTTGCCCAAATTTGTGGCCTTGTACTTGGCTGAGCTTGGGAACTGACAAATTCTCCCTAGCTCAAGCCATAGTGTGTGTCCTTGCTCCTCTGCTTGCTAGGATGTTGTAACTGCTAACTGTTATTTTGTAGTGTAGCTTTTATTTTAAAGTGTAGCTTTTGTTAAATCTCTCTCTGTCTTTTTTAAACTATTCTACACCTTTAATGATAAGTGCTGCTTGAATCTTAACTGCCTTTTGCCAATGTTTTTGCAGGGTTGTTAATCTCTCACTGCAGGAATGTGCTTTATGAGTTACTAAATATTACTTTTTACTGCTGCACACTTGTTTAAAACTTAGTAGAGCTTCTCTGCTTGATCTCTGTTATACCAGAAAGTGTAATTGATTACAGTCTCTTGCTTGTATTTGTTCTAAACTCATGATGAATTTAGTGCTCATTCTCTGCTAAATTTTAAACTTAGTGACTGTTTACTATTTAAAGTTTAATTCCTCCACTTCTTTCTACTATCTCTCCTTTACTCTGTCACCCCCCCCCACCTTGCATCTCAGAGCACTCCCATCGATTTGCACCTCTTTCCTCTCTATTCCTCTCCATGGACTCCTGCTGATGTCTTGACTCCACTACCTGTCTTCTCCTACCCACCGTTTGTCTGCCACAATTAAATTATAACTCTCTCTCTCTCCCTCTGTTTCTCTTTCAGCCCTGAGCAGGGACACAAGCCAGAAGAGGCTCCCTTCCCTTGCCAGGATGTGCCTTTCTCTGACTTCTGTCCCCCTCCTCAATCCCAGCCACAAGACCACCAGGTGATCCACCACTCTCCTCCCAGCACCGGCCTGAACCCTGGCGCACGGCTCAAGCTCCGAATGGTTGGCTCCCGTGGACTTCTGATTCTCCATTGGCTGCTGCCTGAATTTGTGGCCTTGTAATTGGCTGAGCTTGGGAACTGATGAATTCTTCCTAGCTCAAGCTGTAGTGCTGGTCCTCACTCCTCTGCCTGCTAGGGCACTGTAACTGCTAACTGCTACTTTTTTGTCCTGCCCACCCACCCTGTCCCTGGCCTCTATTAAATCCACTAAAACCCTTCCCCTTCTTTATCACCCTGTCGCTCATTGGCTGTTCTGCTCTGGCAATTTAATCAACCTATTGGCTACTGTGTCAATGAGGTGTTTTATCTGTCTTTCATCCTTCCCTTTACAAGCTGCTCACTCTTCTCTAGACTCCTACATAAACTGCTGACACGAGTGAGTTGATTCAGCCTATACCCTATTTTCTCTCCTCAACTACTAATCCACCTGAATGATGAAGCTAATGGGATGCCACTATGCTCTCATATATAGTTCCCTCTGCATATCCTGTGACTCTCTCATCTCCTTCTGTAACTGAGAGCATAACCATGGAGACCATGACTCTTACCTCCACAGCCCACCCCCAAGATCTTATCCAAATCTCCTCACAATACCTCTTTATCCTCCCTTGCCTATCTAAACAACACAGTGTCAAACTAGGGTACTGGCTACATGACAATCTATCTGTACCCACCCCTAGAGTCAGAAAATGGCTTCACCACATACTTGCTCCCCCTGGCTATATGCCACTTCACCTAGTCTTGCGCCTCCTACAAGCTGGTGACATGGAGCCCAATCTGGGACCCTCAGCTCACATCAATCCCTCTCTAAGCCCCCAGACCACTTATCATTGCAACACCAAGGGACTCAAAATAGTTCACCTAAACTGTCAGAGTCTGTGACCAAAAATGGCAGAACTCGAGGCATGGGTCTGCACCCTAAAACCGATAGCGCTTGGGATCATAGAATCTTGGCTAAAACCCTCTATCCAACCTCATGTGGTCACCTTACAGGGGTGCACCACATTTAGGTGGGACAGGGTTGGTAAGAGAGGTGGCAGTGTACTCATGTATGTAAAGTCTGACCTCATAGCCAATGATATCACCAGACTAGCAGGATTAAAACAGGGGAGGAATGGGCACAAGACCCAGGGGAGCAGGCTGAGGTACTAAATGGGTACTTCACCTCAGTTTTCACCAAGGAAAATGGAGGGGGCTGCATCATACATGGGAGGAGATGGTGAAACTGAGGAGGGGTCCAGTACTGATTGGCGGGGCTGGGGAGAGGGAGGACATCACTGGCAGGTGGGGAGAAGGCAAAGCAGGGGGATGAGGTAGCGAAGGTGGAAATCACAGCAGAGCGAGAGTGAGGTAAGCCCTCAGGTCCCTTAAGATGGAGAAAGCACCGGGGCCAGACATGTTGCATCCCAGAGTACTGAAGGAACTTGTGGATGTCCTGGTGAAACCCCCGGTGGAGCTCTTCAGCATCTTTCTGAGGACAGAGTGGGTGCCCCAGGACTGGAAGGTGGTGCATATAGTGCCTATCCACAAAGGGGGATCAAGGGAGGTGGCAGAGAACTACAGGCCCATCAGCCTGACATCAGTGGTGGGCAAGGTGATGGAGGGCATTGTCAAGGAGAGACTGGGGGGGACCTGGAAAAGTTGGGGTGCCTGGATGATAGACAGCATGGATTCATCCCAGGGTAATCATGTCAGACAAACCTTGGGGAGTTCTATGACTGGGTGAGGAGTGCCTTGGACCTGGGTAGACCAGTGGACATCCTCTTTCTTGACTTCAGCAAGGCGTTTGACTCTGTTTCTCATGGGACCCTGTTGTATAAGCTGGGAGAAATGGAGGTGGGGACCCAGATGATCAGATGGATGGGAATTTAGCTTCAGGACCGGACCCAGAGAGTCGTGGTTGGCGGGATAGTCTCATCCCCAAGGAGGGTCATTAGTGGGGTCCCTCAAGGAATGGTCCTTGGGCTCCTCCTGTTCAATACCTACATCTCTGACATAAGGAAGGTTATCAGGAGTGAGATTAGTCTCTTTGCGGATGACTCAAACTTGGGGGCGGTGGTGGATGGGGAAGAGAGGAGGGTGGCCCTACAGGGGGACCTGGAGGCTCTGGAAAGGTGGTCTAGAAAGTGGAAGTTGAGGTCCAATGCAGGGAAATGCAAGGTACTGCACCTGGGAGCCGGAAGCCCGAGCCAAGTGTACACCCTGGGGGGGATGCTACAAGTCTCGACAGCTGAGAGGGACCTGGGGGTGGTGGTGGATGTCAAGATGAACAACTCGGAGACTTGTAGGAGGGCAGCAGCAAAGGCCAACAGGATGCTGGGCGGCATCGCTAGGGGGATCACCTCCAGAAGGAGGGAAGTGATACTCCCACTGTATAACTGCTTGGTGAGGCCGCACCTCGAGTACTGTGTGCAGTTTTGGAGGCCACACTTAAAGAGGGACATTGAACTCCTGGAGAGTGTCCAGAGGAGGGCAACCAAAATGATCTGGGGCTTGGGAGACAGGACCTATGGGGAGAGGCTCGAAGAGCTAAATATGTACACACTGGAAGAGAGAAGGAACCAGAGGGACATGATAGAGGTCTTCAGGTACATGAAGGAGGTAAATAGGGGAGAAGCAGTCAGGGTGCTCTGAAGGAAGGAGGGGGGAGCAACTAGAGGGCATGGGTGGAAGTTGCAGGGGGGAGAAAGGAGGAGGTGCTACTTCACTGAGAGGGTGGTGGAGCCATGAAATGCACTGCCCAGAGGGCTGGTGGAAGCAGAGATGGTGGTGGGGTTTAAGAGGGGGTGGGATAGGTGGGATAGGTACAGAAGAAGGGTTCTGGAAGCAAAATCCAATGTAGTGAGATTATCCAGGACTGGGGAGAAGCCAGAGAGGGAGAGGGGGGGCAGCAAGGTCAGCTCCTAGGGTAGGGGCTGACCAAATGAGCAGACATGAAAGACCGTTAGGCCTATTCTGCTGGCATTTTAGTATGTTAGTAATAACCCCTTCCTCATCACTGGTGGAATCAATCTTTGTTTCCCTAACCATTGGCAATGACAAAAGATTAATAGTCAGTTGTAGCTATCTACCACCCAAAACTGCTTCAGCTGTCCTCCCTGAACTCATGTATCTATCTTGCATCTCGGAGCACTCCCACTTTTGGAGCACTAGCCATTTTTGGTTGTAGACTATGGCAATTTAGGTGAACTATTTTGAGGCCGGTATAGTGCAGTAGGTTAATGCTCTGAGCTGCAGATCTGGAGACCTGGGTTTGAATCCCACAGCAGCCTAGGTGCATACTGTGTGATCCTGACCAAGTCACTTCACGTCCTTGTGCTTCCAGGTCACATCTGGAAACAAGCTTCAGCTTAGTGTGCTACTCCTGGTTAAACAATGTTCTCTTCTCTATCTCGGACCTCCCCCAACATGAGATGATCCTGTGCGGTGACTTCAATATAGACTGGAAATCCCAAAACTTAAGCAATGTTTACTCTTCCCTGGCAGACGCCAACCTAACACAGCACATTGTTGAACCCACCAGAAGGAACCCTTGAACTAGCAACTGCTCCATCATTGATTGGGTCTTATCCAACTGCTCACACAGAATAGAGAAGCAGGAGTCCTGCCAGATAGCATAAGTGATCACTCACTCATATACTGTGTCTGGAGAAATAAAACCCACAAACCTCCTCCTAAAATTGTAGAATCCCATAACCTAACTACCTTTGATCGCACCTCCTTTCTCAATTCTCTATTAAATGTCAACTGGAGCCCAATTTGCACCCTACTTACCATTGACCAGGCCCTGGAGTACCTAATAGACTCTGTTACCACCTTATAAATTATCATGCCTCTCTCACCAGACATAGGTCCAAGGGCAGGCTGGCACCTTGGTTGACTAAATACATTAGGAAACCCAAGGCTGAATGTGACGTGGCCTGGAAAACATTCAAGAAAACCGGCCTCCGCTCTGACTGTCACTCCTACAGGCTTCTTAGAAACACCTGCAAGTCTACTATAGCTAATGCTAAGAGGAGGTATTGTCGTACTTTATAAACAGATAAACTCAGTAATCCCAAAGAATTTTGGTCTGAGATAAATTCCCTCCTAAAAGGAAAAACCTCATCCATTCCTGACATGCTTCATGCCAAGGACAAAACATTCTCTAGTCCTTCCTCTGTAGCTGAAGACCTTAACTTTTTTACCAACCTCAGTTTGGTTTTACAAACCTGCTGTTTTGACAGAGGAGAACATTGCTTTCAGAGCAAGAAACAGCAGTCTAGAACTACAGCTTTTTACTGATAAATCACTTCTATCTCAGTAGGAGTCAGTGTCTGTTTGGATTGAGCAAACATATACTTTATTAGAAGAAGGGGGTCTCATTTAAGTAAAAAAAAGAAAGTCACTGTGTGTTTCTCTGAGAAAGTAGGCTGTATCAGCTTAATTTATTGAGTCAGGAGCAGAGGGTGAATCTAATTGGGGGTGTGGCTTAGGAACTTAGGAGTACAAAAGCAGGTGTCTCCAATTACAGCTTCCTGCTGTTTTTGACAGAGGAGAACTTTGCTTTCAGAGCAAGAAACAGCAGTCTACAGCTACAGCCCTCCTTCCCACCCTAAGCCAGTTCTACTTTTATAGCCACTGGATTTGACTGACAACAGGAACTTCCTGTTTGGCAGTAGGAAGGGAAGGCTCACTGAGACACATTAGTTTCATCAACCTTGAAGGAACCTAAAAAATAACTCTTTCTCCCCCTGGCTGCTGGAGGTCTGAATCCAAGCACAGAAGAAGAGGACTACTGAAGGCTACAGGAAGTTCCTGTCCCAGAACAGGAAGGGCAAGAGTTGTAAGGGCACATAGGCAGTAGGAAAGTAAGTGTAAAAATACATAGAGGAGGAGACAGTAAGCATACAAAGCAACAGGAGAGGGGACACAAAATAAATCAAGATGGAAGTGGTGCAGTGCAATGGCTGTGGGGCAGCAGTGTTCGGGGAGACATTTTAGAGGCTGCGATGCTTCCCTGTTTGCATGCACCTCTCTGGTCTGAGGAAGGAGGTTGTCTGTCTCCAGGCTGACCTGGCTAGGATTCGTGAAACCTCTTCCCCCACCCAGGGACCACCAGGGCCACCACCGCTCCCTCAGAGGTTGCCCAGAAAGAGGAGCGGTTGGACCATGGTGGGCTCAGAGAGGGTGGGAGGGTGTGTTGGAACAGAGGTGCATCCCTCCAGTTGTACCTCTCCACAATTCATATGCTGTTCTGACAAAGAGTGGTTCCTCTATGGAGGCACTTGCAGTGGAGACCAAGGAGGATGCTAGGAACCTCCACAAAGGAGACCCGCAGAGGGTGGCACGAGACCCCACAGATGAAGGAAACAACTCCTGGTGGGGGACTTGATCATTAGGGGGTAGAAATGGAGGAGGAAGGGGATAGGGAGGTAAGGTGTCTGCCTGGCACCATGGCTCGGAGGGACAGGAAGTGAATCCTCAGGATCACGGGAGCAGCTGCATGAGGGATGGAGCTGGATGTCATTGTCCACCTAGGGACAAATGATCTGGCTGTGAATGGGATCAGAACAGTGCAAGAGGATTTTGTAGAGTTTGGGAGGGGCTTTAGACAAGTAGCATGTACGGTAACCTTCTTGGAGGTGCTGCCTGTCTATGGCAAGGATGATGTTAGGGTATTCCACACCATGGG
Source organism: Neoceratodus forsteri (assembly GCA_016271365.2). Taxonomy (NCBI): domain Eukaryota; kingdom Metazoa; phylum Chordata; order Ceratodontiformes; family Ceratodontidae; genus Neoceratodus; species Neoceratodus forsteri. Next base: position 480,920,323 of record CM028131.1, read on the forward strand.
ATTCAATGAATGGCTGAAAAGCTGGTGTGGAGCTCAGGGTTTTGGCTTCATTGGGGACTGGGGAGCCACCTGGAGGGATGCAGGTCTATACTGGTGCGATGGTCTGCATCTGTCTGGGGGGGAACCAGGATCCTAGGTGATAGGTTTAAATGTTTCAGTGGCAAGCATTTAAACTAGCCAAGGGGGAGGCACTGAAAAGGAGTAGGGAAATCCCAGCCTCCCCCCACAAAACACAGTAGTTAGAGAGGTAAACACCAAGGTAGAGAAGTCAGTAGGGAGCAGGACAGAGGTAAATGAAGAAAAAGGCAGTAAGGACAGAGATGGGACTAAAAGGGGTAAGGCCATAAAAAAAATGGAAGGTAATGAGTACCAATGCCCGCAGTCTGTGTAACAAGCTCTCTGAATTAGTGGCCTTGATGGATGAGGGATGCCTGGATACTATGGCAGTCAGTGAAACATGGTACACAGAGAACCATGACTGGGATATCAACATACCAGGGTACACAATCTACAGGAGGGACAGGGAGGGTAAAAGAGAAGGAGGAGTAGCTCTCTATAAAAGGGAAGGGATTAAAGCAACAGAATTTAAGAGTAAACAGGAAATTGATGAGTCACTATGGGTCACCCTGGAGACAGGAAGTGGCACCACAATCTGCATGGGGGTTGTGTACAGACCCCCATCTCAGGGGGAGGAAATGGACAAGGAAATGATAGAAGGCATCCTTAAAATGGCAGAAAAGGGGAGATATTGTTGATGGGGGACCTGAATATGCCAGATGTTAACTGGAGTACCTGTGCTGCAGGCACATCCAAGAGCAGGGTCATTCTTGATGCACTACCGGGGGCATGCCTCAGACAGCTAGTGTTGGAACCCACTTAGGAGGGAGCAATCTTAGACCTGGTACTCTCAAATGAGGAAGGAGAAAGGATCTCAGATTTAGAAGTGGGTAGCCATCTGGGAACAAATGACCACCAAACAGTGTGGTTCACAATAAACACAGCCATAGAGTCAAGCCATACAAAAACAAGAGTATTGGACTTTAGGAAAATGAGAGAGTGCCTCAGAAAAGCACTAGCAAATGGGCAAGAAGGAGGGGTGGAGGAACAATGGGGAATAATCAAAGCAGCCATCACAAAGGCAACAAGCCTTTGTGTGAAGCAAATCAACAAAACAAAATGAAGGAAACCCCCACTATAGTTCTCAAAAGAGGTGGAAGGGAAGGTTAAGGAGAAAAGGATAGCATTCAGGAAATATAAGGAAACACAGAAGGAGCAGGACAGAGAACTTTATCAGTTAAAGCAGAAGGAGGCAGGGAAGGCAGTCAGAACAGCAAAGGCACAAACTGAGGAAAAGATAGCCAACTCTGTTAAGAAGGGGATAAAACATTTTATAGGTACATTAGGAAGTGAAGAAAGACTAAGAGAGGGATACAGAGACTTAATAAAGGGGAGGATATGTGGGCAGAGGGTGACAGTGAAAAAGCAGGGATACTAAACAAATATTTCTGCTCAGTATTCACAACGGAAGAGGAGGGGGAGGTACCTAAACCAAACAAGAGAGAAACTCTGAATAGGGGGGTCGATACCAGTCCATTCACAAAAGAAAGGGTTTTGAAAGAACTCTTGAAACTGAGGGTGGACAAAGCAATGGGGCCTGATGGGATTCACCAAATAATTCTAAAAGAACTAAAGGTAGAACTAGTAACACCACTGACTACTCTCTTTAACAAATCATGGGAGGATGGGGTGGTACCAGAGGACTGGAGGAGGGAAAATGTGATTCCACTTCACAAAAGTGGGAGCAGGGCAGAGGCAGGAAACTACAGACCAGTTAGTTTGACCTCAGTAGTAGGGAAAATGATGGAATCACTTCTGAAGGAAAGAATTGTTGAGTACCTAGAGGCCAGTGGGCACAGGACCCAAGGCAGATGGTTTCACAGCAGGAAGGTCATGTCAGATGAACCTAATAGATTTCTTTGACTGGGTGACCAAAGTAGTAGACCAGGAGGGGCTGTGTATATGGCCCACCTAGATTTTAGCAAGGCATTTGACACAGTCTCACACAAAAGATTAATATACAAGTTAGCCAGCCTTGGAGTGGGACCCAAGGTGGTAGCCTGGATAAAAAACTGGCTGAACAACAGAACGCAAAGGTAATAGTAAATGGAGTCCACAGTGAAGAAAGGAGGGTAACTAGCGGGGTACCGCAGGGTTCGGTACTGGGACCGGTCCTCTTTAATATCTTTATAAGTGACATTGGAGAGCACCTGGACGGAAATGTATGTCTCTTTGCAGATGACACAAAGATCTGCAACACAGTTGATACACAAGGTGGGGTGGAAAGAATGAAAAGGGACTTGGCAAGGTTGGAAGAATGGTCAAATATGTGGCAGCTCAGATTCAATGCAAAGAAGTGCAAGGTAATGCATCTGAAAACAAAAACCCAGGGGAAGAGTACACAATGGGGAGATAACAACAACAAAAATCGAAGGAGACCTAGGATTAATTATATCAGATGACCTAAAGGTGGGCAAACAATGTGAGAAGGCAGTAAGGAGGGCTGGGGGGATACTGTAATGCATAGGGAGAGGCATCAACAGTAGAAAACAGGAAGTTGTTATCTCTCTGTACAAACAGTTGGTGAGACCCCATCTGGAGTACTGCGTGCAATTCACAAAGATGTAGACAGAGTCTGCACCAGAAGACATAGGAGGAGAGACTAAAGCAGTTTAATATGTATACCCTTGAAGAAAGGAGGGAGAGGGGGGACATGATAGAAACTTTCAAGTATCTCAATGGAATTAACAAAGTACAAGAGGGTAGCATCTTTCAGAAGAAGAGATGTGCAAGAACAAGGGGGCACAATTTGAAGATAGAGGGGGGACGGCTCAGAGGTAATGTTAGAAAGTATTTTTTCACAGAGGGGGTTGTGGATGCATGGAACAGCCTTCCTGAGGAGGTTGTGGAGTCAGTAACAGTGGGAGAAATCAAGAATGCATGTGACAGGCGTAAGGCAATTCTAGTGGGGGGTAGGAGGAAGTAAGCTGTTGATTAACTAGAATCTGCAGCTTATCCATCAGGTAGGGAAATGGGCAGACTAGGTGGGCCAAGTGGTCCTTATCTGCTGTCAAATTCTATGTTTCAATGTTTCAGCACCTATACATCTCAATTTCCCACAGTGCAACACTGCCAACCCTCAAATGCCACTAACCCTCCTAAAACTCATACTGGTATTTTCCATATAAGGCTAACTTCCTACAAAGAGGTTCTCAAACTACTGAGCAACCTCAAGGAACATGGGTCACCAGGCTATGACTCTCTTGAGCCACAATTTTTAAAATGGGGAGCCTCCACACTGACCTTCCCGCTCAGGGATCTGAACAAGAGATCCTTCCTGGAAGGAACGGTTCCCTCCAAATGGAAGTCAGCCTTAGTCATCCCAATTCACAAGTGGGGATCGACCTCACCAGTTGAAAATGACAGACTCATCTCTATACTTTGTCACCTAGCTAAGGTTCAAGAACGAATTAATCATAACCAGTTACAGGATTACCTAGAACAATACCAACTTCTGTCTCCTTGCCAACATGGATTCTGTAAAAATCACAGTACTCTCTCGGCTCTCATTAAGGTCACCTCAGACATTCAACTCGTATTCAACTGAGGCCAAGCAACTGGGGCTATCTTTGTGGACCTCACCAAAGCCTTCAATTTGGTGAACCACAAACTTCTAATACTGAAACTAAGTTCATTGGGGCTAGATCTACATTCCACAAACTGAATTAAAGACTACCTCACAGGCCGCTCTCAAACTGTTAGGTGGTCCAATTGCTACTCGTCCTTCAGACCCATTTCCCTCGGCGTTCCCCAGGGTTTTATCTTGGGGCCACTATTTTTCTCACTATTCATCAATGAGCTGCCAAGTGCCTGTGGTGGGTGTGCACCACAATTCTTGCACCACTCATCTCTGCATGCCAAACAGTAGTTCCCCCAGAGTCAGTACAGCAAACAAGGCACCACAGAAGACTCAGTACAAGCCTTTATTAAATGAGATAAAAAAGGCACAGACCACCCCAAGCCCTGGACAAACAGCCTTGACCAATTTTACATGCAGTGCATCCTCAGGAGGTACCACCCACTGAAAATAACACCCTTATATAGGCACATAATTTAATTAAAGTGACAGTGCTTAAATAGTAGCAGGTTGAATACATCAATATATGTTATTAGGCAATCATGATGATTAAAGTGCATCTAACCTTCTAATGCCACCTCAAAAGTGCAGAACCATGTATAAAACTACACAGGATTGTCAAAATAAATAAATGTCATGTGCAAGTTAAATGTGAAAATGTGAGTATATCACCTTCAAATGGTTCACTATAAAAGGAGTAAAAAGAACTGATCTATCGAGACCTATAAAACATTTTTAGTGTAAGGTGATGCCTATTATTATACCGATAAAACATAATTTGTTAATGTTACAGCATATCATTATTATGGTAATACTATTAGCGCACCACTCTTATGAATAAAACAATCAGCATGAACAATTATGCTATTTAAAGGCTAATAAATAAATAAATATCTGATTTGTAAGGAAGCTTATACAGAATAGCACCATTAGCAGTTAAATGAGACTACTAAATAAGGCTATTGATAAATAACTGACAGAGTACCGAGAGAAAATAAAAGATGATAACCATAGCAGTATTGTAAGGTAGTTTAGCATATCAATTAATTCATATAGTCTCCATAACTAAATAATACAATGAATCTCCACTCAATACATGTCCTCTGGTCCCTACTATCTATATGCTCAACATTTTAATAAATCTAAGTACTGCAACTACAAGAACATAATAATAGATTCAAAAACTAACAGTATAACAGCAGAATCAAACCATCAAAATTGCTAAAGTAAGATATAGCACCAGAATATAGTGTTGTGGACACATGACATATTGGTACATGCGAACTCACTATATTCCATTGAGGCTACAGGATAGACAGCAACATCCACTCAATCCAGAAGTCCACACTCCATGAATCAAGGGTCTAAGCAGACCTAGTCAAAGCAACTAGGACAAATCATAGTATCTAGAAAAGTACAGAAAGTAATAATCCTAATATTAATATTCATATCAATTATGTATATTCCTTATGTCTGTATGGTTAAAAGTGTACACATCTAATCTACTTATTTCTCCTAATCAAAGGCATGATATCTATCTTGTCATTAGGCGCTGGTTTAAGCTCCCCAGTGTATAAATCCAGAATGCTTCTTGTTTAAGCAATTTTGCAATGATGTCACCTCCTGTAGGATCTAACCTGACCCACTCAATTACACAGAATTTAAATTTATGTTCCCTATCATCTGCATGTATCTGATAACAATGTATTGTAGGCAATTCTAGTCGGGGAGGAGGAAGTGGGCTATTGGTTAACTAGGATCTGCAGTTTATCCGTTAGGTAGGGAAATGGGCAGACTAGGTGGGCCAAGCGATCTTTATCTGCCATCAAATTCTATGTTTGTATGTATTGCAAGTGCATTTTTTTGCTCTCTGGTGGCTGTTCTGCTCATGTGTTCACATATTCTTGTCTTCAGTGGGCATGTTGTTTTACCAATACAAATTGCCCCACAACAACATGTGGCAAGATAAACCACATTCTCAGTGATACATGTAGCAAGTGTATTGGATTCAAAGTTCTTATGTGCATTGACAGTAGTAAAGGTGTTTCCCCTTGATGATCATACTACAGAATTTGTAGTTTCCACAAGGGAAAGTTCCCTTGGGTTTTGGTGGTAACCAGTTCCCTAAATGGGTTGCACTTTAAGGAGTTTCTTGATAACTATGTACCAGCCTATCTCTGATGTTGGTGCCCTTTCTATAGGTAACCCTGGGAGGTGTGTGGCAGATGTCAGAAAGTCATCCAGCAAGACCCAGAATACCCCAGTGATTTTGTATGATTCCGTCAATGGCATGTGATTGTATAGTGAAGGTGGTCACAAAGTTAATTCCCTCTTGTTCAGGCTCCACCACCCTAGGGAGTAAGATGTCTTCCCTACAGATGTTGGCTACCTGTTCCATTGCTTCTGTCACTAGGGTCCCTGAATAACCTCTGGCCTTGAATCTGGCACACATTTCATTGCCATGTAATCTAAACGTTTCCGCAGTACTACAGTTGTGTCTAACCCTCAACAACTGAGCCTTGGGAATGTTATTAGGTAAATGCCTCAGATGGCAACTGGGGGCACAAAGGAGAGAGTTCCTGATAGTTTCTTTCCTATAGAGTGATGTTTGTAACCCATTATCTTTATCCCTCCTAATTTCAAGATCCAAAAAGTTGACATCAGGGTCATACTGAACACAAAATTTTAGGTTCGAATTACTGTTTTGTAGATAGCTGACAAACTGATCCAGTGTCTCCAGAGTGCCCTTCTTGATAACCAGTATGTCATCAATAAAGTGACACCACAGGTCAGTCTCATTGTAAAAGGGATTGACCTGTTCGTCATAGACCACTGATATCTCCCAAAGGCCCAGAAAGAGATTTGCATAACTGGGGGCAAATGTTGCCCCCATTGCAGTCTCTTTGACCTGTAAGTAGTAATCACCTTGGAAAAGAAAAGTATTTTTGGTTAGCACCATCTCTGCACAGTCAACAATGAATCGTTTCCTGTGGGGATTTAATATATCATCCTTCTCAAGAAAATCAGTAAGGGCTACCAGTCCTTCAGAGTGGGGAATGTTAGTGTACAGTGACGCTATGTCCATCAACACCAAAAAAGAATGAGATTCCAACTGTACATCCTGGATCACATGTAAGATGTTCGTAGTGTCTCTCACATAAGAGTGGAGATGTGGTACATATGGTTGGATATACAGTAGGTGTCTATAAGTCTTGACAAGAGTTCCTTGACTGACCCGATACCAAACACTATTGGTCATCCTGGTGGTTCATCCGGATGTTTGTGAATCTTAGGTAGTACATATATTGCCAGTCATATGGGGTGAGTCACAGTGAGATAGGTGTGTTCCTTAGAAGTAATGGTGTCCTCCAATAGGGTATCACTCAGGAGTAAGTCAAGTTGTGTTCTGAAAAGATTTGTGGGGTAACTTGATATTTTCCTGTAAAAGCTGACATTTCCCAGCTGTCTATAGATCTCCTGTATATACTTCTGTCTTCATAGCCACAATGGCTCCACCTTTGTCCACAGGCTTTATAACAATGGATGGGTTCAACTGAAGTTCTCTAAGTGCTCTTGCCTCTGAGCTAGTCATATTACCAAAAGTGGGTTTCTGATTTTGAGCTCATAATTTGTCAAAGTCCATTTCACAGGCTCTCTTAAATATTTTCACCACATCCACATAGGGAGGATTAAAAGTGGAAGGGGGTTGTAGCATGGAGTAAGTATTGGCAGGGGCATTAGTATGGGTATGAATCAGACGTGAACTATTGATCTCTTAGGTACCACCTGTATTCTGAATAAATGCCTCCCCTACAGTGTCAGTTTTATGAAAGAAAGCAAAGCAGATTGAGATTCCTAGTGAATCTCTTCAAATCAATATATAAACTGAAGGGATTTATATCAACAGTTGGCACAAAACTTAATCCCATTTGTAGTACCTTCATTTGATCACTTGTGAGGTTGGTGTCAGATATATTCTCCAAAATGCAGTCTAATAGACTCTTTGGTGTCCTCTGCCCTGGCCCCTCCATCCTCCTCTGCCTCTGTTTGTATTTCCTACCCCTCCTGCCTGGCCCGTTTGTTTTTCTTAGACTGTATGAATGGGGGTGGGGGGATGTTGGAGATGAGAGGTGAAATATGGTGGGTTCAACTGGTGGTTGGGCTGTGAGTAAATCTGTTGTTGGTGATGCTGTTGGGGATGTTGGAGAGTGGTGATGACACTGGGATGGTTGCTGTAAATAGGGCTGTGATGCCTCTCTCAGTCCCCCTCTCCCCCCCCCCCCGACAACTCTGTTGTACAGCCAAATCTGGTTCTCTGAATTGCATTTGGCGTAAATTGCATCCCACAGATTGGGTGGGCGTGGGACTGATAACTCCCCTTACCCCTCTTCTAAAAAAGGGTCCTCTTTGGTGTCAGACTCGCTAGTACTTGTATAATACGAGGATGGGGAGTCCCCCCTGTGACGTACTATGGATTTTAATGGTACCTCAGTGTCAGACTGTTGTCCTCATGATCCTGTGGTGGAGCATCTGTTCAGCTTTACACTGACGATGCGATCATATACAGGTCCTCTACTGACCTCTCATGCCTCGGTCAACACTTGAACTCTGACTTCCATCACCTGGAGGTATGGTTCCTGGCAAATAAACTGCTTCTGAATACCAAAAAACTAAGTCTATGCTTTTCCTCTCAACAAACACAGAACTGATGTCTCACCCCAACTCCCCATTCGCAATGGAGAACCCCTAGAACTGGTACATTCTTTTAAACATCTTGGCATCCTACTCGACCCAAGCCTCTCCTTTGAGGCACATATGAACAAAACCATCACAACTCTCCACCAAACCTGAGCCTGCTCTACCGGCTAAACCCCTTATTGTCAGGAGCAGTTTGTCTAAAAATTGTCACAGCCTCCCTCTACTTTTCTATGGCTCCCCCCTTTTCCTATCACTTAAGTCCTCCCTTATGAATCAACTAAAGCAATTATATCACAGGATAGGATGCTTTGCCTTTGGAGCTGCTCACAGGCAACATCACTGCACTGTACTAGCATCTCTAGGTTGGCTCCAACTTGAACATCAATTCTAGTATATCTCCCTCTGCCTTACCTATAAGCTCACTCACCTATACACTCCTCTGAGTCTTTCCAATATTATTGTGAGAAAATCAGCTTGCCAGACCCTACGCTCCTCATCCCTCACTATAGTAATGTTGCTGTTGACATGCCTAGCTGCAAGCAGGAGATCCTTTGCTTATGCTGCTCCCTGGGCCTGGAACTCCCTCCCTCCATCTATCCTCTCTTGCACTTCCCTCTCCAGCTTTAAATGTGCACTGCTCAATGACTTATATGGCATAGGAACTTGCTCCTGTTTCACCTAATATCCTTGTATTTTTCTATATTCATGTCTGTCCATCCTGGCGAGCCTACCCCCACAACTCATGGCACAGCCTGTCTTTTAGATTTTAGTTATACTATTGCACTGATTTGATTTATACTGTTGCCCTGCACTATTTTGCATAATCTGATGTACATATGTTCCTACACTGGTTTGATGTACATACAGTATGTTCCTACACTGGTTTGCATAACTGCTGTATATAATGTGAATCTAATGTTGCCTGAATCTGCTTTGATCTCCACCACTCTATCCCCTCTCCCCTGAAAGAAGTGCTTATTTTGTGTATAATGTATAGTGTTGTTTCATATTGTATTAGGCTTTGGGATCTTATCTTTGCATGCCTATTGATATCAGTGTTGTTATTGTATGTACAGGGCTCTATTTATATTCTAGTACTCCTCCTTATTCTGTATTCCTTTATATTGGTGCTTATGTATTGTATGTTCATGACTGTGATTGTATTTTTGTACTCCTCATCCTCTGTACGCTCCCCCCCACCCTCGTCTCCCCTGAAAAAGGGACTGCATGGCCTGGCAGTATAACCTAGAGGTTAGAGTAACGAGCTGTGAACAAGCTTGGTACATCCAGCAGACCAGACCTGGGTTTGATTCTCACAACCTCCCCTTGCATACTGTGTGACTCTGAGCAAGTAACATAACCACCCAATGCTCCCAGGTCACCCCTGAAAACAGGCACTTTTGCCTAGTGGGCCTTACCCAGTCACCAAAGATTAAAAAAAAAATGATTTCAGTGTGCTTACCCAGTTACCAAAATTCAAATAAATGAATAAAATAAATTTTGTATATAAGGGGTTAAGGCTATCCTGGTGTTCCAAACATGGAGAAGGAATGGGGGGCACAAGTCTATTTTCAGAGGAAAAAGTACTGAAAGGACTTGCAGCCCTGAAGATGGATAAAGCAATGGGATCAGACAGGATCTACACCCCAGGGTACTTAATTATACCCCATGGTATTAAAAAAAAACCCAGAGAGGTGCTACTGTAGCTGCCCCACTAACAGCCTTGTTAAACAGCTGTAGTACAGTACAGTGGCCTGTGAACCCATAGTGAAAGGAGGGTGCAATCACAAACTGGGACGCTATCCTGAACTTGACCAGATACACCAAACAGGTGAGTGCACTCCTATGTGTAGCCAGATTGATTGCAACTAATCTGCTGCTGTTCGAATGAATGAAAAAATAGGCTGCAGCCTCTTGAGGAAGGGCAGTAGTACCCTAAGCACTGGGGCAGAGGTGAGCTCCACGCTAACTGTTCCTAACTTGTTGTTTGGAATAAAATACTTTGATTCACTTCACTACCTGCAGCATCTCGTCTTTTTCAACAAAGGGACACTGTAATTGCAGTAAGAACAGGTGCTGCAGCCTATTTTTTCATTCATTCAAACAGCAGCAGATTAGTTGCAATCAGTCTGGCTACACGTTGGAGTGCACTCACCTGTTTGGTGTATTTGTTAAACAGCTCACTGGAAACAGGAATGTTTCCAGAATACTGGAAAAGAGCTGATGTGGTCCATCTGCATACTGTAAGTGCAGCCGCAGGGAATAGGTTAGCAACTATAGGTTGGTCAATCTTACTTCAGTGATGGGGAAATTGATAGAACCCCTACTGAAAGAAAGACTGAGCATCTAGAATAAAAGCAAGTGACAAGACCCACGGCAACAAGGATTCATGGGAGGGAGGTCATGTCAGGTGACCCTGATCAATATCTTTAACTGGGTGACCAGGGAAATAGATCAGGGTTGGGTGGTGCATGTGGCCTACTTAAACTTCAGCAAGGCCTTTGAACACCATGCCACGTAGGAGGCTCATAAGGAAACTGGGAACTTTGGGAATTGGTCCTAAGGTGGTAAACTGTGTACAAAATTGGTTAAATGATAGGCGACAGAGGGTAGTGGTAAACAGTGAGGGGGAGAGTGATCAGTGGGGTACCTCAGGGCTTAGTACTGGGGTCAGTCTTCTTTAATGCCTTTATAAATGACACTGCAGAACAGCTGGAAGGTAAAGTATGCCTCTTTGCAGATGACACCAAAATCTGCAATAGTGTAGACATGCTGGAGGAGGTGGAGAGAATGTGCAGAGAGTGGAGACCTGAGAAAACTTGAGGAGTGGTCAAGGGTATGGCAGCTGGATTTCAACATGATAAAGTGCAAAATCATGCATCTAGGGAACAGAAACCCAGAGACAAAGTATAGAATGGGCTGGAGGGATACTGGGATGCATAGGAGAGGCATCACCAGTACAAAACAAGAAGTTGTTATCCCTCTGTACAAATAGTTGGTGAGACCCCATTTGGAGTACTGCATGCAGTTCTGAGACCCCATCTCCATAAGGACATAGACAGGAAGAAGGAGCCGGCACGGTGGCACTGAGGGTTGAGGCGCTGGATGCCATACCTCACGCCACGCCAGGCTGGCGACCCATGTTCGGGAACAAACCCGGGCCATCGGGGGTTGGCAGGGGAGGGAGAGAATTGAGCATCCAGAGGACAGCTCTCCTCTCCTCTCCCAGGAGGGAGGGGGGTTCTTGGCTTGAAGCCTGGTTGACCTCTGGTGGAGGCCTGAGGTACAGCACATTCCCTGCCCTACATCAAAGGGAAAAGCGGTGTGGTGGACGTCGGTGGATACACCTTCATGTCAGGGATGCACGCCATTCACAAGAACACTGGAAAAATGTCCCCTAGGCTCCTGAAAGACAGACCACCTAGTGCAGGCCCTACAAAGCCCACCAGCCTGTCCCAGTCTGGTGCCCCGATGAATGGACATTGTTCAGGGGTGTCTGGCCCCCATCTCTGTCCCCACCCAAGGGGGTAATCCAAGGCTACATGAAGAGACAACCACAGGCTCCAGGTAAGGTGAGGCAGGGCAGATGCATTGGTGACTCCCAAGGAGGCAGAGCTTAGGGGGCAAGGGGGGAGTATAAATAGAAAGAAAAAAAAAAAAAAAAGACAGGATGGAGGCGGTCCAGAGGAGGGCAACTAAAATGGTGCAGGGTCTGCAACAGAAGCCATATGAGGAGAGACTGAAAGAGCTTAATATGTATACCCTTGAGGAAAGGAGGGGGGGGACATGATAGAAACTTTCAAGTACCTCAAGGGAATCAACAATGTCCAAGATGGGAGCATCTTTGAGAGAAAGAGATGTGCAAGAACAAGGGGGCACAATTTGAAGATAGAAGGGGGATGTCTCAGGGACAAAGTCAGAAAGTATTTTTTCACGGACAGTGTGGTGGACACATGGAACAACCTTCCTGAGGAGGTCATGGGGTCAAAAACAGTGGGGGAATTCAAGAATGCATGGGACAGACATAAGGCAATTATAGTGAAGGGTAGGAGGAAGTAGGCTGTTGGTTAACTAGAATCTGTAGCTTATTCAATAAGTAGGGAATGGGCAGACTTGGTGGGCCAAGCGGTCCTTATCTGCCGTCAAAGTCTATGGTTCTATGTTTCTATAGGTGTAGAGGTACTGATAGTCATAAAACAGGAAAGGGATCTTAGTGTAATCATATCAGATGACCTCAAGGTGGTGAGGCAGTGTGACAAGGCAGTAGATAGGACCAGTGGGATGTTTCAGTTCATAGGGAAGGGTATCACCAGCAGAAAAAGGGAGATGGTGTTACCACTGTATAGATCATTGGTGAGACCCTACCTGGAGTACTGTATCCAGTTCTGGAGACCACATCTCAGTAAGGACATGGGCATGGTGAAAGTTGTCCCAAAGAGGGCAACTAAAATGGTGCAGGAGCCACATCAGAAGCTCAATGAAGTTATAATGAGGGATCTCAATATATACACCCTGGAAGAGAAGGGGGGGCATGGTAGAGAAGTATAAATACCTCAAGGGGTTGAATAGGGCACAGGAGAGGAGTATTTTTCAGAGGAGAGGGTGCATGAGATTAAGGGAACATGCAGTGAAACCGAAAGGGTAGACATTTAGGAGGTATGTGAGGAAGTACTTCTTCACTGAAAGAGTGGTTGATACCTGGAACAGTCTTCCAGCAGAGATAGTGGGGTTAAAAACTGTGATGGGCATCAAAATTGCATGGGATAGGCAGAAGTGAGTGATAGCAGGGAAGTTGGGGGAAGTAGCTAGAGCTCAGGTAGTGTCTCTGGTGACAATATAGGCAGGGGAATATGGGCAGACTAGGTGAGCCATCTGGTCATTATCTGCCAACAAATTCTATGTTTCTGTGTTTCATTGTTTCTAGAATCCAATGGGCAGGAGGACCACAGGCAGCACAGATTCATGAGGAGAAGGTCAAGCTAATCTTATAGGATAGATTTCTTTGACTGGGTGATCAGAGAAGTAGATCGGGGGGACAATGGATATGGACTATCTAGACTTTAACAAGGCTTTGGACACTGTGCTGCACAGAAGGCTGACCAGCCTCAAGTGTAATCTAAAATGCAAAATTGGATTAAAAATTGGTTAATGGAAGCTGGCCCAGTGCCGCTGAGGGTTGAGGCACTGGACGCCACACCTCGCGCCATGCTGCCAACCCGTGTTTTGGGAATGTGCACCAGCTGCCGGGGGTCACCAGGGGAGGGATAGGATCGAGCATCCAATGACTGCTCTTCTCTCCCGGGGAAGGGTGGGCAGGTCATCCCATTCCTTGGTTGCCCCCCAGTGGAGGCTGGGGGGTAGCGTTACAATAATGGGAGACAAGTAAACGTGACTTCGTGACACGCTCGCACCTCCACACACATGCATTCATGACGGCAAGGGGTAGGGAAAGAAAAACAGGAAAAATGCGGCTGACAGCTCTATGAAGCCCCTCCAGTACTCTGGTGCCTCAAGGATTTCCTGGGCCCGCCCCGGGTGTATACTCGGGAGGAGGGGACAGGGGGGTAATCCGTGAGGGATACAGGGCTTGGGGGTTGCCAAAGTGTGAGGCAGTGACTGGGGCTGGAGGTGGATAGATGTATGCAGGCAGGCTGAGGAGGAAAAATACAATAGTAAAAAAAAAAAAAAATTGGTTATTGAATAGGAGACAAAGGATGGTGGTTAATGGCACTCAGTGTAAGGATGAGAGCGTAACCAGCAGGGCACCACAGGGCTTGACACTGGGATCAGTCTTCTTCAGTGTGTTCATAGGGGATGTTGCAGAAGAACTGGAGGGGAGGGGAGGGCTTGCCTTTTTGCAGATGACACCAAAATCTGTAATAAGGTGGACATTCAGGAGGGTGTGTGTAGAGAAAATGCACAGGGATCTTGGGAAACTCCAGAAGTGGTCAAAGACATGACAGCTGGGGTTCAATACCAAGAATTACAAAATCATGCACCTAGGGCATAGACACCCCTGTGCTGAGTACTGGATGGGGGGGAGGGATACTGACTGTCATTAGATAGGAAAGGGACCTCAAAGTTGTCATATCAGAGGACTTGAAGGTGGCAAGACATTGGGCAGGGTAAGTGGGATACTGGGGTGCATAAGGAGGGGCATTTCTTACAGGAGGAGGGGAGGTGGTGCTATCAATGTATCACTCACTGGTGTGCCCACCTGGAGTACTCTGTCCAGTTTTGGAGACCACACCTCAGAAAGGACATAGATAGGGTGGAGGCAGTCCAGAGGTGGGCAACTAAAATGGTGTAGGGGGTGCACAAGATGCCTCTAAGGAGAGACTGAGGGATCTTAACATGTACACTTTGAAAGAGAGGTGAATGGGGACATGATAGAGACCTACAAGCACCTCACCGGGGTGAACAGGGTGCAGGAGTGCAGTCTCTTTCAAATGAGCAAGAGCTCCAGGACCAGGAAGCATGTGATGAAACTGTTGGGGGAGAGTTTAAGACGGATGTAAGGAAGCACTACTTCACTGAAAGGGTAGCAGAAGCCTGGAACAGACTGCCAGCAGAAGTGGTGGAGGCAAAAACAGTGGGGCACTTCAAGCATGCATGGGATAAACATAGTGATATATTAGTATATAGGCAGAGAGGAGGAAAGATCACCAGAGACCAGTTAGGGTCTGCTGAGATAGACTAGGCAGGGACCATCTGGGCAGACTGGATGGGCCAAGTGGTCCTTTTCTGCTGACAAATTCTATGTTTCCACGTTTTTAGAAACATGATGAAGACCTTGCAAAGACCTTGCAGTGGGTCTGTGACCAGCACATTAATACAATTGGAAGGATGGGACATACTGTTAGTGTGTCCAAGAAGACGTAACCAAGATGTAAGTGATCTCCGCCAAAGGTGAATAGGTAGCATGGCCAAGGCAGTTCCACTGGGGTGACACAGAGACTTATACAGATGATGCCTCAGTGGGCCACACCTCCAGAGGTGTGGTTAAAAGCCAAGCACTGAACTGTACAATTACATGGAGGGGGGAGTTGCTCCTGAGGTTATTGCCCTCCCACCTTTTCATCATTGGACACTGTGATGGTGGCAGACGAAAGGGGGTTGTGTTATGTGCTGGTAGAGGTGGTAGAGGGGTTGTGTGAGATATATATACATATCTATGTATATGTAAGCAATAACCCATAACAGGGCATGCATTTCTAAAGAATTAATACACACCCCGGGTGAATCCGAAGGCACAAGGCTAACAGCTGAGTGACTTTCAATGCACCTGGGAAGTGCATTATTCTCAAGAAAACCATGTCTTATACAGGGTTATCATGATTAAAAAATGGATTTTTTTAAATGGGAAGAGATTGTGTTAGGTTGTTGCTATGTAGACTAGGTGAGTTTGGTAACAATGGCCACGTGCCTTTGAATGAACTTGGGAACTCCATTTATTTTGAAGAAACCTGTGCCATGGTGTGTGTTTTTGTGTTTAGAAAGAAGAAATAAAATTGGTTTTAATAGAAAAGTGTTTTATTTTAGTTTAGTTAGGTTGTTACTAAGTAGATTGGGGCAGGTTTGTCGTCGAGGCACAGGTCAGGAAGCATAGGAAGACCAGGAGCAGTTGTAAACTTCACAAGTAATGTTTTATTATCAATAACAGTAAAATAAAAAAATAAAAATTGTTCAATATAACTATTTATAAAGGCAGCACAAACAGAGAAAACAAAGTCCTTCTTCTAAGTGTACCTCTAATTCCAAGTTTCAATCTCTGTCTTTCTCTCTCTAGCAAAAGTGTTGCTGCTCTTTTTATAAGACTTTGAATGGGAACACGTTAAGAAAACATCCTGTTTTTCACAAATGTTCTTGTCAGTTTCTTTGCAAAGCAGTCTTGAAATAGAACAGGTCTCAAACTGGCCTCCTGCTGACAGCTCTGCAAAACAGTTTGCAAACAAGCCTGAGGGGAGCTCATACTGCATCTCAGGTTAATCCCTTGAGTTCCAAATAGCTTTTTGCAATCATTTCAACAGTATAACTATATACATTTCAAACCAAGGGATCCCAGTTTCACATATATTTTCACACAAAGATTCACATATATTTTTATAACTGCAGATACGCAAGTGGAAAGAAAAGACAGAAATACCAAGTGAAGGCAGAAAGATAGCGAGAGATGGAGATTTGTGAGACTGTCAGAGTGATCAGTTCATAGGTCTCACATGAACATTTGGCTGCTCAACTAGACAGTCAAGGGACAGAAAAGGAGAGGATAGAACAGCTCCTTGCATTTAACTCTTTCTGCATAACAAATGGGACAGGGCCTTATTCAGCCCTGTCACATACCCCCTCCCCCAAGAGGGAACCTGTTTTAAAAAGCAGGTTTACAAAACTTTCCATTAGTTCTCTTCTAACATTAGCTTATAACCTTAAAAGTTCAGGGCATATGCAGTATAGCAAACAGAGCAGTATAAACTCACAAATGTTTTTTTCAGCCTTCAGAATTCTCAATTCCCGATCAATACCTTGACAGAAAATCAGCATTGACATTCTCTTTCCCAGATCTGTGCAGCACCCTAAACTTAAATGGCTGTAGTGTCAGTTACCAACATGTGATTCTGAAATGTTTACCCTTCATTTGGTTAAGCCAACAGAGAGGATTGTGATCTGTTATAAGTACAAAGTCAGCTCCTAGCAAATAAAACTTAAGGGAATCCATGGCCCACTTTGCCACAAGTAATTCCTTTTCAATGGTGGAGTACCTTTTCTCTCTGTCGTGCAAATTCCTACTGATATATAGAATGGGATGTTCCTGCCCATCTGTATGCTGACTCAAGATGGCACCTAGGCCTACCTCTGATGCATCTGTCTGTAACAAAAATTGTTTCTCAAGAGTCTGAGCTTCTTAAAAACAGGGGCTGAACATAATGCAACCTTGATGGCTCAAAAACTTTCATCGCACTCTGGGGTCCATTTCACATTATTAGTGAATGACTTCTTTAAGAGTTCAGTGAGGGGAGTAGCTAGCTGGGCAAAGTTGGGAACAAATCTCCGATAATAACCAGCCAGCCCTAATAATGACCTGACATGTTTCTTTGTTTTAGGAACAGGGCTGTTAGCTACAGCTTCTATCTTAATAATTTCTGGCTTGACTTCTCCATTTTCCAAAACATAGACCAAATATCATGTTTCCTGCATGTCCAATGCACATTTGGTAGGATTAATTGTCACATCTGCCTTTTTGATAGACTGGATAACTGCTCATAGGTGTTCCAGGTGGCTTTTCCAGTCTGGACTGTACACCACAGCATCATCCAGGTACACAGCACAATAACCAGTGTGAGGGGATAAAATTACATCCATGTACCACTGGAATGTAGTGGGTGTACCATGTAAACCAAATGGCATGTTGGTGAACTGATAAAATCCAATGGGGGTGGCAAATGGAGTTTTGTGTCTGGATTCTTTAGCTAGGGAGATTTGCCAGCAAGCCTTGGTGAGATCGTGTGTACTTATGTACTGGGCACTCCCCAAACTGTCCACCAAATCATCTATTCCGGGCATAGGATAACTGTCAAATTCTGACACTTGATTAAGTTTCCTAAAATCAAGGCAGATTCTTACACCCCTTCTTTTTTATTTACAATCACCATTGGTGATGACCAAGGACTTCTCAACTCTTCTATGATACCCAATTCTTTGATTTTTTGTATTTCCTTAACCACGTCTGATCTTAATCGCTCTGGTAATCTGTATGTCTTTTGTCTGATAGGGTGAGCATTCCTTGCCACTATTACATGCTTGACCCCTTTAGCACGGCCTGATACTGTGGTAAAAGTACTCTAAAATGCCTTTTGCAAATTATGAATTTCGCAGTTTGTTCAAAAGTTAAGGAAAAATTCACCTTTACAACAGCAGCAGTTACAGTTTGTTCCAGTCTGTCATAAGCTATATCAATATCTTCTTTATCAGTTTCTGGTAAAACTAACAAAGTAGCCTTCGGTGTTTTTTCAACCCATTTCTTTGGGAGGTTAGTGTGGTATATTTTGGTAGGATTTTTCCTATCAGGGGTCTCAATTTCATAGTTACTAACTGTGCCAGTATGTCGAAGAACCTTATAAGGCCCTTGCTACATCATTAACAGTTTATTTTCTGTAGTGGGTAACAGTAGTAAGTCCTTTTCACTTGGCTCAAAAACTTTTTCTTTTACTCCATGGTCATAATATACCTTCTGCTGGTTTTGGGCATCTTCCTAATTACTATGGACAATTTCAACATATGTTGCCAGCTTTTTTCTCAGGGTACACATATGAGATGTAATAGACTTTTCTGAGTGGGGTTATCTTCCCTTGATTTTTTAATTGCATCTAGTGGCCCTCTAGGTGGTCTACCATACAGCATTTCAAATGGTTAAGAGACTGTTGATGTCGGTGGCACTTCTTTATAAGCAAAAAGCAAGTGTATCTTCCCATGTTTCTTTAATTACATCTAGTGGCCCTCTAGGTTGTCTACCATAAAGCATTTCAAATGGTGAAAAATCTGTTGATGTCTGTGGCACTTACCTGTAAGCAAAAAAAAGCAGATAAGATAAGTATTGGTCCCAATCTTTTCCTTCCCCTTTTTAAACCTTTTTAACATGCATTTTAGGGTTTGATTAAAATGCTCAACAAGACCGTCTGTCTGAGGGTGATGAAGGGAGGTTCTTATGGCAGTGATAAATAGTAGTCGGTACAGCTCTTTCAGTAATGCAGCAGCAAAATTACTACCCTGATCAGTAATAATCTCCTTAGGGATGCCCACCCTGCTGAAAATGTTGGCAAGTTCTGCTGCCACTTTTTAGGTTGTGACAGTATGCATAGGAACTGCCTCTGGGTATTGATTAGTATAGTTACAAACTACCAAAATGAATCAATTACCCTTTTTACTTTTTTCAAAGGGACCAACCACATCCATTATAATTCTCTCAAAAGGCACATCTATCAAAGATAGGGGCACCTTGTCTTTTTTAGCTACTGTGGCTAATTTCTGACACTTAGCAAAGGAACTGTAATAGGTAGCAACATCTTCATGAATTCCAGGATGGTAAAAACTATACAGCAATCTGGCAAGGATGCGATCCCTCCCTGAGTGACCAGCCATAGGACTATCATGTGTTATCTGTAATAACTCAGAATTATACTTTTGTGGTATAACCAATTGTTGTGTTCACCTGCACTTGTGCAAGGAAAGTATTGGGACTATACGGCAGTTGAGAGGTGTGTCACTGCCAGAGCCAATTACAGCTGAAACTTCAATGGGCTTGACAGTGTACACCAATGACCAGGCACTCTGGTCATGACACAAGTTCAGCTTTACTGATGTGGCCCGTTCTCTAGTTAAAAGAAATGAACTGCTCCAGTGGGAGCAAAGTTCATTTCTTTTCTCAGATGTAACTCTGGCCATGCACACGCAGTTCACACTAATGCACGTGGCCAGAGTTACAGCTACAACTTTCTCCTGCCGGTCACAACAAATGGATCCCTGGTTCTTGCTCCTCTGACCCTCCCCCCCAGCTTCCACAATAGCTGTAGGTGCAGCTCTCCTTATTGGTGGCTCAGCCTCCTATCAGCCACTACAACTGGATCCCAGCACTCAAGGGGGGCCCACACTCTCTCCACTAACAGTGACAGTGGTTCCAGCATGCCAGCATTTAATCAGATCCACCCCGGCTCCTGCAGTTCTGCAGACTACTGCTCACTGACCTGCTGTGCTATGCTGACTGAGTGCTCACTGAATCTGCTCCTAACTGTGCTCTCTCTCCCTGATTCCACCAGCAATGATGACCCCATCCCCATCCGCTGTCCACATCTTGCTTGCTACACAAGTTGCCAGGCAACACCCCTCTGTGACGCTTGGACAGCTGGTTCTGATTACTCTATGATTTTTGTAAAATAAAAATATAGTGTGATTGTCTGTCATGAGAATTGCTGTGCTCCTGGATGACCCTGCAGGTTTCACTTCAAAAGACAGGATATGTTAAACAGCAGCTCTCTGTAATACAATTAACTTCTCAGTTTACTTTGAAAGCTAGGAAGTGGAATATCCATTTTATGACGTCCTCAGGAAGCCCAGTTAAATTGCACCTGGTGTCACAAAGCACATTACACCTCAGTGAGATCTGACAGTTAGTCATAAAAAGTCCTTTGATGTGTTTGAGAAAGGAAACTGCTCATGGATCAAAGGGACTGAGAAATCACAGTCTTAATTTAGAGTGTCATCATTCGGAAAATGACTTTTGCTGAAGTCACAGAATTTAATACTTCTTGATGGGACTTCCCGTTTTGTATATGTATATATATATATATATATATATCTTGAAAAGGAGCAGCTAGATAATGACATCATGGAGAAGACAGGTTCAAGACAGAGTTTTAATTATGCTGTGACTGACCTTTAGGATATATACATGTTTGGACTCTGAAAAAAGCAACATCAGGCACTGTTAGAAGGTATACATTAGAAAGACAAGTCTAAGTGTACTGTGGTAGGAGATTTTGTTTGTATTTATAACCTTGTTTTTTTTTAAGTGATTGTATGGTTTTGTGATATATTGTTCTGTATTTACATTTTACCTATTTTTTTATCAATTTTAAGTAAAACCTCTTATTTTAGGAGACTACTTGGTGCGCCATTGAAATTCTTTCTTTGACAAGTGAAGCATATATGGTTAAAGCTGACACTGTGCATAAGCTTACAGGTATACCAAACTGGGAAAAGGTAAGAGTTTATTCTGAGGTCTTTCATAGAGTTTTTAAGGGTTCATTTTTGTACACCTGGTTAGGTGCCCGTAGGTGAAAGATATCTGCCCCCCCGAAGAGCAGAATTATCTGAACCTGTACATTGGGTACGCTAGCAAGAGGTTCAATTCCAAATTGATAGCTGAATTTAAAGAGGGGGAGGATATGGATGCCTTTTTAAAGTCTTTTGAAACAGTTTGTATTCAGGCTAAAATTTCTAGGGAGTCCTGGAGCTTCCAGCCATCTCCGCTGCTTACCGGGAAAGTTCAGGATGCATTGGGTCAAATGGACAATGAGGACAGTAATGATTACAGCAAACTTAAAGCTGCACTGTTAAAAAAATCTGAATTAACGGTTGAATCATGCAGAGCTAAATTCCGTCAGCTCAGGAGAAGCCCTGACATGAGCTACGAGGAGCTAGCCATGAAACAACATTAGTTTTTAAAATGTTGGTGGGAAGGAATTGAAGCAAACTCTATTGATAAAACTGAAAAAGTGATTTTGTTAGAACAGTTTTTCTGGGCATGCCCAGCAGAGCTGAAAACCTGGCTGGAGGACCGAGATCCCAAAACAGTGCAAGAGGCTGCTGAACCCTCGGACCGCTATGCCAAGAGCAGACCTGCCTTGAGAGCGAATGGGGTGGGCATGGCAGCACAGAAAGAGAAAAGCATGCCTTCAGGGCAGCTAAAACCCTCACTGCCTCCACCGAAACCAGTTAGCCCCAGGTTTCAGAGAAAAGATTTCTCTGAGAAAAGAAATGAATGTTGGTTGTGTAAAGAAACTGGGCATATTGCCAAACAGTATCCCAAAAAGGTGAGCAATACACAACAGGGGGCTAGGAAAGAAGGGGGTTGTTTGTGTGTCCCTGGAAGCATGCCTATGAACATGAGGGAGCACATGCACCCAGTCAGGGTGAATGGTGTACTGACACAAGGGTTAAGGGACACAGGGGCCTCCCTGACCTTGGTAAAAGGGGATCTAGTAGAGCCTAGTCAGCTTATGCCCAATAAATATGTCACTGTACAAGACTTTACTGGTGGGGAGAAAACATTACCCCTCACTAGTGTTCTCCTAAACTGGGGTGAAACAGGGGGAACTGTGCAACAGGTGGCAGTAGCCAAAACATTAGCAGTGGACATCATCCTTGGCAACAATCTCCAACAGAGGATGGTATGTGCAGTTACCCATAGCCAAGTGGCAAGGGAAAATGGTAGTTCTCTGAACCCCACAGAAGCCATTGTGGAAACAACTGGGAGGCTGGTTCCCCAGCCTGTGTCTCCTGATATGGAGACTAATGAAAAGGGGGTAGAAATTTCCCCAGTAGCAGTTAACCACACAGCTACGGAAGGTTACTCCGAAGAGGGAGGGGTGACCCATTGTCAGAGGATTAGGATTGACAGTGATCCTGAGTGCCCTGATGCTAGTGCTAAGGACCCTAGTTTAGAGACAGAAGGGGACCTGTCCCATGCCTTGGGAATGTGTGAGGGGTTTGCAGCTGCTCAGAGAAGTGACCTTAGTCTAGAGAAGCTGAGGGCTTGGGCAGCCTCTGACAGAACACAGGGAGGTGACGGCAGACATAAGGTATATTGGGAAAATGGAATGATGTATACTCAGGCTATGCAGATAGAGGAAGGGGTTCTAGGCAGGCAGCTTGTTCCCCAGGGGTATCGTGAGCCGTTGCTCAAGACTACACATGATATTCCCTTGTCTGGTCATCGGGAATTGTGCGCACTATGCAGCAGTTGGCCCAAAATTTTCTATTGGCCAAACTTCACCCAGCAGGTGAAGGAGTATTGCAGGTCTTGTCATCGGTGTCAAGAAATTGGGAAGGTGGGCAAGAAAACCCAAGTCACCCTGATTCCATTGCCGATAGTGGAGAAGCCATTCCAGAGGGTGGGAATAGATATTGTGGGGCCTTTAAATACCCCCAGCTCCTCAGGGAAGAGATTCATCCTGACTGTGGTGGATTATGCCACCTGGTACCCAGAGGCAGTCGCCCTATCCTCACTGAGGACAGATAAAGTGGCAGATGCCTTACTTGGGATTTTCTCCCATGTTGGGTTTCTGCAGGAGGTTATCACTGATCAAGGGGGGTTCCTTCATGTTGGACCTGATGAAATGTTTATGGGAGAAGTGTGGGGTAGTGCAGAAATGCATGACACCGTATCACCCACAAGTCAATGGGCTTGTGGAAAGATTCAGTGGTACCCTGAAGTCAATGCTCCAGGTGTTTGCTGAACAGCATGGGAGGGACTGGGAGAAATACCTTCCCCACCTGTTGTTTGCATACAGGGAGGTGCCCCAAGAGTCAACAGGATTTTCCCTCTTTGAACTCTTATATGGACGCTGGGTACGTGGGCCCCTAGACTTGATCCGGGAGGACTGGGAAGACAAGCACACCACCCAGGGAACTCCCATAGTGGATTACATCCTTAAGTTTAGGGAAAGGCTGAATGAGCTTATGGGGACAGCCCAGAGCAGCCTGGCAGCTGCCCAACAGAAACAAAAAGTGTGGTACAACCACAGAGAGAGAGAGAGAGAGAGCTCTTACATGGTGGGTCAGGAAGTCAAGGTCCTTATTCCGGTCCAGAAAGACAAGCTGCAGGCTGAGTGGGAAGGACCATACAAAGTAGTTAGGAAGGTAAATGACATGAACTATATTATAGAGTTACCTGACAGAAGACAGACAGAAAGGATGAAGCCATATCCAAATAGGGCTGACATGGTGTTTGCAGTGTTTAGTCCTGGGGAGGGGACGGATGAAGGAGACCCTCTTCTGGACTTGCTGGAAGAAAGTAAGCAGGAGTCCTCTGTGGAGGCAGTTAAATTGTCTCCCCAGCTGATCCTGGACAAAATCCAGGAAGTAAGGGAGGTTTTAACAGACTTTGCCCCATTGTTTAGCGTCAAGCCTGGACTAACCCCCTTAGCGACACACGATGTGGAGACAGGGACACAGAGGCCCATACGGCAGACAGCATATCGAGTGTCAGAGGCTGTCCAAAAGGACATTAGGAGGGAAGTGGAGGAGATGCTGGATTTAGGGGTAATCCAGAAATCCCACAGCCCCTGGGCCTCACCCACAGTCCTTGTGCCCAAGCCAGATGTTTCTACTCATTTCTGTGTGGACTATCATGGACTGAATGCAGTCAAGAAGTCAAATGCCCATCTGATGCCCTGGATGGATGAACTCCTGGACAAGTTGGGAAGGGCGACCTACCTTACGACCATTGACCTGACCAATGGATAGTGGCAGGTAGAGTTAATGGACAGAGCTAGGGAGAGCTCGACCTTCATCACTTTGATAGGCTTATTTGAATTTAAAGTAATGCCTTCCGGAATGAAGAACGCCCTGGCCACTTTCCAAAGGTTGCTGAACCAGGTGTTAAATGATGCTGAGGAGTATGCCGTGGCGTACCTGGATGACTTTGCCATGTTTAGTGCCCACTGGGAGAAACACCTGTCCCACCTTAGGGAAGTGCTGGGCAGGATACAGAGGGCCGGGCTCGCTGTCAAAGCTGGAAAGTGCCAGGTGGCCATGGGAGAAGTGGCATACCTCGGCTATGTGGTAGGCCGGGGACAGCTCTGTCCTAACCAAATAAAAATAGAAGTGGTCCAGGCATGGCCCAGACCAGAAATGCAGAAGCAGGTCAGGAGTTTTCTTGGGACAGTAGGGTACTATAGAAAATTTGTACCCAACTACAGTGCCCTGGCTGCTCCCCTATCTGACCTGGTAAAGAAAAGGATGCCAAGAAAAAGAAAATTACCTGGGGGCCAACCTGTGAAGAAGCCTTTGCCAGACTGAAGGAGGCACTGTGCAGTGCTCCTGTTTTGACAAGTCCTGACTATAGCAGACCCTTTATAGTTCAGACTGACGCCTCTGACATGGGTATTGGGGCAGTACTGAGTCAGACATCCAACCAAGGGAAAGATCACCCGGTAGTGTACCAGAGTAAAAAGTTACTTCCCACAGAGCAGGCATACTCTACTGTGGAAAAGGAGTGTCTTGCCATAGTGTGGGCCCTAAAGAAGTTGGAGCCATACTTGTATGGGCAGCATTTTGTGGTACAAACTGACCACAACCCCCTGGTTTGGCTGATGCAAATGGATAAGACTAATGGTAGATTGTTAAGATGGAGTCTTGCTTTGCAAGGGCATGACAAGACAATTCTACATAGGGCTGGAGCAAAAAATCAGAACTCAGATGGGCTGTCTCACATCTATGAGGAGTGAACTGATTTGGGAAGCTTATCCCATGCAGGGGATAGAGCCTCCAAATTCAGTCTAGGTAGGGAGCATTGTGTTGCTTGGACAGCTAGTTCTGATTACTCTATGATTTTTGTAAAATAAAAATATAGTGTGATTGTCTGTCATGAGAATTGCTGTGCTCCTGGATGACTCCCCAGGTTTTACTTCAAAAGACATGATATGTTAAACAGCAGATCTCTTTAATACAATTAACTTCTCAGTTTGCTTTGAAAGATAGGAAGTGGAATATCCATTTTATGACGTCCTCAGGAAGCCCAGTTAAATTGCATCTGGTGTCACAAAGCACGTTACACCTCAGTGAGATCTGGCAGTTAGTAATAAAAAGTCCTTTGATGTGTTTGAGAAAGGAAACTGCTCATGGATCAAAAGGACTGAGAAATCACACTCTTAATTAAGAGTGTCATCATTTGGAAAATGAGTTTTGCTGAAGTCACAGAATTTAATACCTCTTGATGGGACTTCCTGTTTTGTGTGTATATATATATATATATATATATATCCTGAAAAGGAGGAGCTAGATGATGACATCATGGAGAAGGCAGGATCAAGACAGTGTTTTAATTATGCTGTGACTGACCTTGAGAGATATACTTGTTTGGACTCTGAAAAAGCAACATCAGGCACTGTTAGAAGGTATACATTAGAAATACAAGTCTAAGTGTACTGTGGTAGGAGATTTTGTTTGTATTTATAACCTTGTTTTTTTATTAAGTGATTGTATGGTTTTGTGATATATTGTTCTGTATTTACATTTTACATATTTTTTTATCTATTTTAAGTAAAACCTCTTATTTTAGGAGACTACTTGGTGTGCCATTGAAATTCCCTCTTTGACAATCGAAGCATATATGGTTAAAGCTGACACTGTGCATAAGCTTACAGGTAATACCAAACTGGGAAAAGGTAAGAGTTTATTCTGAGGTCTTTCATAGAGTTTTTAAGGGTTCATTTTTGTACACCTGGTTAGGTGCCCATAGGTGAAAGATATCTCCCCCCCACCGAAGAGCAGAATTATCTGAGCTTGTACATTGGGTACGCTAGCAAGAGGTTCACAGTTGGAATCCCTCCAGAACTTGAGACCAAAGGTTGATTCGAACCCACAAAACAGACAGGGGGGTTACCCTGTTTCTGTTCCTGTTCACAATACTGTGCTTGGATTTTGGCACTGCGGGAGCAGAGGACCTGTCCTGCTGAATGGGTTTGTCCCCCCACCAGAGTCGACTTGAGCGGCGGTGAGCAGTGGAACCAGAACTAGCAGTGTGAAGAGAAGCCCCGAGCCGAGTGACAAATTAGAAGCACACACACACGCTGGCCAGCTACTACAGCTACACCTTCACTTTCTGCCAGGGTGCTGCCTTTTGGCTTGCTACTTTTCTGCATGATCACTGATCACTGCTCTGGCACTCAGTCCAACCATGTCCTGTCCCAGTGGTCTCTCTCCTCCAGCTCCTCTCCCGCTCCATCTCCAAGGACACTGTGGCACTCACTTTCTAGCTCCAGGCATGGTAACGGGTCTCCGTGGTCCGGTCCTGACTGACTACCACAACTCCTCCCACCCCCAGCCCCAGCAGCATAGGCCAGCAGTGCATGCTCTGAAATATTTTTAAATTGCTATAGCTTTTGGACTTTGGATGGTGCAGCAGCCATTGGTGATGGGGGTGATGATGAGCAGAGTGCAGAACACTTGGACACTGGTGAGATTTTGGACCAGGACCAGCCAGGAGGATGAATGGCCCAGGACTGGAGGCCAAGCCAAGGTAATGTACCAAGCCCACAGGGCATGAGGTGAGCTGTGAGCAGCAAAGGTCCAGGCAGTGGGTGGGTCATGGGTGGGTAACAATAAATTTGGGCTTGGTGGTAAATGGGCAAAGGGCAAGATGAATCCTGCAAAAATATAGTCCAATATAATGAGTCAGTCAGTCAACACACTTTAATTCAAGACTGAATGACTCTAAAGACAAACAGGTTTTTGTTTATTATTGTCACACCAGTCTCGGAGGTCTCTCAACCATCCAGAATGATTTTGGGACTTACTGCTGTTTTGCATGTTTTTTTTCTTTACATGACTACGACTGGCCAAGATGGAGGGAAGATCGTGTGTGTTTCTTTCTACAGCACTGGATAATACTTTGAGTTCTGTTGATGGAAGGTGGCCAGTAGGTGGGGTGTGGGGTTCCAGGGTCTCAGCTGCCCCCGAGGCCCAGAATTCCTCTCAAGGGCCCTGACTTTACCTATTAGCAGCTCCTGCCACTGGTCACACTCTAAGTCTCCAGTCCTGGCTCCTCAGACACCCTCCCCCCACCTTCTACATTAGCCGCAGTGTGTGTTTTTTTTACAATGACACTGGGGGTGCCCAGTCCCCCAGTGTCATGACCAGGAATCCTCTGTCTTTTTTTTTTTTCACCAAAAATAAGAAAACCATCCATCATTGTCTGTTATGCCATTATCTCCCCAACCCATCCACTCAGTGCCCCCTCCCCCCGCAAGCCCTTACTTACCCACCCGGAGGTCCAGCGCCGTAATCCTCTCTGACTGCAGATACATTTTCACTCTTCAAAGCCAGATCGTGAACTGAAGAAACAGGTATGTGGCACAATGTATTTCAACGGAGTTTGAACTTAGTGCCATAAGTGACAAACACCACTGCAAATACCTACAAGGGAATGTTCGGCATTGAGAAATGCTCGTTCTGTTACCGTGTCTGAAGTTTAACCCAAACTCTGTACAGTAACCCATTACATTTTTTTAAACATCAGTTCACCCTGTTGTGGTTTCACCACCACCCCCAACTCCCAGCTGCTTAAAATAACCCTGGAGAGAAACATTGTTAGCTTGCTCTGAAACAAAGTCACAATCAGTTATCAGTTTAGTTTCAGCATTTCCATATATTAACTCCTTATGTCCATCAGTCTTTTGTTGCCACTCTTTCTTCAGGTGTCTTCTTTCTTTCCTGGACTTCTGGATCTTGGAGCTGTGCTCAAACAAGTCAAAATCAAAATCACCACAAGGAAAAGAGTCCCCACCATCTGAGATTTTCTTTGCCTGTGCTTTTGTCATCACAGCTGCTGAAGCATCAAGATTACTCCCTTTGTGATTAACTCAGTAAATCCTGGAAAGTCACTTCCAATAATCACAGTTACAGGTAACTTAGGTACTACCTCCACTTTCATTAAGTGTGACTCCCCATTAATAGAGTCATGTGGGTGGTAGAATAGTATTAAGTGTCCCTATGGATGCAGATGACACCAGTACCTGATCCTTTTGCACACTGTTTTCCCAGCACTTCAACATCCACTAGGGTCTGTCTACTTCTCGACTCTATAAGTCCTTTCACAGTCTTACCTCCCACCTTAACAGCTGTTAAATAGCTGCCCTAATTTGCTAAGGACAAATCTGCTTCAGTGTTTTCCTCATTACTATGGCAATTTCTTGCAATATGGCCTGGCATATTACAGTTATAGCCAGTAAAGTCTTCGTGTGCAGATTTGTTACCCCCACCAGAGTTCTTATCAGATGTGGAGTTAAATTGGGAAAAAGCGTGTCTTACCCATGCTTGGCTGTTACCTTGCTGCTGTGGCATTTGTCTAGCCATCCAGTCAGCCAAAGAAACAACCTTTTCCCCACTTTCTGGTCGGTGTTCTTTTTTACCCGAAGCTGCACATCTGTAGACAGTATGTTGATGAACTGCTGCATTGCAAGTGTGTCGATGATCTGTGGGACTATTTTGCCCTCTGGTCGGATCCATTTAATAAGGAGTTCTGTGAGTCGAGTGAAGGCTTCTCGAGGATTGTCAACTGAGTTGTACTTCAGAGATTGGAATCTTTGTCTGTAGGTCTCATCTGAGATGTCATGTCTTTACAGGATTTCTCTTTTCACCAGGTCATATTTTCTGACTGAGCAGTGTCCATACTGCTGTAGGTAAGTTGGGCTTTACCTGTCAGGTAAGGTAACTGCCCATTGCTGCTTTGGCCACTGGCAGGCTGTGGCAACCCTTTCAAAGGTTGTCAGGTATACTTCAATATCATCTGAGGGACATAACTTTGTAAGTTTAATGTCTTTTAAAGAGCTGCTGATGCCTTAAAGAAAACTTTGAAAAACATAATATTTAGGTACAGTTTACCATGCATTCCATATGCATTCAATAGATTTCTCTTCTTCATTTCTCAATACTGAGAAATTTGCATGGAAACACGCTCTATATCCCACAGAGTTCACCTGCTTCTTTAGCTTACGCCCTACTTCATGTCATAGCCCTTTGTTGTGACATCACAATCTGTTGCCATGGGAGTAATTGTGATGCCACAAGTGGGTCATTATGACCTTAGGTAAACAGGAATACACAAACTCTTCAGGAGTAAAGATCCCGTTTTCATGCAGATGACCTCAGTAGTAAATAATGGGGTAGAGAAATACAGAACTAATGTGATATACAAGCTGAACTGTGTCTAAATGTTATGTTTTGTTAAAGTTGTCCTAATGGTGTCAGCTGCTCTTTAAGTTGTTTGTATCTTGTTGCTGTGCTGGACCTGTGCCAGATCCTCCAGCTTTAATAGTTTGCAAGGCATCCAGCCATTACTGCTCCTGTTGTTGCATCACTTCTCTTCTCTGTTTCTCCATCTCTTTTTGTTGTATAGCCTACCATTTGAAAAGGCAGTCAGGCTTTTTGTCCATCACTGGTGCTGGCTGTACAGTCTCAGCTTGGACTTCTGTCTCTGCCAGTTTGGTTGTATTTCTTCTGGTAATGACTCCTGAGCTTGCTGCTGCAGAATCCATACCTTCCTTCTATGCTTCCCTGGTACCAGGTCTAGTACCCACACACAAGACTCTTGGCTTAGAGTATGCACGGAGTAAATACCACTTAGGCTGACACTATCTATCATCCAGGAACAGGTCAGGAAGCATAGGAAAACCAGGAGCAGTTGTAAAATTTGCAAGTAACATTTTAACAGTAAAATAAAAAATAAAAATTGTTCAGTATAACTATTTACAAAGGCAGTACAAACAGAGAAAACAAAGTCCTTCTCTGAGAGTATCTCTAATTCCAAGTTTCAGCCTCTCTAGCAAAAGTATTGCTGCTCTTTTTATAAGTCTTTGCCTGGGAAGTCATTAAGGAGACATCCTGCCTTTCACAAAATGCTCTTGTCAGTTTCTTTGCAGAGCAGTCTTGCAAATAGAATAGGGTCCCAAGCTGGCCTCCTGCTAACAGCTCTGCAAAAGAGTTTGCAAACAAGCCTGATAGGAGCACAAACTGCATCTCAGGTTAACCCCTTGAGTTCCAAATAGCTTTCTGCAATCATTTCAACAGTATAACTACAGTATATATATTTCAAACCAAGGGATCTCAGTTTCACATATATTTTCACACAAAGACTCACATATATTTTTATAACTGCAGATACACAAGAGGAAAGAAAAGACAGAAACAGCAAGTGAAGGCAGAGAGATAGCAGGAGGAAGAGAATCATGAGACTGTCAGCATGATCAAAGATATCAATGGAAGGTACGCACAGGATGTAGCGGTGCTTGAGCAAAGCAAAAGCTTGAGAGACAAAAGTAAAAAGAAGGCTCAGCCCTCGTGGTTTAAACAAAATAAAAAGCAATTGCTCAGTTTATTGGCAAAAGTGCCCGTGAAGAACCAGTAGCCCCTAGCACCTCAGCAGGCCTTGGGGTTGTCACTACTGCTCATCTGATTCTCATATACTCTACACATCTCAGCTACTTTCATGGTCAAATGGGAAGAGTGTTAGGGTGGACAACCCCAAGGCACACCTCATGCCTGATTAGTGAAGGCACAGGAGAGGTGAAACAGTAATAGGTTTTCCTGTTGCTGTCTGGTGGGTGAGGGTGGGCGTTAGGGTTGGAAACCCTAACACCACGCTTACATACTTGACATTTCAATATATATATATACACACATATATTAAATGGGTAGGACAACTAGTTGCAAATCCAGTCTTCTGATTGTATAAAACACATTACATGACCATGCATATCAGGCGTGGCCAACAGCTGCACTTTACCCTCAAAAACAATTTTGCATTTAGATAAACCACTCTGAGGTGTGGAGTCATGCTCCTGATATGCAAGCCTTGGGTGGTTGATGCACTCAGCCTCGGCCTCATGCGTAACAACCCGCACCAAAGCGTGTGTATATCAGAGCATGACCGCACACCTCAGAGTGGTGTATCTATTTTATATCTAGGCCAAGATATTCAGACTGCACCCGTAAGGGGTGCAAGCAGTTGATCCGTGCAACTGAGCTGTGCCGTACAGTAAAGTGCCATATTCAAATGAGATGCGTGATATGGCAACAAATGCCTGCGACGCAAATGGGGTCCACCAACAATGCTCTGTTGCATCCCCATGCCCGGTCTGAATACCTGGAATGGGGATGCATGGTGCATCTGCAAATGCACCGAGTGCAAATTCCAGATATTCAGACCAAAACATGCAAATAGGGCCAATAGCCATGCAAGATGCAAATGGGTCCATTAGCATATCATTATGGCCCCATTTGCATGTCTGGGGAAGGGATGCACCTGGCTGGATGCGCCGGGAAAGCCTGAAAGCAAGCCCCGATTGTGCCCACGGTGCAAAAATATGCAGAACCCATGGTAGTCTAGTGGCTCCTCCCATCCCCGTTTGGGAATAAAGCAATAATCCTCCTCATATCCCCAGTAGTCTAGTGGTCCCCCCTCCCTTCCTGAACATGATTAAAATAATAAACACCAGTAACCTTGGTGATCCAGTGAACCCCACCCCCACTCACTGGGGGACCCTCACTCAGCTCCCCCCATCCAGCATGGCCAGCAAGTTGATGGGCAGCACACACCAACACCGCCATGCCTGCCCACTCAGAGCTGTCAGTGAATGTCAGCGCATTGCGTAACTGTAAGCCCACTGGTAGACATTGTCGCATCAATGGTTTGTGAGTGTACTGTACACTTTCATTTACAACTTCGTGTCAATCACAAAATTGTGAATGAAAGTGTATAGGGATGAGCACTGCGTGCTCCATTGATCGACAGTGTCTACCAATGGGCCATAGTAGTACAGTCCGCTGTCATTCACTGACAGCTTAGTCGGCAGGCAGCCATGGCAATGTGCGGGTGGGTTGTGCTGCCACCAAGCTGCTGGCCATACTGGGACAGGGAGTGGGGTGAGGTGGGGGTCCCTCAGTGGATGGGGGGTGGGGCATCCACTGGACCCCCTCAGTTACTGGGGTTTATTATTTTAAACCGTGCTCATGTTCGGGAAGGAAGGGGGATACCACTAGACTACCAGGGATGATTGTGGAATTTATTCAGTATAGGATGGGGTACAGGAAGGGAAGGCGGGTACCACTAGACTATCAGGGATGATTGGGGAATTTATTCAGTGTATGGATGGGGTTCAGGAAGGGAGGGGGTACCACTAGACTACCAGTGACATCTGAGGATGTTTGTTACTTTTACAATCGGGTCTGGGAGGGGGGTGGTTGCCACCCACAGGCTGACTGCTGCTGTGTTGCACTGTGCAGTACAGCAGCCCACCTGTGGGTGGCTACACTATACACCTGGTTTTCTGGTTGTAACTGTATGCGGCACATCTGTGAGAGGTGAGGGGCAGCTGTGCCTCACATCTCGGCTGAATATTGCGATGTGCCACATATGCAAGGGACTGCCCCCTCCGGATGTGCCGCATACATTATCTTTGCACTGCAGCACATCCAGAGTTACGTGGCTTAACCCCACCTTTTGAATATGGCCCCGGGGTGCACTTTGGGGTTGCGCCAGCGCAACTCAGTTGCATCAGGCACATTCCCTTTTAATATCTAGGCCATAGTATATACTGTATATGTTTGGGGACCAGTGTGATAACCTTTCTATCTGCATGAGAGCAGTGTGACTTGGGTAACCTCATGAGCAGGGCCACTGGAAAATTGCGGAAAAGGTTACCAATAATTGCGGAGCGTTTTGCAAAAATTGCGAGAAATTGCGGGGGTTCTATTATAGACCCAGAGTGCTTCACAATAAATCTTTCAATGTTTTCTGCAGTATATAGTAGTCAGTATAAATTGCTAAATGAATACATTGACACCTGAATATGTTTAAAACATAAAGAAAGTTTATGTTCCTAAAAGGAATACTAAACTGATAAGTTATCATAAGCTGCCTATCTTCCAAAATTTAAAAGCACCTCATACAGTGCTAAATAGATTCTATAAAGTGAGCCACAGCAAATCAACACTAAATAAAGCCAGAAGAAATATATATTTTTGTTTCTGGCTGTAGAATAATGCAGCCTAATCAACAGCTGTTTACAGTGCTCTGCCAACTAGTCACCCACTTTGGTACAAAAAAAATAAGCGAACAGAGTGGTGAATAATTGAGTTTTTTATATTGAACTGTGTAAAAAGTATTAACATTTTTAATGAAATACTCTCAAATATATTGACAATTTTGCAGACTTGGGTTTGGCTGAAACAATGCAATGTGTTAATGTTGTTAAAGTGTTTAATAGTCATAATTTGTACTGTAGGTACTGTACACTGTTTTTGAAATCACATATTTAAACATTAAATCTGGGGGTTATTGGGGCTGGCAGTGTAATCTAGAGGTTAGAGTAACAAACTGTGAATGAGCTGACTACATCTAGCAGACCTGGGTTTGATTCCCACAACCTCCACTTGCATATTGTGTGATTCTGAGCAAGTCACTTAACCTCCTCAGTGCTCCTGGGTTGTACCCGAAAACAGGCACTTGTGCCTAGTGGGCCTTACGTGGTTACCAAAAAATGTAAAAAAATACCAATATATTTTTACTGCATCATACATTAGTCAGGGTACCCTGTAATTTACCTTTGTTTTACTTTGGCTGCAATGATTTTGTTTCGTTAAAGATAAATGTTCAGATACATTTTGCGTTTTATAAGCTTGTTTTTAGACTTTAGTCAGGCTTTTATTGTAGTCTTTGCATGTGAGCATCTAGGGGGTAGCTGCTAAGGGTGAGATCACAGTTAGCAACTAGTTTATTCAAGTTTAAAATCGGCAGGGCATTCAAAATCCTCAGCTGTCTGAATCAAACTAGTCTGAATTAAAGTATGCTCAAAGGAAAACTTGCCCTGCCACTTACAAAAGGCTTCATAGTTAGCACCCCATATAAGTGAATGGGATAATTTGCACTTGTTCTCCCATCTTTGTTTCAGTCTGTGTGGCAACAAAAAGTTTTCTGATAGACTGCTTCAACACAAAACAAATGTTAAGCGACTTATGCTTGGCCAGTGGATTTTGACACCAAACAAGACAAGGATTTAAAAGAAATCAGTGTCACATAAAACCCTTGCCCAAACTTGCATTGCAGTGTTTCTGCCAAACACAAGTCTGCAAAATTGTCAATATATTTGAGAGTATTTCATTAAAATGTTAATACTTTTACACAGTTCAATATAAAACTCAAATATTGCAAGAAATTATGAACATGTCCATTTTAGCGAGAATGGTGAAAATTGAGGATTCATAAAAAATTGCGGAGCAATTTTCGAATAGCCCTGCTCATGAGTGGCGTAAAACCACGAGGATATGCCCATGGTCAAATACCTGATTGCAGATAAAAAGATTAGCACACTGATGTCCCATTGTGTATTTGATTTATGCAATAGAGTAATTTAAATGTGGAGGTAGATTTTATTTTATTGTCTTTTTTTTTTTTTAGATTTTAGACATAGTTGAAATTGAGGTGAACTTTGTTGTGATGTGCTATGTACTGGCACACTTTTCCCACTGGTCACTAGGGGTTGCCATGGACATTCCAATGTCTTGCTGTGCCAGCATCTTTGTCTGTTGCTGGGAGCCTGTGCTCCCACTGAAATTTTGAACAAACATTGGCGGCTGCCCTTAGCAAGCAAGTGGTAGCAGAACTGGAATCTTGGATCACCTCAGTGTAACTGCAGTTGTTGCAGGAGAGTTGTGGCTGTTAATTGTTTTATTTAGAAAAAATGCTCTACCTTCCAGTTTGTTTGTTTTTAAGGGAGAGACAGCACGAGCATTAATATGCAGCCACAGTTAGAGCACACAGCTCAGCAAAATCTGAAAGGAGCAAGTGAGACAGGAGTTTGGCAGTTCCAAAGACAGATTTAAAAGAAGAAAAAATAAGGTTAACATTTTAATTTCTCTGGGTTGTAGCATCAGGAAGGGGACATGTATCAAAGGAAAAAGGCAACAAGAGCGGTGGCCTGTGGGCTGAAAATGAAATGAGGAGAGGGGATCAGATTACTAACAATGAGTAATCAGGAGGCACAGAATAATACAGCTTAAATTAAAAGAAATTAGGATGTTTTCAAATGTCTTTCCATTACTTTGAAATGAACGTGTTACAGTTTGTTAAATCCCATGGGCACGATTCTCAAAGCTCCTGGCAAGCTGCAAGGGGCTTGCACCACAAGAAATGGCGCAAAGTGCCCCTTGTGCCAAAAGATGTACTGGGAGTGATTCTCAAAGGCAGTATGTGGCAACCGCAGACTGCCTGCACCAAAAGGAGCTTCTGCCATTCTTGCAGCACAAAATGGTCTGCGGCATGGCATTGGGGGTTTGCAGCAACCATAAGCTGCCAAATCCCCGATATCAGGATTCTCTAAACCCTCCCAGAAGGCAAATTTGTAAGTACCCTTAGACCAGCTAGGGCTGGTCTAAGAGTACTTAGAAATTTAGCTGGTCTAAGGGTGCTTAGAAATTTGCCCTCTGGGAGGGTTGCAACCTACTCTGTGCAGCGGTCCCCCCTCCCCAGCCCTGATCCCCCTTTTAGTAAATTAACTGTGTCCCTGGTGGTCTAGTGGACACCCGATCTGCCCAAATATTACAATCTCTGTCCCTGGTGGTCTAACAGACAACCCACCCACAGCCCCAAGGCCCATTTTGAAATATAGAAATATAGAATATTCCTTGGTGATTCAGCAGATCCCCAAGCCTTGCTTTCCCATTTTTAAATATAATACCATCCCTGGTGATCTAGCAGACTACTCCCCCAAGCCCCGATCCCCTGTTTTGAAATATCATACCATCCCTGGTGGTCTAGTGGACCACACCTCCAAGCCCTGATCCCCCATTCTGAAATATCACAACCTCCTTGGTGGTCTAGTGGACCCCCACCACCTACCCCACTCCCCTCCATCCCGAACACTACAATGCCCAGTGCTCACCACCACATCCAGCCGCTGAGTGAGTTCTCAGTGAGCGCGCACTGTATACTGTACACGCTCATTGATTTATAGCTTAGTGAGCTGTCAGTCACTGAGCACATACTGTATACAGTATGTTCTGTGACTGCTCAGTCAGCGGCTGGCCATGGTGGCAAGCGTGGGTCTGTGCTAGTCGCCAGTTGGTGTTCGGGATGGGAGATAGCGGGATGGGGTCCGCTAGACCACCAGGGAGGTTGTGATTTTTCAGAATGGGGGATCAGGGCTTGGGGGTGGTCCGCTAGACCACCAGGTATGGTATTACATTTCAGAATGGGAGGATCAGGGCATGCAAAGGGTGGTTCCCTAGACCACCAGGGAAGGGATTATATTTCACAATGGGGGGTCAGAGTTTGGGGGTCATCTAAACCACCAGGGAAGTTATTCATGGGGGGGATCAGGCCTGAAGGGGTACCACTAGCCATGAGGGACTGGCACAAGCCACCCAGTAGCTTGCAGCACACCATGCAGATGTGCCATCTGTTAGATGCATGGCCGTGGTTGCTGCAAGCTGCTGGACTTTGCTGCCAGGACCCTACCCAATAGGGAATCGGGTGCAGGGTCCCTGGCGCACCGGGCTTTGACACAAGCTGAATTTTTCCGCTTGAGAACTGAGCCCCACGTGTGTTTGGGCAATGTAGATAAGTGCCATTGACTGTAGATGGAGGAAGTAGTGAAAGCAGGCAGGCAGGAGGGAGGGAGGGCAGCCGGCAGAGTGATGATGAATTAACTTTATGTATAAATCGGTGATGATGCGTTACTATATGTACAAATCAGTGGTCTCTGACTTATGTATATAGTTGCTCTGATAAATGGATTTATCAGAAGCCTTTTGTGTCCACACTTACTGCATACATATATATATATATATATATATATACACACACACACACACACATACATACATACACACATACATATATATTCTTTGCATAAAAAATTATGTTAATGCAGCACTTAGGGTTTAACTTAAAGCCACGAAAGTAGGGAAATGTGGCCTTAGGGTTTCCAGCCCCCACCCTACCCCCCAAGCAGCAAAAGGAAAAAACATTAAGGATCTGAGACTACAACTCAGTGGTGAAGTCTTTCTTTGGGGTGTCAGCCCTAATGCTCACCCCCCTCCCTGAGCAAACAAGGTCAGACGTGATCACTTTTCTTCATGCAGAGCCTGCAAAGACCTACATAAAGAAAGCTACAACACATTGGGGCTGGCAGTATAGCCTAGAGGTTAGAGTAACAAGCTATGAATAAGCTTGGTACATCCAACAGACCTAGGTTTGATTCCCGCAACCTGCGCTTGCATACTGTGTAACTCTGAATAAGTCACTTAACCACCCCAGTGCTCCCCGGTGTTCCCTGAAAACAGGCGCTTGTGCCTAGTGGACCTTACCCAGTTAGCAAAAGAATAAAAAAAAAATCTAATAAATAAAACTGGATTGGCAACATGTGGCAGGACATACTTCTTTACCACTGAAGAGTGAATCAGTATGAGGCACTGGTTTGGAGCTGTACCTTGTGCTTAGCACAGGAGGTTACTGGCTGGGGGTGGAGGCATGAACATTAGGGTTGCAACCCCAAGGAAGACCCCACCACTGATCTGCCAAGACTCTGGAGGCCTAAAACCCTAATGTTTCTCCTTTTGCTGCTGGGGGGGGAGCAAGGTGGGAATGAGGATTTAGGGTTACAAACCCTAACACCACATTTCCCTACTTTTGTGGCATTAAGTTGAACCCTAACTGGTGCATTAACATAGTTTTTGCAAAGAATTCCCTTTGTTTTTGAGATAGTGGAAGCATATCGACTGGGTATGGACACACAACAAAGGTGGGAACTGATAAGACAGGGGATAGTGGAGGCAACAGAAACTTGCAGTGGGGTCCAGACTAAGAAGGCTATGGGGAAGAAACCCAGCTGGATAAGTAAAGGGGTGCTAGACAGGGTGAGGAAGAAAAGGACAGCTTACAGGGAATACAGAAAATCGGGAAGGGGGGAATACCTGAAAGAAGCAAAGGAAGTGACCAAGGAAGTAAGAGCAGCCAAGGCAGCAAGGGAACTCGTAAAAAAAGGGGAGGAAAGACTTCTTTAGGTACATCAGGCAGAAAAGAAGCTGCAAGGACCAAATTGTAAGAATTAAGAAGGATGGGTGGATGGGTGGAAGATGTTGGTGAAAAGGCAGAAGTGCTCAGCGACTACTTCTGTTCAGTCTTTACCAAAGAAAAGGAAGGGGCGCTACCCATAGTAGGAGGGAGGATACAAATGGATCGGGGGATGACAGATGGAGAAATCACAGTGGGGAGGGTGCTGGAGGGGTTAAGGGCATGAGGGTAGACAAGGCTCCGGGACTGGATGGAGTACATCCAAGACTGCTGTCGGGGCTGGCAGAGGTCCTGGCAGGACCCTTGGCAGACTTAATTAATTCATCTCTAGACACAGGATGCATACCCCAGGACTGGAGACTGACGCACATGGTTCCCCTCCACAAGAGTGGAACCAAGGATGAACTGGGGAACTATAGACCAGTAAGTCTAACGTCCATAGTAGGGAAACTAATGGAGACCATCCTAAAGGATAGGCTAGTGGCACAACTGGAGGTGAACAGGGTGTAGGATGGGAGGCATCATGGCTTCGTCAAGGGCAGGTTATGCCAGACTAGCCTGGTGTAATACTATGACTGGGTGACTAGGCAAATTGACAGGGGCCATGCGGTGGATGTCCCATACCTAGACTTCAGTAAGGCCTTTGATTCAGTACGACATGGGAGACTTGGAATCAAGCTACAGAGCACAGGGGTGGGAGCAAAATTGGTGGTGTGGGTGGAGAACTGGCTGAAAGATAGGCAGCAGAGGGTGGTTGTAGGTGGGAAATACTCATCCCCAAAGCCTGTGACAAGTGGTGTTCCACAGGGTTCGGTGTTGGGCCCAGTGCTGTTTAGCATATTTATTGCAGAAATCTCGGAGGGCATCAGCAGCAAAATCAGCCTATTTGAGGATGACACCAAGATGGGAGCGGTGGTGGATGACCGGGGGGGTGGCGGGGGCTACAGAAGGATCTAGCAAGGCTGAAGGCATGGGCTGACAGATGGCAACTGGGATTCAATGCAAATGAATGCAGGGTGCTGCACTTTGGAACAAAAAATCCGAGGAGAAGCTACCATCTGGGGTGAGTGCAGCTGGAGGTAACAGAAGAGGAGAAGGATCTGGGGGTGCTCATCATGGCAGCAATGAACAATTCCGCACAATGCAGAAAGGCAGCAGCAATGGCCAACAAAATGCTGGGGTGCATTGCAAGGGGAAGTACCTCGAGAAGAAGTGAGGTTATTCTACCATTATATAGATCATAGGTTAGACCCCACCTGGAATACTGTGTGCAGTACTGGCACCCATACCTACAAAAGGACAATAGGCTGCTGGAGGGGGTGCAGCGAATGTCAACGAAGATGATTCAGGGCCTGGGGGAATTGCCATATGAGGTCAGACTAAGCTAGCTAAACATGTACACACTGGAGGAGAGAGGGACAGGGGGGATATGATTGAGACCTTCAAATACATGAAAAGGCAAATCAAAATAGACACAGAAGGTCTATTCAGGAGGAGGGTAGGGGAGAGAGATACTAGGGGCCATGGCATGAGATTGGAAGAGGGTAGATTCAGGAGGTAGATTCAGGAGGGAGGTGAGGAGGAATTTCTTTACAGAGAGGGTAGTGGCAAAGTGGAATGCACTACCAGCTGAAGTGGTGGCATGTACCACAGTGGAATGCTTCAAGAAGTGGTGGGACAGGGCAAAGGGGAGGGTAAAGGGAGGTAAGGGAAGGGGGTAGGGCAGTTGCTGAATAGGGAGCTAGCTGCATTCACAAGCAGCCTAGATAGAACATGATGACCTTTTGCTGCAGGCAATTTTCATATGTTCGTATATCCTCATTGACACATGTTCCTTTGGGATTTGTATGAACAGTTGCAGATGTGCAGGACCTTCTGTGCCCTGCACCAAGAGAAGACTATGTCCACCTAAGGAAGTGCAGTAACAGATGTACAGATGTCCAGAATTCATGGGGCTGTCTGGTGGACTGTAGAAATGCAGAGCCCTCTGGGTCCTGCACTTTGATGTGCCCACAGACAGACACGCAGGGAAATCCATCACTCATCCAAAGATAAGGGTCCTCTGGCACCCAAGGGTGGCAGAGCTGCAGGGTCCTATGCCAAGAGAACAGTTCTCTTCACTATATGGAACTTGAACCCACGTGGGCAACTCTGCACCTACCTTTCCTAGACTGGGCGGTGGTGTTGCATGACAACACTGTCCCCGCCAGCCTTAGTACATCCAGTTGGGTCACTGAGCTTGCCCCGAACTCAGCTCACCAGCACTGTTTTACAAAGCACTACCTGCTAGGCTAAAGGCTGGTATTACACACATTTCTTAATAATTATTTTGTTTTTTAAATTGTGACCCTAAAGTTTCAATATAGTCATGTTAAGACTTCCGCTTATAAACGTGACATGTGTCATTTATAGAACACTGGCCAAGATGCCATTTCACACCATAAGTGCGTAAACAAGTCTCGTCCAGGATCTGAAAAATGAAACTTGTTACATTTACCAGGAGGTGTACAAAAATGGCTATGTTGAATGCTTGGAGTCAAAATATTAAACATTTCTAAAGTTATGAGTGAACGTTGAAATATTTCAACATTCACTTGGTCATTTTACCATATTTTTCAAAAAATTTTCAACATAGTTTTCTTATGACCTCAATTCTTGAACCTAGTAGGTAAACATTTTCAAATACTCCCGAATGTGATTTTGTGCACTGACTGCAGAATCACCTTTTGGGATGGAGCTGAAAATTTTCAACTGCCTTGTTCATGAGGCGGGGTCACAAGAAGGCCATGTTGAAAGTTTGATGGAAAAATGTTAAAAGTTAGCAAAGTTATGAATGAATGTTGAAATACTTCAATGTACACTCATAACTTGGTCATTCTACCATATTATCCACTAAATTTTCAACATTGTCTTCTTATAACCCCACCTCATAACCCAGTAGGTGAACATTTTCAAATCCCACCTGAAAAGTGATTTAACACAGTAACCGCAAAATCACCTTTCAGGATGGATTTGAAAAATGTCACCTCCCTTCTTACTGAGGTGGGGTCCCAAAAAGGTCATGTTGAAAATTTGGTATAAAAATATTTAAAAAATGAGAAAAGTTATGAGTAAACATTCTAAACCCATTGAGATGCATTAAACCAAACTTACCTTATTTTCTCACATCAGTCTCTGGTTCAAGCAGCAAAATGTATCTTCAGTTAGAGATGATCAATGATGTGTGACTTGTTCAGGTAAGTGAGGGTGTGTGGGGGGGTATATAGGGTGGTGGGTGCTAAGTGGATGTTGGGTTGGGGTGGGGGTGTTGGGGGGTCAGATCTGTGAGGGACCATTTTCTTTTTTACAGGTTGCTTAAAAAAAGGCATCGAGGGACTGTTTTCTTTATTGTAGGTTTTAAACACTATGGGATCTGACACAGGGGACTGAACACTTCAGTATCTACTTAACTGATGACAGCCCCATGCGGTGGACACCACAGTGTT
This sequence comes from Neoceratodus forsteri, assembly GCA_016271365.2. Taxonomy (NCBI): domain Eukaryota; kingdom Metazoa; phylum Chordata; order Ceratodontiformes; family Ceratodontidae; genus Neoceratodus; species Neoceratodus forsteri. The sequence continues at coordinate 480,962,546 of CM028131.1, forward strand.
GCCACCTATTCATTAGGGGTGTAGGCAACCTGGAGGGGAGGGGGGCTGGCAGGTGGTACTAGGGTGGGCACCCTAGTCTGCTTTTGTGCATGGCATTGGAGAACACGAAGGAAGACAGGTTGAGTTGGGAAGTGAAGGAATGAACAATTAAAAACAGAGATAGTGTTGGAGGCAATGAGAAATGGATGGACACACAGACATAGGAATCAGGTGTAGCAAGGCTAAAGAAATGCCAAGCAGGTTCTTTATTAAAGGTTAACAAATAAAAAGAGTGGACTTTGTATGACAAAATAAAGAAAAGTAAATAAAAGAAATAACATCCATAATCTTCAGTGAAATTACAGCATCATGACTGTTCAGCTTTAGCAGATTGCTACAAGTTGGGAAAATAGCCCAACCTTCCTTTGGGATCTGAAAGAGGCTTGCAGATCTCCCACACCAGGGTCAGTACCAAGCTGAACTCACAACTAATCCGATCTGGCTATCTAGGTTGTCGCCCTTTATACTTGGAAAGTATCAGGTGATCACCTTAGACTCCACCCATTCGGTCTTTTCAAATGCAATTCTTTCAAAACATCTTATTTTTAATGTACAAACAATAAAGCATAACATGTAGACACATCTTTGTACATTCAGATGTCTAAAACCAAATAACAGTTCTTTATTAACAAGATTAAAGTGTACTTTGAGAGTTGGCCCTTCCCCTCGCCTGACTGGAGAATAAATCTAGGATAAAGGGGTCTGATTGGCTCCTAGAAGGACACTGGGTAGCTCAGGAGAAGAATCCAACAACACTCTGTTTGCAAGAACTTTCCTCTGGTAAGTCCTATATCTTGCATGGAAAACAAACTACTATGTACAAAATGTAATAAGGATTCATTTCAATTAGTAAATCATTTCAGTTAGTAAGGAAACAAAATAATAAGATATGTACATTTATTTTAATAATGTCTGTATATAATGTGATTTGTGGCTTGTTTGCAAACAAAACAGAATTTGGGGAAGAGACAAACTGCACACTTCACTGCTACTGCACAGCTACCTAGAACATTTTACTTGTTTCTAAGGTTTTTAAAGTTTTACGGTGCACCAAACAAATGGTTTTCATAACATGCAAACAGAGAGTGTTACTATGCATTCCCTTCTGGCATAGTAACATAGCTCCCAGGGATTGGACATTTCTGGCTCTCACAACGGGACTGCTATTTACCACCATAAAAGTGTTGTTACGATACTAAATAACCTGTCCAGTGTCAGGCAGCGTTTGAAAGAAAAAAGGAACAATGCACGGCACCTTCCATGGCAAAAGGATTAGTTTCTTCAAAAGGGGGTGGGACTGGGACCCTCATTGCAAACTGCAGGAAAGGGAATGGAAAATAAAGGATAGCTCTAGAGGGACTTTCATTCAGGTGGCCTGCCAGAAGAAAGGAAAAACAGGATTTCAAACAAGCACAGGAATAGAAAGGAAAACAAGAGGTGCTACTGCAGCAGGTTTTAAACTATAGGAAGCAGTCTTCCCAAGGGGTCACCAACACACTTCCATAGACAGACAGACAGACAGACAGACAGAGCAATCACCAGCTCAGTGCTGGCACTCAAGCCGGAAACAGCCCTTTGTCTGCAGCTACAGGAATCAAGAAAGTCCTGCTGTTCTCATTCAGAGAACATGGGTGAATGACTCCTCTCACTAAGGTGGGCACCCAGGATTTGGGAAATCCATAAAAGGTATTTCTGGAGCTTTTTAAAAAACAAGCAAACGCCAGTACCTATTTAAATAGGTTCTGTTTAGCTAGGTTCAGGTGTTTTTTTGTTTGTTTTTTGTTGTTGTTGCTGTTGCTCCTGCTGCTGCTGCTGTTGTTGTTGTTAAATATGCTGGCCCAGATATTCAAACTGCGCCACAAAGTAGTGCAATAGCAGGAGCAGGTACAAGTCCAGTGCGCCCATGCGCAACACGCGTGATATTCAAACACTACGCAGGTCAAGATGCGCCTGCGGCACACAATTGAATATCGCACCAACTGCACCATGGCGCAACCAGGGATGCACAGTGGTGCAGGTCTGATGCACAATAGCACAACCAGGGATGCTCAGTGGAGCAGGGTAGCAGTGCATCAGCACAACCAGGGAAGTGCAGGGACAGGATGCAGGGGTCCACTACCCATGGTAGATATGTGCAGAGGAGCACACAGCAGAACAGACATCGCCCCCCACACCCCATGCACTACACAACCTGAGGAGAGCTGGAAGAATCACCGGCCCATGGACACCAGCAACAATCCCACAGCCCACCCCCTGGCAAGCTGTGACCGGCACACAAGAATGTCCGGCCACCCCGTGCAACACCATCCCACTAATGCAGAGCACACCCTGCACCATGATGCCCATGCACCCTGCCCAGGAGTAGCGCCCAACAGTGCAGGATACCCCATGCATGCCACCACCCCCACTGTGACAATGCAACCCTGTGCACCATGGAGCCATGCAAGGCAGCCCCACCATGAGCACCCTGCAGCAGGCGGCAGCAGACAGCGATGCAACAATTGCATACACAGTGCCGCCCTGCACATCCCCCCCCCACCGAGGTACAGCTGAGAGACCGGCCATGCATCGGCACATGAGGTACCCCACATGAGATAGGGCATGCCCCGGACCCCACCACCAGCAATACAGCACCCTGCACACCCTCCCAAGGACACACCCCATCCCAGCACTGGCCACAACAGCCAGCACAGACACCCATTGAAGCATGCACCACACAGGATGCAACACAGTGCATGGACAAACACCCACCCATACCCAAGGGCACACCAACACAGGGACACAGTAGTGGGTCAACTAAGCCACTGGTGTGTGGCCACGGCAGCCGTGTACACATGGCCAGCACCCCTCCATGGCACAGGTGTGCCAGCCACCCTGCGCAGGCACCATGAAGCTGTATGCCACCAGCATGTGGCCGGAGCACAAGTGACAGACAGTGGAGCACATCCCCTGCAACAGACAGAAGCAACAGCATGGAGGGGGGACAACAACAGTGGAGGCCACAGTGCCACCCGAGGCAGACGTGCACCATACCAGTGACAGGAGGCAACCCAGCATTGTGCCGGGTACAGTGGTTGTCCAGCATGGGCAGCCACCACTGACATGCCAGCAGACCGTGCATATCACAGACATGCAAGGGTGTCAGCTGCACAGGCCATGGATGGTCTGATAGGTGCACCATGGACACAGTGCATGCACCGTGGACCACTGCACACAGTCATCCAGTGCACAGGGAACAACACACAAACCACAGACAGTTACTGATCGCTATGCCCACACCATAGGTGGTTCCCCTATGGACACACACACACACACACACACACGCATGCTTGCACCACCCCTGACACCATGCACACCACTGCAGCTCAGCACCTGTAGCCCGCTGCAAATCAGAGACCACCACAGTAGGCGTAACAAAACAAATGTATTTTTTCAAGGTACAAAAAACTATATACAGCTATATACTTAAGGGGGGGTGAGGGCCACATACCAGGTGGGGGTGGATAAGGGGCAGGGGTGAACAAATGGGAGAGGGAAGAAAGGGTGTGAGGGTGGGTCCAGGGGGGTAGGGTGTATCTTGGGGCATGGAGGGATTAGCGGCTGCCACACTCTCCGCTCCTGTGACGCCTCCTGGTTCACTGCCTCTGGAAACCATGCTGATCCAACCTCTGGAGTACCTACAATGATGAACTCGCAATTTGAAGGAGCTCCTGCACGGCCCTCTCCAGCCGCATCAGCCACCATCCACCTTGGACAAGGGAACAGAGTCAATAAGTGTGAATGTATATCCCCCTGCAGACCACCCATTGTGCATGGCATACAGCTGTGGGACATGCCCCTGTGATGGTGTGCGACCACCCACAGTGATCGTGTCCACATGACCTGCCTACCCAGGCGCGCACAGCCATGTGAACCACTGCACACACCCACCGCCCAAGTCCCGCACAGCACCACCGTGGCTGTACAGTGACATGGCTATGCGGTGCAAAGACAGTGGCACAGCCATGTACCTGGTGCACGCATGGACCGCCAGCGATGCACACCCACACATGCAGTGCTACAGGACAGTGCTGAGTGTACCGTGTGGCATGCATGTCAGTGGTGTCAATGGATGATGGCCATGCCCCACCACCTACCCTGCAACACAGCATGCACAGAATATCCGGGAAGAAAGGCACTCACCTTCATTGGCCTGATACAGGCACTGTTGCAGGTTGGGGCCGGCAGCCCGTGGCTGTTGCCCAGCATCCCCTTCCCCTGGTGGTGCCATTCCTCCCTTCCTGGCTCTGCGCCACTCCTCATGGCCTAGGGTGCAAACATGGAGAGGGGAACATCAGTACAAACCAGTAGCAAAGGCCCCCCCCGGTGTTTGCAAACCCACACAGACCAGCCATGCCGCAACACTACCACCACTGCCCACACTGGATGGCCCACCCCCCATGTGGTGGACACATGCCCACCACAATACCCATACGGACGCAACCAGTGTATGGATGGGGCACCTACTTGGATGTGGCACTGTGCCTCGGCTGGCATGTGCCCGCAGGTGGGCAAGCCTGTCCAGGTCCCTCCGCTGGAAGTCCCCGTAGTGGTGGAGACACTGTTCTAATGTACTGGAGATTCCTGTGGCCTCTTCCAGTGCTGTTGCCACCTCCTCCCAAATGGCACTTCTAGCCCTGTCCAGGGGGTCATTGCCAAACAGGGCCCCAGCATGGGGCTCCACAATGGCCACCAAATTGGCCAGCTCAAGTGGGCCCCAGACAGCAGCTCTCCTTCTTGCCATCTCAACTTCGGTTTGGAAAGCAAAATGGCACTCTGTAGCGCACGGCCACCATGTGCAGATGCTGTGCGGTACAGCGCTGCCATTCCCCATCACGTTGTCACTGAACAGTGCGATAGGGGTGCACCCATGTGGACGCATGGCACCTAGGGGGCAAAGGTCGAGCACTGGGTCAAGGGTCTCTCACACACGGACCACCACAGCGCGATTGGTACTCCCTGCATGTAGCGTGGTTGGGTGCCTGTGTGAGACACCCTGTAGTGGCCTACCGCACTGTGGCACCATGGCGCCTACGGCACTCCAGGGCACAGCGCCATACATGTGAACAGCGCACTCAGCACCACTATCACAGTGGTGGCTGTGCCCTGCACTGCCTTCTGTGCTCAGCACGTCAGCAGCACAGCATGCGTCGGCGTCAGCACCCCGGGTATGCGCCATGCAGTGCCTACTGCGCATGTCACAGAGCTGTGCCTGTGCCTGAGCACGCTCAACACAATTGCGCAAGGTGCAACAGCGCGATATTCAGCCAGCGTATGCAATTCAGCTCATCAGCAATTCCATGGCGCAGATACTGCATTAGCATCCACTTAAAGTTGCGCCTCGCCTCATTTGCATGCCTTGCGCTATATAAATGCGACATGGGGTTGCAGAGGCCACAGTTTGGTATTGCAGTCTATTGTGGTGGGTTGCATGCTGTTTGGAAGTGTGGACTGTGGTGTGTGGCAGATACATGGGACTGCACATTGAAAGGTAACACCTGTCATTCCCACAGGCTCTATAATGACCGAACGTGAGGAAGAGGAGGAACAGGGATGTTGGAGGAAGAAGAGGCCCAACTTCACATGGGTGGAAACAGATGCCCTGTCTGAGGCATACATCGACAGGGAACCGCTGTTCAGCGGACAGCGGGGAACACCACAGGCCCATGCTGCGGCATGGGGTGAGGTTGCACATGCCGTGAACCAGCATGGCAGCCACCAGTGGTCTGTGCAGGAATGTAAAGAGAAGGTCGGCATAGACAGGAGAAGAATTAAGGGCAAGGTGGCTGCCATCAGGGCAGCACATGCTGTAACCAGTGGTGGGCACCCAGATGTGCCACACCTGACTCCACAGGAGGAGCGGGTGGCCAGCAGCATGCAGCGTTATGCCATAGAGGGCGCTCCAGGTGGTGGCTTCCAGATGGGTGGCAGCCCATCACTGCATGGTAGGTCCTGTGCTGTCACTGTGTGGGAAGAGGGGGGAATACCACAGGGTAGGGCGGAGACATTAACTCTACTGTGTTCCTTTACAGCTCCTGAGCGTCTACATGGGTCAGCGGTGGTGGGTGTGTCCACCACAGGTGAGGCCCTTGACACGGAGGAGTGCCCATTCACCTCCACAGGTGTCCGACAGTCAGTACCACCGCATACCTGTCTGTCTCTCTGGACTGAAGATGGTGGAAGTATAAGGAAACACAGAAGGAGCAGGACAGAGATCTGTACCAATTAAGGCAGAAAGAAGCAGGGAGGGTAGTCAGAATAGCAAAGGCCCAAACTGAGGAAAAGATAGCCAACTCAGTTAAGAAGGGGGATAAAACCTTTTATAGGTACATCAGCGAGCGTAGAAAGACAAAGGGAGGGATAGTGAGGCTGAATAGAATGAACGGTGGGTGGGCAGAGGGGGACAGTGAAAAAGCAGGAATACTGAACGAATATTTCTGCTCAGTATTCACAAAAGAGGAGGGGGAAGTGCCTAATCCAATTAACAGAAGCACTCTTGATAGAGGGTCGATCCCAGTCCTTTCACAGAAGAAAGGGTTCTGCAAGAACTCCTAAAACTGAGGTGGACAAAGCAATGGGTCCTGATGGAATTCACCCAGAATTCTAAAAGAATTAAGGAAGGAACTAGTGAAACCACTGGCTACTCTTTTTAATAAATCATGGGAGGATGGTGTGGTACCTGAGGACTGGAGGAAGGTGGATGTGATTCCCCTTCACAAAAGTGGGACCAAGACAGAGGCAGGAAACTACAGACCTGTCAGTCTGACCTCTGTGGTAGGGAAAGTGATGGGAGTCACTTCTGAAGGAAAGAATAGTTGAGTACCTAGAGGTCAGTGGAGCACAGGATCCAAGGCAGCATGGGTTCACAGTGGGAAGGTCATGTCAGGCAGATCTAATAGATTTCTTTGACTGGGTGACCAAAGTAGTAGACCAGGGAGGGGCTGTGGATATGGCCTACCTAGACTTTTAGCAAGGCATTTGACACAGTCCCACACAAAAGATTGATAGTCAAATTAACCAGCCTGGGGAGTGGGTCCCAGGGTGGTAGCCTGGGTAAAACATTGGCTGGACAACAGGACACAGAAGGTAATTGTAAATGGAGTCCACTCTGAAGAAAGGCGGTTACTAGTGGGGTACATGAGGTTCAGTATTGGGTCCAGTCCTTTTAATGTCTTCATCAGTGACATTGCAGAGGACTGGAAGGAAAAGTATGCCTTTTGCAGATGACACAAAGATCTGCAACAGGGTTGATACACAAGGAGGCGTGAAAGGATGAAAAGGGACTTGGCAAGGTTGGAGGAATGGTCAGACGTATGGCAGCTAGGATTCAATGCAAAAAAGTGCAAAATAATGCACCTGGGAAACAAGAACCCAGGGAAGAATACACAATGGGTGGGGAGGTAGTAACAACAAAACAGGAAAGGGACCTGGGGGTAATCATATCAGATGACCTTAAAGTTAGAAGCAATGTGAAGGCAGTAGGGAGGGCCGGGGTATACTGGGATGTATAGGGAGAGGCATCAGCAGCAGAAACAGGAAGTTGTTATCCCTCTGTACAGACAGTTGGTGAGACCCCATCTAGAATACTGTGTCCAGTTCTGGAGACCCCATCTCCACAAGGACATAGACAGGATAGAGGCAGTCCAGAGGAGGCAACTAAAATGGTGCAGGGTCTGCAAGAGAAGCCGTATGAGGAGAGACTAAAGGAGCTTAATATGTATACCCTTGAGGAAAGAAGGGAGGGGGACAGTTAGAAACTTTCAAATACCTCAAGGGAATCAACAAAGTCCAAGAGGGTAGCATCTTTCAGAAAAAGAGACTTGCAAGAACAAGGGGACACAATTTAAAAGATAGAAGGAGGCGGTTCAGGGCAATGTGAGGAGTATTATTTCACAGAGAGGTAGTGGATGCATGGAACAGCCTTCCTGAGGAAGTTGTGGGTCTAAAACTGTGGGAGAATTCAAGAATGCATGGGACAGACATAAGGCAATTCTTGTGGGGGCAGGAAGATAAAGGCTGTTGGTTAACTAGGATCTGCGGCCTATTCTGTAGGTAGGGAAATGGGCAGACTAGATGGGCTTATCGGTCCTTATCTGCCGTCAAAGTCTATGTTTCTATGTTTCTATGTGGTGCTGGTGCGGACGATGCCCTGCCTGTGTCCCAGCATGACAGCGGCCATGGACTCCAGCATGCTGGGACACGGACTGGTGCCGGATCAGGCACCGATGATGATGGATCACACATCCCAGACAGTAACACGTGTGGGACGCAAGATGGTCCCACAGCAGGGAACGGCATGGGCGTAGCCATGGGTGGTGCTGCCATGGAGGCCTGCATGACATCACAGTCCCAGCCTGTGCCTGTATGCCCCAGTGGGGCAGCAGTAGTGTGCATCCAGGCTGGTGGGACTGTTGCGGCCGCTGCTGTGGCACTGGCAAGCCTTGGCAATCAGTGGCTGGAGGGGCAGTGCCAGCAGTCAGAAAATGGGGACAGCGGGACAGTGTCGAGGGGCGGCGTCAGTGCACCGTGCGTGGACATGTCCAGGCATGGCTCTGGTGTGCAGCACCCAACTTCAAGGGGTGCTGCCAGGCACAGCCACAAACACCATGAGGGACAGCATGCTGATCAGGCGGATGACCTATTTGATGAGCACAGCCGCATTCTCCAGGATTCAGTGGATCAGCAGTTGCAGCTTGTGATGGCGGTGGATACACTCAGTGCGGTTCTGCACCAGGCAGAGGAGCGGCGCAGCAGGGACAACGGTCTGCTCCTGGCAGGGATGGACCGGCTGCGGGAGGATGTGACCACTGCCATTGACAGGCAGACACATGCATTCACAGCTGTCATGGCCACAGTGGGCACCCAGTTATTTTCCCATGCACTGCAGACACCGTGCAGTGCCATGTCCACCCCCCATTCCCAGCGCCATCTTCCATGTTGACACCAGGTTCGGCTGTGGGCATACCGAGCACGCCAGGCGCAGGCATGTTGGGTGAGCTGCAGACCCCTGCGTGAACATGGTGGCGTTCCAGCAGTGTCACCCTTGGGGGACCACTGGTGCCAACCCATGAGGCCAATGGTCAGCCTGACATGGCTGGCAGGTGTTGGTGAGGCCGCCCACGCATCTGTGGCAGCCGTGGCACTGTGCCACATGACTGAGCTGTCTCCCACCATGGCCACTGTCTACCGCTGCCCTGTGTGCAGTGTGTTGTGTACCGTATTTTTATTTATTTATTTATTTATTGAACATTTCGGAATTACAACCTTTGAGTCAAGAACTCCTTTGCAAAGGCTCCACATCATTCTGGACTGGACATAACAACGTAACAGAGTGCTCAAGATGCAACAAACCAGAGACATTACAATACAACAGAGATTAACCTCATAGCATTTGTTAAGCCATTCGTCAGATAGGAAATCTTTGGTTTACACAATGGAGGCCGGCTGTTCAGTGGCTTCCAACAGGTCATTACCATATTCATCAATACAGGATAGGGTTAGAGCCAGGGCTTAGTAAATGAAAATCTGGCAGTGGAGAAGATCGAGCCGGTGAGGTGGCCCCCACTAGTTCAGCCAGTACAGGGGAAAGAAGGGGAGCATTTGCAGGTCACAGAGTTGAGGAGAAAAAGCTTGGTCCCAGATTTGAATTGACCTAGGGTGGTGGCAAGTAGGATGGGAGACGGTATGTTGTTAAGCCAGAGAGCACGATACCGGAAGGATCTTTGTCCAAGCGAGGTCCTACAGTGGGGGACTTTGTAGGTGGCCCCGGCCAGCCGTCTCGGGGTGCTCCTATTAGGGACCAGTTGGATGAGGCGGTGTAATCCGGCTGGTGTGAGTTTCATAAGGATATTTTGGCTTGGAGACAGGTGTGATATTTAAGTCTCCTTCAAAGGTAAGCCAGCCCTTGTGAGTAGAGCAAGCGGGTATCGTCTGTCTAGGGCTACCAGTGACCGTGCGGCAGGCTTTATTGAGTGCTGTTCTGATGCTGTTTAGTGCCGATTGGTCAGCCGTACCATAAATAGTTATCCCATAATCAATCAACGAAAGGACTGAGCTAGTAACCGCTAGCCTAAGGGCCTGAGGGGGGAGGCAATGTTTATGTCTGTAGAGGATGCCAAGACGGGTATTGACAGAGGTGGAGAGAAGCTTAATATGTTGATGGTATGTAAGGGATGTGTCAAGAGTGATCCCAAGGTATTTAAAGCAAGAGACCTGTTCTATGTGGGTGCCCAGTATGTTTGTTAGAGCGAGCTGGGAGGTATTGAGGGGGTTTTGTCGATGGGCAAATATCATGGATTTTGTTTTATCATAGTTAAGTATGAGCAGGTGTTCAGTGAACCAGCCTCCAGCTCCCTAAAACAGCCTTGAAGCGTATTTTTGAGGTGGGGTGAGGTTGGTATGTTTCCAGTAAAGCACAGCATCATCAGCATAAAGCAGTAGCTTCCACTACAGGCTTGAGGGAGTGAGTTTAGAAAGAGGGTGAAAAGTAGGGGTCCAAGTATCGACCCTTGAGGGACCCAGCAAGGACCGTTTTTTGGGGGGAGAGTGTTTCTCTAATTTTTACCTGCTGTGTTCTGCCAGTCAGATAGTTATTAAACCAGGAGATAGTATCGGGTGCTATATTGAGGGATGCAAGGGCATGCAGAAGTAGCTCATGATTGACAGTGTCAAATGCCTTAGTCAAATCAACATAGACTGCCCCAACTGCTGCCCCCTGGTCAAGTGCTTCATGAATGTAGGATGTGAAATCTAGTAGTGCTGTGGTAGTACTGTGCCCTTTTCTGAAACCATGTTGCTCATGGCAGAGGAGTCCATATCTGTCAAGGTATTCTGTGAGTTGGTCGGCTACAATTCTTTCTAGTGCTTTTGAGAGGGAAGGGAGGATTGTAATGGGTCTATAGTTGCTAGGGTTTGTCGGATCACCTTTTTAGGATAGGTGATAATACCCCTTTTCCATAGAGTAGGGATTTGGCCACGGCACAGTGAGAGGTTGAGGAGTTTGGTGAGATCTGGGCGTCTCGGTAGGGGTAAGTCTGAGATTTTAAGATCAAGGGAGTCACTACTAAAACGCACGCGTTTGCAGGGCTTTTATGAGGTAGCATTTAGCCCGTTGCAGGAGATTGGCCCAAGAGCCTGAATGGTGGTGTGTATGAGAACAAGGTGTGTTAGTAGCTGTGTGGGAAATGGGGTCAAAGAAATTAGAGGAAGGACATGACTAAGGTCGGTGAAGGTGTTGTTTAGGGTATCGGCTATGGAGGTGGGGTCTTGTGAGAGGATGCCCTGAACTAGGAGCTGGGTAGGGTCAGGGTTGGTGTTTTTCCCACACAGTTCCTTAACATTGCTCCAGAAAGATTTCCCACACGCACAAGTGGGGTACCCAGCCCTGTACACACACACACACACACACACACACACACACACACACACACACAGAGTCCATGTGCGCACCCTCCCAGCTGCTGGCCACTATGGCATGTGCATGATGCTGCCTGCGTCTTGCTGTTCGCCAGTGTGCAATGGTGCCCAGCATCTGAGACATGCACAGTGATGGCCACTGGGTGTGGTCGTGTGTGGACCTGTGTATGGCTAGGGGTTACAGTCATGGTCGGCGTGCCTTCTACCCCTTGTGCATGTCCTGTGGTGTGTGTGTGTGTGTGTGTGTGTGTGTGTGTGTGTGTGTGTCATGTTTGGCCATGCCCATCCCTGATGGCATGTGTGGATCCACGCTCAGTCCCATTCACTTGCCACTATCCACCCCTGGTGGTTCATCCATGCCTGTCTGTGGGTTGTGCCCTTGCCATTGGTGGTTGCACATGGCCACATGACCTACCTGTGTTGGCCGAAGTGCTCCTTTGTGATGGTGTCCCGGTGCAGTTGCACCATCCTGAACAGGCGGGGTTCCCTTTACACAGGGTGCGGCTGCCCATCACCGTCTGGACCAGCGTCCTCCTCGTCCCCATCACTGTCCCCCTCTTTGACCTCTACGGCTATCCCACAGTCGTTGGCCATGTTGTGCAGGATGCAACAGTCCAGGAATAGCCCACAGGCCTTTGAGAGGCTGTATTGTAGGGCACCGCCAGATGTGTCCAGGCACCGGAAATGTGACTTCAGCATGCCGAACACCCGCTCAATGATATTACATGTGGTGGCATGTGCCTCATTGTACTGTTGCTGCGATAGGGTCAAGGGGCACCGGTATGGTGTGAGCAGCCAGAGACGGAGTGGGTATCCACTGCCACCTGTGTATAGAGGGTGTACGTTAGTATGGTGGTCTGCATCGCTCTGCCATGGGCACCTCTGACTATGCCACCTCCCCACATCTGCCCATGTCATCCTTCGTGTTGTGCATACTCACCCACTAGGTGGCCAGTGGGGATGTCCCCACTCTCGAACCTGTGGCACAGTGCAGACTGGTGCCAGATGAAGGCATCATGTGCTCCCCAAGGGTGCGTGGCACAGACATTGGTTATGCACCCCCTGGCATCGCACACCACCTGGCAGTTGATGCTGGAGAATCCCTTGCGGTTCATGTAAGCTACGCCATCCGGGCCAGGTGGTATGTGGATGGCCACATGGGTGCAGTCAATGGCCCTGAACATGCCAGGCATACGTGCTACCCTGTGGAGCTCTTGTATGTGTGCTGTGTGCTGCGCCTGTGTGCTGGGGAAATGGATGTACTCTGCAGCATGTGGCAGCAGTGCGCTGAGGAATTGTGTGAGTAGGCATGACGTGGCCAACTGGGTTATGCCTGTTGTGTCCCCTGTTGGTCTCTGGAAGGTGCCCATGGTGAGCAGGCACATGACAGCTGTCACCTTTGTCTTCACTGACAGAGCATGGCTCCGTCATGTGGGTGCCTGCATCTCATCACTGCACAGCTACGGAGCTGACTGCTCTGCAGCACTGCCCTGTCTGTCCTGCACACTGTCACAGGATCCCCACTCCTGTCCTGTCCTGTCAGGTCACAGGTGTACCCTGTCCTGCTTCTTCTGTGTCCCACACTCTGCTTCCCTCTTAACTCTTGCTGCCAGCTCACTCCCACCTCTGGCTTCCCTGTAGCGTTCTTGTGCCTCTCTCTTGTTCCTTTTTATTTTAGCTTATTTCCGCTATCACGCATCTTCCACTAGCTCCCCTATTGCGCATGGTGCATGCTGTTGAATATCACACTGCACCATTTATTCATGGTTCCTCCCCCTATGGTTGTGCATGCATTCATTACCATTGCGCTTTTGCGCATTGCAACTTGAGCAGCACAGCTGCCTCCCACTGAATATTGCACAATGGCACATTTTCAGACTTGCGCTAGCACATCTCTGTTGTGCATAGCCCATCCCTTTTGAATATCTGGCCCGCTATGTGTATCTATTTTCCATGTTTTTTGTTCTGGGGAAAAGACAAGATGGTAGCTATCATAACACAAAAAGAAATTTTATGTTGTGGGAAGTAAGTGTTAAGAAAGTAAAACGCTCTCACAACACAACATTTTTATGTTGGCTTGTTGCGCTTGCGCGGCAGTCAACATATTGGAGAAGTGGAGATTTGGGCCTTGACTGCTGCTGGGCGAATGCAGAACCGCGCATCCAGTAGGTGCGTCACTCATTCCCAATAAGCTAGCATGCTAGCGCTGACAGCTAGTATGCAAGTGGACAACTTCTAAACAAAGTGCTGCTGCAATCAGAGACAAGCTCGTCATGCAGCGGCACTTTGTTTAAGTTACGTCCACTTTACATAATGCCGTTCCCCACAGTACAGACTGCCATGCTGAGGACCCACCCCAGCATGGCAACTGATGCCATGCCGAGAGGTGCCCAATCCCCGTCGGCTCCACCACCACCAGCCGTTCTTCTGCCACGCTGGGAGCCCACCCTAGCGTGGCAAATGTCCTCGTCATCAATTTAAAAAAACAAACCTGTAAATTAAAAACGGTCCCAGGGCACTTCTCCCTCCCCCCACACCCGCACCCACCCACTGAGCACCTGCCTCCTCCACCCCCTCACCCCATACTTACCTCCGAGTCCGCGACGATCTGCGGTGGACCGGGAACACGTCTGCACTCTTCAAAGCCGACCGCGAACTAAGGAAATGCTGGTAAGCTGTATAATGAGCTAGATAGGGTTTTTCAACTTTGTTGCATATCTCAGGGATTTTTGGAATTTTGCACCAAATTTTCAACATGGGGTTTTGGAACCCTTCTCATGAATGATGTCACTGGCATGGCATTATTCGGGTCGAAGGTGATTTCGCGTCACTGTGCGAAATCACCTTCGGGACTTGATTAACAAGCGACACTGCCAGTGTTCATAAGGTGGGCTCTCAAGAAGCCTATTTTGAAAATTTGTTGGAAAAATTCCAAAAATGACTGTTTTACGAGTGTGCGTTGCGCAGTTCCTACGCACGCTCGTAAGTTCGCGAATTTTCAATATTTTCACTCCAGATTTTCAATATTGCCATTTTACCACACCTTCTTTTGAGCAGTACAGCTGTCATTTTCACATCTCACCCAAAGCGTGTTTCCGCCATGTAAGTGCACAATGGCGCAGTCGGTGTCTTGAAATCAATGTATAGGACAAATTAAGAAATCACAGTGACACTGTTCATGAGCAGAGGTCTTAAAATGGCTATGTTGAAAATTTGGTGAAAAAATTCCAAAAATGACTTTTTATGAGCGTCGTTGTACGGTTTCTCTCGCGCGCTCGTAGATTCGCAATTTTCAATATTTTCACTCCAGATTTTCAACATTGCCATTTTACCACACCTTCTTATGAGTAGTACAGCTGTCATTTTTCACATCTCACCCAAAACGTGTTTCCGCCCATGTAGCGCACAATGGCGCAGTCGATGTGCGAAATCAATGTATGGGACAAATTAAGAAAATCACAGTGACACTGTTCATGAGCAGAGGTCTTAAAATGGCTATGTTGAAAATTTGGTGAAAAAATTCCTAAAAATGACTGTTTTTAGGCGTGCGTTGCGCAGTTCCTATGCATGCTCGTAAGTTTGTGAATTTAATATTTTCACTCCAGATTTTCAACATTGCCATTTTATTACACTTCATTATGAACAGTACAGCTGCCATTTTTCATATGTTGCCCAAAATGTGTTTTCGCACATGTGGCGTACAATGGTGCTGTTGGTGTCGCAGCAATGTTTAGGACAGATTCACAAATCACAGTTACACTGTTCATGAGCAGAGGTCTTAAAATGGCTATGTTGAAAATTTGGTGACAAAAGTCCATAAAATGACTGTGTTACGAGTGAGCATTGCGCAGTTTCCACGCACCCTCGTAAGTTCATGACTTTGTAATATTTTCAGTCCAGATTTTCACCAGTGGCATTTTTCCACACTTCCTTATGAACAGTACAGCTGTCGTTTTTCACAACATGGCCGAAGTGTGTTTTCACACTTTCAAGGCAGAGATGCGTGGTCGCTGTGGGAAATCATTGTTCGGGACAGATAAAGAAAATCACAGTGACACTGTTTATGATCAGAGGCACCAAAATGCCTGACTTGACAATCTGCTGTAAAAAATCCCCAACCTAATTATATTACGGGTGTGCTTTGCACAGTTTCTATGTACGCTCGTGACTTCACCAGTTTTTTAATATTTTTACTGCAGATTTGCAACATTGCCATTTTTTACACCTCCCCATGAACAGTACAGCTGTCATTTTTTACATCCTGTTTGGAATGTTTTTGCACCTGTGGTGCTAAATGCCGTAGTCGCTGTGCATAAGCAGCTTTCGGCTAACAAACTGATATTGCCACTGTTCATGAGGTGGGGTCACAAAAAACCATGTTGAAAATTTGGAGTGAAAATACCAACGAATGCCTGAGGTATTAGGGTTTCCAACCATAACACCCAACCCTGTAAAGAATGACAGGCGTCAGGGGTGTGACTTGGTATTCTTGCCTGTAATGCTCATACTATTCCACACCCTGCAGCCAGTGAGAGGCATCGAGGTATGCCTTGGACTCTTCAGCCCCAAAGTTCACCCCATTCTCCTATATTGCACCCATCTCACTGTATTTCCTAATGGAATGGGGTGCGCATAAGGGCCAAAGACCCCAAGGAACACCGTGACACTTGTCAGTGTCTGCAGGCTGGGGTGTGGTGAAATGGCGTGGCCGTTATGCCTGATGACCCAAAGGCACACCCCAATGCCTGTCACTCTCTGCAGGGTGGTGGTGGTGGTGGTGGGGTGGGCTTCAGTTCAGTACTACACTGCCATTCCTATTACGCTGCTCTGTCACTTCTACACTACCACTGCCAATGCCAGCAAGCCAACATTCGGCATTTACAAATGCTTGTTCATGTTGTAGCAAAGGTTATCCAAAAACCCAACTCCGCATGCTCAGAAAAATGTTTTAAATCCCTATAACTCTGGAATCATTAAATATTTTTTCACAAAACCTTTGAAAAAGGCATTACTTTGGCACAGGACACTTCTACCCTGAAAGTTTCATGAAAAAAATATTTCACTTTAGGCTGTACGTCATAGCAAAAAAAAAAGTGCATCAATAGGGAAAAAATGTAGTCCTTTGCATAAAAACAACATATGCGGGTCCCAGAAACCACACAAGCTGCTATCATAAAATTGTGTGTATATGCAGTCTGGGGCAAAGTTTGCACTGCCCAGCATGTAAAATTAGCTCGAATCCAACTGCATGCTATATTCAAGGGAATAGCCCAGGGGCAAAACCTTTTGAAATAGCAGACAAACGAAGGAGGGTAAACAAGGCAGCGAGTGCAGTGCAAAAACTGCCTGGCAAAGAAGACATCACTGAATATAGCAAGCAGGCAGTGCAAACTGCAACAGCAGCCCAGTGCACACAGAGGTAGAGTAAGGCAGAGTGGAACTACGTGGCCAATGTGGCTGCTATCAGAGAAGTGGTGCACAGCAACTGCAAACAACACTGCAGGCCAAACAGTGCAGAACTGTGCTATGGTTTTGACAGGTTTGCCCGAGACAAACTTGTTTGCCCAGCGCTAACACGTTTGCCCTGGGCAAACACATTAGCCCAAGGCAAAATTTTGCTATATTCAAAACTGATATGCAAATAAGCCTACTTAGGCAATCCAAGGGCCAACAGGCACATTAGCATGTTATTATGACCTCATTTGCATGCATTACAATGAAGATTAGCTGGAACTATTTCAGGGTGCACACAGCTCCACTCGTATGTCAGACTGGAACTACAGGTTGGTAGCTGCAGGTTAGGTATGCACACAGCTCACCTACTTATATCAAACTGGATCAACGAAGTCAGTAGCTGCAGGCTATGTTTGTACACAGCAGCAAAGACTATGTGTGCCCCAGGAGACTAGCACCACAGGCGTGAGTGGTGGAGCTGCATGCCATAGACTTATTGTTGTCACTGCTACAGTGCGTAGCAGACACTACGTGTGCTGTAGTGTCCATTATTGTGAGGGACACAGCAAAGCCTATGGTGTATCAGGCATCAGTGACTGCTGCTTGCCACACAGTGACAGGCCCAGCTGGCAGGTGTGATCTGACAGTGGATACCACTGTCATGCTGTCCTCTGACCCACATACACTGTGCCAATTGCATGGTATTCTCACAGTAGCATAGACATGGCTGGCCATGTGACGTGGTGTCTGTACAGGTGTGCTGTATGTGCCCTGGAGGGGTGGGAAGCAGACACATACCATCAGACAGGCACACTGAAGTCAGGGCATTCCCATCACTGAAACATGTGCACTGTGTGATAACCCCAGCCATATGGCAGCACCTACTATGTGGTACAGCCTGACTACCTGTACACCTTCTCCATTCCCCAGTGCTTCATGTGGGTGCTGGGTTGGCAGTGTGCCCCAATGGGGACCCGGAGTGTGTGTTGCATGGACGTACTGCTATGATGTCCACTGGGGCACCCCAGATGTCTGGCAGGGTTGGGACAGGTGCCACTGGATGGTGGCGTGGGTGGTGCCTTCTGTGTGTAGCATGTCTCTGCCATGGAATGTGGAGTGGCCCAGGGTGGCTGTCTGCTCTCTCTCTCTCTCTCTCTCTCATTGGCTGCTGTCACCAGGTGTACCATGCGCTGTTGTTGCAGACAGCTTGCCTGCTGCTGCTGTGTCACGCCCTCCCAATCCCTGATTTGCCCACAGTTAAGACTACTTTTTCATAGTTGGTAATTTGTGCCGTGCTACGTTGCACTAATGCACGTTACGCAGTGCTATCAGTTTTGAATATACCATTGTGCCTGTATGTGTTTTACCCTTCACTTTGCCCCATGCATGCATTAACTTTTAGCACTGGCGCTAACAAGTTGCACCAGTGCTATTTGGCCTTTTGAATATTGCAGCCAGCACAAATGCTGTCGCGGCACAATCGGTTTGCGACCAGCACAAAGTTTTGACTATCTGACCCTTGATGTTTTGTAATTTTTATTCTGTCTGTACCCCCCCTTCCCCCCTCCCCCAGGTCACTCCTGGAAATGAGCCTTGACTCAGTCTGCCTTTTACCAGTTTTTAAAGAGAAGACAGATAGACAGACAGACAGACAGACAGACAGACAGACAGACAGACAAATAAATAAAATTTAGACCTTGCCTCCTATACAATGCATGCCAAATTTAAGGCAATTTCATTGAAACGTTGCCAAAAGCTATTAAGGTGCAAAGTTAAGGATTTAACATAGAACATCTTGGTCAACCCTAGCTATACTGGCTGCACACCAGTATAATAAATATAGATATAAACAGATGCATATATATATAGATAGATAGATAGATAGATAGATAGATAGATAGATAGATAGATAGATAGATAGATAGATAGACAGACAGACCTAAAGATAAATAGATATATAAACACATGTTGAAAAGATATGTTTTCTGAAAACAAAAGCACATTAAAATGATGTTTTAGATGTTAGACTTTTCTAATGTCAGTCTCATTACTAGCTACTGTCTGATTCTGATGCACTGCATTTCATATACAGTATTAGTCTATGGTGAGGTGTTTTTGTAACTCAGGAGACAGGAATGGCCTCTAAGATTAAAGATTTCTTACCAAGCAGGACTGTCTCCCATTGATGCACTTGACAATGAGGTGTGAACAGGTCAGGTGTTTATCTCCTCGCATCATTCAGCCTGGCTCCAGCTCCTGTCTCCTGGTAAATGAGGTGAGGAGACAGGTATGGCCCTCTGTTTTCTGTTCTCATGTGAGACAGTCAAGAAAAAAGTGAGGGCGAATAAAATAAAAAAGAGAGCCTGTTCTTTTTGACATTGGGTATTAAAGCAGAGGTTTGAGGGGTACAGAGCATCAAGGATAGATTTAAACTAGGTGGGGGGTGGCGGGAGGAGAGCTAGTAGGCAGGGATCCCAGAGGGGGGAGCCGAGCATGCCTACCCCCAAGCTATCAGAGAGGTATTTGAGGTGGGGACACAAGGAGGGATTAGGAGGGGGGAAACCAGGGTGGCAGGGGAGAAAGACACAGGTTGGAGAGTGGTCTCACTGAATGTGAGAAGCTTAGGTAACAAATCAGCCGAAGTACAGGCTCTCTTGGCTGTGGGGAGGGTGGACATTGCGGCCATCACGGAGACATGGGCCACCCAGAACCAGGACTGGGATATGATGATCCCAGGGCACAGGATATTCAGGAAGGACAGGACTAGGGGAAAAGGGGTGTGGTGATCTATGTGAGGGAGGGGATAAGGTGTAGAGAGAGGAGGGTGGACAGCAGGACAGAGGCCCTATGGATGCAGTTTCAAGACTCTAAAGAAAGACACAGAGGGTGGGGGTGGTGTACAGGCCACCAGCTCAGGGATGACCTAGAATGGGGGTTGCCAAGCAGATTAGAAGACCACCCTTCCCTTGGGGTATCTGCCCCCTTTTCCTTCCTGAACACAGAGCAGAAGTACTCATTCAGTGCCTCTGCCTGGTACTCCCCTTCTCCAACCACCCCATCTTTCTTAATCCTCACAATCTGGTCTTTGTTTCTTCTCTTGCCAATGTATCTGATGAAGTCCTCTTCCTGTCCTTGATTCCCTGTGCCAGTCTCAGCTCTCTGGAAGCCTTGGCCACTATAAAACTAGCCTGGTAACCTCCCTGGACTTCTTCGTTTACTCGTCTTTGTCCCCTTGCCTCCCAATTTCCTAAGCCTCCAGAATGTTTTTCTCTTGGCCCTCACCCCTTCCTTTACCTCCCGAGTCAGCCAGCTCAGATTCTTTGCTCTCCCTTTCTTGCTCCATGTCCTGGTGCAGGTCTCAGTAGCCTCTGCCAGTCCTTTCTTAATGATAATCAGTAGTAAATGTCAGCACTGGGATGGTGGTGCATATTCACAGGCAAGATTTCTTAATGATATTCCATTTTTGGCTGGCACTCATGCATGTCTGAATTTCTACCAGATACTCAGCCAAAATTTCCCCCATCCTTTTAAAGTCTGCTCCCTGAAAATTGTCCACCCTGGTATCTGTTCCTCCTGTTACCCTTCCCATATTGAGTGTGAACCACACCGTATGATGGTCACTCCCAGCAAATGGGTCCTCCACTCCCAGATCCCTTACAGCCTGCCTCCTGTTTGTTAATACCAGGTCCAGAGTCCTATCCTCCGTGAGTCGACTCATGGATCAATTGCACCAAGAAACAGTCCTGAAATGCATCTAGTAATCTCTGCTCCTTTGCACACGTGGGGGTTGGGGTGTTTCAGTCCACCCTGGGGAGGTTGAAGTCCCTCACCACTATGATGTCCCCCTTCCTACAGACTCTGTGGGCAGAGAGTGGGCGGGGGCGACTGATATCAGAATTACAGAGGACAGGGTGCTGAAGGGATTAAGGGCACTGAGGGTGGACAAGGCACCGGGGCTGGATGGCATTCACCCTAGGGTACTTAGGGAGCTGGCAGAGATCCCTGGACCATTTACAGACCTGTTCAGTACATCACTGGACACAGGATACGTGCCACAAGGACTGGAGGATGGCCCATGTGGTGCCCATTCATAAAAAGTGGCCCAAGGATAATCCAGACAACTACAGACCAGTGAGTCTCACTTCAATCATGGGAAACTCATGGAATCAATCCTAAAAGAGGCTGGTGACCTTTCTGAAGACAATGGGCTCCACGACAGCCATCAGCACAGTTTTGTATTGGGCAGATCCTGCCAGATGAACCTAGTTGAGTACTACGACTGGGTTACCAGGAACTGGACAGGGGCCATGCAGTGAACTTCCTATATTTGGACTTCAGCAAGGTCTTTGACTCGGTGCCACATGGGAGGCTGGGGAAACTGGAATAAATTGGGATGGGGACAAAATGGTCAACTGGATCACCAACTGGCTGAGGGGTAGGCAGCAAAAGGTAGTGTGGGGAGAACTCTTATCACTAAGGGACATTACGAGTGCGGTACCCCGGGATTCAGTACTGGGACTGGTGCTGTTCGGGATATTCATAGCCGATATCTCAAATGGGATCTGGAGTAGGATCAGTCTGTTCGCAGATGATACTAAGATCAGTGCAGTGGTAGATGACATAGAGGGGTGGAGGGGGCTGCAGGAAGATCTGACCAAACTACAGGAATGGTCTGAGACATGGCAGTTGGGGTTCAATGCAAAGAAGTGCAAGGTACTGCACTTTGGAGCAAGGAACCAGGGGAGGAAATATCAGTTGGGAGGGGTACAGTTGGAAAGCACAGTGGAGGAAAAGGATCTAGGGGTACTAATAACGGGGAGTGTGAACCACTCAGCTCAGTGCAGGAAGGTGGCTGCAAAGGCAAACAAGATGCTGGGTTGCATAGTGAGGGGAATCTCCTCCAGGCACAGAGAAGTGATCCTACCCCTGTACAGGTCACTGGTCAGGCTGCACCTGAAATACTGCATGCAGTACTGGTGTCCATTCCTGAAGAGGGACATCAAATTGCTTGAGGGAGTGCAGCGTGAGGGCAACAAAGATGATAAGGGACTTGAGGGAAAATCCTATGAGGAGAGGCTGGGACAGCTGCAAATGTATTCCTGGAAGAGAAGAGGGATGGGGACATGATCAAAATCTTTAAGTACCTAAAGGGTATTAACAGGATTAATACAGAAGGGATTCTTCAGATCAGAAGGGGGAGGGACACGAGCGGGCATCAGCTGAGATTGGAGGGGGGGGAGATTCAGGAGGGAAATCAGGAGACACTTTTTCATGGAAGGGTGGTAGATAAGTGGAACACTCTAGCCGAGGAGGTGGTATTGTGAGAACGGTGGGAGGATTTAAGAGGGTGGGACAGAGTGAGGGGGTGGTTATGATGAGGAGGGAGGGTGGGGCAGCTGCAGGTTAAGGAGCTAGCTGCACAGTGGAGCAGACTCAACAGACCGTGAGGCCTGTTTCTGCTGGCATTTCATATCTTCATATGTACCATTTTCAAAAAGAAATTTGATTCTTGTTCTAGCACTGATTTTATTTAGTTCACATTGCTAAAGCCGGCTCATCTTATAGCTGAAATCCTAACATGAATGTGTCATGTCATATTTTCCCCTTTCAGTCAGTCAGTCCAAGCAGAGGAAGTGACCATTCATTTATTTATTATTTTAAATTTGTATTCAGTAGGATAGCTGGGCAGCCAGATGAGATGCAATATCTCATTTCCATGGGAGTCCCAAGATGCAGCAAATTTGCAAAGTGTTACAGTGTGCACACAGGGATACTATAGAGGTCATAAATGAATAACAGATATGTTTCATTCAGATGAATAGGATTTACTACCAGCAATGCACAAGACAACCAAGGGGTGTGATGAGGGAAAGGCAGCAGAAAGGTTAGTCAGTGCACAGTGTTGCTGTAGCAGTGCAAGGGAATCCTACAGGCCTTTAGGAGGCAGTATAGCACAGTGGGTTAAGGCTCTGAGCTGCAGATCTGGAGACCTGGGTTTGAATCCTACAGCCACCTAGGTGCATACTGTGTAATCCTGAGCAAGTCACTTAACTTCCTTGTGCTCCCAGGTCGCATCTGGAAACAAGCTTCGGCTTAGTGTGCTACTCCTGGTTAAACAATGTTCCCATTCCCTTTAGGTACATTGGATTGTTTAGGTTACACTGCAATCAATGCCAACTCAACCTCAGGTTGGAAAGAAGATTTTCACCTTATACGCTACCTTATGTAACCTCGAGATAGACCACACAATAGACCTAAAGAGAAAGTGGGAAGAAGCAAGTTGCACTATTTCTGAACGGAATGGGATAGGGGCTGGAAAGGGGTATATAAGACCACTGCAACCCCATCTTGGCAACAGTTCCACTGGCAGACGGTGATCAGGTACTTTCATACTCCAACTCCAATCATTTCTGAACATTAGAGAACACACCATTCTGATCAGTGCTGAAGAGGATGCGGAGGGGTAAGCACCCACACACACATATATTTTGGAAATGTCCCCTTATCAGAGATTATTGGGAGGCCATGGCATGGATAATGGGGCAGATTCTAGATATTCCTCCACCAAGCCAGTTCCAAAATTGGATGCTTGGTATACCCCCCGTGACTGAAAGACAAATCTAAAATTTGCTTGTAAGCCCCCACCGGCCCCTTATTTAACCAGTAGGCACACCTCCTATATACTAGGGGAAAAGAGAGGGGTGAAGAGAGTGGCATTGATTTGCCACCATTAGACAAGGTGGGATATGCCAGATGGAGTAGACATTATAAAAACACAAACCAAGTGTGGCTACTACCTGGCACACACCTGGTGGGACCAATACCATGGCCACAACCCAGGTCCTGGGGAGAAAACGTTTGCTCAGGGCTATGCTAGGTTTGTACTTCTGGACAGGGGTACCCAAGTAACTCCACACATAGGAAGCAATAACATAAATGTCCAAACCAGGTTGGGATTCTAGAGTGTGGCTTTATTCCATAAAACAGTAGGAACGACACAAAGTGAAGATGGACCCCCAGGGGTTACACACAGGGTAAATGCAGACATCTGAGGTACAGAATACAAATCCCATATTGCATGGGATGACTGAAAGACTCGTGGTCTAGCCAACATAGAACACACACTTTCTTCCTGGAAATGGCACATCTGGGCAGTACCTGGCCACTTTCCATATTGCATAGGATTAGATGTGGTACACAGACCACGTAAGAGCACTAAAAGGCTCGACACTACAGAACCCACATACATGGGGTAAAATGGAGAAAATCCCACTCACTGGGGTAGAACCAGAGAAACCCACTCACTGGTGTAGAACCTTTTTCAGGCATTGGCCACGTGCACTGACAAAAGAACAAAGGTGCCCTTTAAAACCCGGAGTGCTAAACTGGTCACCCAGATGGGGGTCTCCCACCATTTATTTCCTAGTTTATACTGGCTATCCCTCTGGTTAATGCACCTCACACTGTACCAAAATTGAAGATGCTCTTTAGAAATGTATTTCACACTTAACATCCTCACAGGACACCACAGGGGTGTCAAAGGTAAAAGTTCTATTCACTTGGATGGTCACATACTCGACTCCACAGAGGACAGCCAACTTTCAAACTGTTTAGGGTGACAGGGTCCCTTTGTCAGAGAATCCTCCCTTAAGATGCAGGTACTCCTGGGCAGACTCAGAAGAAACAGAAGTACTCACAGAAGATGTACACAAGGCAGCTTCACCACATGTCCTGGTAGGGTCAAGAGGATTGCCCCTAACATCCTGGCAGCCTGCTCCATCCCTCCTGGGGTGAAACTCTGGAAAATCCCTTGGAGTCAGTTTCCACCACTTCACACAAGCTGGACGATTGCCGAACTCCACTAGCATGAGAAAGAAAAGCAAACTGCAGCTGTATGTCAGAGCTGCTGCTGTAACTGCAACTACACTCTGCAGACTCCAGCCACCAACTGCTGACAGACTACAAAATTCTATCTCCCTCTCTCACAGCAACTGGCTGTGGCTTATACTGCTGCGAGAGTTCTAAATGGCATCACCCCTGCAGCTCTCAGCTGAGACTGACAACAGAGGGAGAGACAGAGTGACATCCATTTACTGGAAAAATCACTAGCTGCCTTCGCATGCCAATTTGTAAAATGTTCTTCCACAATAGCAATACTATTTTGTTATACATATCATAACTGTGTACATGCCAGAACCAGGGAACAAGTAAAACACAAGACTAAACTAGTGCATCACAATACATTTTCCATTACTAATTCTTTGAAATATGTTTGTTTTAATTTTCAGGATTGGTTCTGCATACAGATGCAATCTTCAGTCCTTTTGTTCGGTTCCGTTCTCAACCCAACATGGCACATTATGAAAAAATGTCAACTATTTATCTCAATCTCTGTCTCTGTCTCTCTCATACAGTCTATTTTTCCACCTACAGTTGAACCATACATCCCTTCTGCTCATCAACATGCTTGGATCCCAACACTTCAGAGACTGAAACTTGCCCCAAGTTACCCCACAGCCCCCCCCACACACACACACCTCCTCAAACTCATCCCTCATGGGGGATGATCAGATAACTTATGTTTGACTGGAGACAGCAAGGGACCCAGAGGTCTGTATGTTGCTAATGGGTAAGGGGAATTGTGGTAGCATGACCAACCTGTATTCCACTATGTTTTACAGTTTTCTTCCCTCCTCTGAACCTTCCCAATGGAGTACAGTCTGCGGCCACATTCTTTCTGGTGCCAACTGAGGCCCACACTAGGATGTTGATGTCATCTGCCCTCCCCTAGGCAGGCAGACTGGGACACCTGGCTTGTCTCTGCCAGCCTGAGGAGAACATCCTGGGCTCAGAGCAGGATTCTGCTATGGAATTCTCAGCTAAAATGTAGGGCAGTGTAGCTTAATGGGTAAAGCACAGACAAGTGGTAATCCAGGTTCAAATCACACCAGTGCCACTTATTCACTAAACCTTTTTTACTTTAGTCCACCCTATTACAAAACTGAATAGAGGTAGGACCTCCATGAAAATGAGACACTACATAGAGAATACTGCATGGACAACCATACAAAATAGAGCTGGGTTTCCCTCAAGGGGCTGAGATGACATCATATGGACCTGGAGAGCAAAGAGGTGCATGATGGCATCTCAGCCTCAAGATGGAAACGTGAGCCGAGTTGGGTACGGTTGTCCATATTTTATTTTTATAGTATATGGTGTTACAGTAAGTCAAAAGTGAAAATTTTGGTTTACGTATAGTTGTAAGGGGAATTCATTTGTTTTCTTCCCACCTACCTTTCATTTCCAAAAGTTAGAAACTATATAAAATATGAAATATTATGTCAAGGGGGGGATCTTAACAGGAGATAAACATGGACAGCAACTTTATGTGACCCAAGCCGATAATGCGCATGTCCAGAATCATGGATTCGATTTTGTAACCCAAAACAAGAAGGGTTCCAGTGCTCAGTTTTCGATGGGACCAACTTTCAACTAATCTGTGTGACAGCAAGTGTCGTTGTTGCCATTTTTAGAGGTACGACCCAAAAAGCATAATTTACTCATAAATGAGTTTCTGCTTGCTCCCACTCCACCACAGCTCACGGACGCACGGAGCACATATTACATGCGCTCTGACTTAAATTAGATGTTTGGTGAAAAAAACATTTCTAGCACTGCCATACAAACTGGCGCTAACTATACATTTTATATAATTACACCTTGCACCATACACCTAAAAAGTACATTTCTAGCATTGCCATCAAATTGGGGCTGGCTATATATTTTATATAACTACACCTTGCACTGACACCTTCACTAGTCCCACAGGCTGACAGTGTCCTTTAAACAAATTTTTTTCAAAAGTTCTAGTGGTGTAATAGTAATAACGTTCAGTTTTGTGGAGTATACTTGCAATATTTGCTTTGTAGGGATTAAATGCTTTGGCTTTGCCTCAGCATTTAATGATAATGTTAAGTGTTTTATTTTATCCAGGTACATACATTTAGGGACTAAGCCCTATTTTCAAAGAATTCCCTGTACAAGGTACAAACAAACTTAAAAACAGTTGAAACATTAAAAGGAAAAACACACAACATATATGTTACAATTTACATTGGAAACAGAATAGAGTTACATCATGTGTAGCAGTTACAGTACAAGGGGTCTGCAGA
The DNA here is from genome assembly GCA_016271365.2 of Neoceratodus forsteri. NCBI lineage: Eukaryota > Metazoa > Chordata > Ceratodontiformes > Ceratodontidae > Neoceratodus > Neoceratodus forsteri. Next base: position 480,989,665 of record CM028131.1, read on the forward strand.
GATTTTCTGAGTGCATTTTGAAACTCATTTATAGAGTTTTTAGCTTTTATTTCAGGCTTTAACCCATTCCATGGCTTAGCCAAAGATGTTTGTATCATGGCTTCTCCAAATCTATTATGGACTCTGGGCTGCATCAGACTTATTTCGGGTGTTATCAGATTATACTTATTTCTATTAGATGACACAAGCTCACTAGGTTTTACAAGGGATGTGCAATTTCAGTCTTTAATACTTTAAAGCTCCATGACAGCCAACTTAACGTTCTTTTTTCCTCTGGTCCAAGCCAGTCCAGTTTTTGATAAATTAGACAGTGGTGTGTGCCAAAGGGGTTGTGGCTTGCAAACCTGGCAAGTCTGTAGTATGCCTGGTCTATTTTACATAGTACATGTTTGCTGGCATTTTTGTATACCTTATAGCCATATTCTAAAATCAGAAGAAGTACGTGTGTTGTAATTTTCTTTCTAGTTTTATCTGTGAAGCTATTTGAAATTCTCCTTAGTGCTCCCAACCTTTGATCTAGTTTCTTCGTCATTGAATCAGTTTGCTCCTTATAAGTTAATTTATTGTCCACTAGTATTCCCAGATATTTGTAACATTTTATTCTCAATTTTCTGTCCATTATTACGTTTTATATCTAGATTTTCCATTTTTTGTTTACCTCTACTGAATGAAAACACCATACCTTGTGTCTTCTTTCTGTTCATCAAGAGACCCGAGGTCTCAAACCATAATTCCATCCTTGTAAGATGATCTTGTAATTTTTATGTTTGCTTGCACGCATGTGCAAGAAACATAGTGCCATCATCCGAGATTTCAGAGGTGTGTCACCCCCTCTTCCAATTCAGTCAGTGTGTTGGCAGGCGCGGCCCCTGTAAGCCAATGCATGCTGGAGCTGTCTATGACAAGCTCCAAAATGCAGTGGCATACAGTTGAAAGGGGGAGCTACGCTTCAGTGAGCAGCAATAAGATATTGCCTGCTCATGCGCAGCTCCCCCTACACACACACACAGAAACACATGCATACTGCGTGCTGCCCCCCCCCACACACACACGTATAGCCGACGGGGTGCCCAATTCCCCATCGACTCCACTGTCCTCACCTCCCCAGTACTGGGTGCCACGCTGGGAGCCCACCCCCAGCGTGGCAACTGATTCATAACCCGGCCAAATTTGCAATCCCGTCATCCGGCCCCCCCAGCCATCCTTACCAGCTGGGGCCCACCCCAGCGTGGCAAATGTCCCACGTCGTCTTTTTTTTTAACCTGTAAAAAAAAAGGTCCCACGAGTCTTCCTGCCACCCTCCCACAACCCGCACCCACCCACTGGCACCAGCCTCCCCCACCCCATACTTACCTCCGGGCTCGGCGCGATGATCTGCGTGGACCAGGAACACGTCTGCACTCTTCAAAGCCGACCGCGAACTGAGAAATGCCGATAAGCTGTATAATGGGCTAGATAGGGGTTTTCAACTTTGTTGCATATCTCAAGCATTTTGGAATTTTGCACAAATTTTCAACATGTGGTTTTGGGACCCCTTCTCATGAATGATGTCACTGTCATGGCGTTGACCGGGCCCGAAGGTGATTTCGCAGTCACTGCATGGGAAATCACCTTTCGAGGCCTGAATAACGCCGCGACAACTGACATCATTCATGAAAGGATCCCAAAATCCCCATGTTAAAATTTTGCAAAATCAAAAAATGACTGTTTTGATGTGCGTCTGCGCAGTTCCTACGCAGGCTCGTAAGTTCGCAAATTTTCAATATTTTCACTCCAGATTTTCAACATTGCCATTTTACCACACCTTCTTATGAGCAGTACAGCTGTCATTTTTCACATCTTGCCCAAAATGTGTTTCTGCCCATGTAGCGCACAATGGCGCAGTCAGTGTGCAAAATCAATGTAGGACAAATTAAGAAAATCACAGTGACACTGTTCATGAGCAGAGGTCTTAAAGTGGCTATGTTGAAATTTGGTGAAAAAATTCCTAAAATGACTGTTTTAGGCGTGCATTGCAGAATTCCTCATACGCTCGTAAGTTCGTGAATTTTCAATATTTTCACTCCAGATTTTCAACATTGCCATTTTACCACACATCCTTATGAGCAGTACAGCTGTCATTTTTCACATCTTGCCCAAAATGTGTTTCCGCTAATGTATCGCACAATGGCGCAGTCGATGTGCGAGATCAATGTACGGGACAAATTAAGAAAATCACAGTGACACTGTTCATGAGCCGAGGTCTTAAAATGGCTATGTTGAAAATTTGGTGAAAAAATTCCAAAAAATGACTGTTTTTCGAGCATGCGTTGTACAGTTCCTACACACACTCGTAAGTTCGTGAATTTTCAATATTTTCACTCCAGATTTTCAACATTACCATTTTACCACACCTTCTTATGAGTAGTACAGCTGTCATTTTCACATCTCACCCAAAAGCGTGTTTCTGCTCATGTAGAGCACAATGGCGAGTCGGTGTGCAAAATCAATATCAGGGACAAATTAATTAAATCACAGTGATACTGTTCATGATCAGAGGTCTTAAAATGGCTATGTTGAAAATTTGGTGAAAAATCCTAAAATGACTTTTACACGGCGTGCATTTGCAGTTCCTATGCGCTCAGTAAGTTCGCAAATTTTCAATATTTTCTCCAGATTTTCAACATTGCCATTTTACCACACCTCCTTATGAGCAGTACAGCTGTCATTTTTCACATCTTGCCCAAATGTCTTTTCCGCTTCATGTAGCGACAATGGCGCAGTCGATGTGCAAAATCAATGTATGGGACACATTAAGAAAATCACAGTGACACTGTTCATGAGCAGAGGTCTTAAAATGGCTATGTTGAAAATTTGGTGAAAAAATTCCTAAAAATGACTGTTTTTCGAGCGTGCGTTGCACAGTTCCTATGCATGCTCATAAGTTTGCGAATTTAATATTTTCACTCCAGATTTTCAACATTGCCATTTTATTACACTTCCTTATGAACAGTACAGCTGCCATTTTTCATATGTCACCCAAAATGTGTTTTCGCACATGTAGTGCACAATGGTGCTGTTGGTGTGCGAAAGCAATGTTTAGGACAGATTATGAAAATCACAGTTACACTGTTCATGAGCAGAGGTCTTAAAATGGCTATGTTGAAAATTTGGTGACAAAAGTCCATAAAATGACTGTGTTATGAGTGAGCATTGTGCAGTTTCCACGCACCCGTAAGTTCAATGACTTTGTAATATTTTCAGTCAGATTTTCACCAGTGGCATTTTTCCACACTTCCTTATGAACAGTACAGCTGTCATTTTTCACAACATGGCTGAAGTGTGTTTTCACACTTTCAGCGCAGAGATGCGTGGCTGCTGTGGGAAATCATTGTTCGGCACAGATAAAGAAAATCACAGTGACACTGTTCATGATCGGAGGCACTAAAACACCTGAGTTGACAATCTGCTGTAAAAAATCCCCAACCTAATTATATTACGGGTGTGCATTGCACAGTTTCTATGTACGCTCGTGACTTCACCATTTTTGTAAATATTTTTACTGCAGATTTGCAACATTGCCATTTTTTACACCTCCCCATGAACAGTACAGCTGTCATTTTTTACATCCTGTTCGGAATGCTTTTGCACCTGTGGTGCTAAATGCCATAGTCGCTGTGCATAAGCAGCTTTCGGCTAACAAACGGATATTCCCCCTGTTCATAAGGTGGGGTCACAAAAAAAACATGTTGAAAATTTTTAGTGAAAATACCAACGAATGCTTGAGGTATTAGGGTTTCCAACCATAACGCCCAACCCTGTAGAGAATGACAGGCATCAGGGGTGTGACTTGGGATTCTTGCCTGTAATGCTCATACCATTCCACACCCTGCAGCCAGTGAGAGGCACCGATGTATGCCTTGGACGCTTCAGCCCCAAAGTTCACCCCATTCTCCTATATCGCACCCATCTCACCGTATTCCCTAATGAAATGGGGTGCGCATAAGGGCCAAAGACCCCAAGGAACACCGTGACACTTGTCAGTGTCTGCAGGGTGGGGTGGGGTGTGGTGAAATAGCGTGGCCGTTATGCCTGATGACCCAAACGCACACCCCAATGCCTGTCACTCTGCAGGGTGGTGGTGGGGTTGGCTTCAGTTCAATACTTCACTGCCATTCCTATTACGCAGCTCTGTAACTTCACACTACCACTGCCAATGTCAGCAAGCAAACATTCGGCATTGACAAATGCTTGTTGGTTTAGTGAGGCCAGGCTGCTGGGCGACACCACCAACACAGTGCCATCAGCGTGCAGCATACAACCTGACCTTACTGTGCCTTATCACATCTGGTATTTTATTAACATAAATTTTAAAAGTAAGGGACCAATATTGATCCCTGAGGGACACCTCTTAATACTGTTCTTAGAACTGATGAATTATCCTTGTGATACACATTGTTTCCTATTTGACAAATAAGACCTAAACCATTCTAGGGGTTCCTTATATACCTCTATTTCATACAGTCTCTGTAGCATGGTTTTCATGGCTTACCAGGTGAAAAGCCTAAGGTCCATGAACACAGCCCTTGTGTCCTCCCCCTTTAATCATCCACTGAAGCTGGTTAGTGCTTCGTATACTCCACAAAACTGAATGTTATCACTTAATTAAACCTCATATAACAGAGGTGTATTTTATAGTATAGTTATCCATCTGTCTTTTAAGGTTCTTTTTGCAAAAGATTTACTTTCCAGATAATAAATGTTTTGGAATTCATGTTCAATCCAAGAAATCACTGCTAATTGATTTATTATTTGTTGCTGAAATATCAGTCTGCAATGAGCCTGCCATATGATGGAGACATAGTAAGATTGAGACCTTTAAGTACTTGAGGGGCATAAATAAAGTTAGTACTGAGGGTATGTTTAGATTGAAGGGGGGAGGGACCACAAGGGGACGTAGACTGAAACTTGTGGGAGGAGGTTCAGGAGGGAGCTGAGGAAGCATTACTTCATGGAAAGTGTGGTGGTAGCTTGGAGCACGTTGCCTGAGGAGGTGATCTCACTGGATTCAGTGGAGAGTTTTAAGAAGGGATGGGATAGGTTCATGGACAGGGTACAAGTAGGGAGAGAATTGATCAGGGTGGTGAACTCAGGGAGGAAAAAATTGGTGGGAGGAAGGAAGGAAGGGGGCAGTAGCAGTTGTCTGAACGCTGCATTTTGAGCAGACAAGATAGACCTTGAGGCCTAATTCTTCTGGCATTATCGTGACGTCTCAGATAAGAAAAATTAATACAGGTAAAAATTAATTTCACTGTACTTTTGGCATATAATTCTTGAAGCCAGAAACACAACTATTATGTTTTCCTGAGTTATATTGGACCATCCTGGATCATCCCATTTCTTTGTTAAAGTTGACCAGAAATTTTTAGCAAACGTATAATCAAAAGGCAAATGTTCTTATCTTCCAACTGTTGATTTCATTCCTCTCTTGGAAACTTTCTTTCAGAAATACTCTTGTTTTCTGAATTACCTTTTATGTTTAAGCTTCCATGGTAACTGAGCCATACAATGTCCCACATTCTTGGAGGGGTCTTTTTTCGAGGAAATATGTTCATACTTTTTGTATATTTTGTTGCTGAACAACTTTATATTCTGCTTGGACCTGAAAACCTTGGTCTTGAATTGTGTTATCAGTTTTCACTCTAATAGTAGAAGATGTCTGTGGAACCATCAGTTTCCAGTTTCTGATTTTTTTCTAACAAAGGTATAATAAAGCTAAGTATTACTCCACTTCTTTTCAACATTACTTTGAGTTTAACCTACTACTTATAAAGATGAAGAGTAGGGGAGTTTCCAACATCCTCCTGTCAATAAAACCGGTCCATCATCCCACCCGCGGCACACATCTGGAAACACGCTATCAAATGTTAGCGCCTTTCTTGGTTACAAATAATTAGCTTTCAGAAGCTGGTTACATTGCAGACCAAAATGTGAAGGGAGTGGAAAGGAGCAGTGATCGCCCCTCCATAGACTCAGACCAACAGCGGCAGACGCAACCTGAAATAAATAACCCACAATCTCCGAACAACCAATGTGTTAAGCCTCTATATGGATTATTAAAGCTCATATATCCAGGAGTCCATTTCTTTTTATACACCCAGAAGCAAATAGTTTGATACCTTTTATTGGACCAACACAGATGTTACAAAAAGAAAACAATGTCTAAGCTTTTGGACCAACCAAGTCTTTCCTCGGAGACATACTGTAAGTCTCAGAGGAAGGACTTGGTTGGTCCAAAAGCTTAGACATTGTTTTCTTTTTGCAACATCTATGTTGGTCCAATAAAAGGTATCAAACTATTTGCTTCTGGATCTGTTCTTACAAGGCCCAATACAGCAACTAATCTATTTCTGTATTTTTATACACCTATACTTTTAGTCAGCTAAGGACATAAATGACACTCAACATTGCTTGCTATTTTTTTGTTTGTGGTATTTTAGAGAGGGTATTAATGGGGCTTTCTTGCCCAGCAACATAACCCCGAGAGGTGCCTTTATTCATGTGGCTTATTCAGCACCCTTTCATTTTCAGACTATGGGTGATTCATGGATGAAGGAGTGTTGTCTTGCAAAATGAATTCATAGATTCAGATAGAGCAAATCGCAGCAGTTATTGACTTGATCTCACTGTGCTTCTATCCTCCCAGCTATAATATTGAGCAGAGGCAGTACTCCACTATAAATAAGACATTGCATCTCTCAGTTAGGCTAGCCATGGTAAATAAATTGTAAAATACATTCCCATGGAGATGGCCCCACCCCTTTTTTAAATCCACGATTGGCTAGTCACTGACACTGCAAAGAATCATCAGGAATGGAAACATACCGTAAATACTGTCAGCAGATATAGGCCTTACATCCCATCTAGTCTTCCCAAAAACCTGCCTCGTATTGTGAATTGTTCCTAGCAGACATTCTCATTTGAGAAATGGGAATAGTTTATTACATTTTTTTAATTGGATTCAAAAATGGAGATTGTAGCGTAATCAATGAAATAAGAACATTTCACAAACTGATTGTTTTGAAAAAAGAAATAAGTATTTTTATTTGTAAGTACTATCTGTGGCTCACTCAGTAGATTGTATTCTCACCTAATGGGCTGGAAGATCATAAGGTCACTTGTTCTAATCCCACCCCAGGAGCATGATCTAATATCCAATACTGACACTGTAGTGCAGCACTAAAGTGGGTGCTGCAGTGTTGAGGAACCATGCTTTGGATAATGTGTAAAAGCAAGGTCCCTTCTGCTGACAAGGTGAATGTAAAAGATCCCATGGCACTTATTGTAAGGTGAGGGATATTTATTGAAAAATATCAAAACAAACACAACTACATACCAACATTCTCATTAAAGCATGAACACATAGTTACATTTTAACAGAAAAATTGAACATAAAGCAAAAAATGAATTAGCATGAAATAAAAAGTAAAAAGGTACGAAAGGAAATAAAATGGTATTTAATCTACCAGGCCTATTCTATTTATTTGTCTGATCCAGGTTATGCACTTCCATAAATCAAAAAACTTATTAAATTGTAAATTAATCTAAATTGCTTTCACCTCAGAGACTACTTTGTCAAAAAAAGTCTCCTGATTATTCTCTCACAAATTGACAGTGATGTTGCCCTTCCACTGCTGTCATTTGGTAGGTTTCCACTACCACACTTTGGGGCCTATGCACACCAAAAAAGGTTGCCTACGCATGCGTTGCTGAGGTGCATATGCAACCCTATGATGGGAATTTGCACACCAGACCCTACGTGGCATTCACAAGCAGCATGCAAGGCGCATCTGCACCTGATCCCCAGGCCGCATGGACAGCAACGTGCCGGGACAGGTGGGGGTATCCCAACACTATGCACCATTCACTAAAGTGCATAGTGCTGCACACTGGGGACAAAAGGAGGGTGCCTATTACAGCAGGGTCCACCCTGGTGTAAGTGCCCTACATGCCCTGCCCCATGCTCGCAGCTCACCCACCTGCCCTATGCTGACAACAGACTGGGACTCCCCTCCCCACCACATGCACTCATGCATGTCCATGCCCCTGACCATCCCAGTTGCAAGCAGACCCCCTTCCCCAGCCTGAGCACTGGCCTGCAGGGCTGGATCCCTCCATGTCATGGCAGAGCCCCATCCCCAGGGTGGCGCTAGGCACCAGTACCCCCTACACACACTGTTGCCCCATCCCAGGGCTGGCATTGGAACCCCCCACCCCTGACATACAGTGCATCCCCAGCACACCAGTGTCCCATGCTGTCCCACCTTCATGGTGCTGGGACCCCCAGTAATGAAGTATTTGTAGGGGCAGTATGGTATCATCCGGCACCCAAGCACAGCACCCCGTCCCGTCATTGGTGTTCACTGGCTCCCTCACCCCCTGCATCACTAGCATCCCCCTGTCCCCCATCCCCTGTACCCCCCAGTAGCCTGCTGCCCCAGACGGGCAGTGGCACAGCCCTCAACACACCTCCTTGGCTGCCGGCCATCCAAGTGATGCTGAACAGATGGGGGGGGAGGGTCAACACCAGTCCATTTACAGTGGAGAGAGTCCTGGAGGAACACACAAAACTGAAGGTGGACACAGCAATGAGGCCAGATGGCACACCTGAGAATATTAAAGAGGGACCTACATTCAATGCAGGGTGGCTCCTGAGGACTGGAGGAAGGCACATGTAGTCCTTCTTCACAAAAACAGTAGCAGGGACGAAGCAGAAAACTACAGACCAATCAGCCTGACCTTGGTGGTGGGGAAACTAATGGGGTAGTGGGTAAAATCATGGAGGCACTGCTTAAAAAAAGAATAGTGAGGCACTTGGAATCCAGTGGTGCCCAAGATCCAAGACAGCGTGGATTCACAACAGGAAGGTCATATCAAAATACTGTACAGCAGTTTATATTCATTCCCTTTATATCTAGCGCTCCAAGCACACCTCCACATATTCACTTCCTCTTATTTTCACTGCTGGAACACTAGTGCTGTGATATATATTGATCTACCTAAAATTCATTCTTTTTATTTTCACTCTACTATGGAACCAGCGAATATAGTGAAAATAAAAACAGTGAATATTTCCTATTATACAGTAATATGATAGATTTTTTGACTGGGTTACAACATTAGGTGAATCAGCGGGGAGTGGCTGACATGGCCTACTTCAATTTCAGCATGGCCTTCAACACCATCCCACATAAAAGGCTGGTAAACAAAATGGGTAGTCTAGGCAGGTTCCACCATACCGTATTGGCAGGAAATTGTTGACATGCGGCACAGCAAATGTCTCAATGTCAACAGGAGAAATTTACGCCTGTCAGACAGTGTGTATTTTTCTCGGGGAGGCGGTGCCCCCACCCTCTCTTCTTAATATAACTAACTCCAACTGGAGTTAGCTCAAAAGAGAGCTGAAGGATGGCAAAGGGTGAAATTTCACCCTCTGGTCCTGTACAGCAACAATCTCAAAACCTGTCAAGATTGTCTCTGTAAGGGATTTCGTGGTGTTTTGTTTGCTTTGAGAATGGTATATGGTCTAGGCATGGGTCACAAAGTAGTAAACTGGGTTAGAAACTGGCTAACAGACAGGAGGCAGAGGGTGGTGATAAATGGGATACAATCTGGGGAGAGAGGATAACAATTGGGGTACCAAAGGGGTTGAGTCCTTTGGCCAGTACTATTTAAAGAGCTGCTGCGTCTCAAGAAAACTTTGAAAAACATGATATTTAAGTACAATTTAGCTTGCATTCCAATATATTCTACAAATTTCTTCTCATTATTTATTTTGAGGATATTTGCATGAATACATTGGCCCAGATATTCAAACTGCGCCAGGCTGTGGTGCAAGCCTGTGCACTGCTCAAATTTGCTGCTCTGGGGTGTGGCCAGGGCAATATTCAATGGAGTTGCGCTATGGCACAACTGCTTTGAATATCGGCCCCTGGCCACCCCCACTGTGCATGGCGCAGTGGAACTGTGCCAGCGCAAGTGGTCAGAGTGGAGCATTGAGATGCGGTGGCGCAAGTGCCATTGCGCCATGCACAGCACCTGTGATATTCAAAGGGTGACATGCAAATGGGGCCATAATTTATGCAAGGTGCATGGGGGGCCATTTGCATCTGATTACAGCCCCATTTGCATGCCATTAGCATGCAGGTGCGCCGATCCCCAATGACTTGCGCCTGACACCCTGCCAGGCAGCAGCCATCTGGGACCAACGCGCCCTGCAGCTCGATCGCGGGATGTCCCGTAAGGGACAAAGAATATCTCCTATCCCTGGTGGTCCAGTGGACCATGATTATGTCGGCGGGCATAACTGTATCCCCCACTGAGTCAATATCCTGGTGGTCAGTGGACCGCCAATTAGCGATCGTGGGCATAACTCTATCCCCAAAGTCAATATCCCTGGTGGTCAGTGGACTGCAATTAGCCGATCGCATGCATAACTGTATCCCCCCAAAGTCCAATATCCTCGTGGTCCAGTGGACGCATGGAGCCCGATCATGGGCGGCATTCCTCACCCAAGTCCAAAATCCCTGGTGATCTAGTGGACCCCCACCCCACCACCCACTAAGCCCCACCCACTCCCCGTCAGCGGCGGCTCCCAACCCGGCTGCTGCCCGCCACCCACCGACCCAGCAGCTCAGTAGCTGCTTACACCCATAGCTCATGCTCTGAATCAATGGGCATGCAGCCCGCCGAGCTGTCAGTCAGCGGTGGCAGGTGCATGGGGTGCTGCGCCCACCGACTGACAGGGAGGGAGCCGTGGTGAGGCTCAGTGGGTGGGTGGATGGGGTCCATTAGATCACCAGGGATTTCGGACTTGGGGTGAGGAACGCCTGCCGATCAGGCTTCGTTGGTCCACTGGACCACCAGGATATTGGACTTGGGGATGTTTGATGCCCGCGATCGGCTAATCATGGTCCACTGGACCACCAGGGATATTGACTGGGGATACAGTTATGCCTGATCGGGCTAATCGCGTCTACTGACCACCAGGGATATTGGACTTGGGGGATGTCTGATGCCCGCGATCGGGCATGGGGGCACCATCAGGTGCGTGGAACAGGATGGCCACCCACAGGTGGCAGCTGCTGTGTTGCACCCTGCAATCGCGGCAGCTCACCTGTGGGTGGTCCTCAACTTGTTCCTTTTTTTAGGCGTAACTTTGTGCAGGCGCAGGTAGAGTTGCGCCTGCATAACTCTGCAGCGACCTGGGCTGAATATCGGGCTGTGCAGTTTGTACATGGACACCCCCTACCTGTTCCTGCATACATTACTGATGCACCCCAAGATGTATCAGGATTTGTCATGGCTTACTTTTCCCTTTTAAATATCGCACGGGCACATCAGTGGGTTGTGCATGTGGCTAGCTGCCGTCTTGCTCCAACCCTTTTGAATATCTGGGCCATTGTCTTTATACCTTAGAGTTCATCTGCCTCTTTAGCTTACTCCCTACTTCAAGTCATAATCCTGTGTTGTGACATCACAATCTGTTGCTATGGAGTAACTGTGATATCACAAGGAGTGCATTATAACCTCAGGCAGGGAGAAAGCAACAGGAATAGATGAACTCTCCAGGAGCAAAGATCCTGCTTTCATGCAAATTACACCATTAATAAATAATGGGGAGGAGGAATACAGAACTAGTGTGAAATACAAGCCGAACTGTGTCAAAATATTATGTTTTGTTAAAGTACTTCTGATGACTTCAGCTGCTCTTTAATGTCTACATCAGGGACATAGCAGAAGGGCTGGAGGGAAAGGTCTGCCTGTTTGCAGATGACACTGAGATCTGCAAAAGGGTAGATACTCCAAAAGATGTGGATACAATGAGAAGAGACCTATGAAAACTGGAAAACTGGTCTGAATTGTGGCAACTAAGGTTCAATTCCAAAAGTGCAAAAAAATGCACCTGGAGCTACATACAGGATGGGGGGGAGCTGCTGACAGTCACCAAGCAAGAAAGGGATCTGGAGATTATCATTTCTGACAACTAAAGGTGTCTAAGCAGTGTACTAAGGCTGCAGTGAAGGCCAGTGGCATGATCGAGTGCATAGGCAGAGGTCTCACTAGGAGAAGGAAGGAGGTGGGGATGTCACTGTATAAAACACTGGTGAGACCTCACCTAGAATATTGTGTACAATTCTGGAGGCCGCATCTTTGAAAGGACATAGACGGGGGGGAGGCAGTCCAGAGTAGGGTGACAAAGATGGTACATGGTTTGCACCAGAAATCATATGAAGAGAGACTGAGGGACCTTTAATATGTATTCTCTGGAGGAGAGGAGGGAGCGGAGGGACATGACAGAGACCTTTAAGTACCTTAAGGGCATAAACCAGGTGCAGAGGGGTGACAACTTTCAATATAGGGGATGTACAAGAACAAAGGGCCATGAAATGAAACTGGAAAGGGGCAGGGTACAGGGGAATGTGTGGACATTTTTCTTCACGGAAAGGGTGCTGGACACATGGAACTGTCTGCCACAGGAGGTGGTGGAAGCAAACACAGTGAGAGGATTCAAACATGCATGGGACAGGCACAAAGGAACCCTTGAGGGGGAAGGAGAGAAGAGAGCAATTGACCAAGTAGGGTCAAAGATAACAAATAAGACTAGGCTTATGGGCAGCCTGGATGGGCCTAGTGGTTCTTATTTGCTGACAATGTCTATGTTTCACACACTCCTGTGTGCTTTACCAAAGGCCTTTTAAAGGAAAACTACACCCAAAACTTGAAAAAATATATGTTGTGCAGAGTGTTTTAATTTGTATGTGAAGTTCTAGTGTTTCCTTCCCTCTGACTGGTATTAGGAGTTTTTCCTAAATTAGCTTGCTAGCTTTAGGGTAGTTTTACGACCCCGGAGATCTCCATATCAAATAGCTTAGTTGTATTTCTTTGTCCTACAATGCACCTTGTTTAATGTGATGGTGATGTAGCAGAGCCCATAAATCCAGCAGAAAGCACTGCATTACAATCAGTTCACAACAATAGAGATGGCTATATTTTAAAATCTGTAGAATTCAGCTTAGTGACCACCCTCATCCTAAAGGTTTTACTGTCCTGAAAAACTTTGCTGCTGGTCATTTTTGTGCAGCTTGTAAAGCTTCCAAGATATTTAGTTTGTTTGGCATGTGTGTGCTGAATGTTGGGTCTCTCTTACATCACAGCCATGTGAGATGAGATGCTCTGTGGGAACAAGAAATACAATTAAGCTATCAGAGATGAAGATCCCCAGGGGTCGTAAAACTAGTATAAAGCTAGCAAGCTAATTTGGGAAAAACTCCTAATACCAGTCAGAGGGGAGGAAACACTAGAACTTCACATACAAATTAAAACACTCTGCACAACATATATTTTTTCAAGTTTTGGGTGTAGTTTTCCTTTAAGCTATCTACATCTAAAGGAATTTGTACTTCCTTGTGGTAACCACTACTTTGTCTTTTTTCTGACCCCACTCCTTAATTGCAATATGAACTATACATAAATAACTTTTCAGATTTTATCCCGTTTTGGTAACACACTATCATTCAGATGGTGCTTAGGGGATAGTGCTCACCTGCCTCATGGTGTCTTTCTGTGTAATGGGGCATTGGCTCCACCAAGCGCTATCCCTTGATACTATCTGGTTACACTTGGTAACCTTTGAAGCACGCCTGATTTTCCCCATTCATTAAAAATACACCAAGAGCTTAATGTGCTTTAATTTCTGTCGGTTTGTATCTGTAACGCATACCCGGCACCGTCTGGATACTGGCAGTATTGTCATGCCCTCCTGTCCTAGTCAGCAAAAATGTAAAAGAAAGCGAGATGTTGGCAGGCACAGGGGAATGCAAATTTGAGAGAAGGCTGGCTAGCAAAATTTAGTAGGGGGGGAGGGTTGCAGGTACAAGGGTTCAGAAAATTTTGGGGTGTCATTTTCAGGGCAACCTTCATACCTATCCGTACCCTCTTCTACACTCTAAGCCCTGTTTACACCAACTTCAACAGATGCGTTCTGGTTGATCGCTGCAAAGTTGGTGTGGACACTCACCACATCACCATAAAGTGTTCCACAATGCCAGATTCTGAACCAATGAAATTGTGGAGGCAGCCTACTGGATGGGCACATTACCCCACAATGTAAGCGACTGATGTGCTCCATCTGCAGCATCCCCTATGTCGGCAATGAGGATGTCATTTGTTTAACCCTGCCCATGTGTCTAAAAACACCCCCTTGGTGTGATCTGTGGTGCATTGGGCTCGAGAGTGTAAATTAAATTCTTCCACAGCAAGTCGCAGCATAGCAGGAAGGCAGTAGAATAAAGGTTAAGCGTTGCGGTTGTGTAAACAGGGTATTTGTCTACTCTCCCCCACACCATGCCCAGCTCTATTCTAGCCTCTATGTTCCTAGGACCTTCCACTCCATTTGTTTCTCCATTACTACCATCAATGCTGTATTTTGCTGTTATTTGTAACTTGGGTGATCATCCACTATGTGATACTTATGCATCCAGTGGATATTGCTATTTTTCGTGCTGTCCCATATTGCGACAGTATACTTACTGTAGACTGTAAATCAATGTATCCTTTGCATTGTTACTATTCTAGTGCTGCATCTATTGCTATTGTATGTGAACTGTTTATTCCCCCCCCCCGAATGGATCTGGAAACAACCAATCCTGCTCAGTATACCTTCCTGGAGAAACTTTTCAATAAATAAACCAAGAGGGGTGAAGGTACACATTTCTGGGCGTTTAGATTTCACAGGATGCATTGATAGTAAAATGGATAAAATTGCTGAAGCAGTATGTTGCAGATAATTTTGTTTACATATCAGAATACTGTAAGCAGTTCTTTTGAAATGGCTTAGGGATATGAAGAGGGTGATAAGATAGCATACTCTGTAATGCAGTGAGCAGCCAGGCGTGCAGTGACATCACTGCGTAATTTATTTATTTATTAAAGTGTTTCACCAGGAAAAACATACTGAGCTCAAATAGCTTATTTCCAAATATTGTCGGAAGTTGGGTACAAAATATATATACAGTAGCAGACAGTGTAAAAACAAGAGTACATTAAGATGCAAAATACAATTTTCAGCAGAGAAAGAGAATAGCATACACAGTATGTAAATCTGCAGTGAATATACAGTACAGAAATACAGTGAATATACAGTACAGAAATATAGTGAGAAGATTACTGGAGTACAAAAAGTAATGGGAGGTAAGATAAGGGCAATATATAGTGTCAGCATTTAAGGAATATACAAATAAGCGCTATATACAATGACAACAGTTACAGTATATTTGTGATCAGCAGCAAATGAAAAGCAAGGCCAGGCATGTTAGTGACAGTGGCAGGAGGGGGAGGTGTGTGAGCAGAGTAGAGAAATGAAGGACAGTTTGGAGGGGGCAGAGCGAATGTTTAAGGAGAGAGGATTTCAGAGTTTAGGAAAGCAGAAATGAGAAAGCAGACTGGCCAGCGAGAGTTTTATGGGGAGGAAGCTTGACGGAGCGAAACCCAGTGTTTCAAAGGGAAATAAGGAGGAGGAGGAGGAGGAGGTGAAGTGAGAGTGTCGGGAGTTGAAATAGAGGGGTAGACAGGATAGCTGGAATTATGAGGTGAAGGAGGCAACATGGGACAGACGGCGATCCTCAGGGGAATGGAGAGAAAGAGAAGTATAGAGAATACAGTGGGTGGGTGCAGGTAGGGCAGTTAAAGGAAAAGCTGCAGAAGGAGTGGGAAAGAGTAATGTTCTTTTGAGCATTCTGTAGAAGAACAGCATGAAATTAAATGCATGGCACAATTACAGTACAAACAGTACAAAGCTGATTACAACTTTAAAACTACAGAAACAAATTAAACATAATGACAACTTTAACAATATCAAGTATGACCCATCTAACAATAAAATACAAAAAGAAAAGTAAACTTCTTGACCCCTTTAAGGTGTGCTTAAACACATTGGGCCAGATATTCAAAAGGGTTACGCCATGCGCAACAGAGATGCGCCAGCACAAGTCCGAAAATGCGCCATTGTGCGATATTCAGCAGGAGGCAGCTGTGCCGCTCAAGTTGCAATGTACAAGAGTACAATGGTAATGAATGCATCGCGAACATTGAGGAAGGAACCATGAATAAATGGCGCAGTGCGATATTCAGCGACATGCCATGCGCAATAGGGGAGTGTAGTGGCTATGCTATAGTGGAAGTGAGCCAAATAAAATGAGCAAGACAGAGGGACAGAACGCCACAGGAAGGCCTGCAGTGGGGGTGAGCTGGCAGCTACAGAAGAGAGAGGACCAGAGAGAGGGACAGTGGAGAAGCAGGACAGGGCACACCTGTGCCACACAGGACAGGTCTGGGGAGACAGTGAAACAGAGCAGAAGTAACAGGGCAGTGCTGCAGAGCAGTCAGGGCAGTGGCAAGAGGCAGGACAGCAGAAGGCCAGAGGTGTACCCGGTGCAGGGGAAGCAGCATAGAGGACAGCGGGGGGGAACGGACATCCTCTGCCAGGGGGGTGAACAACAGCCAGGGACATGGCCAGTGCCACCATACAGATGGAGACAGTAATGAGGGGTGTGAGAAGGCAGGCAGCATGGGGGGGCGTGGCTGTGGAAGGGCCCGTCAGCAGTACGCCCCCAATAGGCGGTACTGAGCCCACATCACCTTCGAGTAGTATAGTGATACAGAGATTGTGGGCCGGTACTGCCTGAACCGGATGATCCTGAGGCAGCTCTGTGAGCTGTGCAGTGATGAGATGCAGGCACCCACATGACGGAGCCATTCTCTGTTAGTGGAGACTAAGGTGACAGCTGTCATGTGCCTGCTCACCATGGGCACCTTCCAAAGACCAACAGGGGACACAACAGGCATAACCCAGTCGGCGCGTCACGCCTACTCACACAATTCCTCAGCGCACTGCTGACACATGCTGTGAAGTACATCCATTTCCCCAGCACATAGGTGGAGCACACAGCACACACATACAACAGTTCCACAGGGTAGCACGTATGCCTGGTGTGCTCAGGGTCATTGACTGCACCCATGTGGCCATCCGCACACCACCTGGCCTGGAAGGCATTGCCTATAGAAACCACAAGGGATACTCCAGTATCAACTGCCAGGTGGTGTGCAATGCCAGGGGGCGCATAACCAATGTCTGTGCCACGCACCCTGGGGGAGCACATGACGCCTTTATCTGGCACCAGTCTGCACTGTGCCACAGGTTCGAGAGTGGGGATATCCCCACTGGCCACCTAGTGGGTGAGTATGCACAACACGCAGGATGACATGGGCAGCTGTGGGGGAGAGGCGTAGTCAGAGGTGCCATGGGTACTGGCCTTGAATGCCCATGGCAGAGCAATGCAGACCACCATACTAATGTAACCCTCTATGCAGAGGTGACAGTGGATACCCACTCCATCCCTGGCTGCTCGCACCGTACCAGTGCCCTACGACCCCATCGCAGCAACGTTACAATGAGGCACATGCCACCACATGTAATATCATCGAGCGTGTGTTTGGGATGCTGAAGTCACTGTTCCGGTGCCTGGACCCATCTGGCGGTGCCCTACAATACAGACCCTCGAAGGCCTGCGGGCTATTCCTGGCCTGTTGCATCCTGCACAACATGGCCAACGACTGTGGGATAGCCATAGAGGTCGAAGAGGGGGACAGCGATGGGGATGATGAGGACGCTGGTCCAGGCGGTGATGTGCAGTCACCCCATGGGCGAAGGACCCCTGCCTGTTCAGGATGGCTCAGCTGCACGGGACACCATCGCAGAGGAGCATTGCCAACACAGGTAGGTCACGGGGCCATGTGCAACCACTAATGGCAAGGACACAACCCACAGACAGGCATGGATGAACCCCAGGGGTGGATGGTGGCAAGTGAAAGGGACTGGCGTGGATCCGCCACACCGTCAGGGACATGACACATACACACACACACACACACACACACACACACACACACACATACACACACATGCACACCCCCACACACAAGACACGCACAAGGGTAGAAGGCCGCTAACCACAACTGCAACACCTAGCCACACACAGCCCACACAGCAATGCCGGTGGCCGTCACTGTCGTGTGTCAGATGCTGGTCACCATTGCACACTGGCGGACAGTGCAATGCAGGCATCATCATGCACCGCCACAGTGCCAGCGGGCTGGAGGTGTGCACATGGACTGTGTGTGTGCAGAGCTGGGTTCCCCACCCATCGTCTCACGGTGCACAACACACTGCACACAGAAGCGGCAGACGGTGGCCATGGTGGGAGACAGGTCAGTCACGCGGCACAGTGCCACGGCTGCCATGGATGAGTGGGCAGCCCAGCCAAGACCTGCCAGCCGTGCCAGGCTGACCATTGGCCTCATGGAGTGGCACAGATGTACCACCAGGGGTGATGCTGCGGGAACGCGACCGTGATCACGCAGGGGTCTGCAGCTCACCGAACATGCCTGCGCTTGGCGTGCTCGGTATGCCCACAACCGAACCTGGTATCGACATGTGAGGTGTGCCGCGACACCGGGGAATAGAAGTGGACATGGCACTGCGTGGTGTCTGTGGCGCATGGAGCAAATAACTGGGTCCCCATGGGCCATGACAGCTGTGAATGCCTGTGTCTGCCTGTGTCAATGGCGGTCACATCCTCCCCGCCGGTCCAGCCCTGCCAGGAGCAGACCAGTGTACCTGCTGCGCTGCTCTCTATGCCTGGCGCAGGACCGCACTGAGTGTATCCACCACCATCACAAGCCGCAACTGCTAATCCACTGAATCCTGGGTATGCGGGGTGTGCTCATCTAGAGGTCATCCGCCTGATCGGCACTGTCCTCATGGTGCTCACAGCCATGCTGGGCAGCACCCATGAAGTGGATGCTGTACACCAGGGCCATGCCTGAGCATGTTCACAGGCGGTGCACTGACACCGCCCAACACTGTCCCCTGTCACCATTGTCCAACTGTTGGCACTGCCCCTCCAACTGCCGATCACCAGGGCTTGCCGGTGCCGCGCATCAGCCGCCAACAGCCCCACCAGCCTGGATGCACATAGTGCTGCCTCACTGGGCATACAGGCACAGGCTGGGACTGTGGCCGCGCAGGCCTCACGGCTGGCACCACCCGCGGCTACGCCCGTGCCATTCCCTGCTGTGGGACCATTCTGCATCCCACACGTATCACTGTCTGGGATGTGTGATCCATCATCATCACCGGTGCCTGATCTGGCACCAGTCCATGTCCAAGCATGCTGGATTCCATGGCGGCTGTCACGCTGAGACACAGGCAGGGCCTTGTCTGCACCAGCACCACCATCCTCAGGCCGGACAAACGAGGCAGGTATGCAGTGGTACTGACCCTCAGACACCTGTGGAGGTGGATGGGCGGCTCCTCCATGTCAGGGCCTTGCCCACAGTGGACACACCCACGACCGCTGACCCATGTAGGCGGCTCAGGAGCTGTAAGGGGAGCACAGTGGCGTTAATGTTTCCGCCCTACCTGTGGCACTCCCCACCCTCCACACAGTGACAGCACAGGACCTACCATGCAGTGACAGACTGCCACCCATCTGGAAGCCACCACCTGGAATGCCCTCTATGGCACAACGCTGCATGCTGCCGGCCATCCGCTCCTCCTGTGGCATCAGGCGAGGCACATCCAGCTGCCCACCACCGGTTGCAGCATGTACAGCCCTGATGGCAGACACCTTGTCCTTAATCCTCCTCCTTTCTGTGCCGACCTTCTTTTTACATTCCTGCACAGACCGCTGGTGGCTGCCATGCTGGTTCACGGCATGTGCAACCTCACCCCATGCCGCAGGACGGGTCTGTAGCGTTCCCTGCTGTCTGCTGAGCAGCGGTTCCCTGTCGAGGTAGGCCTCGAACAGAGCATCTGTTTCTGCCTGTGTGAAGTTGGGCCTCCTCTCCCTCCAACATTCCTGTTCCACCTCTTCCTCACGTTCGGTCATTATAGAGCCTGTGGGAATGACAAGTGTTACCTTTCACTGTGCAGTCCCATGCATCTCCCACACACCACAGTCCACACTGTCAAACAGCATGCAACCAAGCACAATAGACTGCAATACCAGACTATGGCCTCTGCAGCCCCATGTCGCATTTACATAGCGCAAGGCATGCAAATGAGGCAAGGCTCAAATTTAAGTGGATGCTAATGCAGTAGCTGTGCCATGGAATTGCTGATGAGCTGATTTGCATATGCCAGCTGAATATCCTTGCGCAATTGTGTTGAGCGTGCTCAGGCACAGACACAGCTCTGTGATGTGTGCAGTAGGCATCGCACGGTGCATGCCTGGGGTGCTGATGCCTACCGTGCTGCTGACGTGCTGAGTGTGGGAGGCAGTGCAGTGCACATCCACCACTGTGCCAGTGGTGCTAGTGCACTGTTCACATGTATGGCGCTCTTGCCCTGGAGCACCGTAGGCGCTGTGGTGCCACAGCATGGTAGCCCACTATGGGGCGTCTCACACAGGCACCCTACCGCGCTACACGCGGGGAGTACCAATCATGCTGTGGTGGTCTGTGCATGAGAGACCCTTGACCCTGTGCCTGACCTTGCCCCTAGTCACCATGCGCCCACATGGGTGCACCCTTATCACGCTGTTCAGTGACAGCACGATGGGGAATAGCAGCGATGTACTGCGCAGCATCTGCACGTGGTGGACGTCGCTACAGAGAAACCATTTTGACTCCAAGCAGAATCAGAGATAGCAAGATGGAGGGCTACTGTTTGGAGCCAGGTTGAGCTGGCCAATTTGGTGGCCATAGTGGAGCCCCATGCTGGGGCACTGTTTGAAAATGCACCCCTGGACAGGGCCAGGAGTGCCGTATGGGAGGAGGCAGCAGTGGCGCTTGAGGAGGCCACAGGTCTGGACCGTACTGCGGAGCAGTGTCACCACAGGTACAAGGACCTCCAGCTGAGGGACCTGGACAGGCTTGCCTCCCTGCGGGCACGCGCCAGGAGAGGCGCAGCGCCACATCCAAGTAGGTGCCCCATCCATACACTGGTTGCGTCCATACGGGTATCGCGGTGGGCATATGTCCACCACATGGGGTGGGCCGTCCAGTGTGGGCAGTGGTAGTGGTGGTGGCGTTGGGGGGGTTGCGGCATGATTGGGCTATGCGGGATCGCACACACCTGGGGGTTGGGGAGGCCTTTGCTATTGGATTGTACCAATGTTCCCCTCACCATGTTTGCACCCTAGGCCCTGATGAGTGGTGCTGGGCTCAAGAGGACCGCCACCGACGTGAGCAGAGGGGAGGACAGCAACAGCCACGGGCAGATGGTCCAATTGTAGGACAATGCCAGGACCAGGCCGATGAGGGTGAGTGCCTTTCTTCCAGGATATTCTGTGCATGCTGTGTTGCAGGGCAGGCGGCGGGGTATGGCCACCATCCACTGACACCACTGCCGTGCATGCCACATGGTACAGTCAGCACTGTCCAGTGGCACTGCATGTATGGGTGTGCATCGCTGGTGGTCCATGCGTGCACCGGGTACATGGCTGTGCCACTGCCTTCGCACTGCATAGCTATGTCACTGTACAGCCACAGTGGTGCTGTGCGGGACTTGGGCGGTGGGTGTGTGCAGCGGTCCACATGGCTGTGTGTGCCTGGGTGGGCAGGTCATGTGGACACGATCACTGTGGGTGGTCGTACACCATCACAGGGACGTGTCCCATGGCTGTATGCCATGCACAATGGGTGGGCTGCAGGGGGATGGGCATTCACACCTATTGACTCTGCTCCCTTGTCCTAGGTGGACAGAGGATGATGCGACTAGAGAGGGCAGTGCAGGAGCTGCTGCAGGTGGCATGTGCCTCACTAGAAATCCTGCAGCATGTGGAACAGCATGGAGTCCAGAGGGGACGTGGTGGGAGGCACCACAGGAGCGGGGAGCGGGGCACCCGCTGAAGATCACATGCCCCGGGTTCAACCCTACCCCCCTGGACCCACCCTCACATCCCTCCTTCCCTCTCCCATTGGTTCACCTCTGCCCCTTACCCACCCCCCACCTGGTTTGTGACCCTTATCCCCTACTGTTTTATAATATATGTATATAGTTGTATTATACCTTTTCTAATACATTTGTTTTGTTATGCCTACTGTGGTGATCTCTTATTTGCAGTGGGCTACAGGTGCTCAGCTGCAGTGGTGTGCATGGTGTCAGGGGTGGTGCAGTCATGGGCATGTGTGTGTGTCCGTAGGGGAGGTGACTTTGGTGTGGGCATAGCTCTCAGTCACTGTCTGTGGTTTGTGTGTTGTTCCCTGTGCACTGTATGACTGTGTGCAGTGGTCCATGGTGCATGCACTGTGTCCATGGCACCCCTGTCAGACCATCCATGGCCTGTGCAGCTGACACCCTTGCATGTCTCTGTGACCTGCACGGTCCCACTTGCATGTCAGTGGTGGCTGTCCATGCAGGACAGCCACTGTACTCAACAAGATGCCGGGTTGCCTCCTGTCACTGGTATAGGTGCATGTCTACCTCAGTGGCACTGTAGCCTCCGCTGTTGTTGTCCTACCTCAATGCTATCGCTTGTGTCTGTTGCAGGGGATGTGCTCTGCTGTCTGTCACTTGTGCTCCGGCTACATGCTGGTGGCGTACAGCGTCATGGTGCCTACACAGGGTTGCTGGCACACCTGTGCCATGGAGGGGTGCTGGCTGTGTGTACACGGCTGCCGTGGCCACACGCCGGGGCTTGGTTGACCCGCTACTGTGTCCCTGTGTTGGTGTGCCCTTGGGCATGGGTGGGTGTTTGTCCATGCACTGTGTTGCATCCTGTGTGGCGCATGCTTCCATGCACCACTGTGAGTGTCTACACTGGCTGTTGTGGCCCATGCTGGGATGGGGTGTCTCCTTGGGAGAGTGTGCAGGGTGCTGTACCACTGGTGGTAGGGTCCGGGGCATGCTCTGTCATGTGTGGGGTACCTCGTGTGCCGACACATGGTCAGTCTGTCAGCTGTACCTCAGGAGGGACGTGCTGGGTGGCACTGTGTATGCAGTCATTGCATCGCTGTCTGCTGCCGCCCGCTGCAGGTGCTCACCATGGGGCTGCCTTGCATGGTTCTGTGTGGTGCACAGGGTTGCATTTTCACAGTGGGGGGGTGGCATGCATGGGATGTCCTGCACTGTTGGGCACTACTCCTGGGCAGGGTGTGTGGGGATCGTGGTGCAGGGTGTGCTCTGCATTGGTGGGATGGTGTGGCATGGGGTGGCCAGACATCCTTGTGTGTCGGTCACAGCTTGCCAGGGGGTGTACTAGGGCACCATGCCCTGGCTGTGGGTTTGTTGCTGGTGTCCATGGGCTGGTGGTTCTTCCAGCTCTCCTCTGGTTGTGCAGTGCATGGGGTGTGGGGGGCAATGTCTGTTCTGCTGTGTGCTCCTCTGCCCATCTCTACCATGGGTGGTGGGCCCCTGCATCCTGCCCCTGCGCACCTCTGGTTGTGCTGTTGCGCTGCTACCCTGCTCCACTGAGCATCCCTGGTTGTGCTATTATGCATCAAACCTGCATCACTACGCATCCCTGGTTTTGCAATGGCGCAGTTGGCATGATATTCAGTTGTGTGCCGCAGGTGCATCTTGACCTGCGCAGTGTTTGAGTATCATGCGTGTTGCGCATGGGCGCAGTGGACTTGTGCCTGCTCCTGCTATTGCACTACTTTGTGACGCAGTTTGAATATCTGGGCCATACTGCATAGTGGCAATGTCACAGCTCCCGTGCTAATTGCACAGTGCTACATCTGTCTTGTGTGCATCCAGCAGAGGGGGTTGTGGAGCACTGCGAGTGGCAGGCTTCATTCCAACCCTGACCTGTTCTTTTTATACCTCCCTTCCATTCTCTCCAGCTTCTGGCTCCTTCCTTCAGTTCCAATCCCAGCGCTGGCCTGGATGCAGCAGCAGCTATGCCTGTGATCTGCATTCCAGAATGGCTGCAGGCCACTGGAGCTGGCCAGGGAGGAAGGACTGGAGCATTCCAAGGACTGCTCACCCCACTTAGTGGGGGCATTGTTCAACTGTGTGACTGCTGACTGGTGGAGACCAGTCTGCTTCACAGTTAAACAAAACAAAAAAACAGACAACTGCACCAGGAACTGCTGCTGTCGGGGCAATAACAGCTACAGAACTTGAATACAGGACTGCACTGGCAGCACACAGAACAAATGAGCCACCAGTCATATGCTTGCTCATGGTATATAATTGATTATTTATCAATGTGCAGTTGGCAATGTGCAAGAAAAAGCATTTTACTCTTAGGCTCACAACATAGCAGCACCACTGCACCTTGATAAAGTAATACATTTTATAGTGTGAGCAACCTGGGACAGGTGCTCATTTGTTCTGTGTGCTGCTGGTGCAGTTTCCTGTATCCAGGTTCTATGGTTGGGAACATCAGAAGGGAGGGGTTGCCACCAGATGTCTGTCATGCATGCATGCTACCGCACACATCCATGACCGCAACACTGCACACTGGCACCCCAGGGGAGAAAATCAGGAGGATGGAGAAAAGTGCTGGCTGCCCAAGCTGGCCTCATGCAGGCTCTCACATGACCAACACGGCTGGTCAGCCACCACACCATGGTCCTGGGTGAGTGATGGAGTAACTGGTGAGGCTATGACAAGGTTGGTGATGGGGCTCGAGGAGGGTGCTGCTAGATGAGACCAGAACTAGAAACAGCTTGGTGGAAAAATCATTCTGATCCCAGTGCGGTCTGTATATTTAAAAACAAAAAATCCCTCCGACTGCTGACTCCTTGCCCTAACCAGATCCTACTGCTGCCATTTTTTCTAAACTCCCTCTCACTGCTGGCTCCTTCCCTACAAACCAATCCCAGTGCCAGTGTGGGTTTTATAATTATTTTTTTTTTTATAAGCTCCACTGTTCTGCTCACACCATAGAATTGGCTGGCTCCCAACCTCAGCGCTGATATTGCTGCAGACAGTGGGAGTTTGGGATCAGATTGGAAGATCAGGGCAGACTTGATGGACAGCTGTTTTTTTTTTTCTGCCTGCAAATGTCTAGGTTTCTATGGCTTTCCACACAGGGACAGAACACCCTTGCAGTATGTTAGCTCCCCACCATCACTGTGACTCAGAGGAGTGGAAACAGATCAGTTCCCCACATTCCTGGACCAGTCCACCCTGAGCCTTTGGTAAAGGATCAGCAACTGATAGAGAAGTGTAGACTGGCCTTAAGAGAATATGTGTGGTATTTGTCTGCCCCTTCTGAAGCACTGATGAGAGTGTGTAATACGCATTTGTTTTATTATAATATAAAGAATAAACCACCATCTCTCTTCTTTATTTCAACTGCATACAGAAAATGTTATTTTTTGCATATAAATTGATCCACAGAGCTTTAAAAGAGCAAACTCCTGTTATAGTAAACTTTTAGTAACATGACAGGATTTCACTAGAACAGTGACCCACTGTATATCATTTTGGCTTTCTTTTAAGGATCCTGGCTGAAAATACCAATTAATCTGCCAGTATAATATGTTAACCTTGGCTACCTAATTTGCAACTACTGAAAGTGTGGCAGACTTAACATAAAAGGCTCCAGACACAGTTCTATCACAGGGACAGAATGGTGTCTGCTGTCTAATACTTGGCCACATAAATAAGGGACTCTGTCAACAATGTAGACACAGGGTCAGAGACAGAAGCCAATTACTCCCAGCAAAACATTCTCACTTGATAGCCCCAGCCTTTGTGCTATTCCTGTCAGATCAGCAATACCAAAATACAAAGGAAACAAATTGCCCCAGGAGTCAGCATGTCTAGTGCATACAAGTAAGTAGCTAATATTGCTTTGTCACTGCTTAAACCATAAGGTAAAGGATGACTCCTCAACCCAACCCAATAATGCTGCATCAAACCAAATACTACACTTCTTTACAAGAGAAGCCACTGTTGAATCCCCATTATTATCAAGAAAATGTTTAGTTCCATCTTCCTTATGGCAGAGTCAGGGGTAATTAATGTGTTTATGTCTCCGCCTCCCTAGTTACCACAACAATCACTTGACTGGATAATGAGCTGAAGGCCTGTCTCAAGTACTTTGACAAACTGGTGATAATGACCAGGAGCAGTGAGTTGGCTGTGTGCATATAAGGCCACTGGCAATGAGTCTTGCAGTGTACTCTCACTTGGCCTGAGCACTTTGTAAGACATTAGCGAACTACTGGAGGTGCTGCCAGGAAGGCTCTCTTTGTAACTTCCAACTATGATTTCTTTAGTTTTATTTGTCTCTGCCTTCAGCTGTCTCCCCGGGTTGGTAGGGGGCTTTGATTTTGGACTGACCACAAAGTGTGTAGCTATACAAAAGAGATGAATATGTGTCACGACATTGGCTACTCTGAGATGAGGCTTCCTAACCTGATGGCACATGCTACCATGGAAGAAGTTATCCCAAAGTCTGCGAGTGGACCCATCTTTGCAAACTGGCTGCCACCACAAACTCGGACATTCCTCTGCTCTCTGTTTGCTCCAGTCTGCTTAGACACGTAAGTTCTTTTATTATAAATCAAAGTTTGTATTAAAATCCTATTACAAAATAACCTTTAGATAGTGATATGTCATGTATGTTTCTTCTACCCTGCTGCATCCCAGAACCCATTTGAAACCCTGTTTTGTTTTGTTTTTTCTTAACCTGTTTTTTCCAGGTCAACAAATTCAAATGAATAACTCTTGATGCACCAGTTTGCATACTGTTTTTATCATTAATATTCTTTGTTGACATCAACAAAAAGGTTTAAGTAAAAGCTTATAAAAAAAGCTAGCTGGAATATCTTTTTCTTGCTATGGACCTAAAGTGCTAAATCAGCTAGTAAAACAGGATGTCAATTTGTCTGTAAAATATCCAGTGTTTAAACAAAAAATTTAAGTAAGTTTATGATCAGCCTGTATGTAACGGTGTGAATGTTATTTAAACTATATGTAGTTCTTCTGGTAGATGTATTTTTGACTATCTGTTGTGTTTTATGTAATGTTTTTATTCACATTGTTGTACCCATCCCCCAGGCGTAGCTGAATACAAATTGTTTTGATCCAGTCTACCTTCCTGGTTAAATGGCAATAAATACAAAAAATAAAAGCTATGTCTAACCAGATATAATTTTTATGTTCATTGTTTTTAAACCAGCTAACACTTATTAAATGTGTATTTCTATTCTAGTTCTAAAGAAAACAATATTTTGACTTGGCAAATATTTCAAATATGTATGTCTCTTAGAAAAAGCTATCTTGTTGCTAGCTCTATCCCACACCATGGTTAACACTATGGAAAACAGGTTAAGCATTATATAATATATAAAGCACATTCAGATGTCGCCCCTGAAAAAGGGACCTCAGGTCTCAGTGAATTTACCAGGTTACCAAAATCTAAATAAATAAATAGATATAACTGCTGAAGTAGAAAAAAAAGGAGTGTTTCTTCTAGATTCTGTATGTTAACCAGCTTCCATTTTTGTTTCTCTAGGTTTATTCAACCCTGCAGAAGTATGTGTGTTGCTGTCCGTGACACTTGTGCCCCAATCCTGGCTTGCAGTGGTCATTCCTGGCCCAAGGAGTTGGACTGTGAGCGATTCCCTGCAGATGAAGACACATGTTTTGCATTGTATAGCAAAAATGCTGGGGCATATTATAAAGGTATGTTTCACACATCTCCTATCCGCATGATCATCTTGGAAAAAATTGAGTGCACACTGGTTATTATTTGACAATAAAAGTGCGACTAGATTCTGATAATAAGGTACAGCAGGACCAAACTGAATAAAGAGTTATGCTTTCAGTCAAACCCACAGACCCACTCTAATCTATAGAAAACTGTCTCAACACTGGAGGGATTTCAGACTCTCACCGTTGTGGGGCTTTCTCAAATGTAATGGAAATGTCTTAAAATACTCACTCACTCAAAAAAAAAAAATCCTAAGTAACGCCAAGACTGCATTGATCATGTGCATGTGATCTTTGAGACTTCTGCTAAAGCCATTCTCTTGATACCTTTACAGTTTTCCCTAAACCTACTTGCCAGGACTGTCCTGCCCTTGAGGAGCCCTATTCCTACAAACAAGTCCTGGACACATTTTGCAACAACAATTTCGGTGAGTGGGGGCAATAATGCTATATCTTACTGTTATTACTATGAAGTGGTCCTTGGATGTTCAAAATCAGAAATATTAATTGGGATACTGTGTTTTGAGATACTGTCATTATGATACAGGATACATATAAGACCATGTCAAAAGATGTTGATCCTTGGGATTCTACTCTTCATATTTAAAAGAAAAAAGAAAAGAAAACATTTTAATTTGTGTGAATATTTATGAGGCTATCATGCTGTGAGAGGTCAACATAGAGTATCTTAACACAGTTATTCCCCCAGAACATTATATTTAAATTATTTATGTATATGTACGTTATGTAAGTATGTATTTCTTCGTCATTGTGCAGAGCACAGGCATGGGAATCAGGATACCCAGGTTCAAATCCTACCAGAGCCTCTCTCTGACTAGCAGTGTGAAGCTAAGTAAGCCACATAATGTCTCGGTGCTTCAGCCTCTCCCAGCTGTAAACAAATACGTGAAAGCAGGAGGACACCACTGAGATATAGCATTTCAGCTGGGATAGCCAGGCTAAAATAAATTAGGGGGAGGGATATATAGCTGGATTGCGCGTCTATCAGAGGTAGCACGGTATTTTCGACCACGTCTGGATGGAGACATACCCTTATGTAGCTATGTTTGCCAAAAATGCTCCAAAAACTAAATGTGACCTCTTAAAAATATGAGTCAACTGCTTATCACTGTATGTCTTTCAGATTTATTTGGTAATTCTCAGTTATTTTATAATTATTGCATTGTGGGGCTGTGTCCCCCATACACACACACCCTTCCCTCCCAGTGCATGCATTCTTATTTTATGTACCATGACCGTTCATTATAATACACTAATGTGGGGGCGCTCCGCCCCGCACCGCACAAGCCTGAGTGTTCCGACGAAGTGTGCTGATTATGTTTACTGCACACTGTGTGTATACTGTACATTTAGTTTTTGCATTCATGACCATTCTGCCTAATCATGCCGTCAGTCACATAATCGGAAGTGGGCGGGACCACAGGCAGCACAAGGTACAGACGTTGGGGAGCACTTATGGCCGTAATCCGCTAGTATTACCATTAAATAGAAAACAGAAATTTGGGAAACTGCAGGAATAACTTATTGTTGTATCCAAGAGCTTAAAGCAGCAGTATCTGTTGTTGCCACGTCATTGTCTAGTAATACTGTACAATGTTTCTAGCAAACATCACTATACCAACATTTTTGTTTCCACTGTTCCTTCATTCCTGACCGGAGGATGCGTGATTTTTAAGTCTAACAGTTCTTGCTCCTTGCAGTGCCCACCATAAAACAAGTTAGTATATTTGTGTGGTGTGGTGCAGTGCTGTTTAAGATCAGAAATGTATGCTAGCACCGCCATACCATACATAGACTGTATAAATCTAGTATTAACATAAAAAGGTCCCCCGTATAGATGAGCCTTTTAACTGTTCTAATCACTTGATTAATTAATTACAAAAATAGTTGAATAAATCTTTTTTTTTTTCAAATAAATGAGAAAATTAAAAGGATACCGAGTGGGAATTAAATACATTAAGAAATGCATTTGTAGTAAAAAAAACCTATATGATAAAAATGTTTGCATAAACATACTGCTGCTGTAAGCATCTCATGGCTAGCTACCTCAGGTAAACACTGCTAGATACAGTATATTGTTTTTTTTCCCCACCTTTTTTGTATTGTATCCCTTATTATTCCATTTTCATGTGCACTGTGTCTCTTGTTAGAGTACAGAGTTGTGAACCTAGAAACCTGTGTCTGAGTCTGACAATTGCCACTTACAGTGCAGTCCTGACAAAGTCACCTCAACCTCCCTGTGATAAAGGAATTTTCTAAGATATGTGTATGGACTTCACAGCTCATTAGCTTTTGGCAGTGCTAACCTTTTTAAGACAAAAGTAGAATTTTTTACCTTGTCCTGTTCAAGAGGGAAGGGGTTGTAACTGCAGCTGAACCCAGGGACAGCCAATCCCTTCTACTTCCTGGTCCAACGGCCCCACCCTCACACTCAGACATTTTGCGATGTCTAAGCAGTGAGAGCTTGGGGGTGTGCCCCATATGGGGACAGTTTCCAATCCATAATTATACATGTGTAACCCCTAGATGGCGCTATCCCAGGGGCTACTACCCCTGCCTGATTTGCCACTAACAGGTTGAGGGGCCTGGATCCAATGGCGGGTGCCTCCACCCAGAGGTCAGGGTTTGCAATAGTTAAACTTACTTGGTCACAGCCCTCTGGGACACTGCAACCCCTTTCTTCCCACTAGTGGCCCACACAATATAGCAGAATTACCTTCACAGTATACACTTACCCCAAGGCTGGTTCAGGCACGGGACATCCTGTAAAATAAGATACAGTGCAACAATCACAGTACAGTACTTTAACATAGACAAATACCTCAGGCAGTATAACTTTTTGAAACAAACAGCTCTGATTTATTTAGGGGATATAACAAGGACAGGGGAAATCAGGTTAATTAGCTTATCACTTTACTATCACCTATGGCTCTGTGCACGGCCTATCCCTACCAGTTACTGTCCCTGGGTACCCAGGCCTAAGTGGCTAGTCCAAACCGTGGCAGCTGGTAGGGCCCTTTCACACAGAGAAAGGAAAATTAAACAGTCAGCAGTACAGTAATTCCATTTGGATTTAATGTGGCAATTCAACAAGAGCTGACCCCGAATTAGTACTCCACGACCTCCAAAGAAGATATGGTCCTTCAATGTCAGCAGGGCTACTTTGATCTCCAAGAGACCTCTCACACATTTATATGGTAAAAAAAAGAAAGCACTATACCAGGCAGGCTGCATCTGTATCCAATCGCAATTACTGCACAATAACCAGGAGAACACACAGCAGATTCAGTTCCTGACAGACAGAGTGTAATTCAACAATTTCTTCAGTCTTCTACAGGGTGAGCCTGGTTTCTACTCTTCAGAGATCCTTTGATTCTTTTCACAGGGGCAGTTCAGTCCTAACAAGCAGTTACACAAGTTGTAGACCGAACTCTGGGCCTTGCACACGTTTTTTGACTGAAACTGTGCACTGAAGGAGCAGGGTTTCTTTCCCCTTCACTTTCAGATCTCAAACTGAAACTCCCAACAGACAAAACCGGCACTTCCTTTGAGTTCCTCCCAGTTCTTGACTGGATTGGCTGTCACTCACAATAGACTGCTGCTGTTGGTCCAAAAGGCACCGAAGTCTAAACTACATCTCCCAGAGTCACTGCCCAACAATCCTCTGTGGCTGGCTCAGATTATGAGTCCCAAGTTCTGATTCAGTCCAAGGCATCATTTTAGAGCTAGTTTACTCCACACTGATTGGTCCAGTTCAGCAGTTCAAACCAGAATGGGGAACTAGGCAGACAGTTCTGACTGCAAAGAAAGCAGGTTAGACAAACTGTAATTTTATTATTACTGTAAATGATTTCTGGCAATCAGTTACATCTTTCAGACAGGTTCCTTTGCACCCTAGTGACTGCAAAAATGGGGTGAATTGGCAGCAGCTTGAGTGGTACTCAATCAAAGAAACACACAGTCCCCCATACAAACTAATTATGTCTGCAAGCAGACAGCTCTTAAAGAGACAGTACCAGAGGTTCTAAAACACTCACTGATAAATGGCTTAAACAAAACACCATTCAGGCTTGGAGCATTCAAGCAAGCTCCTGGAAGTCTTTTAGGAACCCTATTTGCAGGGGTTACACATGTTTAACCAGAGGTGTAGCCAGGCATTTCAGATTTGTACACCAAGCTGCCACACTGCTACCCTCCCTACTGTTATTCATGCCTGCCCCACCCCCATGACTCGGAGTCCAGGGTTCCTGGCTCCAATCAGATGATTCCCACACTAGACCTGCTGTCTGTCTGTACTGCTAGTGTGGTGCTCGCTGCCCACTGGTAGATGCCACTGACTGCACCCGAGTCCAAGACCATGGCAGAAATTTCTTCTCTCCTCCATGGTAGGCAGATTTGCTTCACTTGCCACTCCACATGAAGTCTTTTTTTTTAGCTGGCTCTGAGTCTGTTCTTCCGTCTGCTGCTCCTCAGTTTCTACTGCTTCTCTAGCTCTCAGTACAGCTGAACTAATAGTATAGCTTCTAACTTTGCTGGGGCATTTAAACTCCCTTGCCCAGACTTGCCATACCCCTATCAGATGCCGCAGCCAATTACTATGCAAGCAGACCATGTGGACCTAATTGAGACCTTCAGCTTTAACGCCCACGGTCCACTCTGCCCCCCAAAAACAAAGCTGAAAGAGAAAAAAAAGCCTGCAAAGCCAAACAAAGGAATTTAAACACAATGGACCAGAGAGTGCACAGCAATGCTGGCCAGCTTGTTTGCTACCCCTGCTACTAAACGTTGTGCGCCTGGCTTACTTGGAGTATCAGTAAGCTACACCCTTGGTTTCAGCAACCTTGATGGAAACGAAAGCCACAGCTTAACTAATAGTTCAGTGCTGTGGTGGCTTTCATTCTTCTCCAGGGTTGCCTAAACATGTATAATTATGGACTGAAAACGGTCTCCATAGACTTGTATGGGGCATGCCCCTGCACTCTCCCTGCTTAGACATCACAAAAAGTATGAGTGTAAGGATGGAGTCGGTGGACCGTGAAGTGGAAGGCATCAGCAGGCCATGGATTCAGCTCCAGTTACGATGCCTTCCTCCTAAGCATGACAAGGTAAAATATTTTACTTTTGCCTTAAACAAACAGGCTAGCACTACTATAAGGTAATGGATTATGAAGCCCAAATAAAAAACATAACATGTTAGAAGTTCACTTGAAAGCCTCTTTAATTGCACTCTGATCTATCTTTTGTGCTGTATAAACCTCACTGGCAGTCACTGCACTGACAACAGGAGCAAAGATTTTTCTCCTCTAACTGTAACACATTTTGGGATGCAGATTGAATGGCAGGCACTATATAAACTGCATTACTTTAATTTTCTCTATTTGTGCACACCTTTTTGTGTCCTTTTGTTACAATGTTCACCTGTACTATTTTACCAAGGGCACAGCTGGACTAGAAACTGTTGTTCTCAGCTCTGTATGATTTTGTGGTGAAAATCTTTAATTAAAATAATATCAGACTATCATACCAGTGAGGTGGATTTGCATTAAGTTGGCACTGGATATGGCCACTCATATTGTGATGTTTTGCAGTACTCAAGGTCAAATTTCTATAATGCGTTTGTAACTCATTTGGAATACATCTGCAGTTGTGTTGCAGTACAATACAAACCCGAGCTGCAGTGCAGAAGCAACAGTACTTGCAAGGCATTATGCTGGATCCAGCAAAATGCAAAATCAACTCATTTGAACGAATTTAATGTGAACTATACTGTGTATGTAATAGCAGTGTAAATACAAAATCATGTTTGCAATAGCAGTGTAAATACAAAGTCACAAATAACAATATTTGTATGTAATAAGACACCCCTGGGTGTGAAATTATGGGAGAATAATTGCACGGCTCGAGGGGGAGTGATGAATGCTCCTGCTCCCTCATACATGAAAATATATTGCATAATTTTAGACAAGTCATTTGTATATTCCAGTATATATAATTTATAACATTTGTCAAGATGGCCACCTCAATGCCAGCCCATTGTACGGGGTTAGGCGTTGGATGCCACACCTCGCTATGCCAATGACACCAAGCTTGAGGAGCAAGCTCATGTTGCTGGGGTCTGCAGGGGGGAGAGGATTGAGCATCTGATAAGACTGCTGTCCTACCCCAGGAAGGGAGGGAATGTTGTCCCACTCCTTGGCTGCCTTCTGGCAGAGGCCAGGTGGCAGCACCAGAGTAAGGGAGGCAGAACATGGTGGTGTGGCATGTGCATGCTTCCATGTGTGCGCTCATGGCCATGGAAGGGAGGAATGAAAATGAAAATGGAGGGGTGCTGGTAGGCTATATGATACCCATCCATTCTCTTGATCCAAGGCTCAGCTCTGGCAAGCTGGATTGTGTACCAGGGAGGACAGCCCTCCCTCTCTGGCCTCCACCATGGGGGAGGAATCCATGGGGAATTCGCTGGGATCTGGGCAGGGTTAGAGACACACATGGTGTCAGGGCAGATGAGAGAGACAGAGACAGAGAAGAAGGAGAGGGTGAGAAAAAGAGAAACAAGAGAGAAAGAGGGGGGGGAGTGGAAGGAAGGGGGGAGAGGGAAGGGAGGGGAGGGGAGTGGAGAGAGAGAGAGAGGGGGGGAGAGAGAGAGAGAGAGAGAGATGGGGGGGACAGAGAGAGCGAGAGAGAGAGAAGCCTGCCTGCTGGCAGCCCAGGAGGAGAAAACAGAAGAAGAAAGAAAAAAAAAAAAGAAGAAAAGATGGTCACATCAAATGATGCTCTCTGACTGGATGAACCAGGACACCTGCCATGCCTGCTCAGACTCGAATAGGCTTAGTGCTTCATTTTCTGTATTGTAGAGGCCTGTCCTTCACGTAGACTAGCGGGGAGTGGGACCCATACAAGAATTTTATAAATGAGTAACACACTCCAGGGTGCTGCATTTGTTTGTTTGTTTTTTTCAAATTAAATATACTTTATTGATTTCCAACACCACCAGTTTACATACAGTGAGATTCTGCAGAGCATAAACTAGAGGAATTAGCAGAGGCACTTACAACAAGAACTATATAATGTAACATACATTTTATAATCTCTCCCTCCCACCCCCACCAAGAACTATACAATGTAACATACATTTTATTATTTCTCCCTCCCACCTCCCTCCCTCCCCAAGGATGCTGCATTTGTTGGGAGCTAGAGGTACTCCTGGTGTGTTCAGGCTGTAGCCCTGAGCCTCTGTACACACCGCAGTATATCTCACTATGAGCCCACACCTGGAAATGTGTTATTGCCTACTTAGATTATACCAGGCATGTTAAACAATATTTATAAGATATTATAAAATGGGTCTAAAAATCAAAGTACTTTAATTGGTTAAAACCAGTCAGGTGACCATTCAATATTAGCGCATAATGCATAGTCATCCTGGTCCTAAACCACATCACACAAGGAGCAAATCAGTCCTCCTACAACCAGAACTATCTTCCATTAGGCCCCCTACAATCAGAATTGATCTTCCACCATAAACATGACTGCTACCTTTACAGTGTAAAAAAAAAAAAACTTCAACTGGGCCCCAAAAATAAAATTACCTTAAATAAAAAATAAAACAAATTAATTAAATGTTGTTTCCCTGATCATCACACACTCCCACCCCCCAGGTCGCACCATGCGACGAGCATCTTTTTGCTCAGTGTGCCTTTCCTGGTGAAACATTTTCAATAAATAAATAAATAAACTTACTCAAATAAATTAGAAACATTAAGCGTTGTTCATAGTTTTTATTACAATTGTTTCTTTAATGAAAAATCCTCCTTCTGTCTTTAACTGCTCATCAGGGAAATCTCTTCTGCTTTCCCTGACAGTGAGATAATTAAGTCTGTGGCTCTAAAAAAGGCCTTTATAATGTATGGACTGTGTCTATTAACTCCTGTTTTCAATCAGTTTATAACCTGATAATCCCAGTTATGACATCAGTATGCTGTAAACCATGCTTAATTAACTATGTTATAATGATGGGATTGCAGAGAATGTCACCACCTGTCAAAAATTCTTGGAAAGGAAAGGTGATCTGCTGCTTGGACATTCATTCAAAACCCACACATTCCATTCAGATGGTTACAGACGCACTGCAGTAAAGATCACAATAGCTAATTTCAGCACTTCAGTTGCTCAACATTCAAACCAGGAGGCATTCATAGCCGAGCATGACAAATGCACATTAAAAAAACAAACTATTTTTCCTCACAGTGGCTACTGTGGGTTTTCCATACACTATAAAATACAATGCCTGAGTAACAGTGGTCAACCACGGACATAATCACCTCTCACGGTTGCCATGACAACTGTAAACCTCTCGAGCTGCACTCTCAAGGTTTACTTGATTGTCCTGGCAACTGCTTGAGGTGATTACATTTAGAATATAGTATGGGTAGGGGTGTTTAACAAGTTTCACACACCTGAGGGGTTAGATGCTACATAAACCCAGAGAGCAAAGCTTGAGGGGTTTATGCATAGTATCTAACCCCAAGGGTGTGTGTAAACTCCAAGTTTACATACCCGACCCATATTTTATTTTATATAATTGCTGGGATTTCCTTGTTTGCCACAACAAGTATATAAAATAAAAAAGACGTTCTTGTGCGACCGCGGTCTGCTTAGGTGTGAGCAGTGCTCTACGGTCGGGCAGTCGCTTTTATTTAAAAAAAATTTTTAATTCAGTTTTGTGTGAAGCCAACATTTGAAGGGCATTTCCCTAATTTTGATTAGTTTCTGCCCGGTGCACCCTCTTCATCGACACCCCAATGGCAGAACAGGAAAAAAGACCATTATGGCGACATTCGCGGTAATGGTCCTTTTTCCATGTCTCGCCTTCCCCAGTGTTCTGCCCCTCCGGACCAACTCTGAACTGGAGTTGCAATCCTAAAGTCTGGGGTGCAGGGAAGCCCTCCACATGGGGGTGGGAAGTGCAGCCCTCACTGAAAACACCTTAGAACAGGCAGCACAATACCTGCGCTAGTATTGTGCCGCCACTGTGGGGAGGTCAGCATTGCCGCTGTTGACAAAACTTGGTGCTTTGCTCGCTGCCGGCACTTAGAGTTTGGAGTAGCGGACCAGTATCAGGGGAAAGACAAGGTGGACAGTGGCTAGAGGAAGAGTTTCAGAGATGGGGCACTGCGCAGGTGTGAGGAAAGCAGGTGCATTTTGTCATTATAAACGCTCCTTTATCACGGTGAATTATGACACAGTTTCCTATTGGAAAAGGAAGTCCCGGTAATTATACAGTGGTTAACCACTGTTACTCAAGCATTATCCTCTGGGTTGTGGGTGTGTACAGTATGTTAGGAGAGGGACATTCTGCCATTGGAACATAGAAGAATTTTGAATCCCTTTATTCCATGGTAAACATTCCATGTTAAACATTCCATATCTTGACGATGAGGAAAGACAGAGGAAAAACAAACAGGATAAAGAAAGTAGGCAATACTACTATAACAAAGAGCAAAAGTGAAAAAAACAGTTACCGTTCATAGGCAGAGGCAGCTCCAAACTGCTGAAGTAGATTCCTGAAGTCTATAAAAGAACTTACATTTAAATCGTTATAGGTATTTTCAGGTGAATTCTATCACCACCACCACCACCACCACCACCGCTATCACCAAAAAGGCAACCTGGCAGGTTTAAAGTTTTGAACACATTTCCATTAAGAAACAGTACTTGTAGTGATTTAAAATGCAAAGTAACATTTTTCTTATAAAAATGTGCACCACACACAGTTTTCATTATGTTTTTAACTTTTTAGCTAACCTATCAGTTACCAGAATAGGAACTATTTTTTGTTAAAATGGAAGCATATTTCAATGAAAGGTACAATTTTTATCTTTTTAAAATACTTTTTATTTTCATTAATTTGAAGCCAAATATTTAAATGTCATTTTATCTGAGCAATAAGACACTCCAGGGGTGCCATTATGGTGAAATAATTACACTTCTCAGGTGCATTTACCGCACTCTGGTTGTGCCTCATGCCTAGCAATGTACCGAGGCATGTGATTATTTCACCATAATACACACACCCTGTCATGTCTTATTGCTTACATAAATTGGTATGCACATGTTTTTGAGACATTTTTCATCAGATGATAGAACATTCTAAGGATCTCAAAAGCTTGGATACTCAGTCTATCATTTGTATAGTAATGGTGCCATTAGTATCAAACAGCATTTTTGTTTTGTTTTGAGAGCATTTAATTGTGAGCCACGGCAAATTGTGATGTGTACCTATATACTAACAAGGTAAAATGCCAGCAGAATAGGCCTAAAGTCTTTTGTGTTCATTGCTTGGTCAGCTCCCACCCTGGAGCTGACCTGCTGCCCCCTCGCCCTCTCTGGCTTCTCCCTTCCCAGTCCCAGATATTCTCACTGCACAGGACTTTACTTCCAGAACCCTTTCCCTGTACCTGTCCCACCCCCTCTTGAACCCCTCCACCATCTCTGCCTCCACCAGCCCCTGGGCAGTGCATTCCATGGCTCCACCACCCTCTCGGTGAAGTTGCACCTCCTCCTTTCTCCCCTGAATCTCCCCCTCCAGCTTCCACCCATGCTCTCTAGTTGCCCCCCCTCCTTCTTTCGAGCACCCTGACTGCTCCTCCCCTATTTACCCCCTTCATGTACCTGAAGACCTCTATCATGTCCCCACGTTCCCTTCTCTCTTCCAATGTGTACATATTTAGCTCTTCGAGCCTCTCCCCATAGGTCCTTTCCCCCAAGCCCCAGATCATTCTGGTTGCCCTCCTCTGAACCCTTTCCAGGAGTTCGATGTCCCTCAAAAGCTTGGATACTCAGTCTATTATTTGTATAGTAAATTAAATTGGTCTCTCCAGGCTGCCCTGTTTTATCCTATCCTACCCTGTGATCCATTGTCCAGACAGGGTTTTCACACCTCCCCCACACCCGCTCACTGCCTTACTGCTACCCCCTTAGTATCTATTAAGACTTTTACTCCACTCCAGTTATGCTTGAATCTATTACTTTGTTGTTGGTTTTGTGCCCCCAACTACCTCAGCCAGTAGGCTGCTCCTTTCATTATCTCACATTCTTCTAGAATTCCCCCCACCAGCTCCCACTCAAATACAAAACATAGACAATGTCAGCAACAGAAAACAAGGAGTGTGTTCCATGCCCACAAAGGACTTTTACAGAACCACTTATTTTCATCCCTACTAATATTCAACATCCTCCCCATACAGTTGTCAATATTTTCCTTCTATGTAATGCAAGTACTGTATGATACAGTACTGAAGGTTTGTTGGTGAACAACATGGGCTAAAGATAAAAAGCTCAGATCAATCTATCTATATATCCCAGGTAAAATATAGGTATTAATTTCCTTTTTTTATTATTAATTCCATAGCTGTGAAAGTGAAACTGGTGAAAAAGCAGACTACCTTGGGGGATGCGGAGTCTGAAATTGAAGCAGAGTGGAGCTCATTAACAAGGATTGCTGTTTATCGACACCCGCAACTTGATTCAGCAGTGGTTGATCATCAATGAGGACTGTGCCCAGAGACTGACCCGCCTGAACCGTTCCATGCACTATGTTATTGTGGGGGACATCGACGAAGGCAAAGTGACAGTGAACCGAGTCTATCACTGGCACAGGAGGGACAGTCAGCTGACCTTGGCCACCGGCAAATGGAGGCAACATAAATGTTAGAGGTGGTCCACGTCAAAATAAATCACAGTACTCTGTATCAGGCACTCTTAATATTATTATTATTATTACTCTCTTGTAAATAGAAATGTATTATAAATGAAAATGTAAAAATAAAGTTATATTATTATATATGTATTAAAAACGTGATTCAAAATCCTTTCGGTGTTGACACTCCAGTCTCACTTATCCCAGCCCATTTCAAAACAAAATGTCTCCCTATTGTCATTTTCTAGAAGAATATTGGTTTTCATGTCTTTGTTTCATGTATTATAAATAGGATAGTGCATGGGGAACAGTTGACAACAGAGCTATTCTTTCACCGAGTTGGCACTATGATGACGGATTACCTCGAGAGCGCAGCTCGAGAGGTAATCCATCGTCATAGTGCCAACGAGGTGAAAGATGCCCTGTTGTCAACTGTTCCCCATGCACTTTTCTTTATAGTGTATGGTGGAATGTTGCTTTTTGGGGAAAAAAAATCACTACAGCATGTTTCTGCTTCAAAACATTTTTACTGGGTTACTAGAAGGAAAAAAGAACTTTACGTTTTAAATGTTTTCACGCTTGACATTTTAACTGTTCAAGAACTTTACATTTTGAATGTCTTAACGCTAAACATTGGTACTGCCGCTGACATTGCTGCTTCGCTATGTGTCCTGTCTATGGAGTAGCTCTGTCACATGCTGCTCGAGGACACAGTGTGTGACGTTGCAGTGCAGTAAAAAATCGTTCTGCTGCCTGCGAACGCCACTAGTGTGTGACTACAAGGTTTCGACAATGATGGATTTCGGTGGAGAACGACGTTCCACCATACACTATAATGCAAGTGTTCCTTCCCTGGACGTCTTTACCTGACTGAAAACAGAATACCTTTCTGCATTCATACTGTATCTTACATTTCTGGTGAGTTATTGGGTAGTTCTCAGCTACTGTCAGTATAACGTGACCCATTTCATGGAAAGAATACGCTGGATATCACACGAAAGGGGGAAAGAAAGGGATTACAGAAATAGACTGTAAAGAGCGCCTTTCTCGATAGGCTAGTTCACACGACCAACTGTGAGCAACTGTCAGTGGCTCACAGTGAACAGAACGATGTCCCTGCCCATGTGTGAACCTTAACGTTTTTGGAATTTTCCATTGTGTAGTGTTGCCACCACAATCCCACTTTTCCTGGGTTTGCAGAGTGTTGCCAGTGGTTTCCTGTACCGTATGAACAGTTAAACCACCTGCACCACTACAATTCCCCATTCAGCCAATGCTGATCTGAAAAACGCTGAAATCATTGGAAAGTTAAATGGGCAGCAGCAAGACTGCTGCAGTGTGAACACAGCTCTCTGACGCTTTAGAAGAAATATTCTGAATGATTAGAAAGGAGCCGCTGTGGCAAGGCGCAGTGTGAACGAGCCAGATGTTGCACAAAAACAAGAGGAAGCTTCCTTGCCACCGTGGGAGCGCCTCTGTAGTAAACACAGCCTTTATAATTATACCCCCAAGGGAAGGGAGGAGAAGGGATAATATTGCCCCTTAGGGGATAGTAGCACAATCTTTCCATTCCTGTTGCTGGCCATGCCCCTGTACGCCACCGTTTATGATGAAGCAATAGAGTGCAAGATGTTGTTTCATGATTGAACTGATGGAGCGTGATTTTAAAGCACAGTTTTACTATTTATGGTTATTTCATAAATTGAGTTAGGTCCAACTAACAAGAGTCTTGTTAGTTGGACCTGGTTCCAGTTTTACCAAATGGCAGCTTAAATACCTGAAAACTGTGCTTTCAAAATCACACTCCATACACTTCAAATGGAATGCACCTCTGAGCACTCTGTTGTTGTGTTATAAAATGGGGTATGGTCAGCAACAGGGAAGCTGCAAGGATTGTGCTGCTAAGCCCTCCTATGGGGGGTACAATTTTTGAACCCTTCCTGCTCCTTGGGGGTATAATTATAAAGGTTGTTTTTATGACAGAGGAGCTCCATGAAGGTAAGGAAGCTTCCTCTGTTTTGGGGGTGTTTGAAAAAAGACTAGAATGGTTCTCTTTAAGCAGATGTAACCACCCACCCAGGGGCATAGAAAGGCCTGATGCTGCAGGCAGTGGGCCTTGAGTCCCTGGAAGGGCAGTTACCTGTATCTCAGCCCACCATGGAAGGTCTTATTGCACTTATAAAAGGGTAGTTAGTTTTATTTAAAAAAATTAATAAAAAAAATGTAAAGAATTACATTAAATCTATCTGCTGCTCCATTGATAGTCGCCACTGGGGGGGGGGGGGCTGTGATTTGTTTTGTGCTACAGTTTGCTTGGATTTTCTCAGAGACCAGGCCAGTCACTAGCGGGGTCCCACAGGGTTCGGTGCTCGGTCAGGTGTTATTTAACATCTTCATCAGTGGCACTACAGGTGGGATAAAAGGGAAAATATGCCTGTTTGTGGGTGATACACAAAGCTCTGTGGGAGAGTAGACCTGGACGACGGGGGACAGAACCTCAGGGAAGACCTGGCCAAGCTAGAGAAAGGGTCAGGTATTTGGCAGCTGGGATTCAATGACAAAAAAGGTAATGCAGTTGGGGGCAAAGGACCCAAAGACCAAATACTGGATGGCAGGTGTGTGGGTTATTGGGTCAGAAGAGGAGAATGACGTAG
This sequence comes from Neoceratodus forsteri, assembly GCA_016271365.2. Classification (NCBI taxonomy): domain Eukaryota; kingdom Metazoa; phylum Chordata; order Ceratodontiformes; family Ceratodontidae; genus Neoceratodus; species Neoceratodus forsteri. Next base: position 481,031,753 of record CM028131.1, read on the forward strand.
GAGTGATTATAGCAGCAGCCAAAGCAAATCGGATGCTGGTCTGTGTAGCCAGGGGTATAACCACAAGGAAAGCAGAGGTCATTTGCCACTGTAAAGATCAGAGATTCAGCCACATCTTGAAGATGGTGTGCAGTATTGGTGCCCTTACCTAAAGAAGGCCACTGACCTGCTGGAAACGGTCCAGAGAAGGGCTACCAAGGTGATCCAGGGACATACAAGGAGACACTCCAAGACCTCAATATGTACTCCCAGGAGGATAGGAGGGAGAGGGGTGACATGATTGAGATCTTCAAGTACCTTAAAAGTTTCAACAGAGTGAGCTCTGAAGGTCCCTTCAACCTTAGTGGGAACAGGACCACAAAGGGGCACTGCCTCGGGCTGGAGGCAGTGTAGCGTAGTGGTTAAGGGCACTGAGCTGCAAACCTGGAGAACTCTGTTTGAATCCTGTCAGCCTCCACTTGCATACTGTGTGACCCTGAGCAAGTCACTTAACTTTCTTGTGCTCCCAGGTCACACCTGGAAACAAGTTCCAGCTTAGTGTGCCTTTCCTGGTTAAACAATTTCCCCTTCCCTTCCAAGCTGATTGGGGGGGGGGGATTCAGGTGGGAAATGAAGAGACATGTTCCACTGACAGGATGATGACTAGGTAGAATATGCTGTTGGAGGAAGTAGTCTCTGAAGACTGAACAGCTTTAAGAGAGTTTGGGACATAGTAAAGGGCAAGTTGCATGTGGGGGGTGTGGGGGGACATAGGCAGGGAGGGTGGAGTATATAATGGGAAGGAGTGCAGATCCTTCAGTAGATACTGAGGGGTCTGCAAACTCGAGCAGACATGATAGACCACAAGGCCTTTTTCTGCGGGCTCAGTCATATGTTCCTATGTTCATATAATTAAATACGCAATAGCACATGAAAGACATGGGTTATGATGTAATAATTACGTGCCCAGGTGGGTGCTGTGGAATAAGGCCAAAGCTTGAGTGCCTTTGACCACTATAGGGAACGTAATAATTACAGAACAATCCCCATGCCCTAGAATGTGTTATTGAGCATACATTGGATTTTGAGTAAAAAGTAGTTCACCAGTGCCGTACTGTAGTTAATATGCCATGTTGGTTTGTCAACAATCTGGGGAAGATCCTTCTTTGTGTGTGTGTGTGTGTGTGTGTGTGTGTGTGTGTGTGTGTGATCTGTACTTTATTTTTCTTTACTTCCTTCCATCCCCAGCAGCCAACTCCTTTTGGAGTCCCAAGGTACCACTCAGATTTACATCCCTGCCACCAACACCACTGACCCTCCATGGAGCCTTGGTTTACATCCCCCTCCCCACCTGGTGGGGTCAGCATGGGGAATGTACCATTGACAGTGGTTTCTTATCAGGCGGCAGCAGGGTGGGAGCCTGGATGTACCATGATCTGTTATGTACAGTTGCTGAAGAATGTTTCCACTTTTTCTGCCCCCATGAGATGCTGACTCTGCAACACCATACGCAGATGTGCATGCTGAGGTGCGCTGTTGCAGGTGTCAGCCAGCATCTAACCCTCTAATGGTACACCACCCCAAGCTCCACCTGTGGTCACCCAGGTGGCACTCCTCCCCTCCTGGAGAAGGAGGCATAGGTGGAATGAGTTGGAGAAATAGTCTCTCTGGAGACGGTGGACAGCTACAAGACAGGTTGGGACAGAGGGGTATGGAGGCAGTATAGCACTGTGGTTTAGGGCTCCTGAGTTGCAAACCTGGAGACCTGGGGTTGAATCGACAGCCCCTCCTTCCATACTAGTGTGACCATGAGCAGGTCACTTGACTTTCTTTGCTCCAGTTTGCACCTGGAGCGAGCTTAAGCTAGTGTGCCTTCCATGGTTAAACAATATCACCCTTCCCCCGTCAGCCTCCTACAACCCAGGTTCATTCCCAGACCCAGGTTGCCGACATCATGAGCAGTGACCCTATCAGTGTGCCCCTTTGGCAGGCCACTGAGTGTGCTCCATTCACTGTGGATAGGGTCAGGGCTGAGCTGGATAGACTAAAGGTGGACAAGGCAATGGGGTCTGATGGGCTGCACCCCAGAGTGATCAAGGAATCGATGGAGGAGCTGGCCGCACTTTGACAAGGCTCTTCAACCTGTCCCCTGATACGGGAGTGCCAGAGGACTGGAAGAGGGCTGAGCGGTGCCCTTGCACAAGAGTGGTAGCAGGGAGCTGAAGGAGAACTATCACCCAGTCAACCTCACATCTGTGATGGTGAAAGTAATGGAGGCATTAATCAAGGAGAGGCTGGTGAAGTGCCTGGAGGAGTGTGGCTTGAAGGCCATCAGACAGCATGACTTCAACAAGGCAAAATCATGCCAGACCAACCTAAGTGAGTTCTCTGATTGGGTGACTCAGGTAATCGACCAGTGAGGGTTGGTGGACATGGCCTATCTGGACTTCAGCAAGGCCTTTGACACCATCCCTTATTTGAGATTGGTGAGCAAGATGGAAAGCATGGGGTTGGAAGGGAAAATAGCAGGCTGGGTGGAGGCCTGGCTAATAGGAAGAACTCGGGAGGGGGGGTTAGTGCTGAACAGGATGCACTCTGAGATGGCAAAGGTGAGGAGTGGTGTGCCAAAGGGGTCAGTTTTGGGTCCATTCCTCTTTAACATCTACATCAGTGATATTGCAGAGGGTTTGAGAAGGAAGAGTGTGCCCTATTTGCCAAAGATACAAAATCTGCAATAGGATGGACACCCTGGAGGGGCTGAAAGACATGAGGAGGGACATCTAAGACCCTCGAGGAATGGGCCAGGAAATGGTAGCTGAGATTTAATGCCAAGAAGTGAGATGTGATGCATCTAGGGAGGAAAAACATGAAAGAGGGGTACACGCTGGGGGGAGGAAATCAAAGAATCACAACAGGAAAGGGATCTGAGGATCACAGTCTCCTCCAACCTTAAAGGAAAACTACATCCAAAACTTGAAAAAATATATGCTGTGCATAGTGTTTTAATTTGTATGTGAAGTTCTAGTGTTTCCTTCCCTCTGACTGGTATTAGGAGTTTTTCCTAAATTAGCCTGCTAGCTTTAGGGTAGTTTTACGACCCCTGGAGATCTCCATATCGAATAGCTTTATTGCATTTCTTCATCCTACAATGCACCTTGTTTCATGTGATGGTGATGTAGCAGAGCACATAAATCCAGCAGAAAACACTGCATTACAATCAGTTCACAACAATAGAGATGGCTATATTTTAAAATCTGTAGAATTCAGCTTAGTGACCACCCTCATCCTAAAGGTTTTACTGTCCTGAAAAACTTTGCTGCTGGTAATTTTTGTGCAGTTTGTAAAGCTTCCAAGATATTTAGTTTGTTTGACATGTGTGTGCTGAATGTTGGGTCTTTCTTACATCACAGTCACATGAGACAGGATGCACTGTGGGAACAAGAAATACAATTACACTATCAGGTATGAAGATCCCCAGGGGTCATAAAACTAGCATAAAGCTAGCAAGCTAATTTGGGAAAAATTCCTAATACCAGTCAGAGGGAAGGAAACACTAGAACTTCACATACAAATTAAAACACTCTGCACAACATATATTTTTTCAAGTTTTGGGTGTAGTTTTCCTTTAAGGTAGGTTTCCAAATGTAGTAGGGCGCAGGAAGGGCCAATAGAATGCTGGCATGCATAGGCAGGGCATTACTAGCTGAAGGAGGGATTATAATGACCCTGTACAAAGCCATGTGAGGCCGCAGTTAAGAGTACAGGGTTCAGTTCTGGAGACCACATCTCCGCAATAATATAGATGCACTGAAGAGGGTTTACAGAAGGGCAATGAAGATGGTGCAGGGTATGCACAGGAAGACATACGAGCAGAGGTGTAAGCAGCTGAATCTGTCTGTACACACTGGAAACAAGGAGGGAAAGGGGGACATGATTGAAACCTTTAAATATGTAAAGGGGCTCAATAAAGTAGGTGAAGGGAGTCAGCTGAGGAGGAAGTAGGGAGACAGAACTAGAGGTCACAGCCTCAGATTGCAAGGAAATAGGTTCAGGGGCAATGTGAGGGGGCGCTTCTTCACAGAGAGGGTGGTGGAGCCCTGGAACAGACTACCAGATGGAGTAGTGGGGGCTGAGATGGTGGAGGAATTTAAGAGGGCATGGGACAGGCATATGGGACTGAGTATTTGGGGAAGGGTGGGGGCAGGTGGGGAGGGATATGTGAAAGGGGAGGGTTGGGCAGACTAGATGGGCCAGAAGGGTTCTTTTCTGCCATCAGATTTCTATGATTCTATGGTACAGCTAACACACCTGCATAATGTAGGGGATAACACACAGTGTGGTGTGATTTGTGCTCCAACACTCGCATGGCCCCAGATGAATTGTTAGGCATTAGGTATTTATGCTAAGTGTTTGCAACCACCTGGAGCAGTGTGTATTTTGGAGCATAAATCACGCCCTGGAATGTGTTATCCCGCTAATAAAATGAGTTTTACAAATTTTGGTTTTAAAAAAAGAGGACACAATTTTTACAAAAAACAAAAACAAAAAAAACATAACATTTTTTGTTATGTTCACTAACAGGGAAAAAGTAGTCCCTAGCCAGTTAAGACAGATTTGATAGCTGATGTATTTTAAAGTCTTTAAAATGGTTTGAACATTGAAATGTAAGCTGGAGGGGGAGGCTGGAAAAGTAGCATCAGGACCAGAATAGATGGGCAAGTGAGGGAGCTCAGCTATCCAGGAGGGCCAGTGGGAAACCCACCAAAGAGTGCAGTCAGGACAGTTTTATGCACCGTGGCTGATGAGGTAGGGGGTATGGAGCTCAGCTGGGGACATAGGTAGCCAGGTCCTGTGTCACTGGGGGCTAGGGCATTAGGGAGGCCTTAGCAATGCCTACAGAGAGTGATGCAGGAGCACTTAGGAAGCTTGTTTGTGTATACCCAGGTTGCCAGGGCTGAGAGGCTGTGGCAGGGCCCTCCCAGGAGGAGAACCAGTGGCAGAGGTCTCCTCATACCTGTGTGGCAGGGTGGCCTGAGGGGTCAAGGAGCCTTCACCCAAAACAGGGGCCTGTTTGGAGGAACAGGTCCTGGGTGCCGGTCCATTTAAAGCCGGTGGGTCACATGCCAAAGAAATGGCAGACCTTGGAGGGTGGTTCCTGTGCTGGAGTTTAACTCAAGCCCAGGAATAGAAGCAGCGATGTGGGCCTTGCAGGGATTCCCCATACAAAGTAGATACCAGCAGAACTCCCCAGAGTAAACTGCGAGCCACTGAGTGCTGACGCAGAGTCGCGTGATCGTAGCGGGAGTAGCCTCAGCCCTGTGCACTAGTGCCAGCCATTTTGAAGGTGGATTGGGGCCTGGGTCATCAGGCAAATTCCTGAATGCCTTTGTGGCCTGGGCCAGCGCCCAGGAGTCCAGGAGGGGAGGGCTGCTCGCGTTCCCACGCCAGTGTAAAGGGGGATGACCAGTGCCAAAGTAAAAGGAACCCAGAAAGAAAGAAATGGAAGGTTGGCTTACCAGATCCATGATATGCCAGAAGATTGCAGGAATCTGTGTTCCAGTGAGTCTTGGGTAGAGCACCTGACAGCGGGAGGGGGTAGAAAAGGAGAATCCTTCTGCATCTGCTAAATCCATGGTCTCTGCTATTTATCATGTCCCGCACAAATTGTAAAAAGTTAAAGCCCCATGGAGCTGCTTATTTATTTATTTATCAGAAGAGAATGGTGACCCCTGTATTGCTGGAATCATTTGCCATGCAGGTGAAAAATAAAAGCCAGTTGGGGATGAATAGTGGTTTGTGCCCTATTTGACTGTAGGGGAGGCTAATGAAATCAAATCTTTTTCTCCTCATACTTGCAGTCTTATAAATTTTCCTTTAGTTGAATTTCAGGGGCAGAATCCAGGCTGGTTGGGACTGCAGGGCTTTCAAAGATCTCCAAAGAAAGAGGGAGGTCTCAGTCCAGTGGTCGGTTTGGGGAGGAGATCAGATGATGAGATGGAGGGGGTAAAATGCACAGCTATGAATATGGCAAGTAGGTAGGAGACAACTGTTTTCCCTGCTTTAATACTGGGAAAAGAGGTCTCATATGTTAGCGCTTTGAGTGCTCCCTTCTTTCTGCCTGGAAGACCTGCAATGTTAAAAGTATGCCCCTAGATGGGGCAGGAAGGGGTTACACTGTGGGGGCTCATCCAGGATGTACTCTGAACCCCAAAATCGTCACCAGACCACGAGACTTGAGGTCTGTGGTATGCCAGGCTTCCCAGCCTCGTTGGGCCCTGTGGCACACTCAGTAATTGCTGTGGGGTAGGCCTGGGCAGGCATCAGGCCTGGTCTGCTGGTGTGATGTGCGCATGACTTGCTGGTCATATGACCCTCAGGCAGGGTCCTGACTGGATGATGGGCGAAAGGGAGCTATAGCAGCTGCAAGAAGAAGTGCCATCTTGGTGAGATCCGAGGAGCTTGAGCTGAGGGGAGCGAGACCAGCAGCAGCAGAGATGCTAGAGGGAATAATGATAGCAAGAGCAGAGCAAAATAGACTTTCTCCTGAACGCATTATCAGAGCAGGCAAGTGAACTGGACTGCATGTTTTTGGAGGAAAAGAACTGTGAGCTCCTTGTGAGTGTGGGAATGGGAGGGAAGAAAATTCCAGCACAGGCATTCACATGGATTGGCAGCAAGTGGTAGTGGGGGGGGGGTGCAGCCAGACCTGAAGTGACACCTCAGGAGGAACCCCTGGCTACAGTTCCTGCCTCACTTCTCTCCTGACTCTGGAAAGCTGTGAGAAACTGCAGAGGACATAAACACTGCGTGAGGTGTGAATTTATGGGGGAGGCAGTAACCAGATTGTCTATATGCCCCTATTGTTTAAGCAGTCCACTAGTGCCATGTAGGGGGATGTATGCTCCCAGTTCCACTGCCAGCTTATTTATCCCGTGGTTGCCAACTAGTGGGGATTCGGAGGGGTTTGAGAGACTGTCCCGGGGAGAGGGCATCTGTGTCCAGGTGGAGAAAACCTGAAGCGAATCCCCAGATGTGATAGTGGAGGCTGTTGAAGAAGAGAGTGCAGGTGCACCACAGAGGGACAAAGGTGATGGGGAGCACAGCCTTCTGCCCAGCTCTATGCCACTGGCTACCAGCTATGCCACTTGCAGAGGGAGGGGCCGGGGCCTCAGACAACTGGTTGGAGATCCTCCAGGGCCCGGGAGACTCTCACCACAGCCCCCGTCTGGTGGTAGCCCACAGGCTTTATCCAGCAAATTGGAGTCTTTCTCAGGAGCCAAGCACAAAACCAGATCCACAAGAGTGGCCCCAAGCCTGAGCCTGCAACAGTGTCAGTCGGAGGAAGGGTTGGTGACCCACAAGATCTAAGGGAGCTGGATAGAAAAATATGTCAGTAGTCAGTTCCAGTTCCAGGACTAAATGGTGGTCAGGGCAATCCCTAGGCCCTACTACTGCCCAGTTATCACCTTTGGAGACATTAACCTACAGCTCCCAGTCTGGGCTCAGTATGGATGGGTTAAACCCAAACAACCCATTGAACCTAAAGTATCGATGGAGGATATGGTTATCAATGGGACAAACCAGGAGAACCAGCGTGAGGGACCTGCCCAAGTGGAGTCAGGCCAAAAGGTTGGTTCGCATGAGGCTTCGGATAGAATATCCCAATCTGAACTATCCTTATGTGCCAGGAAGAATTTGGGACATTATTGAGGAGATGCGGGAGGACTGGATTTTCAAGGAGCAGTTGGAGAGGTTGAAGAACCATCCAAGAGGAGGAAGTGCCCCATCTCAACAGTTATTCCAGCAGGCATGGTTGATGTGCCGCACAGGGACCTGATCTGGACTAATCATTTTCAAACATTTCTCAATGGTCCAGGACTTGAATAGGACTCGGACCAAGTACTGCTTTTTCAACCGGGATTCCTTTAGAGAGGTGACCACTAAGCCGAATCGAGCATATTATTTCCCTTCAGGTGGAGGCCTGCAACCTAGGCCTCTTGGTCTGAGACTTGTGGACTGCACCAGGACAATTGCTCCAAGGAGTTGATATGGTGACTTTAATTCAGTTATTCAAATCAAGCTCTTAAATTGAAAAAATTTTTTTTATTGTTACTGTTTTCTATTACGATAAAATATGTTTTGAAAGATTGGTGAGAGAATGTGTGTGTGCATGTGTGAGTGGGTGGTCTGGGGTTTGTACACAGAGAAACTTATTTTAAAAAACTTTGGTGGGAGGTATCTATGGGAATGTCTGAACAGTTTTACCTCATTATTAATGCTTAGCAAAAGCTTAATAAAAATCTGTTGAAATGTCTAATCATTATGAAAAGTGTTTGCAATTTCTGTTTAAAAAGAAATAATGATGGTTGTGACTAGCACTTTAGATTTATCTCCTGGCACAGCTAGGGTTTTGGGAATTAGCGTTTAGGGTATAGTTTGGGTTAGGTAGGCAGGTTGGGTGGCAACTGGTGGCCAGGTATGGTGTGTTCAGAAGGCTGGGGTGTGCGCATACTCAGTCTAATGCTAAATCTAAGTCTAAGTACTCCTAGGGGCACACAACAAAGCCCTCACAGTTGTCTCTGTTTACATCCCCCCCCCAAAAGACCAAGGGAAAAGCCTCAATACCATTCTGGACTTTATCAGAACCCATCCTGCAGGTACTGAGACAATCATACTAGGCGACTTTAATATAAACTGGCATGCGTCTGATGCTGCTGTCTCTAGGGATGCTATATCATCAGCAAACCTATCGCAAATGGTTGTCTCCTCCACAACAAAAAACTACAAAACAGGCACTAGTACCCTGCTGGACTGGGTTCTTACCAGTCAAGTCATCACCAGCAGAGTCCTCCCCCGTGGTCAGCTGAGTCGCCTTAAATCCTGCTTCAGTCTGCATGACTGGTCTCCCATTTACCAATCTACGGATGTTAACTCAGCCCTCAACTACTTTATCTCCTCCTTCCATGTGGCATGTGATTCTTACGCCCCGCTCAAAAGCGAAAAGTCAAGGCACTCTGCAACCCATGGCTAACTGGTGAGCTTGCACAGCCAAAATCTAGGACCACCTTTGGGCTCTGGCTAGGGCCTCTGGTGCTCAATCCAACATACAAGAATTACAACGTACCTGCAACAGCTGCACAAAATCCATTCGACTACTGAAAGCACATACTCAGAGAAGCTCTTTCTAACACCTGGGGTAATGGGTCTGAGTTTTGGAAGAACATTAAAGAAGTCATGGGGAAGCAGCCCAAATCCTCCCCAACTATGCTAAAGGTTGACGGGTCCATTACTCTTGATCCCCTGGTCATTGCTAGCACCTTCAATGATGCGTTCACAGACCTAAGCAGTGTTCTCCCCATGGACTTTTTCCTGTATACTACCTCCACTACCCCCTGTGGCTATCCTACCCATTCCAAACACCCACCCTTCTATTTCAAAACTGTTAAGATGCACGAAGCCCAGAAATACATAACCAAAGCAATCTCCAAGACAAGAACTAGTGGGGACTCGCTGGACCTCAAACTGCTATCCCTCACCCTTAATGAGGTCCTAGGTCCATTAACACAAATTCTCAACCTCTACCTTAACCTTAGCCTCAGCCAGTTCCGTGACATATGGAAAGCTGCTACAGTTACACCAGTCCACAAAGCGGGATAAGACCATCCACGGAACTATTGGCCAATTTCTATACTACTTCCTTTCTCCAAGGCTCTCAAACACATAGTGGCCGACCAACTACGGACTAACTGGATAAATGCAATCTTTGTGTACACAACAACATGGTTTCAGAAAAGGACATAGCACCTCATCTACCTTCTTGGAATTCACTGGAGCACTACACAGCACCTTGGATAAAGGTCATCTAGCCAGGAGCTGTATTTGTCGATTTGACTAAGGCGTTCGGAAGCCCATTTGTGTATACCCAGGTCACCAGGTGTAGGAGGGCTGTAGCAGGGCCCTCTCAGGAGGGGAACTGGTGGCAGAGGTCCCCCCATGCCCGGTGTGGCAGGGTGGGGTAGAGGGAGCGAGAGAGTCTTTCGCCAAAAACAGGGGGCCTGTTTGGAGGGACAGGTCCTGGGGTGCCAGTCCATTTAAAGTCCGGGTGGGTCACATGCCAAAGAAATGGCAGACCATGGAGGGTGGGCCCCATGCTGGAGCTTAACTCAAGCCCAAGAATAGAAGTAGGGATGTGGATCTGACAGGAATTCCCATAGAAAGCTGGTACCAGCAGAACCCCCCAGAGTGAATTGGGGGCCATGGAGTACTGAGGCAGAGCTGAGTGATCGTGGCAGAAATGGTCTCAGCCCTGTGCACCAGTGCCAGCCGTTTTGAAGGTGGGTCAGGCCTGGGTTGTCAGAAAAATTCCTGGATGCCTCTGTGGCTTGGGCCCAGTGCCCAAGGGTCAGGTAGGGGAGGCCACTTGCTTTCCTATGCCAGTGTAAGGGGGGAACCACCAGTGCCAAAGTAAAAGGGACCAAAGAGGAAAGAAAAGGAAGGTTGGCTTACCAGATCCATGATACGCGAGGAGACTGCAGAGATCTGTGTTCCAGTGAATCTTGTGTATTGCACCTGAGAGAGGGAGGTGGTAGAAAAGGAGAATCCTTCTGTGTCTGCTAAATCCGTGGTCTCTGCTGTTTATCATGTCGCGCACGAATTGTAAAAAGTTAAAGCCCCATGGAGCTGCTTATTTGTTAGAAAAGAATGGTGACCCCTGTATCACTGGAATCATTTGCCATGCAGGTGAAAAATAAAAGCCAGTTGGGCAGAACCAGTGGTTTGTGCCTTATTTGACTGTAGGGGGGAGGCTAATGAAATCAAATCCTTTTTTCCCTCATACTTGCAGTCTTATAAATTTTCCTTGAGTTGAATTTCAGGGGTAGAATCTGGCCTGGTTGGGACTGCGGGGGCTTCCTGAGACCTCCAAAGGAAGAGGGAGGTCTCGGTCCAGTGCCCGGCTCCAGGAATAGATCAGATGCTGAGATGGAGGATATAAAGTGCACAGCTATGAAGACAGCAAGCTATGAAGACAGCAAGCAGGAAGGAGATAACTGTTTTCCCTGCTTTAGTAGTATGCTAAGAGGTCTCGTAAGATAGCACTTTGAGTGTTCATAGAAACATAGACTTTGACGGCAGATGAGGACCGTGTGGCCCATCTAATCTGCCCATTTCCCTACCTACAGGATAGGCCACAGATCCTAGTTAACCAACAGTCTATTTCTTCCCACCCCCCCACAAGAATTGCCTTATGTCTGTCCCATGCATTCTTGAATTTTCCCACAGTTTTAGACCCCACAACCTCCTCAGGAAGGCTGTTCCATGCATCCACTACCCTCTCTGTGAAATACTACTTCCTATCATTGCCCCTGAACCGCCCCTCCCCCCATCTTTAAATTGTGTCCCCTTGTTCTTGCATGTCTCTTTTTCTGAAAGATGCTACCTTCTTGGACTTTGTTGATTTCCACTGAGGTACTTAAATGTTTCTATCATGTCCCCCCTCTCCCTCCTTTCCTCAAGGGTATACATATTAAGCTCCTTTAGTCTCTCCTCATAAGGCTTCTCTTGCAGACCCTGCACCATTTTAGTTGCCCTCCTCTGGACTGCCTCTATCCTGTCTATGTCCTTGCAGAGATGGGGTCTCCAGAACTGGACACAGTACTCCAGATGGGGTCTCACCAACTGTCTGTACAGAGGGATAACAACTTCCTGTTTTCTGCTGGTGATGCCTCTCCCTATGCATCCCCCCAGCCCTCCTACTGCCTTCTCATTGCTTGCTAACCTTAAGGTCATCTGATATGATTACCCCCAGGTCCTTTCCTTTTATGTTGGCTTGCGGCGCATGTACAGCGACATCGAACAGTCTTGCGGGTCTTGGGGGCGCGGCTGCTCTTGGGCGAATGCAGGGCACGCATCAGTAGGTGCGTCCCTCATTCCCCAATCAGCCTGCATGTCACCGCCACACCATGCATTCATAATGGGGCGAGCACATCAAAGCAAAGGTCCGCTGCAATCGTCATACGCAGCGGTCCTTTGCTTGCTGTGTTTGCCGCCATTATGATCATGGTTGGCGAGCGGGCAGCCGCCTCATGGTTTCCGACATCGGGTGCCCAATCCCTGTAGCCTTCCCAGTTTGTGCACCAGCAGAGCCCTCCCGTCGGCATCCCCACAAATGTGGAATGCCGAGTGCCCAATCCCCTCGGCTGCCTCCTCCTCCCTTTCTTTGTTTGCGGTGGGGTGCCCAATCCCCCCCGGCATTACCCCCCTCCCGTGTTGTGTGCCGATGAGGGTGCCCAATCCCCCATCGGCTACTGACACCTCCCCACAAAAACCCACTTAGGTGGCAGCTGAAACCCACCCAGCGTGCCAAATGCCCTGTAATACAAAAAACTGTCCCTTGACGGTTTAGCTTTTTTGTCCACCTGCAAAATGAAAACCGTCCCTTGTAGTCTACATGCCCCTCCCCACCCGCACCCACTCGCACTCTGCCTCCCTCACCCCCACCCCATACTTACCTCCGGACTCCGGCGCGACGATCTTCTGTGGACCGGGAAGACACGTCTGCACTCTTCAAAGCCGACCGCAAACTGAGGAAATGCCGGAAAGCTGTATAATGCAGTGAATAGGTTTTTTTCAACTTTGCTGCATATCTCAGGCATTTCTCGGAATTTTGGCACCAAATTTTCAACATGGGGTTTTTGGGGCCCCTCCTCATGAATTCTGTCACTGTCATGGCGTTAATCGGCCTCGGAAGGTGGTTTCGCAGTCACTGGGTGAAATCACCTTTCAGGACCCATTAACGAAATGACAGTGCCAGTGCTCATGAGGTGGCCTCTCAAAAAGCCTATGTTCCAAATTTGATGGAAAAAAATCCAACAAATGCCTGTTTTACGAGCGTGCGTTGCGCAGTGGCTATGCGGGTTCGTAACTTCGTGCATTCGCAATATTTTAATGCCATATTTTCAGCATTGGCATTTTTGTGCACCTCCTTGTGAACAGTATAGCTGTCATTTCCCATATCCTGCCCAAAATGTGTTTCCGCACTTCCAGCGCACAATTGCGCAGTCACTGTGGGAAATCAGTGCTTGGGCCAGATTATGAAAATGACAGTGACACAGTTCATGGGCAGAGCTCCTAGAATGCCTATGTTGAAAATTTGGAGCTGATACTCCATAAAATGACTGTGCTACGAGCGTGCGTTGGCAGATTGCACGCATGCTCGTACCATCGTGCATTTGTGATATTTTCACTCTGGATTTTCACCATTGCCATTTTTATACACATCTTGATCAACAGTACAGCTGTCACTTCACATATGCTGCCCAAAATGTGTTTCCGCACTTCCGGCGCAGAATAGCGTGGTCGCTGTGCGAAATCACTTCTTGGGACACTTTGAGGAAATGACAGTGACACTGTACATAGACAGAGGTGCTAAAATGCCTATGTTGAAAATTTGGTGAAAACGCCCACAAACTGCCAGTGCTGCAAGCGTGCCTTGCATATTTCCCACGCACCCTTGCAACTCCGCAAGTTTCGTATATTTGTATGCCACATTTTCAGCGCTGCCATTTAATTAAACCTCCTTGTGAACTGTGCAGCTGTCATTTTTCGCATCCTGCCCAGCATGTTTTCCCACACTGCACTAACAAACACCCACAGGGACACCCTAATGCCTCTCACTCTCTGTAGGGTGGGGGTGGGTTGACATCAGTTCAATACTTGACTACCACTCCTATGCTGCATCTCTCTAACTCCTGCACTGCCAATGGCAGCAAGACAACATTCGGCATTGACAAATGCTTGTTTGTTGTTGTTACTACCGCCCCCCCCCAATTGTGTATTCTTCCCCTGGGTTCTTGTTTCCCAGGTGCATTATTTTGCACTTCTTTGCATTGAATCCTAGCTGCCATACTTCTGACCATCAACCTTGCCAAGTCCTTCTCATCCTTTCCACGCCTCCTTGTGTATCAACCCTGTTGCAGATCTTTGCATCATCTGCAAGAGGCATACTTTTCCTTCCAGTCCCTCTGCAATGTCACTTATGAAGACATTAAAAAGGACTGGACCCAATACTGAACCCTGCGGTACCCCACTAGTAACCCTTCTTTCTTCAGAGTGGACTCCATTTACAATTACCTTCTGTGTCCTGTTGTCCAGCCAATGTTTTACCCAGGCTACCACCCTGGGACCCACTCCCAGGCTGGTTAATTTGACTATTAATTTTTTGTTTGGGACTGTGTTCTGCCTGGAAGACCTGCGATGTTAAAAGTATGTCCCTAGACAGGCCAGGAAGGGGTCGGGGTTACAGAAATGCAGTCATTTTTCATCCCATCCACCTTATCCCATCCTTATCTAATTTATAGCATGGCATCTAGTGCCCCCTCCTTCACCTCCATCCCTTCCGATTAGTACCATGGTGTCTTCGGACCATGTCCTTCCGCTCATACCATTTCAATTGTAAACCCCAGGGGGTGCTACCCTTAGGGCTACTACCCCTGCCTGCCTCCACAGAGACTGGGTGAGGGACCCAGATCCATTGGCGGGTGCCTCCACCCAGAGGTCGGGGTTAATACTGTCGAGATTGCCTCGGTCACAGCCCTCTGGGTTACTGCAACCCCCATTTTTCCCCGCTAGTCGCTCACACTGGGTACCCACAAGGCTTTTCACCAACACACTTACCCCCCCGGGTAGTAGCTCTCAGTTCACTCCAGGGACCCCCTGTAAAATAAGATACAGTTATATCACAGTCACTATACAGCAGTTCAACAGGGATGCACAAACCAGCCAGGGTGTAGTTGCAACACACAAATCTGATTTATTAAGGGGGATATAACAAGGATGGGGAATCAGGCTAATTGGTTTATATTATCTTAATTACCTAGAGCTCTGTGCACAGGCCTATCCCTACGAGTCACTGTCCTGGGTACCCAAGCCCTAATGGCTAGTCCACACGTGGCAGCTGGTTGGGGCCCTTAACACAGATAAAGCTGCAATCCTGAGCAAGTCAGCAGGAAAGAAAGTTCATTTAGGCAGTCAAAGTACAGCAGTACGATTGGAAAACCACTGATTGCACATAACAGGGAGCTACCCTGATTTAGTACTCACAACCTCCAGCCAATCCGGTTCTTCCAACACTAGCAGAGCTGCTGAACTTCACAAGTCTCTGTACACATTTATATGGTTATCCTAATCCAGGCAGAATCCCTCACTGGCAGCAGGATTAACTTGAACTCACAAGTCTCTGTACACATTTATATGGTTATCTAATCCAGGCAGAATCCCTCACTGGCAGCAGGATTAACTTGAACTCACAAGTCTCTTTACACATTTATATGGTTATCGCAATCCAGGCAGAATCCCTCACTGGCAGCAGGATTAACTTGACCTCACAAGCCTCATAGTACACTTATATAGTAAACAGCAACAGGCAAAAATCCTTTAATTGCAGCAGGACTAACTTGAGCTACTCGCACATTTATATGGTAAACAGCAATAGCAGAGGGGTACCACATCAGGCAGCTGCTCCCAGGTTCTTCAGCTTCCACAGTCACTCCATATCTGCAATGGCAGCTTTTTTTACTCCTCCCGCGGACCGAGCGCAATTCAGCAATGTTCTCCAGTCCTATCACAGGTCGAGCCTGGTGGGTAGCTGTACAGAGCACAGCCTCCTCTGACCGCCCGTCGATGGATTTCAAGATGAACTCCTCGTAGGAAAAACGGCGGAATTAGGCCTTCACACGCTTCCCATGCTAACACTTCCCAGCGCAGAAGCACACAGCTCCTCACTCCTCACTAGCCACAACAATTCTGAAACTGGCAACACCCAGCACTCCTCTTAGTTCAGGCACGACCCGTTGTCATTGGCTGGCCGAACCGGCCAGTCACTTCTCACGGCTCCCATTAGTGCAGAACAAGCGCCATAGTCCATAATGCCTTGTTACCTCTAAACAGCTCCTCTATTGGTCAGTCAACTCAGGGGGATTCCAAAGTACTGATTGGTCCAATTTCACAGTTCGGGACCAAAATGGAGGAGGCAATCAAACTCTCTGTGCTGCAAAGCAAAGCAGGTTAGAACTACTACGTTATCATTATCTTTACAACTTATTTTAAACAACCACCTACATCCTTTATTAGGGCTCCCCCTGCACTATTAGCAATGGCAGAAGGGAGCGCTACTCAGCAGTCCGGGCGGGAGTCGAGCATGACAACACTCAAACCCCCTCCCATTTTAACTAACCCCAACTGCAACAGGCAGCCCTGACAGGGACAGTATACAGAGGCCTTAAAAAGCACTCAATGGACCCCCATTCCGGCGGCGTTATGCCGACTACCAACCAGGCATAGGGCACATTAGGAAACCCCATTTGCAAGGGTGTTACACAATAAACACAGTTATCTAGTGTCACCAATCTCCCTCAACCTCATCTAATGTCAATCTTGTTATTGTCTTCTCATGTTGCCCACCACCCTCATATCACTTATTCCCATCCCAATAACCTGATGGCATCACTGGCTACTCCTGTGTCCCTCCAGATGGCAACTAGTACAGCCCTCCACTCACCTCCTTGTCCTGCCACTCTCTAAATACTCTGTCATGAAATGTAATTTCTTAAATACTGGCAAAGCCCATTTCAGTGTGTATTTAAAAAAAAGAGCTTTGCTGGTATTTAATAAATTGCATTTCATGATCAATGATTTAGATGATGGTTGACTGAGGAGATGAGTGGAGGGCTGTGCCAGTCGCAGTCTTGGGGGTAAACGTACAACCACACATACTGGTATGAGGATAAGAGAGATGAGGGTGGGGGCAAAATGAGAATCCCATAATAAGACTGACATTGGATGAGGTTGAGGGAGCTCTGTGGCACTAGACAATGTTTTTTTATATAAAAGTAAAATCCATGTATGCCTTATTGCAGTCTGTGGGATGTGCAGCATGACTGTTATTGCAACACTGCTGCTCCACATCAGATCTGCTTTCAGTTGGCAGCTGATAACCTCAAATGCATTTTGTTTGCAATGTACAAACACTAATGTTATGAGGCTTTGCCAAGACAGTGAATTCATAGGACTCCATGCACTATTGCAAATCAGCACTATGCACCACGCTACATGGCACATGGAACTGAGATGCATGCATCCTGGGTGTCTTGTGGACACCCGCAGATGAACTAACCTCCCTCCTGTTCAGCCAGGCCTTCCCGTATACTGTCTGTTAGATTTTAATCCTGGATTGTCCCTAGAGACTGTTTTTAGCTGAGCTTTACTTATTTTACTTTATAGTAATTGTTGTAATTTATATATTATTTACTTATCTGTGTATTTTATTAGCAGTTTGAATTTATGTACGGCGCCCAGAGCCTCCAGAATTGGGCGCCTTGAAAATTAAAATTTGCCTTGCCTCTGCTGCATGCCCCTTCCAGGCCCTGACTGTGCTTGTACATGTGCATCTGCATGGCCTGACAGGACGGGGCCGGGGGGGGATGGGCATGTCATGGATGGTCCTGCAGACTGTGGCATACAGGATGCCTTTTGTGCTCTGCCAGTCCAGTATCAGTGTATGTGTTTGATATGCCAGCCAAAGGACTGCTGTAATGAGTGCCCACCTCTCCCCCGAAAATCTATCTGGTGAATGGACCATTGCCCCGCAGTCACAGTCCCCAGTCTTCCTCCTTGCCACAGCATGGGGCACATTTGCAGCTAAGAGAAAGTAACAGCACGTCTGCTGGCAGTCCTTACGTGGACTGCCATATCCCATGATCCTGTGCTCCAGTGCAGCAGGTGATCCACTGTGGAACAGGTGGCAGCTTCTGATTGGAAGCACACAGTGTGGCCTAGGTCTGACCCTCCAGCTGGCCTCTCTCCTTGTGCAGAGCTATTCATCTACACATTGGGCCAACCAGGGACAGTAACCCTGGCCCTGCATGACTCTCTAGAGCTGGGTGCGCAATGCACATTAGCACAGCTTTGTATGCGCCCTTTATGTCACGTACTATGTCTTTTCATGCATGAGGTTAATGCAGCCTTGCTATTAGGCTGCCCATTTAATGTGGATTAACTCAATCAGCCCCGTAGTTTTAGGAGAAACTATGCTATTTGCAAGGTTATGAATAGGGCCTGGATTTTTGTGGCTATTTCCAGACAGGAGAAGATGACAGTATATAAAAGTTGAAGTCAGGTGCAGTTTTACTAAAAAATCTCTTTTTGTATAGATTTGAATTAATATTTTTTTGTAGTTGTATTATTTAGCATACACTGTTGAACAGTCTTAGAGTATCCCTACACTCAGCTCCATGGCTGCCTGCTTTCTGATTAAATATCAATGCACTTTATTAAATACAGCACACAGCGTGTATTTCATAAATCTAGGATCGTGATAAATATTCCAGACTGGTATTTATGAAATAATTCTGTGTTGATGTATTTAATAAATCATAGTTAGGATTTATTCAGATGGGGGCCAGAGGAGGTGAGTAAAAGGTTTTTGCTGGTTGCCGTGGTAAGGGGGGGCAGTTGGTTTGGGATGGGTAAAGATAGGGGATATTAGTGGACTGTAAGTATGCAAGGGCTGGGGGTGGATGAGGAAATGGGTGAGAGTAGACACCATGGAAAACTGGCTTGCTGCTGGATGAGGGTTTGGAGTACCACTGGATGCCAGGAACTGATTTGTTTGGGAACAGGCACCACTGGATGACAGGGAATAATGTTTTGGGGTGGGGTGAGAATGTGAAGTATTGCTGGACACCAGGGGCTGATTTGATTGGGGCAGGGTGAGGGAAGAAGGGGCCACAGGATGCCAGGAACTGACAGGGATGGGGTGAGGGAGTGGGTACCACTGTACTGCAGAGACCCCATGGCACAGGATGGAGTGAGGGCAGGGAGTGGCATTGGACAGCAGGTACTGTTTGCCATTAAAACTATTGACACTGTTTTGCCAGCATTGTCAGTTTAAAATACTGTGTATTAGTAATTAGATTGCCTTTTAAAAAGTAAGGAAAACCATTGCAAAAAAATACTTAATGCATCACTTAAGCTTAAAGCACAAAACCACTAAAGTAGAGAAATGCGATGTTAGGGTAAGAAAAAGTCCCCGATTGCTGGTACATGTGTGGCGTTGTGCCCATTAGGGTTTTTAGAATGTGCAGTGCAGCATCGGCATTGCCCAAACTTTGGCACTCTCCTTAAAAGTCAAGTATATTTGCTTACACTTTAACACTCTGAGAGGTGGGTGTTGAAATGAGGGGACTTCTTTATCCTAACGTTACACTTCCATACTTTGTGCTTTGTTTTCTATTAAGCTGTTTCTTGGTTGGAAGTCTGCCCACTGGCATACCCCAGCCCCATCACCAACCTTCTTACGGACCTACCAGTTAGCCGCCACTTACGCAGGACCACCTATGGTGGATTTCCAGCCACATTGGTTGTGAGAGAGCCTGTGGGGGGTGCAAGTCTGGACAGCCTGGCTTTTACCTCCAACCTCCATTTTCTCCCCTACAGTGCTGGCATGCAATGACACAGACACGGAATGCATATGGTGACATGCATGCAAGACAAATACCCAGTGATGACCCCTCCCAGCTGGTGCTCTTGGCTGTGCTACTGACAGGTCTCCCAGTCATCAGTCACACAGCAGAAGCAACCCCCTTCCTCCCCTGAGGAAGAAGAGCAGTCCCTGGTATGCTCAATCCTTCATCTCCCAGCCGATGCGAGTCCACGTTCCTTCCCTAATGCAGGTTGCCAGCATACCAAGCAGTAGCGCTACTGTTGTTCTGCTTTGTGCTTTAACCCTAACAGATGCATAATGTAATCTTTTGCAATTCATTTCCATACTTTTTAAAAAAGATATGCAACAGCATGGAACCCCTCACAGTGGCTCAAGCCCATGAAAAGCTTTGGGAATGGGCCATGGGACCCCTCACACTGCCTTGAGCCTACAGCGTGTTTTGTAAATGGCAGTGGACCCCTCACACTGGCTCAGGCCAACCACAACTTGCCCAGTACCAGGTACACCTAGTAGCAAACTACATCCCTTCCCACACTGCCCCATATTCAAGTATCAGTGGCGTCCCTTTCCTCAGCCTGCCCCATGTCCAAGTATCCCTGATGTTCAGTGGCTCCGCTTCACACAGCCTCCCCGACCAAGTATCCACGGCATCCAGTGGCACCTCCCTACACACACACACACACACACACACACACACACATACACATACACACACACACTATCCCATGTCCATAGTCCCTGGCATACAGTGGCATTCCCTCCCACACCCTGCCCCATGTCCAAGTATCCCTGGCATCCAGCGGCCTTCCCTCCCATGCCCTACCCCATGTCCTAGTATCCTTGGCATCCAGTGGCACTCATTCCACACACCACCATATATCCAAGTATCCATGGCATCCAGTAGCATTCCCTCCCACACCCTGCTCCATGTCCAAGTATGCCTGGCATTCAGTGGCATTCCCTCCCACACCCTGGCCCATATCCAAGTATCCCTGGGATCCTGTGGCATGCCACAACACTCCGCCCCCCATCCAAGTATCCCTGGCATCCAGTGGCACTCCCCCCCACACCCTGTACCATGTCCAAGTATCCCTGATGTTCAGTGGCTCCCCTTCACACAACCTTCCCAAGACCAAGTATCCATGGCATCCAGTGGTAGGGTACCCCCCACACACACACTACCCCATGTCCAGGTATCCCTGGCATCCAATGGCATTCTCTCCCACACCCTTCCCCCATGTCCAATCGAATGGCATTCCCTCCCACACCCTGCCCCATGTCCAAGTATCCCTGGTATCCAGTAGCATTGCCACTGAGGAACTACGACCTCCAAACAAAGGAACTAAGTTTAATAGCACAAGGAAGAAAACTAAGAAAACAAACAAAACAAACTTTTATTTCACAGCAAATTATTTTTTTTTTTTTTACCCTTCTCTTCCTGCATCAACACTCAAGCCCAGGGTAAATAATAAAATTCCACAAGTCAGTATGGATATTAGTGACTGTCATGGGTGTGGAGCACTCTTCCCAGAGGACTTCTCTGGAGAGTAGGGCATTGCCCACATGTAGGATGCTTAACAAACTAAAGGAGCAGCTGAGGGCAGCATCAAATAAGGTATCTCAGCTGCAGCACAAACTTTATTGGAACAGCAACTGGAATCTACACCCTCAATTTCCACAAAAGCAGATCCCCTCCAGAAGCTCACTCCCACAAAGACGAGCTGGTCCTGGGGGATGGAAGGTAGTGAAGAAAGGAGGAGGACGTAAAATCAGCAGAAGGGACCAGTTAAACCCCAAGACTATCTCAACTGCAAATTGTTTTGTACCTTTGTCAGATGATCTAGATAACAAGGAGGCAATATAGCGCAGTGGTTTAAGGCTCTGAGCTGCAAACCTGGAGACCTGGGTTTGAATCCCACAGCCGCCACTTGCATACTGTGTGACCCTAAGCAAGTCACTTAACTTCCTTGTGCTCCCAGGTCGCACCTGTAAAAAAGCTTTCAGCTTAGTGTGTCTCTCCTGGTAAAAAAAAAAAAAAAACAGTCACATGGAAGAGGACAGCAAGCCGGTTGAGGGGACAAGACTGCACTCAGAAACATCAAATGGCTGCGGCAGAATAAAGTACAACAAGAAAAGGAGTAAGAAAGTACTCATTGTTGGAGTCTCCATGGTAAGGGGAGTGGAGACACAACTGAATGACGGAGGGCAAACAGATGTGCTAATCAAATGCCTCCCAGGTGCCTCAGTGAAGCGCGATACTGATCACATCGGAAGGATAGTGGAGAGAGTGGGAGATGGCCTTAGCATCCTGATATACCTTGGAACGAATGCTCTGGCAAATCAGTCAGTAGAGGAAGCCAAGCAGAATCTAATGAAACTAAGTGAAAGACTGGTAACCCAGTCGAACCTCCCTGACCTTCTTAGAGGTTCTTCCAGTATGGGGCAAAGGTGGAAGCCCAGACAGGATCAGAAGAAAGGAGACTGAACAGATAAACGTATGGTTGCAGAGCTGGTGTCATGAAAAAGGGTTCCACTTCATAGGTGCTTGGGGTGACTTCTGGGAAAGGAGGTTCTTCAGAAACGACAGACTGCACCTGACCAAGGAAGGAGTAAGAGTACTGGGACAGAAGTTCGACATCGGCATCGGGTGTGTAAGCTAGGAGGGGGGCAGTTACAGGCTAAAGAGCCTATTAAAAACACTTTAAATGATAGGTATTTAGCCATCACTTCCCCACAAATAGGAAGTACACACAAAAATAGAAATAAGCCAAATGGGTAAAAGAGAAGGAAGGACGAGGGTCACTCAGCAATCAGAGGTAGAAAAGGATACTACACATGCCAGGAGTAGGGACAGGAAGGGCAAAAAGGGGGGAGCATAGAGATAGGAGGGGTAAAGGCAAGAGGGGAAGTAGCATAACTTGGAAAGCCACGTGTATGAATGCCCGCTGCCTGGGAGATAAAATCCCCAACCTAGTGGCCTTAATGGCAGAGGCAGATCTGGACATTGTCGCTATCACTGAGACATGGTGCATGGAAAACCATGCCTGGGTTATGGCTGTACCATGGTATACACTATTCAGAAAAGACAGAGTGGGAAAGAAGGGAGGAGGAGGAGTGGCTATGTGCAGTAGGAATGGAATTCAAGCTACTGAGGTTCAAGGAATACAGGATGGGACAGAGGCACTGTGGGTCACCCTGGAAACGGGAAACGGCACCTCCATTCATACTGTGATCTACACACCACCTGCATGAGTGGAAGAGAAGGACAGGGTTCTGGTGGAAGCAATCCACAAAATGATAGCTAATGGGAAAGTACTGCTGGTAGGAGACTTCAGTTTGCGGAATGTCAATTGGAGCAATCATGCTGCAGCCAAATCAAGGAGAAGAGATAACCTAGACGCCCTGCGGGGGCGAGCCTAAGACAACTTGTGGGACAGCCCTCATGGAAACATAGAAACATAGAATTTGATGGCAGATAAGGACCGCTTGGCCCACCCAGTCTGCCCATTTCCCTACCTAATGGATAAGCTGCAGATCCTAGCTAACCAACAGCCGATTTTTTCCTACCCCCGCCCATTAGAATTGCCTTATGACCGTCCCATGCATTCTTGAAATCCACCACTGTTTTTGACTCCACAACCTCCTCAGGAATGCTGTTCCATGCATCCACAACCCTCTCTGTGAAAAAATACTTCCTCACATTACCTCTGAGCCATCCCCCTCTCAATCTTCAAATTGTGCCCCCTTGTTCTTGCACACCTCTTTTTCTAAAGGATGTTAGCCTCTTGGACTTTGTTGACTCCCTTGAGGTACTTGAACATTTCTATCATGCCTCCCCTCTCCCTCCTTTCCTCAAGGCCATACATATTAAGCTCCTTAAGTCTCTTTTCATATGTCTTCTGGTGTATGTCTTCTGGTGCAGACACAGCACCATCTTAGTTGCCCTCCTCTGGACAGCCTCCATCCTCTCTATGTCTTTACGGAGACTGGGTCTCCAGAACTGCACGCAGTACTCCAGATGGGGTCTCACCAGTTGTCTGTACAGAGGGATAACAACTTCCTGTTTTCTACTGGTGATGCCTCTCCCTATGCATCCCAGTATCCCCCACAGCCCTCCTTACTGCCCTCTCACATTGCTTGCCCACCTTTAGGTCATCAGATATGACTACCCCCAGGTCCCTTTCCATTTTTGTTGTTGTTAGTATCTCACCCCCCCCATTGTGTGCTCTTCCCCTGGGTTTTTGTTTCCCAGGTGCATTACTTTGCACTTCTTAGCATTGAATCTAGGCTGCTATACATTTGACCATTCCTCCAGCCTTGCCAAGTCCCTTCTCATCCTTCCCACCCCACCTTGTGTATCAACTCTGTTGCAGATCTTTGTGTTGTCTGCAAAGAGACATACTTTTCCTTCCAGTCCCTCTGCAATATTGCTCATAAAGACATTAAAGAGGACTGGTCCTAGTACTGAACCCTGCAGTACCCCACTAGTAACCCCCCCTTTCTTCAGAGTGGACTCCATTTACTATTACCCCCTGTGTCCTGTTCTCCAGCCAAGTCTTTACCCAGGCTATCAATTTGGGACCCATTCCCAGGCTGGCCAACTTGTATATTAATCGTTTGTGTGGGACTGTGTCAAATGCCTTGCTAAAGTCTTGGTAGGCCAAGTCCACAGCCCCTCCTTGATCTATTACTTTGGTCACCCAATCAAATAAATCTATTAAGATTTGTCTAACATGACGTTCCTGCTGTGAATCCATGATGCCTTGGGTCCTGTGCCCCTCTGGCCTCTAGGTACTCAACAATTCTTTCCTTCAGAAGTGATTCCATCATTCTCCCGATCACTGAGGTTAAACTAACAGGTCTGTAGTTTCCTGCTTCTGCCTTGCTCCCACTTTTGTGAAGTGGAATAGCATCTGCCCTCCTCCAGTCTTCAGGTACCACCCCATCCTCCCATGATTTGTTAAAGAGGGTAGTTAGTGGTGTCACTAGTTCTACCCTTAGTTCTTTTAGAATTCTGGAATTAATACCATCAGGCCCCATTGCTTTGTCCACCTTCAGTTTTAAGAGTTCTTTCAGAACCCTTTCTTCTGTGAATGGGCTGGTATCAACCCCTGTATCTAGAGTGTTTCTACTGTTTAGTTTAAGTACCTCCCCCTCTTCATTTGTGAATACTGAGCAAAATATTTGCTTAGTATCTCTGCCTTTTCACAGTCACCCTCTGTCCACCCCCCTCCCCGTTATTAAACCTCACTATCCCTCCCTTGGTCTTTCTCTGCTCCCTGATGTACCTATAAAAGGTTTTAACTCCCTTCTTAACTGAGTTGGCTATCTCTTCCTCAGTTTGGGCCTTTGCTGTTCTGACTGCCTTCCCTGTTTCCTTTTGCTTTATTTGATACAATTCTCTGTCCTGCTTTTTCTATAATTCCTTGTACTTCCTGAATGCTTTCTTTTTCTCCCTAACCTTCCCTGCTACCTCCTTCAAGAACCATAGTGGTTTCTTGCATCGTTTTGTTTATTTGTTTCAAACAAAGGCTTGTTGCCTCTGTGATGGCAGTTTTGATTATTCCCCATTGTTCTTCCACCCCTCCTTCCTGCCCTTTTGCTAGTGCATTCCTTAGGCACTCACCCATTTTGGCAAAGTCAGCCCTCTTGAAGTCCAGTACCTTTGCCTTTGTATGGCTTGACTCTACTGTTGTGATATTATACTTGGTGCTCACCAACGGAGAGAGAGTCACAGATATAGTAGTGGGTAGCCACCTGGGGTCCAACAATCACCATACAATGTGGTTCAACATGAGGACAGTAGAGGAGTTGAACCACAAGAAAGCATGGGTCCTGGATTTCAGATGGGCCGACTTTGCAAAGTTGGCAGAATGCTCAGGACAGCCCTGATAGGGAAGAAGGAAAGAGGAGATGAGGAGGAACAATGGGAAATTCTTAAGAGTCATAGCAGCAGCAACAAGCCTTTGTGTTGCAAGTAAGTAAGTAAAGCAAAGAGAAAGAAAAAAATGCTACAGTTCTCTAAAGAAGTGGCTGGAAAGGTAAGAGAAAAAATGTTAGCTTTCAAGAAGTACAAGGAGACAGATGAAGGAAGACAAGGAACTGTATCTGGAAAAACTAAAAAAGGCAGGGAAAGCAGTCGGGGTGCAAAAGCACAAGCAGAGGAAAGAATAGCGCAGGCAATAAAGAGGGGGATAAGACCTTTTTTAGATACATCAGTGAAAGAAAAAAACAGAGGAAGGATTGTGAAACTAAAAGGGAAAGGGTGGGTGTGTGGCAGGGGACCTAGAAAAGGCAGAAGTCATAAATATTTTTGTTCAGTATTTACTGAAGAAGGAAACAGGGGGAGACCACAGCTAGGGGATAGAGGAACTAAGGGAATGGAGGTGGACACCAGTCCATTCACGGATGAGAAAGTCCTAAGGGAGTTAGCAAAACTGAAAGTAGACAAGGCAATGGGGCCGGACAGAATACTCCCCAGAATATTAAAAGAACTCAGAAAGGAGCTGACAGCACCTCTGACAGCTCTATTCAACAAATCAATACAGAGGGGTGTAGTTCTGGAAGACTAGAGGAGGGCAAATGTAGTCCCTCTCCACAAAAGAGAGAGCAGAGAGGAGGCTGGCAACTACCTGACCTCGGTAGTGGGGAAACTGATGGTCTCATTACTGAAAGAAAGAATTGTGACGTATCTAGAGGACTGCAGGATACAGGATCCAAGGCAGCATGGATTTACAGCAAGAAGCTCTTGTCAAACAAATCTGGGAGATTTCTTTGATTGGGTAACCAGGCAAGTTGATCGGGGGTGGGCAGTGGATATGACCTACCTGAACTTCAGCAAGGCGTTCAACACTGTCCCACATAGGAGGCTTGTAAACAAGTTGGGTAGCCTAGGAGTGGGGACCAGGGTGGTAAAATTGGTCAAAAATTGGTTGAGCGGAACACAGAGGGTGGTGGTGAATGGAGCACAGTCCAAGGAGAAGGGGTGACCAGCGGGGTGCCACAGGGATCGGTATTGGGGCCAGTCCTCTTTAATGTCTTCATAAGCAACATTGCAGAGGGACTGGAAGGGAAAGTATGCCTCTTTGCTGATGACACTAAGATCTGCAACAGGGTGGGCACTCTGGAGGGGGGGGGGTGAAAAGGGACCTAAGAAAGTGATCAAGAGTGTGGCTGAGATTCAGTGCAAAGAAATGCAACATCATGCATTTGGGGCACAGAAAACCAGGGGAGGAGTAAAGGGTGGGAGGGGAGGTTCTGACAGCCACCAAACAGCAAAGGGACCTGGGGATGATTATATCCACCAATCAAAAAGTGACTAGACAATGTGAGGCGACAGTAGTGAAAGCCAGTGGTATGCTGAGTTGCATAGGAAGAGGAATCACTAGCAGAAAAAAGGAGGTGGTGATGCCACTGTACAGATCACTTCTGAGACCTCATCTGGAGTACTGTGTCCAGTTCTGGGGGCTGCATGTGCAAGTATCCCTGGAATCCAGTGGCATTCCCCTCCCATGCCCAGCCCATGTCCAAGTATCCCTGGCATCCAATAGCATGCCCTCCCACATCCTGCCCTATGTTCTAGTATCCCTAGCATCCAGTGCCACTCCCTCCCACACCCAGCCTCACGTCCAAGTATCCCTGTCATCCAATGGCATGCCCTTCCACACCCTTCCCCATGTCCAAGTATCCCTGGAATCCAGTGGCATTCCCTCCCACACCCTGCCCCATGTCCAATTATCCCTGCCATCCAATGGCATATCCTCCCACACCCTGCCCTATGTCTAAGTATGCCTAGCATCCAGTGCCATTCCCTTCCACACCCAGCCTCACGTCCAAGTATCCCTGGCATCCAATGGCATGCCCTCCCACACATCCTTAGCACCCAGTAGCATGCCTTCCCACACCCTGACCCATGTGCAAGTATCCCTGGCATTCCAGTGGCATGCCCCCACACTCTGCCCCATATCCAAGTATTCCAAGGATCCATTGGCATGTCCCCACACTCTGCCCCATATCCAAGTATTCCTGGTATTCAGTGGCACTGTTTCCACTGACTGCCCCAAGACCAAGTATCTCTGACATCCCTTCCCACACCCTGCCCCATTTCCAAGTATCCCTGGCATCCAGTGGCATTCCCTCCCACACATTCTTGGCAACCAGTGGCATTCACTTCCACACCCTGACCCATACACAAGTATCCCTGGCATTCCAGTGGCATGACCCCCACACTCTGCCTCATATCCCAGTATCCCTGGTATCCAGTGGCACTAGTTCCACACGCTGCCCTGAGTCCAAGTATCCCTGGCATCCAGTGGCATTCACTCCCACACCCTGCCCCATGTCCAAGTATCCCAATCATCCAATGGCATTCCCTCCACACTCTACCCCATGTCCAAGTATCCCTAGCATCCAGTGGCCTGCCCTCCCACAACCTGCACCATGTCCAAGTATCCCTGGCAACCAGTGGCATTCCCTCCCATATCCTGCCCCATGTCCAGGTATCCCTGACATCCAGTGGTATTCCCTCCCACATCCTGCCCCATGTCCAAGTATCCCTGGATCCCTGGCATCCAGAGCCATTCCCTCCACACTGCCCCATGTCCAAGTATCCCTAGCACCCAGTGGCCAGCCCTCCCACACCCTGCACCATGTCCAAATATCCCTGGCATCCAGTGGCATTCTCTTCCATATCCTGCCCCATGTCAAGGTATCCCTGACATCCAGTGGCATTCCCTCCCACATCCTGCCCCATGTCCAAGTATCCCTGGCATCCAGTGGCATTCCCTCCCATGTCCTGCCCCATGTCCATATATCCCTGGCAGCTAGTGACATTCCCTCCCACACCCTGCCCATGTCCAAGTATCCGTGGTATCCAGTGTCATTCCCTCACACACCCTGCACCATGTCCAAGTATTCCTAGTATCCAGTGGCATGCCCTCACACCCTGCCCCATGTCCATGTATCCCTGGCAATCAGCAGCATTCCCTCCTCTACCCTGCCTCATGTCCAAGTATTCCTGGCATCCAGTGGCATTGCCTCCACACTCTGCCCCATTTCCAAGTATTTGGCATTCTTTCCATAAACTGCTCCATGTTCATGTATCTCTGGCATCCAGCAGCAATCCCTCCCACACTCTCCCCATTTCCAAGTATCATTGGCATCCAGTGGTATTCCCTCCATAAACTGCCCCATCTCCAAGTATCTGTGGCATCCTCCACAAATTGCCCCATATCCAAGTATTCCTGACATCCAGTGTCATTCCCTTCACACACTGGCCCATGTACAAGTATCCCTGGCATCCAGTGGCATTCCCTCCCGCACCTTGCCCCATGTTCAGGTATGTCTGGCATTCAGTGGCACTCACTCCTACACCCAGTCACATGTTTAAATATACATGGTGTCTAGTGGTATCACTCTCACCCTCACCTGTTCCCCCACCTGCAAATGGTGGCTGGTACAAACCCTTCACTCACCTCCTCAGTCAGTCACCATCTGAACTGACTGTACCAACAATTGATGAAACACATGCACTGCATGTATTTCATAAATCCCATTTTGCAATAAGTATTATAAACTGGGATTTATTACATGTAAGCTATTTTATTAATTGTATTTTGGATTGATTCAGATGACATATGGACAAGAAGGTGAGAGGAGAGTTTGTGCTGGCCACCATCTGGAGTGGTTTCCTAGTGCCAACCAATGCAGGGATTGGGCAAGCATGTCACCATGATAGGCTGCAATGTGCATATTATAAAATAGGATTGGGTGTCCAGTGTTGGAAATGGCAGATTGGAATGACAAGTGTCTCACTAGGGTGCATCAATATTGTACATTTTTTTTTAAACAAGTTTTTGACACCAGGATAGATGCAATTCAAGGCAACAGCTTCGTAAGCCCTTCCCGACCTGGTACAAAGGAGGTGCACATTAGGCATCTTATTGGCTATAACACCAGATTTGTTGTTTATGCCCTGTGGTGCTCCTGTGGCTAAGTGTACATCGGTCAGACTACACGACTTTGGAAGGAATGTGTACAGGAGCACTACAGGGTGAGTAGAAGGAGAGATTTGACTCACCCAGTAGGCAAACATCTGGCCAAAACTGCACACCAAGGAAGTATGGTGGTTCCATATATGGGGATTGAAGCTGTCCCATTTAGACCACAAGGGGGAGATAGGTCACTCTTGCTATTCCAAAAGGAATCAATGTGGATTTTTAAATTGAAAATATTGAAAGCACGTGGTTTCAATAATCAGATGGATGGGGAACACTTTCTGTGACGTTCTTATGGTTTTCAAATCATGATTAATGGCTAGTAAATGTTTTAGGTATTTGTGTGTGTGGGCACATGGGTGTGTAACCTATGATTCTAATATGAACATGAAGTCTGCACCAGAGACCATACAAGAAGAGACTAAAGCACCTCAATATGTACACCCTGGAGGAAAGAAAGGAAAGGGAGGATATGATAAAGACTTTCAAATACCTCACGAGTATAAATGAGGTACAAGAGGGAAGCATTTTTCAGAAAAAAGATATTCAAGAACAAGGGGATATGCTATGAAGCTGGGAGGGGGATAGACTCAGGGGAAACATAAGGAAGTACTTTCTTCACAGAGATAGTAGTGGATGCCTGGAGCAACTTTCCAGTGGAGTTGGTGGAGGCGAAAGCTGTGGTGGGACTCATGAACATATGGGATAGGCATAAGGTAACCTTAGTCATTCGGAAAGGTAGGGCTACACTGGAGATCAAGTTGGGTCTACGGTATTACAATAACTAGGGAAAATGGGAAGACTGGGTAGGTCAAGCGGTCCTTATCTGCCATCAAATTCTATGTTTCTAAGGGATGTATGGTTTTATGATTTTCCTTATAACTAAATGGGTGCCTTAAAGTGATGTTGTGAGTTTATTCATTTTGAGTAACACATAAGTTGGAACTCGATGTCAACGGATTGCTTTTGCGATGCATCTTACATTTTATTGCAGCCATTTTTCGCTCCTGCTGCAGTACGATCTGCGGGGGCTTCCAGGCACTGGCTTCCCCCTGCCCAGAGGGCAGCAGGCTCACTTGCATAATGGGTGGTCTGGTAAGTCCACTCCCCAACCCGCTGGGAAGCCCCCCTATGCCTTCCCATGCCGGGGAGAGACCAGACCCACCCCAGCGTCATTTCACAACAGATCTCCGAGCGGTATGAGCGCGTCCAGCCATTTTCCTCCAGTACTGCCCCTTGGAGTGTGGACATGCAATGACATCAGAGGCACAATGTGCCAACATCTGCCGACTCCACCCCTAAGTGCACTAGCTCTAGTAGTGCCCCCAGCCATCACCAGGGGCCACTACAGAGCGGTGGGATCCCTCAGCCTTCCCCGTGATAGGAGAGCAGTACTCTGGATGCTCAATCCCATCCATCACTTACCGACCCCTGACAATCCAGGCACGTTTAAGAACCTGGGTCACCAGTGTGGCACAAGGTGTAGCGTCCAGTGCCTCAACCCTCAGCGCCATGGGCCCAGCTATGCATCTTACATTTTAATTCCATTCCTGTATGAAAATGGAAGGGATCGTAATTTGGCCACAACAAAGTAGCCAAAAGATCCCTTCACTTTCTGATTGCTCAGATCCACCCCTGCACTCAGGTATGTTATGATGTGTGCCCAGGGAGAGCACAGGGGCTCACCACATTAAAGTCAATGAGGGTCACTTTGAAGTCCGTTTTTTTTTCACATAAAAAATGGTCACTTTGAGATTAATGACGGGCACTGCTTGACTAACAAGGGCTATCTTACTCGTCACAGATTATCTCTAATATCTGACTATTCATTTTAAGATAGTCAGATGTCATTCTAATATCTGACTATCCTAAAATGGATTGGATTTTAGGGTATCTGAACAACCCTGATTCACGTTGCAGTTCCGTACATCAGGCTATGATCTACTCCTAAGTTTCTAGCTAGTTGGTCTGCTGAGCATGCTTTCCTTCCAGCAAAGTCACTTATAGTCCTAGTGGCCCAAAGAACAGGCTCTTATGCATGTCCCCATCCTGGGGACCTACTGACCCCAACTGTAATCAGGCCCCCCTCCACCTGGTGACTGTGAATTTGGGGCTCTTCCATAGGAGGTTGCATACATTACGTTGCCTAAGCACCAACATGGGCCAGATAAGCGCGATAGATATGTACCCAGTCTGCACACATCTGTATCCATGGACAGGCACGTAGGGCACAGTATTCAACACTGTCACACACCAGATGTCACCTGTCCATGGACCAGCCCCCAGCCCCAGCATGTTGGTGTGAGGGTGGTGGATCAGCAGACACAGATGGATGATCAAGAAGATGATCGTCCTGGTCCCAAAGTAGATCCCGTGCTTCACATGGAACAGGGGATAATGGAACACTGTGCATACCAGGATTAAAAGGAAAAAGGCGTAAATGTCTTAGTGCTCATTATATGAACTGCTTTGTAAAATATGTAAGTTGTCCTGAGACCTTTGACTAATGTATTGCTGCATATCTAACTGATGTAATTATGTGCTGTCTTAACTTATACACGGTAAAAACTGTCCTATGATTTTACAAATGAAAATATAATAAATATAAAGCATAAAAAAAAAAAAAAAAAAGGCAATTGCCCCAGTGGCTTCCCCAATGCTGCCCCAGCCCTCAAGTCATTCTATGCCTGACTGGCAGGCTGGGGCAGCATGGCAGGAGCTGGCAGTACAGCTCAGAGGTTAGAGTAATGAGCTGTGAATGAGCTTGGTACATGCAGCACACCTTGGTTTGATTCCCACAACCTCCACTTGTGTACTGTGTGACTCTGAGCAAGTCACTTAACCCCCCATGCTCCCAGCTTACCTCTGAAAACATGCGCTTGTGCCTAGTGGGCCTTATCCAGTTACCAAAGACTAAAATAAAAATAACAAATCTGTTCTGCCATGGCCAGCTGGTGCTGTTTGTAGGGGGCTCACAGTAACATGGAGTCTGCTTGTGTAGGCTGCACCCCCCACCCATCACTCCATGCCTGAGTGAGAGTGCGGAGTATGAACAAGCTTCTGGCAACTCCTTTGGTCTGTCCACATGCATAGACAGACAGGGGATCCAGTGTAGAAGGGGTGCACAACCCTTCCATGAATGACGCGGGGATCCATGGGATCCCTGGCACGTGGCTATCAGACATCGGAAGCATACATGCCATGGAAACTCGGCATATAGGCTTTCCACTCTATAGTGCATAGAGCCCACCATGAATACCTAGGCTTTTCTTTCACACCCAGGCCACAGAGCATCTTAAATGAAGGTTTACTTACAATTGTGCTTTCCCAAGTGTACTAATGGCAGGAGCGGATCCTTACAGATCATAGTAACCTCCCTTTTTGTGCCATTTGTGTCTCGGTCTTCTGGCTTCTTGAGGTGGGAGCTGCTGTTGTCTGCCTAATCAAAGCTGGTGCTACAGTAGTGTCCTTCTCATCACAACCCCAAATGGGTTGCAGTCCTCTGGAGACCTTGCCAGAGTAGACCAGTGCCACCCAGACCAAGGGACCCTGCCACTATCCCCGACTGTGCAGACCCCCTTGATTCGGTCACAGCTGGGGCATGTGGACTCTACTGCTGGTCTTCTCTCTCTCTCTCTCTCTCTCTCTCTCTCTCTCACCTCTCTCTCTCTCTGCTTTCCCCCCTTTTCCTGCCTTTCTCTCTGGACCCACAGTTTGCTTTCCCATCCTACAGTGTAAAGAGGAAGGCAGCGCCATGCATATCCATGTCCAAGATTCCTGCTGCTATCGGAGTCAGGAAGCTCAGAACACAACATCCAGACTCCCTGTCTCCAAGCCAGTGTCCCACTAGAGAGCTGCTCTCAGGGTCAAGCTTAAACCTTCCAGTGCTGTCTAGTAACCGGCCTCGAGCTGGGTGAAGAGAGAGGCTGGTTATAAGCCATCATTTTCTAGGGTTCTATGTTTCTGTTTCATTTGTGCAACTGCAAATCTGGAGTCACTTATCAAAACTATTCCTAAATCTTTACAAGACCACCAGTTTCTGATGCATTTTGGTTGTGCGTAAATTAAAATGAGAGGAATAGTTCAGTAAATGGTCCGGGTGCATACCTAGATATTTGCAAGTTGTCACCTGTTCCAACATTGACTTTCAGGGTGGATTCAATGCCTCTGACTCGAAAGAAGTACCAAACAGCATGCTTTTTTATTTCCAAGTACTATATTCTGAAGTTGTCCCATTGTAGTATATTTGGGGCATTTCTTATATAATTGTGTACGTTCATACTATTGGTATGAGCTAGTTCCAAAACATAATGGCCCAGATATTCAAACTGCGCTCAAAACTAGTGCAACAGCAGGAGCAAGCACAAACCAGTTGCGCAAATGCGCAACAGGTGCGATATTCAAACATGGAGCAGAGCAAATTGCGCAAGCAACCAACGTCTGAATATCGCATATACTGCACCATCGCACAACCAGGAAGGAGAAGCTGAGCCAAAATGTTGCGCTATGGAGCAACCAGGGAAGCTCAGCTGAGCATTCCAGAGCTGCCATAGCGCAAGCACAGCCCCCCCCAGAGCAATGGAACTGCACATCCAGGGAGGCAGACTGGGGCCCACCACCAGCCATGCCACACTTGGGCACAGGAACACACTGCAGAACCCACACCACACCTGCACACCCCAAGAACAGCATCACTGGGGGTGGGACGGATGATCCACGTGCCCATGGGGACAAGCCAACAAAGCATAGCAGAGCCATGACACCCCAGCACAACCACTGGCAGGCGGAGAGTGCCACACACAGGGGGTTGACAACCACAGTGCACATCAGCCCCCCGTATGCACAGCACACCCTGTACCGTGACCCCAAGACACCGCCCATGTGCAGTGACTGGAACTGCAGGAAACACCATGCATTCCCCCTGGCACACGTCAACCCCGTGCTGCAGAGAAGCATACAAGCTAGACCCACCCTGTGCACCCAGCAGTGGGTGGCAGCAGACGGCAAGACCAACAGAAAGTCAATGCCGTGCTGGTGATACCTCCCCACACACACACACACACACATATATATACCCAGGACCACACCACCCCAGATGGCATGCACACCACTGCAACTGAGCAACCATAGCCAGCTGCAAATCAGAGACCAACACAGTATTCATAACAAAATATAAATGTGTATTATAAAAATGAGTAAATTCTAAAATCAACATGAAACAACTATTTACAAGAGGGGGGTAGGGGTACAAGGTAGGGGTGGGCAAGGGGTAGGGATGAACAACTGGGAGAGGGAAGGCAGAGTGGGAGGGATGGGTGGAGAGAGAGAAGGGGATCTGGCCTAAGGCCTAGCAGACTGGTCCTCTGCTGCCTGGTGCCGTCTTTCTTGGCTGTGCCTCCTCCTTAGCCCATGGCGCTGTATGTCCTGGAGGATGTTCTGGTTCTCCTGGGACACCCGGGTCATCCGATGCAGTGACTGCTCCATTCTGCGGAGCACAATGAGGCCTAGGAAAGGGAACACAGTCAATGGCTGTGACTGACCACAACCCTGAACACCACCCAACCTGCAAGCCATATAGCCCAATGTCCCGCACCTGTGATGGCGTACACCCACCCACAGTGAACATGCACATGGCCATCACAAACAGGCGGCACCAGCTATGCACCACTGCCCACACACACTGCCCACGTCCATCACAGTACAAACAAGGCTGGCAAGTGATGTGGCAATGTGGTGCGATGCCAGTTACACAGCTATGTGCCCAGTGCATGCCTGGACCACCAGTGACGCATACACAGACGTGCTGAGATACTGCACAGTGATGCATGTCACCTGTGTCGTGCCTACATACATAGATACATAGACAGTGTCGTCAAATAAGGGCCTATGGCAAACCCAGTCTGTCCATATGAGCTTGTCAGTTCACTTTGTTTCCCTGAAGGTCTGTTGCCCCTTACCCCTGATCTCCAGATCTCCTTCACGTCTGTCCCCTGCAGTCTGAAATCCTGTGATTGTGTCAGCCCCCACCACTTCCTCTGGCAGGGGTTCCACCTGTCCACCACCCGCTCTGTGAAGACAGTCCTTCTCCATGTGTCCTCTGAATCGTCCATCTCCATCGTCATCCCATGCCCTCTAGTCCTGGAACATCGTTTCACTTCAAAAAGTGTGGCCCGCACCCTGATCCCCCCTGTAAGATACCTGTATGTCTCCATCATATCCCCTCTCTCCACCCTCCCCTCCAGCGAGTACATGTTCAGTTCCTGTAACCTGTCGTCATAGGACCCATGATGCAAGCCATGCACCATCTTTGTTGCCCTCCTCTGAACCTTCTCTGCCCACTCTACGTCCTTACGTAGGTATTGTCTCCAGAAATGTACACTGTACTCCAGGTGGGGCCTCACTAGTGTCTTGTATAGTGGAATCATGACCTCCCCTTTCCTGCATGG
Source organism: Neoceratodus forsteri (assembly GCA_016271365.2). Lineage (NCBI taxonomy): Eukaryota > Metazoa > Chordata > Ceratodontiformes > Ceratodontidae > Neoceratodus > Neoceratodus forsteri. Next base: position 481,067,671 of record CM028131.1, read on the forward strand.
TTGTATTGTGCAGGGCTACTGGTCTCCCCCCCAGCATGCAATAGCATCCATGAAGTCATGCTACTCACACTGCTCAAGCAGCTCTGTCTGCCACTGTTGCTGTTGCTGCCGCTGTTGCTGCTGTTGGGGTGGAACAACTGCTGGCACCGGATCCCTGGCAAGGCCCTCCTCATCCCGGCCCTGCATCCTCAGATCCCGGCCTGTGGGAGACATATGTTGAGACAAACATCAGTGTGACTCAAAAGCAGAGTGCCCCCTGCCCCAGTGAGAGTGCCTGCCCACACAGCCATAACCATCCATCGCACAGCTGCACACACTGACATAGCCAACCGTGTCTGAGCCGGCACCTATGCACAGCCACCCAAGCACACACACACCCCTACAGAGAATATAGGTGCATAGATGGTACACTCACCTGGCCTAGGCACCACGCCCCACCTGGCACGGTCCCGCAGTCTGGCCAACATGTCCGGCTCCCTCCGGCGGAGGTCACTGTACCGGTGCCGGCACTGCTCAGCAGACCGGCCCCATCCAGTGACCTCCACCAGGTCAGTGGCCACTTGCTGCCACACGTGGGTCCCTAGGCATGGTGAGGGGCCTCACCATAGAGTGCCTCACAGTGGGGCTCCACCAGAGCCACCAGGTTGGCCACCTCCAGTGGGCTCCAACTCACTGCCCTCCTCCTAGCCATCTCAGCCAGTTTACAGTAGGCAATATGATGCTCCACTGCACTGTAACCCCACGTGGAGATGTTGTGCAATAGACCACCACAGGCTTCAATCGCGCTGTTCGAACAGCACCGTCACTTCACATAGCACTGTCACCAGACAGCGCAATAGGGATGTACACATGGCATGCGAACCGCGCTGGGGGCAAAGGGCATACACAAGGTCACGGCAATGACACAAGGCTACGCACAGCGACATCGGACGTATAGGCATCCTGCATGACTGCCAAGCTGCATACCAGTGTCACAGTGGACCATTGCGCAGTAGTGCCACAGCGCCATATAGTGCCCAGTGTTGTAGCGCCACTGGCACAATGGTGGCCATGGCCTGAATTGCCTATCGCGCTTAGCAGGTCTGCAGCGTGATAGACACATGCGTAAGCTGTCTGGGAATGCGCAATGCAGTGTAGCATGCAGGCACAAATTTGCGCCATTGGCTCAGCCGGCCCTTCCGTATTGCGCAAAGCGCAAATCCGCGATATTCAGCTGACATATGCAAATCATTCGATCAGCCATTCAAAGGCACAGTGGCGCGATTAGCATGTCATTAAAGTTGCGCCACTCCTCATTTGCGTGTGTTGCGCTATAAAAACGTGACAGTGGGTTGTGCTGGCCAGATTCGGTTACTGCAGGTGAGAGATGAGTTACATGCTGTGTGATGCTCAGGACAATGCTCATGGGCAAGGGTGCCGGAGGATGATAAAGGCTGAGGGGGCTGAGAATGAAAAGGGCACTTAGAAAGGGACAAAGGGTACCCTTTCTATCAGTATCTGCCATACAGAGAAGAAACGTGGGGGGCTTCCGCCCCGGACGGCACCTATGCTCATGGGGAAATGCTGTCGACTGCACAGTGACAGGTGTCCACTTCCACCCATACAGATCACCATGACTGACCAGAGCCAAGCTGAGGGTGAGACGGCGAGAGGAGGAGGCCTAACTTCAAGGCGGCAGAGACGGAGGCTCTTCCAGGCCTACCTGGAGGATGAGCCACCATTGAGTGGACGGAGGGCACCTCAGGAACATGCAGCTGCATGGGAGGGGTAGCTCGGGCCATCAACCTGCATGGAAGCCACCAGCGTTCCATGCAGGAATGCAAGAAGAAGATGGGGAGTGACCGCAGGAGGCTGAAGGAGAAGGTGGCAGCCTTCAGGGCGGCACGTGCTGGCACTGGTGGGGACCCGCCAGTGGTGTTGCAGCTGACCCCAATGGAGGAGACACTGGTCGCGGCCATGCAGCCGAGTGCCATTGCGGGTGTACCAGGCGGAGGATTCCAGACAGGTGGAAGCCCATCACTGCACGGTATGACATGGTGGTGGTGTTGGGGGCTGTTGTTCACATGCACTCACATGTACTCTCTTTCTGTTACAGATCCTGTTCATCTTCAGGAGACGGTGGTGGTGGTGGGTCCAGACAGTGATGCAGACCTGCTGGACGTGGAGGAGGGACCATCCACCTCCGCCACCAGCCAGCAGGCACTGCAGCAGCATGCACGCTGGGCTAACAACTCTGGTGTCAGTGATACGGGTGAGGGGGGTGCACAGCCTGTGTCTCAGCAGTCCGGCATGCAGGTATGCCAGCATGCTGTGCCTATGGCAGTGGCATGTACCTGCACCATTGATGATAGCAGGCCTGCAATGGGCAGTGATAGGTGTGTGTTCCATGACGGACACATGGCAGGCCAGCATGTGCCCCTGGGCCTTCCTGGTTCACACCTGTGTACCAGCATGCTGGCACAGTCCCAGGCTGTGCCTGTCAGCACCGGTGGGGCAGCACCGGTGGCTGTGCAGGTGTCCGGCACTGTTGCCAGCACGGAGGTGGAACAGGTGGACCTAGGGGCTCAGCAGTTGGAGGGGCGGCAGCAGCAGTCGAACACCAGGTCTGGGGGTACAGTGTCAAGCAGTGGCACATGTCCACTGCCCTTTGATCCGCCCATACCTGGTCCTGGCAAACAGCGCCCACCCTCAAGGGGTGCTGTGCACCAGGACCGTCCACACCCTGGGGGTCACGATGCCATTGGGGCACAGTACCCATTGGACGCGCACACCCGCCTGCTGCAGGAATCAGTACAGCTGCAGGGGCGGGTTGCAAGGTCCGTGGAGGCACTGTCTGTGTCCATGGAGCAGCACAGCAGGGAATGTGCTCGGGACCGAGCCGAGCTGGTCCTTATGCGGACGGATGTGACCGCCGCCATTGACAGGCTGACCCAGGCAGTGGTCTCTGTCGCTGACGCATTGGGCACACTGGCAGGTGCCCCTGTACCGCACACCCCACACAGTGTGCTCTCCACTCCCTGTTCCCGGCATCGTGCGACACCAGGCCTGTTGATGCCGGGTTCTGCTGTGGGCATCCCGAGCACCCCTGGTGCACGTTTGTTCGGCATGATGCAGACCCCTGTGCGGGCAAGGTCGCGTTCGCAGTGGGACCCTGGTGGTGCAACAGCGCCACCCCATGTAACCCCTGCTCAGTCTGCCAGTGCTGCTGGGCCACAGTGGGGCCGTCCACGCATCCGTGGTGGCCGTGGGACAGTGCTACATGACTGAGCTGTCTCCCAGTGCGGGCCCTGTCTGGTGCTGCCCTGTGTGCAATGTGTGTCATGGTGGGCAGTGCACTGCTGGGTGCTCTGCTCACCACGCTGACACACGGACCACCTGCACACTCTCCCAACTGCTGTCCACAGGTTCGTGTGCATGATGATGCCTGCATTGCACTGTACACCAAGGTGCAAGGGTGCCCAGGTCCTGACACACGTACTTGGACAGTACAGGTGGTGGGGGTGGTCGGTGGTGCTGTGTGTTGGCAATGTCATTTCCGCAGTGCTGTGCTTCTGCCCATGTATGCTGCCTGGTGTGTGTGTGTGTCCATATGAGTGCTCACCCTTCCCTGATGGTGTGTTGGTATGCCTGGAACCTTCAACTCCCCTGACCTTCATGCACGGTGTGTTCCCCTGTGTGCCTGTGGTTTGCGCATGGACAGTGTTGCCTGCACATGTCCCCTTGACTTACCTGTGTTGGGCGTAGTGCTCTTCTGCAATGGTGTCCCAGTGCAGCTGGGCCTGCCGGGTCAGTCGGAGGTCCCTCCGTCCTAGGGGGGGCTGCTCATCACCAACATCACCGGTGCCACTGGCTTCCCCATCGCTGTCCCCCTCTTCGACCTGTACGGCTATCCCATGGTCTTTGGCCATGTTGTGCAGGATGCAACAGGCCAGGAATGTCCCACAGGCCTTTTGGGGGCTGTACTATAGGGCACCGCCGGAGGTGTCTAGGCATCGGAAGCGTGCCTTGAGCATCCCAAACACCCGCTCTATGATGTTACGTGTTGCGGCATGTGCCTCATTGAAGCATAGCTGCGCTGGGGTCATGGGGCGCCGGTACGGTGTGAGCAGCCAGGGACAGAGTGGGTATCCGCAGTCACCTGTGTGGAGATAGTGGAGAGCAGTGTCATGTCAGGTCCATATTGCCCATATCCTTGTGTGCCACTACCATGGTACCTGTGTCATTCCCACCCTTGCCCAGAGTTTGCATTCCATACATGTGTACTCACCCACTAGATGACCCGTGGGGATGTCCCCACTCTCGAATCGATGGCACAGTGCAGACTGGTGCCATATGAAGGCATCATGTGCTCCGCCAGGGTGTGTGGCACAGACATTGATAATGAGCCCAGTGGCATCACACACCACCTGGCAGTTGACACTGGAAAACCCCTTTCGGTTCCGATATGCCTGGCCGTCGGGGCCAGGTGGCGTGCGAATGGCCACATGGGTGCAGTCTATGGCCCATAGCATGCCAGGCATACGTGCTACCCTGTGGAACTCCTGCATGTTTGCTGTACGCTCTGCCGCGGTGCTGGGGAAATGGATGTACTCCGCAGCATGAGGCAGCAGTGCGCTGGGGAATTGGGTGAGGATGCGTGACGTGGCCGACTGTGTAATGCCTGTGGTGTCCCCTGTCGGTCTCTGGAAGGTGCCCGTGGCGAGCAGGCACATGCAGGCTGTCACCTTGGTCTCCACAGACAGAGCGTGACTCCGTCGTGAGGGTGCCTGCATCACATCACTGCACAGCTCACAGAGCCGTCTCAGTATTGTCCTGTTCAGGCGGTACCGGGCCACGATCTCGACATCTGTGTGCAGCTTGAAGCTGAGGCAGCACGATACCGCCTGTCGGGGGCATACTCACCGATAGCCCCTCCGCGCCACGCCCCCTGCAGCATGGTGTCTCACCCCTCATTACAGCTTCCATGTGGAAGCTGGCACTGTCCATCTCCCTGGCTTCTGCCCCCCCGGCTGCTGTTCCTGTGTTACCCCCGCTGCCCCCACTGCTGCTTCCACTGCACCAGGCACCCCCCGCTGGCCTCTCTGTCCTCCTGGACCCACTGTCCCTGTCTGCCCTTCCAGCTTCTGTCTCTCTCTCTCTGTCTCTGTCTCTCTCCCCCAGTTTGCGGCCTGCTAGGGTTCTTGCGCCGCTTCCGTGAGCCTTTTTATTTTGGCTCAATTCCGCTACTGCGCAACTTCCGGCTGAGCCACTCTTGCGCATTGCGCAAGTGTTCGAATATCGCATTGCGCACTTTATGCATGGACCCGCCCCCTTTGGTTGCGCATGCCTTCATTTCCATTGCGCTGTTGCTCAGCATGTTTCTGTGGCGCAACTGGCCCCTTCTGAATATCGCAGAATGGCGCATTTTTGGAGTTGCGCACGGCGCAACCCTTTTGAATATCTGGGCCAATCAATGCAGCCATGGATCTCACTTGTAAAATGTATACAGGAAGGATTTTGCAGTACCAGGGCTGGGCAGCAGGAGGTAAGGCATTGCTTTTTGAGTGCCTCAAGGCACACACTTGATCACGGTCGCAACTGTGCACTGAGGGATACAATGATCGGGCCTGCTGCCATTATAAAGCACTGATGGGTGGTTACCTGTGTAACTGGGTAGTAGTAGTAGTAGTAAACATTTTTATTTTTATACAGGATAAAATATAAAGTTGGTACATTTCATGACACACCTTTAGGACTGAGTCCTATTTTCAAGGTGGTCCTGTATTAATTTATCTGGTACAGGTTAGCGTAGAACAAGCATACAATCAACATACAATATTTAAAGATATATTTAACAACAATCTAGAAATATAAATTCAATATTATAGGACAAACTAGATTATAAATAGATAACCACATTTTTGCTGTAATGTGTAGTCAGGAGTGCACAATTTCAACCATTACACTGTACACTGTTGATGTTGCCAAAAGCCAGTGACACTGGAGAATATAAACAAACATGGTTACAACCATGAATACTGATTAACCCCTGATCCCCTAGACAGAAGTGAGAAGAGGTCAAGGGTCACATTTCAGCCAGTTAGGGCTGGAGATGCCAAACTGTGAGGGTACAAAAGCCCAACAAAATATTCTGGATGTGAGAGCACTGCATTTACCCAGGAAACTCACAACCTACCGGAATGTAGAATGTACCAGTTAACACCCCACTAAAGAGACTGACCAGTCCTGAGAATGGGCTAGATAGTATATACTTCAACAAAATAAAACACCTGCAAGCCCCGGTGTCTAAGGGTATGCCAGATGGTAAAAGTGGGAGGGGGTGCTGTACAACCAGAAAACATAGTCCATGAACATTGAATATGCTCGTTTACCTGGCTCTGCTCTAGGAGGATGGTACAGGGGGCCAGCTGCTTCACTTCTCTTCAAGGGGAGCTGCGGGGGCAATGTCTATTAGCATTCAAACATTGTAGCAATAATTACTGGATTAAATCCATTGTCCAGACTAGAATCAAATTGCAAATAACTGATTTAATATAACTGATTAAATTAAGAATCCACTCCATGTAACATGGGGTACAATGATTAACCGTGGGGCAACTTCACAGGCACACAACCTGATATTGAATCTGCAGCAATCTCTTTTTTTTTTCGACAGATTGACTTTTTTCATGCAGTACTTCTCCTTAAGATGAAAAGGCTACAATTCCATGCAGCAGCACTGTTACCATGAGCTGAAAGGCTGCACCAGATTTGTACTTTGAACTTTGCAGCAGTCCCTTTAGATACTCCTTGCAACTTTCCAAACTTTTGACACACCGGCACATATACTTAAGCTCCTTTTCCTTGGGGCACTCCATAGCTTTAATTTAAGGGGAACTGGGACAGCACGAGACATTTCTGCTGTCCAGTCCTAATCCTAGTTTAGTTTCTTAAAATGGAGAGCACTTTTGTCTCAAACAGTGGTGTTACAGTAGCAAGCACAATTCCACTGAAAACCCTCCTGCCACCAAATCACTGATGCCACATGCCAGCTCCAAGCATCTCAGGGAGTTTCATCTATCTCTGGTGATCCCAGAGACCTGAGGCATTTTCTGCTCATGCAGCAATTTCAGTCCAGGAATGCCTTCACCCAAGGACTCAGCTGCAGTGCCACACGGAGCATACAGGTGGCCTGCCACCCCACCTAGGGTCCCAAATAGCCACACCCCATGCAGAACACCTCATGCCTCCACAGGCTGCACTCACCTCAAGAGCTCCAAACTCTGCAGCAGCGCTCAGTCTGGCGAAAGGGATAGGCTGCCACCACTACCCCACCAACAATCCAGACTGCTACTTCTGGACTGCGCCCCAGACCCCTCCTGCCATTACCAGCCCTGCCGCAGTCCTCTCACACTGGCTCTTAGAGATGCACTCACCCACAGGGAAGACTTGTAGTTACATGGGACCCCTTTCTGCTCCACACTTCTCTTATCAACCCCGAACTGCCACACATCACTGGTCTTCGAGGGAGGAGGGCCAGGGTGGCAGATGGTCCACCCCAGCCCCACCGTGGCCCTCACAACCGAACTTACAGGCTGACCCCTTGACTCTCTCTCTCTCTCTCTCTCCCCCCCTTTTTGGTGCCAAACTACCCCTATTTATCCCCTCTATGCTGAGTCCCACCTGGTTACAAACAGGGCTCGGCTCCAGACCTACCAGCACCACAGCTTTTCCTGCCTAACTACTCTTAGCTGCAGAAAATTTAACTAGCAGCTCCCACATGGTGCTTACAAACCAGTACACTGAAAACGCTGCCCACAGTGATGCTAGACATAGGTATAAACCGCAAAGAGATGCAAAGCATCTAGCACACACACCAAGAGGTCGTGGCTGTAATAATCACACAGACACCAACATGGACTGAGCTGGCAAGTTTACTGTATGAAACACACACTTTAAACAGCTGCAGAAACTGCAGGCTTCTGCCCACCAAGTAAGGGTTTATATATACACATGTTAGCACATGTGCATTGGTAAGGCATATGCAAATTGTGTATGCTAATTAACTTCCTTACATCTTCATTCTCAACTGAACTCACCCCACCCCCAAAAATAAAATATTTAAAGTTCTATGTAGCTCAAAGTTTTTGTGAGTCTATATAGTCACGATGCCAGACAGGCCTTCTGATCTCCCGTCCACTGACACGGCTGATTCTTGGGCTGGAGCTGGTGTCAGTCACTTGGTCCCGACTACTCAGGGGCAGGGCTGACACCACAGGCTCACTTTTTGCTGCCCCGGCGTCACTTGTGGAGGGACCTCCACTGCAGCACCTCAGGGATCCCATCGTCCTCCATACTGTTGTCCTGCTCACTTCCCTCCTCTCCTTGGATGTGCAAGTTTTGTGGGCCACAGGAGCGGCGTGGCTCAGGGGTTAACAAGAGGTCTCTCCTGTTTCTGTGATACAATGTCCCATTTGCTTGGACAACACAGGAACATGGCTCTTCAGTATGGCATTCCACAACTGTGGGGGTCCAGGTGTTTTTTTTATTTTTTTTTTATTCAGATATTTATGCTCCCCGAGCCCTGGCAGGGGCTTTGGCCCTCCGGAGGAGGGACACTTTCTCGGGTCCCACCGCACCGCACTTGCCAACCCCAGAGATTCCACCATGGTTTGCCCCCTGTGGCAGGCCGGGGTGGTGGCACCCCCTCCCTGGAGACCCAATCCAGAAAACCGGGGTCAGCCCTGAGTGCAGCAGACCATCATGGAGCCCTGCCAGGCTCCTTTTCCTTTTTATTTCTCCTGTTCCCCCTCCCTACCGATGCAACCACATTGGAGCACACCTTCTGACCCATATTGCCCTCCAGTCACCACTAGAGGGCAATCAACAAGCAGGACAATGTGGGACCCTCTCCCCGAGAGAAGACAGCAGTACTCCAGATGTTTGATCCTCTTCCCCCCGCCAACCCCCGGCGGCTCAGGCCTGTTCCCGAACCCAGGTCACCAGCGCGGAGTAAGGTGTGGCATCCAGTGCCTCAACCCTCCATGCCACTGGGCCGGTGGGGTCCAGGTATTCTCAGGTGTTCGCAGGTAAACAGGCTGTGCCGGCTGTAAGGCTGGGAGTGATCGGAAGTGCAAACTGTAATAAGATTTTTGTTTTTCTTGAGCCCGTCACAATGTAGCTCACGCCTTAGCTTCTGGTACTTTTGGTTTAAGTAGTTCAGATCTGGTAGGCATTAAAGTTCTGTTTCTGCAGCCCATAAGCAGCTGTGCGGAAGATCCTAGCCCCTCCAATGGAGAATTTCTCAATTCCAAAAGCACTAAGTAAGGGTCTTGATGATCCTTATTGTCTGAATGTCCCATTCTATTAAGCCATTACTCTGGGGGTCTCTTGGTGAAGACATTACATGTTTAAACTCATACTTTCATCGAAAGTCTCTGAATTCAAATCAGGCAAATTGTGGGCCATTATCTGTTACAAGTATTTCTGGAATACCGTGTCTTGCACATTGTGATTTAATGTGGTTAATCACCGTTTCGCTTGTTGTATTTTGCAACTTGGATATCTCAATGTATTTGGAGTAGTAATCAGCCATTGCCAGATAATTTTCCCTTTCAAATTCAAACAGGTCAGCCCAACCTTTTGCCAAGGTCAGTCTGGTATTTCATGTGGTTGCATCAGTTCTCTAGCTTATGCTTTCCTGAATTGATGGCAAATGCCACACTTGGCCACCATGTCACTAATCTCACTGTTCATCCCAGGCCAGAATAAAAAATCTCTGTCCCTGTGCTTGCATTTTTCAATGTCCAAGTGGCTGCTGTGTAATCTGGTTAACATGTCTGATCTCAGTGATGAGGGGCTATCAGTCTCTCCCTTCAGCAAAGTCAATTTTCTATCGAGACTTCATCTCTGAACTGCCAGTACTGCCTTATCTGGGTACATGATGTTTTCTCCTGGGGCCACCCATTCAAAACAGTGACTCTCAACTTGACCAGTGCTAAATCGTTATCTGTCTCTCGCTGAAACAATTTCAATTTTTCATCACTGATTGGCATGTAGTCCACTGTGTGAACCTCATATTTGTCTAATTTAGTTTCTGGCACAGAGTTTTCTCCCACAGCCCTACTCAGGACATCTGCTATGTAAGCATTAAGCCACGATGAAGGTGGCATCTAATGCTGGATTAAAGCATGGTTGGGAGGGTTGTCCGGCCTCGGGCGAACAACAGCCCAACCATGCATTAATCACATTAGATGCCACCGTTGGAGTAGCTTAATGTGCTTGTAACATGGGCCGCCCGAGCAGAGAGTCACGAGGACAGTATTTCCTATCGTAAGAACAGCATTACACAGGGAGTCGGTGTGTTTTGCCAAGATTTTTACTGCACTTCCAAACCGTGTAACACTACATCATTAATATGCTGATGCGGTGAAAACATTGAGTAGCTCTACTTAAAGAAAACAGTGTGGCTCACATGGCAGTCCACATAATGTAGTGGTCTACGTGGGTATTTCTGTCATACCGGCCTTTGGCGGTCTGTGGTGCACAGCTGCCTCACCACGGTGTGTGGCTCTCTCCGAAATTACCATGTTGGCTAGCTCACTTCCCCGTGCTTCCGTGACACTCGTCTGATGTTGGCCACTGCGTCTGCTGCTGCTTGTGGTGCTGCTGCCTCTCAGGTCTGCTGCCTTCCACTGCCGTGCCCTTTCTCGCTTCAGGTTCTGGTGGTCCTGACCATAATAGAAATTCACCATTCCATGCACGGTGAAGTTGTGGCACTGAAAGCCCGCCGGCTGATATCCCTGCCACTCACTGGGGGCACTGAGGAGCTCTCCTGTGTCCACAGCGGCACGCTCCGCCATCTCATCTGCGTCTCTGCTGGTTTCTGCCTGGCTGCCCTCCACATCTGGTCGTGGTGTCCCAGATGCTGCTCTTCCCCCTGTCACAGATCTGTGCATTTCCCAGCTGTCTTGACCTGTGCGATATGGCGGTGAACTTGGTGTGCTGTGCCAGTCCGTGCATTGGCTGTCTCTCCTGCTGCAGCTGCCGTCACTGGTGACCGACAGGATCTGTGACCACTTCTTCCAGTCATTGACACTGGGAGCCCAGTAATTGCGGAGGCTGGTCTCGCATCTGTGCTCCGTCACGGGCATTATTTCTCTCGATGTGAGACCAGCCTCTCTCAGCATCTGCACTGCGGTACTGCGCATGCTATGGTTTGTGTATCTCTTTGACAGCTAGGCATCCTCCAATATCTGAGACATCATGTCTCCTAGGTAGTTCCTGCCCATGGACTGTCTGGAGTACCAAACTTCTTGCTTGTCCAGCTCCTCCTGTGGCAGTTGGATCGGGTGCAGATAGAATGCCGGTGCTCCTGCAGGACATCTGCTGACATACTCTTTGTACAGTGCCACGGGACAGACAGCGCTGTCGGGCTGAGCATATAGGACTCGTGAAGACTCTGTTTATTGCTCTCATTCACAGAGCTGTGATTTTTGGTGGGCTCGTTGAAGCCCAGCACTAGGTACTCTGTGCCACTACTATCTCTGTCAAGGACAAACGAGATCTGGGTCAGCTGCCTGAGTCCCTCTCACCCTCTCCTCGCTAGGCCAAGCTGGATTTTGAACCATACACGCCTCACAAGTCCATAGGCTGTGTGTGAGTTCAGGTTATCACAGTCTCTAATTCTATGCAGGTCATCCACAGTGATCATTGGGTGGTGTGCAGCCACGTCTTTTCCAGCTCTGCGATATTTTTTCAGGACTGCTAGGAACACACTGTTAGCGGTTCTAAACTCGGTGTCAGTCATTATGTTAATATGCCGTCTGACCTCCACGCTGTTGATGTAATGATTGAGGCCGGCTCTTATGCCCACCAGGGAGCTGATACTATACTCCTCTCCCCCCTCTGCTCTCACACTCCCATAAAACTCTCTGAGGATATCTGCCAGCACTGGCATAGTCACCGTCACTATGTCCACACTCATGCTGTTTTCCTGCAACCAGTCTGAAAGCACATTGCATGCCCATGATATGTTTCTGTGTGTGTGTTCCTCTTGACTTTGCTCCTTTCCAGCCCATCGAGGTCAGCTGGTGACACATACTGATGCCTCCTGCTCTGCGTCTCTGTCTCTATCTCCATCTGTCCTCTATTTCTCTTCGCGGTCGCACTGCTCCTGCACTGGCTACTGCCTCTACCTTTCTCTCTCTTCCGGTGTCATTTGTGCTGTCCACTCTGTCTGCATGCTGCCAACATCTCTGTGCTGAATCTCTGTCCTCCTATACTCCACATATGCCTCCTCGATGCTCTGCTGCCTGTTACACACTATTCCTGTTCTCTGATGTGCCCATACAGTGGCACTCATCGCTCTTGCCTCGGTCGCTGTTGCATTCGCCCCTTCTTTTGATTCGCTGCCCACAGTACCTGCCCATATGAACTTCAGATTGACCCACTCTTCCAACCCAACACCTCCTGTCAGTGAGAATTGTATGCCACTTTCCTGCATAGTGTGTCTCTATTGCACTGTGCTACCTATTCCTCCTGTGCGCGGCTGCTTCTTCTCCCCCACCCCTTTTCCATCTCTGTCTAGCTAGTCTCCCTGTCTCTGTCCCACACTTGCCTCTCTGACACTCAATCCCCGCCTCTACCCAGTGCTGCTAACCTAGCTGTCTGGCTGCTGCTAGTACTTCAGTTTTGAACATGGCGATTATGCTGGATAAATACCCGCTCCGCCTTTGCCCTCGTGATGCGCTTCTCCCAATCCCTGCTCCCAATTTCGGCATTCCAATTATTGCCATGTTACAAATGAAGTTCTTTACCTGCTTTGTACTGTATTCGCAGATCATACCTTTGCAGTTTTAGCATCATACATTGAATTTTCAGTGGGGCTGTGGCCAGTGTTCTTTTGAAAAGGCTTTCTAGGGGTTTGTGGTCCAATTCAACATGGATCCGGGGTCTGCCATAAATATACTGGTGGAACTTTGAACAAACAAATACAATAGCTAGCATTTCCTTCTCAATTTGTGCATAATTTCTCACAGCTTTATTAAGTGATCCGGAAGCAAAAGCAACAGGCCCGCCTTCCTGCAGCAGACAGGCATCCAGTCCTTCAGAGGATACATCCACAGATAATTCAACAGGTTTCCTTAGATTATAGTAGGCCAGCACTGGGGTGGGGGGTTAGTAACAACTGTTTTCAGTTCTTGAAAGGCCTGTTGGTGGCACTCCTCCCAGTGCCATGCTGTTTCTCTCTCTCTCTCTAGTAACTCTCTCAACAGCTTATTTACATTTGATAAGTTTGGAATAAATTTTGTCAGATAGTTTACCATGCCTATAAATCTCTAAGTCAGTCTTATTTTGGGGATCAGGCATCTGGGTAATTGCTTTAATTTTCTCGGGGTCTGCCAACAACCTGTTGTTACTTAACTTGCATCCGATATGTTGGACCTCTGACATTTGATATTGGATTTCTTTAGATTTAGGGACAAATGCTTATCTCTGGCTCTTTGTAGAACATGCAGTAACCTCTCATTGTGCTCTTGTACATTAGCTCCCCATATTAGGATGTCATCCATAATGACCTCTGTGCCCTCGAGCCCTTAAAAAATGTGTAAAATTTTCTTTTGGAAGACTTCTGGTGCTGAGCAAATGCCAAAGGGGAGAGGCTTGCACTTGTACCTCCCAAAAGGTGTATTAAAAGTCAGTAGATCAGAGCTAGGCCCATCCAGTATAATCTGCCAGAAGGTATGCCCAGCATCTAACATGCTAAAAAGCCAGCAGATTAGGCCTAATGGTCTATCGAGTCTGCTTGTGGATCAGTGCCCACCCAGGGCACTGTTATAGCCCCCCTTCTCACAAGATCCTTCCCCCCAACTCCCGGTGAGGCTCTGGGATGCACCCTCCCCTTGTACCTATCCCAGCCTCTTTTGAACCCCTCCACAGTTGCAGCAGCCACCAGTTCCACAGGTAGCGCATTCCAGGGCTCTACAACCCTCTCCATGAAGTAGTGCCTCCTTGTCTCCCCTTTTAGTCTCCCACCGACCAGTCTCATCAAATGCTCCCTGGTGGCCCCTACCTCCCTCAGCTGCAGCACCCCTTCAAGGTTGACCCTGTTTATTCCCTTGAGCTACCTGAGGACGTCTATCATATTCCCTCTGTTCCTCCTCTCCTCCAGCGAGTACAGGTTGAGCTCCTCTAGCCGCTCCTCATAGGGCTTTTCCCCTAGACCCTGCATTATCCTGGTTACCCTCCTCTGGACCCTCTCCAGAAGAGCAATATCCCTTTTTTAAGTAAGGATGCCAAAACTGCACGCAGTATTCAAGGTGCGGCCTAACCAGGCATTTATACAGCGTAAGGTGCACCTCTCGGCTCCTTGAGGTTATCCCCCTGGCAATGCACCCCAGCATTTTATTTGCTTGGGCCACAGCCCTTCTACACTGTTCCAAGTTGTTCATTTTGGCATGAACCACCACCCCGAGGTCCATCTCCCCCCTAGAAACATGTGGCGTCCCCACCCAAGGTGTACACATGAGCTGGGTTTTGGCCCCAGGTGGAGCACCCTGCAGTTCCCAGTGTTAAACTATAGTTTCCAGGTACAGGACCACCTCCCCAGGTCCTTCTGGAGGGCCAACTTCCCCTCCTCCCCATCCACCACCGCCCACAGTTTCGCGTCATCGGCAAAGAGGCTCATCTCACTCTTGATACCTCATCTGATGTCTGAGATACAGGCATTAAGCAGGAGTGGGCCCAGCACCAAACCCTGTGACACCCTGCTAATGACTCTCCTGGGAGATGATACCCCCCACCATCACCTTTTGTACCTGTTCTGATAGCCAGTTTCCTATCCACCTGACCAACTGCCCCCCGCCCCCATATCCCCCAGCTTCCCCAGCAACCCAGGATGTGGCACCAAGTCAAACTCCCTGCTGAAGTCTAGAAAGAGGACATCCACTGGCCTGTCTTTATCCAGCTCTCTCATCACCCCTTCGTAGAACTCCCACCAGGTTGGTCTGACATGATCTGTCCCTAACAAAGCCATGCTGGTGATCATCTAGGTGGTCCCATGCCTTCAGAAACCCCTCCAGCCTCTCTTTCAAGATGACCTCCATCACTTTGCCCACTACCAACATCAGACTTACCAGCCTGTAATTACTCGGCTCCTCTTGCAAGCCTCCCTTGTGTATAGGCATGATATGGGCCATCCTCCAGTCTTGAGGCACCCTCCCCGACTGAAGGGAGGAGTTAAAAAGGTCCTCCAGAGGTGCAGCCAAGGTATCAGCCAGCTCCTTAAGCACCCTGGGATGGATCCCGTCTGGGCCTGGTGCCTTGTCTCCTCTTAGGGCCTTGAGTGCTTCACACACCCTCCCAATGGAGATTTCCTCATCCATTTGCCCTTCTACATCTGCCTGTCCCCTTTCCCCCTCCCCTTGCAGTGCCTCCTCTCCATCCTCCTTGGTGAAGATTGAGGCAAAAAAATCATTTATTACCTCCGCCTGCTCCCCTGCCTTCCCCACCCACCACTCCCTGACCTAAGTCTACTAATCTGTCCTGTCCCCTTTCTTCTTTCTCTGATATACCTAAAGAACCCTCCCTCCCTTCTGATCCCCTGTGCCAATCTTGGTTCTGCCCCTGCCTTGACTGACTTCATACCACCCTGGTGACCCTCTTGGCTGCCCCATCATACTCTCCCTTGGATCTATCTTCCCCCCGAAAACATTTGTATTGGCTAAAAGCGGCCCTTTTCTCCCTCACCACATCTTGGACCTCCCTTGTCCACCAGCTCAGCTTCTTAGCTCTGCCCCACTTGCGCCTCCCCTTCGTGCAGGCCTTGGTGGCCTCCAGGAGCATTTTTTTTATAATTTCCCACCAGGTATCAGTGCCCATACCTGGTCTGCTCTCATCCAGGTGGCCCCTGAGGATCCTCTTCATCCCCTTGAAGTCTGCTCCTCTAAAATCTACCACCAATGTTTTTATGTGATCTACCCCCCCCTCGGGTCCATGGAAAACCAGACCGTGGCATGATCACTTCCCGCCAGTAGGTCCCCAACCACTAGGTGCCTGATGAGCTCATCGTCTGTCGGGACCACATCCAGGACGCGCCCCCCTCCCAGCGTTGGAGCAGTCACCAGCTGGGCAAGAAACGCATCCTGGAAGACGTCCAGCAGGCGCTGTTCCTTGCCCAGTGAGGACGCCGTAGTCCCCCAGTCTGCTCCTGGCATATTCAGATCCCCCAGTACCACTGTTCTTCCCTCTCCCTACCACAGTGGTCCCTAAGGTTCACCGCTAGGCCCTCCTCCTGTTCCTCCCCCCGCCTTGGTGGTCTATATACCACCCCCATCTTCACCCGCTTGCCCCCCAGAGCCTGTAGGGTGACCAGTAAGGCCTCCACCTGTTCCCCCACCTCCTCAACCTTGATTATCCCTAATCCATCCTTCATGATAAATGCTAACCCCCTTCCCCTTCCGCACGTAGTATATGCTGGTAGGTTTAGGTCCCAGTCATGTTTGGAAGTGGCCCAAGTCTCAGTGACAGCTGCCACATCCACACCACCCTCCAACAACAGTGCCTGTAGCTCTGGCATCTTGTTCCCCATGCTCTTGGCATTAATCAGGACCACCCTCCAACATGCCCCTCTACCCTCTTCCCCTTCCCTGAGGGCTCCCAGGTCCCTGCATACAAGGACCTCCTCTTGCACTATCGGATGTACATAATCTGTGCCCCTTCCCCTCTTGTGGGAGAAGTCCTGGGCCCTCCAGACTTGGCCTGCCAGGGAGCCTCCACCCTCCCCACTTCACAAGTTTAAACTCCACCTAGAATGGATGAACTGTGCCAGTCTAAGCTTCAGGATCTCGTTCCCCTCTGAGCTAAGGTGGAGCCTGTCCTTAGCATACAGATCCTTGTCCTCTTAGGTTTCCCCCAGTCCCCACCCACCCATGCCCCCGGCTTTTTTGCTTATTCTTCACACTGGCCCTAGGCTCTCCAGAGAAGGAGACCAAGCACCTCACGTCCTGACAGACCCTGGCTAGCTCTCTAAACCTAGCCTGAATCTTCAGTTCACTGTTCCCCTCTATATTGTTTGTTCCCAAGTGCATTAAGATGTCAGGGGTCCCACCACACTCCCTCATCAGAGCAAAGACCAGATGCTTGGCCTTGTGCACCATCAAACCAGGAAGACTCTTGGTCTTGACGCCACAAGAGGTCTCCATCTCCCCCCCACCTGATCCCCCTAATCATGGAATCACCCAAGAGTAGCACTTTGACCACCTTCTTTTCCCTAGGCCTACCCGCAATCCCAGCTGCCCCCCCCCCCAATCTAACACTGTGAATACTTTGGCCCCTGCTAGCTTGGGTGCAAGCTCTTCAGCTGTTTTCATCAGGTAATGTTCCCTTTTAATTGCTCTATTAAGATGTCTGGGATCTATAAAAATTTGTACTTTGGTTTTTCTACAACCACCATTGAGTTGACCTAGCTCATGGGTTTCTCCACCTTCTCAATGTCCCCCAATCTTTCCATGTTCTCTAGCTCAGTTTTCACTTTATCTTGTAATGTGAAAGGTATTTTCCTAGGGGGGTGGATCACAGGGCTGACTGTTTTATCTATTTAAATGCAATATTTACCTTCTAAGTATCCCAATTCCTCAAATAAATCAGCAAATTCAGCCAGTATTCCTTCTGTGGTTTCCCCTGCACTTCCATTTGCAGCATCTACTGAAAATAGCTTCTTTATAAGCTTAATTTCCAAGCAAGTAGAAAGGTCACATCTGCATTAACCACTAGAATTGTCAGCAGGTAATACTTTTGCTTAAAACATGTTAGTGTAACCCCCCTGCAAATGGGGGTTCCCAAAAGTCTTCCAGGAGCTTGCCTGAATGCTCCAAACCTGAGTGGTGTTCGGCGTCTGAGCTGCTTAGCTGTGGTTGCAAGTGAGTGGTATTTGAGCCTCCACATACTGTCTCTTTAAGAGCTGTCTACTTGCAGACTTAATTAGTTTGTATGGGGGGACTGTGCATTTAATGCTCGAATCCCGCCCAAGCTGCGGAGTAATCACTCCATTTTGCGATCGCTGAAGGTGCAAAGGGAGCTCATCTGAAAGCTGTAACTGTTTGCCTGTAATCATTTAAAGCATTAGCAAAATTGTAGTTTGTCTAACCTGCCTTTATTGCAGCTGGGACTCTGTGTGTGTTACCTCTCCATTTTGGACCTAAACTGCTGTGCTGGGCCAATTGGGTTATGGGAGCCCTAAAATGGAGCCTGTGGATGAATCAGAACTTGGACTCTTAATTTGAGCCAGCCACAAGGGGATTGTATGGGCAGTGACTCTGGGAAATGTAGTTTTGACCTTGGCGCCTTTTTCTTCCAACAGAGGGAGTCTTATTGTGAGTGACAGCTGAATTAGCCAACAGAATAGTGGGAGCTAAAGGAAATGCCCTGCTCTGTGACTGGAAAGATCAGATCAGTTGTGGCAGTGAAAAGAGAAGGAGCTGTGTGCTTCAGCGGTGTATAGTTTCGCGTGGGAAGCGCGTGTGAGGCCCTGAGTTTCGGTCTGCAGCCTTTGTGAGTGCCAGTTTGGACTGAATCCAAGTTGTGAGGACAAAGAAGCACTAGAAGTGTGGAAACCAGGCTCACCCTGTAGAAGACTGGAGAAATTGCTGAATCGCGTTCAGTCTGTCAGGAACTGAAGCTGCTGTGTGTGCTTCCGGATATTTTGCAGTAATTGCAATCAGGATGGAGGAGCAGCCTGCATGGTATAGTACTTTTCTTTTACATATAAATGTGCGTAGTGCTTGTGGGGAATCGCTATTTCAAATCCCCTGTACAGTGAATTGTGTGCTGAAGCTGGAAGTAAACCCCAGCTTAATTCGGACTACATCCATTTGCTATCAACTGCAGTGGGGTCCAGTCACAAGGACCTTGTCCTCATGCTCTGCTCTTCTGGCAATCCAGAGGGACATTCTCCATCCGATCCTCAGCTGGGGTGTTGTGAGTACAAATCAGGGTATTCCCCTGCAGCTTGTTTTTCAATCACAAGTGTGTCATCTAATTCTTGTTGTTTCACTGTTTCATGGACTGAGCCATCCGGCTCTGGATTACAATTGGGTGTTGTGCATATATGTTCTTCTACAGGGCCCTATCTATCTGCACCTGCCAGCCAACCCTGGGCAATGGACCTGGCTAGCCCCCCCCCAACCTGGGTACCCAGAGTGTGACTTTTCAGACCCTGTATGTGTGCATGGTACTGTTATCTAATGCCACTAATTAACCTGATTTCCCCCTCCCATGTTACTGTCCCCTAAGTAAATCAGATTTGCTATTGTTATACTATATACTGTCTATAGTGGTGGTACTTATGGAAACAATATTGTGTTTTGCTGTGTATGTTGATTAACCTTACTTTACAGGGGGTCCTCAGAGACATGCTGCTGAATCAGTCTTGAGGGTAAGTGGTATCTATATGAGTGAACAGTGTGTAAACGTGGGGTATTGGGGCTGTAACTCTGGTGTACTGTGTGAGCCACTAGAGCGGTTAAAAGGGGGTCTCAGTGTCCCAGAGTGCTGTGACCAAGTTAGCCTAACCACTACAAATCCTGACCTCTGGGTGGAGGCACCCGCCATAGGACCTAGGCCCCTCAACCTGTCCGTAGTCAAACAGGCAGGGGTAGTAACCCTTGGGATAGCACCACCTAGGGGTAACTTCTCGAAGGCACCTCTGGGATTAGCGTCCTGTAGTGGCCACATTTACAAATTACTGTTAAAAAAAAATGGATACCCCAACAGAAGTGGCTGTACACCAGTTGGTGAAGTGGTGTACTGGACAGGACAGCAACCCGCAAAATGCTATACTTATCTTCGATATCCCACTGGGTACCAGTACGGACACTGTAGAGGGAGTACTTTCCAAGGTCGAATGTTTACAAGACCCTGTGGTTGTGGGGCGACAGGCTGATTTGCTCGCCCAAACTTGCATGGCCCTAATAGAGTGTAAGAACACTGCAGACAGTTCTAAAGTGCCACAGACTATTACCCCAGGGGGGAAACCCTCACTGTCTGGAGAGTGATAACCAAAGACAGTAAGACCCCAGGGAGAACGAGCCTCCCCCACTGTCTGAAACTTTTGAGGAGAAATTTGCTAAGTTGTTGCTGGAGGAAGGGAAAACTGTGGAGAATTTAAAGAAACTATTATTGCCACCTGAGAACATTCCTCCCCCAACACCCTCTCCCCCTCCAGCACCCGTTATTGCCCCTCCTTCTGTGCCAGTGCTAGCCCCATGTCTGTACCTGCCAATAGTCACGACTCTTACCGCAGGTT
Source organism: Neoceratodus forsteri (assembly GCA_016271365.2). Taxonomy (NCBI): domain Eukaryota; kingdom Metazoa; phylum Chordata; order Ceratodontiformes; family Ceratodontidae; genus Neoceratodus; species Neoceratodus forsteri. Next base: position 481,087,955 of record CM028131.1, read on the forward strand.
GAAAATTTTCTCCAGCACCCTCCCCACCCCACAAGGGGGGAGGATGACTGGAAGACCTGGATAGACTATGTTGCCCCTCAAGTGCTAGAATGGCAATGCTCGGAAGCAGAAAAGCAAAAGAGGGTAAGTGAGAGCCTCCGAGGTCCTGCCCTGGCTACCATCCATGCCAAACGGGCCAGTAACCCTGAAGCGACTGCACAGGACTATCTTGAGGCCTTGGAGAATGTGTATGGGAGCCCAGATTCCGATGAGGACCTGTGGTGGAGAGTAAGAAATGCACAACAGTTCCAAGGGGAGTTGTTGTCTGAGTTTGTATTTCGGCTGGAAAAATTGTTGCAAGAATGCCTCAGAAAGGGTAGTTTGTCAGCGATTGAATTGGACCGAACCAGGCTGGACAGGATCCTTAAGTCTGCTCCCTTCTCAGAACTGCTGTTGCTTCAGTTATGTCTGGCCAATTGACTGGAATCCCCACCCTCCTATGATGAGCTAATGAAAGAAATTCGAGGAGTTAAGAAAAGGTGACCCCCGGGAGGGACTTGCACCAATAGCTGCTGCTATGACCCAAGTGACTGAGGGTGACCTGTCAAGTGAAGTTCAGGGGCTGAGGTTGGCAGTTAATGAGTGCTCTGAGAAGGAAAAGGGTGTGCCACCATGGGGTGAACTGCTGAGGGAGATTAGGAAAGTAACAGACAGTCTCATCATGAAGGCCGCTCCTACCAGTACGGGCACTGACACTTGCCCGACTGCTTCTGCTATGGGGGTGGGGGTGCCTACCCAGGCAACTCATGTTGACAACAGTTTGAAACTTGATGCCTTGACTATGGAAGTGAGGGAACTGAAGAGATGTCTCCAAATGTCCAACCCACCACCGGCTGAGGTGACACCAAGGTTTTCGATTGATAGTACCAATGTCGCGGCCCCCAATGTGATGCCTCGGCCACCCCAAACTTCAGCAGACATATTTTTCCATAATTGAGGAAAGGATGAGCACATGAAGAGAGAATGCTGGTCTGGAAAGACTTAGAGAGAGTGGTGAGCCGGCTACAAGGAGAACTTTGGAGCACAAAACAGTGGTTAAGAGGTGCACGAAATGACCGCAGTGAAGGTCCCAAAAATGCTAACTCACGTCCTTATGTGGCTAGATCATCTACCCAGGCCCTTGCTACCGCCTCTCCAGACTGGTCCAGAATAGTGGTTCCTTCAATGGAAGCTACAGTAAAAGTGAATGGTGTGCCCACCAGAGCTGTGTTGGACAGTGGCTCCTAAGTGACAATTATGTTCCAGGATTGGTATCAGAAGCATTTGTCAGACGTACCCTTATAACCATTGGAAGGACTGCATGTATGGGGGTTAAGTGAGAAGGCCTACCCCTACTCCGAGTATATCCGAGTTTGGCTATCTTTCCCTACCTCCATGGCTGGAGTAGCAGAGCAAGTAGAGACCCTGGCCTTAGTGTGTCCCCCTACTGGACTGTATAATGGGATTCCTCTACTAATTGGGATGAATGCGCATATGTTTGGACGGTTGGTGCAGTTGTGTTATCAGAAACAAGGGTCAAGGACTGGTAGAGCTTTGAGAATCCCGGCCTTGATAAAGAAAGCCTATGAGGCACAGAGAGATGCTGAAAAAATGGACCCAGAGGAACCGGTTGGAATTGTCTGGAAAAAGGATCCTGAGTCTCTGATTCTGGCACCAAATGCCCAGTGTACCTTACAGGGGGAAGTCTGTATCAGAAAGGATGTCAAGAATAAAATCCTCATGCTGGATGCGCCAGGCGATTGGAAATTGCCAGAAGGACTGCTGGTCAAGCCAAGTATTTTGCCTGCCAGAGCCCATGCCTATGACAGAAGGGTAATGGTTCAAGTTCATAATGTGTCTGATAGAGAGATTTGAGTAAATAAAGGTTGTACCCTGGCAAATGTACATTGGCAGATACTGCAGTGCTACCCAGTAACAAGTGTTCAGGGAGAATGACAGAGTGATGCCCGACTTGTTTGATTTTGGGGACTCCCCGTTGCCAGCTGAATGGAAGATGAGAATCAGTAGAAAGCTTGCCCAGAGAGACCAGGTGTTTTCTTTAAAAGAATGGGATGTAGGATGTGTGCAAGGAGCTGACCACCACATCCGGCTGCATGATGAAGGGCCGTTTCGTGAGAGGTCTCGACGCCTGGCCCCTGCTGACATAGATGATGTGAGATGGCATCTGCAAGAGATGCTTGCTGCTGGTGTACTACAAGAATACCCTATGCTTCCCCCATCGTGGTAGTGATAAAAAAGAATGAGACAGTAAGGATGTGTGTGGATTATCGCACTTTAAACCGGCGGACTATCCCTAATCAGTATACAATGCCATGCATTCAGGATGCTTTGGACTGCCTGAACGGTAGCAAGTGGTTCTCTGTGCTGAATCTTTGCAGTGGGTACTACCAGATCCCAATGGCCCCAGAAGACTGTGAGAAGACAGCCTTTATCTGTCCGCTTAGCTTCTGTAATTCATGAGGATGCCTCAAGGGTTTCAGGTGCCCCAACACTTTCAGCGTGATTGATGGAGGCGTGCAGTGGGGACATGAAATTATTAAGTACCTAGCATACCTAGATGATGTTACTGTGTTTGGCAGCTCACTGGAGGAATATGAGAGCAGATTATTCAAGGTGTTGGACCGACTGGAAGACTTTGGCCTTAAACTATCCATCAATAAATGTCAGTTCTTCCAAACCTCTGTAAATTATGTTGGACATGTAACCCCCCTGCAAATGGGGGTTCCCAAAAGACTTCAGGAGCTTGCTTGAATGCTCAAGCCTGAATGGTGTTTGGCATTTAAGCCATTTATCAGTGAGTGTTTTAGAGCCTCTGGTACTGTCTCTTTAAGAGCTGTCTGCTTGCAGACATAATTGGTTTGTATGGGGGACTGTGTGCTTCTCTGAGTACCACTCGAGCTGCTGCCAATTCACTTCATTTTTGCAGTCACTAGGGTGCAAAGGGAACCTATCTGAAAGATGTAACTGTTTGCCAGAAATTATTTAGAGTAATAATGAGATTACAGTTTGTCTAACCTGCTTTCTTTGCAGTCAGAACTGTTCTACTAGTTCCCCATTCTAGTTTTGAACTGCTGAACTGGACCAATCAGTGTGGGGTAGTAGCTCCTAAAATGGTGCCTTGGACGAATCAGAACTTGGACTCATAATCTGAGCCAGCCACAAGAGGATTGTATGGGCAGTGACTCTGGGAATGTAGTTTTGAACTTCAGTGCCTTTTGGACCAACAGCAGCAGTCTGTGTGGTGACAACCAATCCAGTCAAGAACTGGGAGGAACTCAAAGGAAGTGCCAGTTTTGTCGGTTGGAGTTTCAGTTGAGCTTTGGCAGTGAAGAGGAAGGAGCCCTGTGCTTTTTCAGTGTGCAGTTTAGTCAAAAAGCGTGTGTAAGGCCAGAGTTCCGGTCTGCAGCTTGTGTAACAGCTTGTTGGACTGAATCCGTCCTGTGAAAAAGAATCAAAGGATCTCTGAAGAGTAGAAACCAGGCTCACCCTGAGAAGACTGGAGGATTGCTGAAAATTGCATCGGTCTGTCAGAACTGAATCTGCTGTGTATTCTCCCGGGTATTGTGCAGTAATTGCGATCGGATACAGATGCAGCCTGCCTGGTATAGTGCTTTCTTTTATATGGATGTGTGAAGGGTTTGTGTACCTCAAGTGAGCCTGCTGACATTGAAGGACCCTATCTTGATTTGGAGGTCGTGAGTACTAATTCAGGTTCGCTCCCTGTTGAATTGCCACATTAAATCCAATGGAATTACTGTACTGCTGACTGTTTAATTCTCCTTTTCTCTGTGTGAAAGGGCCCCTACCAGCTGCCACGGTTTGGACTAGCCACTAGGGCTTGGGCACAGAGACAGTAACTGATAGGGATAGGCCTGTGCGTTAGAGTCATAGGTAGATTATTAGAGTGATAAGCTAATTAACCTGATTTCCCTGTCCTTGTTATATACCCTAAATAAATCAGAGCTGCTTGTTTCAGCAAAGTTATACTGCCTGAGGTATTTGTCTATGTTAAAGTACTGTACTGTGATTGTTGCATGTATCTCATTTCTACAGGAGGTCCCAGTGCGGAACCAGACCTGGGGGTAAGTGTATACTGTGAAGGTAATTCTGATATATTGTGTGGGCCACTAGTGGGAAGAAAGGGGTTGCAGTTTCCCAGAGGCTGTGACCAAGTTAGTTTAACTATTGCAAACCCTGACCTCTGGGTGGAGGCACCCGCCATTGGATCCAGGCCTCCTCAACCTGTTATTAGTGGCAAATCAGGCAGGGGTAGTAGCCCTGGGATAAGCGCCATCTAGGGGTTACATCTTGGAGGCACGCTGGGATTGTGTGTCCTCTAGTGGCCATATTTAGAACCACTGTTAAGAAAAATGGGTACCCGACAGAAGTGGCTGTGCACCGGCTGGTGGAGTGGTGTACTGGGAGGAGATCGACCCCCAAAATGCTATGCTTATCCTGGACATCCCCTGGGTATCATCACGGACACTGTGCAGGAGTACTTTCCAAGGTGGAAGGTTTCAAACCCGTGGTGGTGGGTCGGCATGTTAATCTGCTCACCCACACTTTCCTGGCCTAGTAGAGTTTAAGGATCCCATAGATAGCTCCAAAGTGCCACAGACCATTACCCCAGAGGAGCCCTCACTGTTGAGAGTGATAACTAAGGACAGTAATGACCGGGGGAATCAGCCTCACCACTATCTGAAACTTTTGAGGAGAAATTTGCTGAATGGTTTGCTGGGAGGGGGAAAACTGTGGAGGACTTGAAGAAACTATTCTTGCCACCTGGAGGTGTTCCTCCCCAACACCCTCTCCTGCTCCAGTGCCCGTAATGGTGGCTGAACCAATGCAGACTCTATTTCTGCACCTGCCATTAGTCACGACTCTTACCGAGGTTGAGGGATCTTCTCTGGCACCTCCCCACCCCCAAGGGAGGATGACTGGGAGACCGGATGAACTATGTTGCCCCAAGTGCTAGAATGGCAATGCTCAGGAAGCGGCAGAGGTTACAAGTGAGAGCCTGAGGTCCTGCCTGGCTACCATCCGTGCTAAGCAGACCAGCTAACCCTGAAGCGACTGCACAGGCCTATCTTGAGGCCTTGGAGAATGTGTATGGGAGCTCAGATTCTGATGAGGACCTATGGTGGAGAGTAAGAAATGCACAACAGTACCAAGGGAGTTGTTGTCTGTGTATGTCTCGGCTGGAAAAATTGTTGCAAGAATGCCTCAGAAAGGGTGAGTTTGCCAGCGATTGAACTGGACTGAACCAGACTGGACAGAATCCTTAAGTCTGCCCCCTTCTCAGAACTGTTGCTGCTTCAGTTACGCCTGGCAAATCGGGACTGGAATCCCCCCCTCCTAATGATGAGTTAATGAGAGAAATTCGAGGAGTTGAGAAAAGGTGACCTCGGGAGGTACCTGCACCAACAGCTGTGGCTTCGACCCGGTGACTGAGGTGACCCATCAAGTGAAGTTCAGGGGCAGAGGTTGACAGTCAATGAGTGCTCTGACAAGGAAAAGATGTACCACAATGGGGCGAACTGTTGAGAGAGACTGAATTCAAAACAGTCCCTTTATGAAGGCCAAGCCTGCAAGTACGGGCCCTGACCTATATCCGACTGCATCTGCTATGGGGTGGGGGGTACCCACCCATGTATCTCCTACTGATAACAGCTCCAAACTCAATTTCTTGACCATGAAGTGGAGAAACTGGAGATGTCTCCAAATGGGTGCCATCATGCCTGCAGAGATGGCACCAGGTTTCCAGTTAGTAATACCCCCGCCCTGGCTCCCAGTGTGGCGCCTCAGCCAGCTCAAACTGAAAGTATGTTTTGCTTGATGTGGGAAGAGGGAATGCCAGTCTCCAAAAGACACTGACAAAGTTGCATATAGGCTACAAGGAGGCCGGAGAAGAAATCAGTGGTTAAGAGGTGCGACGCTTGTCCCAGTGAGGGCACCAAAAATGCTAATTCACGTCCTTTTTGTGGCAAGGTCAGTTGCCCAGGCCCCCCACACCGCCTCTCAGACTGGTCCAGAATAGTGGGTCCCTCCATGGAGACCACTGTAAAGGTGAATGGAGTGTCTACAAGAGCTGTGATGAGACAGTGGCTCCCATGTGACAATTATGTTCCAGGATTGGTATCAGAAGCATTTGTCAGGCGTACCCTTACAACCATTAGAAGGACTGCATGTATGGGGTTAGTGAGAAGGCCTACCCTATTCCGGTATATCCGATTTGCTGTCTTTCCCCACCTCCGTGGCTGGAGTGGCGAACAAGTAGAGACCTAGCCTTAGTGTGTCCCCCACTGGACTGTCATGATGGTGTCCCTTTGTTGATTGGAACAAATGCTCATATGTTCGGAAGGCTGGCACAAAGTTGTGTTATGAAAACAGGGGTCAAAGACTGGTGCAGAGCTTTAAGAGTTCGGCTTTTAATTAAGAAGGCCTATGAGGCACAGAGATGCTGAAAAATGAGAACCAGAGGAACGGTTCGGATTGTATGGAAGAAGGATCCTGAGTCTCTGATCCTGGCGCCAAATGCCCAGTGTACCTTACAGGGAGAGGTCCGTATCAGAAAGGATGTTAAGAATAAAATATTAATGTTGGATGCACCAGGCGATGGAAAATTGCCAGAGGGACTGCTGGTCCAAAGCCTAGTATTTTGCCATGGCGAGCCCATGCTTATGCCAGAAGGGTAATGGTCCAAGTTCATAATGTGTCTGAAAGAGACATTCAAGTAAATAGAGGTTGCATCCTGGCTAATGTGCATTGTGCAGACACTGCAGTGCTACCCAGCAGCAAGAGTTCAAGGAAGAATGACAGAGTAGCGCCTGACTTGTTTGATTTCGGCGACTCCGCTGCCAGCTGAATGGAAAGTGGAGGATCAGTGAGAAGCTTGCCCAGAGAGACCAGGTGTTTTCTTTAAAGGAATGGGATGTAGGATGCGTGCAAGAGCTGAGCACAATATCTCGCTGCATGACCTAAAGACCATTTCATGAGAGGTCTCGACGCCTGGCACCTGCTGAGCATAGATGATGTGAGGCGGCATCTGCAAGAGATGTTAGCTGCTGGTGTAATACAAGAATCCAGAAGCCCTTATGCTTTCCCCATTGTGGTTGTGAGGAAAAAGAATGGAACAGTAAGGATGTGTGTGGATTATGGCACCTTAAACGTGCGGACTATCCTGATCAGTACACAATGCCCCCCATTCAGGATGCTTTGGACTGCCCAGCGGACAAGTGGTTCTCTGTGATGGATCTCCGCATGATGGGTACTACCAGATCCCGATGGCCCCAGAGGGACCTTGAGAAGATGGCGGCCTTTATCATCCGCTTGGCTTCTTGAATTCATGAGGGATGCCTCAAAGGTTTCAGGTGCCCCAGCCACTTTCAGCGATTGATGGAGCGTGCAGTGGGGACATGAACTTACTAGAGTGCCTGGTATACCTAGATGATGTTATTGTGTTTGGCAGCTCACTGGAGGAACATGAGACAGATTATTTAAGGTATTGGACCCGACTGGAGGACTTTGGCCTTAAACTGTCCATTGATAAGTGTCAATTTTTTCAAACAAACATCAGTAAAGTATGTGGGACAATAGTATCCACCGAGGGAATAGAGACCCACCTAAGTAAAGTTGAGGCCTTGACCACCTGGCCACAGCCCAAAATCTAAAGAGAACTGCAAAGATTCCTGGGATTCTGTGGTTTATTATCGAGGCGCTTCATCAAGGACTATTCAAGAGTGATCCACCCTTTACTTAACCTTACTCAATGTATCCCCAACCCACAAAAAATACCAAAAGTCAAGCGTCCCTCAAGACTGAAAAGTGTATTTTCATCCAGTGAAGTATTTGGGGCCCGCTGGACTCCTGATTAGTGAGACTGCTTTTCATGAGATCATATATCAACTTACCCATGCTCCAGTGCTGGCCTATGCTGATCCAGAAAACCTTCGTCCTGCACACTGATGCTAGCTTGCAAGGGTTGGGTGCTGTGTTGTACCAAACACGAGAATGGCCTGAGACCAGTGGCCTTTGCCAGTAGAAGCCTGACCCCATCCGAGAAAGAACTATCCTGTACATAAGTTAGAGTTCCTAGCTTTGAAGTGGGCTATTGTTGACCAATTCCATAGAGTACTTGTATGGGGCTAAAATACTAGTAAAACTGACAATAATCCTTTGACCTATGTGCAGACCTCAGCTAAGTTGGATGCCACTGGCCATAGGTTGCTTTCTGCATTATCTACATATGACTATGCTCTCGAATACCGACAGGTCTGAACCACATAGATGCTGATGCTCTCTCCCGGAGGCCTGTTCCCCAGAATGATTGGGTCCGATTGGCAGAACCTGACATTCGGGCACTCTACGCGAGAAGTTTGACAGGGAAGGAGCAAATGTCCCGCAGACGCAGTGGACTGCATGGTGGATTGCTTGGGAGCCTCTGAGAATTGCATACCTGCTGCTTATTGCCACTTTTCTGCAATAGACATTGGTGCACTGCCTCAGCTGGACAATGACAGTATTGGCGGGCTCAGTCGCGATCCCATGATCAAACAGCTTTAGAAGCCCTCTATGCAGGAAAAGATGTGTCCAAATTACGCTCCACTGATTTGGAGAACTGCACTGTTATACAAAGAAGGTCCTAAGTTGAAGCAGTCAATAAACTGTTATACAGAAACAGTAGACAGAGGGGACAAGTAGACAAACAACAACTAGTGCTGCCCACTGCCTTTCGAGACTCAGTACTGAGGTCCTTGCACAACCATATGGGGCACCTTGGTATAGACAGAACACTTGACTTGGTGAGATCCAGATTCTATTGGCCTAAGATGGGGGCTGATGTGGAGCAACACATTCGAACTTGTAGTCGCTGCTTACAGAGAAAGCTTTGCCCAGAGGGCTGCCTTGTTAACATCACCACCAGTGCACCCATGGAGCTGGTCTGTATGCTGATTTTCTGAGTTTGGAGTCAGATCAAAGAAATATCATAATGTGCTGGTGGTCACTGACCATTTCACGAGATATGCCCAAACTTTCCCACCAAGACCAGAAAGCATCCACTGTGGCCAAGGTACTTGTAGAAAACTTTTGTTCACTATGGGGCTCCTGAGAATCCATTCTGATCAAGGGAGAGACTTTGAGAGTTGTCTGATCAAAGGTGCTTTCTCTGTGGGAGTGTGGAGTCCAGAAGCCACCTGCACCACCCCAGGGGACCCACAGCCTGAGCGTTTCAACACTTTTTTGCTAGATATGCTAGGCACCCTGCACCCAAAGGGACAAGCCTAGATGGAGCCAACAAATTAGCACCTGGTACATGCTTTGCCTGCACCAAAAGAGTGATGCCACTGGATTCTCCCCTACCGCCTGATGTTTGGAAGAAGCTCGACTACCAGTAGATGTGTTTTTGGTTCTCTCCTGATGGGTTCAAAGTGACAACTATTTACAGTATGTGCAAAGTTAAAGCCCAGCTAACATGCGTGCCAACTGGCTCAAACCATGGCTGCTTAAAAGAAATCTGGCCAACAAAGAAGGGTATGATAAAAGGTGAAAGCATGGGGTTTCCAGGAGAAGTATCGGGTATTGCTAAGAAATCTGGGACTGCATGGCGACACAAGATTGCTGACAGATAGCACCATCTCCCTCACATTGTAGTGGGCAAACTAGATGATCTGCCAGTGTACAAAGTAAGGGCCTGAGAATAATTCAAAGATGTAAAAACAATGCACAGAAATCATTTACTGCCCATTGGACAAATCTTAAGTGAGTCTGAGCCCCTAGAAGATGCCCCTCTGGACGAGTGACTAGAGCTGCTGCTGAAAAGATCAAGAAAGTCTGCACCTACAGAAGCTGAGTTAAAGTGTTCCCTCCACAAGTCCCAGTTGAGCATGACTGTCAGTCCATATCGGAAGAAAGTGAGGAGTGACTTTGAATACTATCCTTCTTCTGAACTGAGTCAATTGTTTTGGGGCAATCCCTAGTCAATACTGGAGATGAGCTGGGGCCTTCTGGACTGTCTAAGCCCCCAGCTTCATCCCTGGAGCCATCTCCCAGAAAGTGAAGTGCAGTATCAGATCAGATGAAATAAGAATCATTGTGCATGGTTGAACTGTTTGAGCTTTCAGGGAGAAAATGATGGAATTGAGTATACTGGTGATACACCCGAACAAGAAGAGTATTTTGGGTGCCTGACAGTCCACTGCCAGTGTCTGAAAGCTCTCCATGCAGGCAAATGTTGTGGACTCAGAAACTGCTAACTCCTGGAGCTGAAAGTGCCCAAGTTCTAGCCTCTCTACCCCATGGAGACTCCCTGACAAGTGAGGACAATGCTGAAAATGGCTCAGGTGCAGAGACTATAACAGTTCCCCTAGAAAAGACTGGTTCGAGCTGTAAAGCCTGTGGTGCACCTCAGTTATGATTCACTTGGGAGGCCTGTGGACTTGCCTCTCAATGTTGTCATAAAGGAGTGTGTGTCCCGGAGCTCATTGCCCAAACTGAGCATCAGTGCTAACTCAAGTTACTTGTGTTGCCCTCTGAGTATGGTGCCCTTGCATCAGCCCCAGGTAACTGATAGGAAGGGCCCCCTCTTCAGGTTTCATGTACAAGGTAATACCTGAGTTATGGTACAATGTGTAGTAATACTGTGTAAAGAGTGACGTACTGCAATGTTTCAGAAATGTGTTCTTGGTAAAATGATATATTGACTGAAGATTACGGGTGCGGCCTAATGCGGAATGTATATGGTTGCAGTTGAAACTTGTGGGGGTTTTGCTTGACCGGACGTCAGGCTTTCCCAGACCAGGAAGGGTGTAACTTCCTGCAAATGGGGGTTCCCAAAAAGACTTCCAGGAGCTTGCTTGAATGCTCCAAGCCTTGGATATGGTGTTTGGCATTTAAGCCATTTATCAGTGAGTGTTTTTTAGAGCCTCTGGTACTGTCTCTTTAAACTGTCTGCTTGCAGACATAATTAGTTTGTGGGGGACTGTGTGCTTCTCTGAGTACCACTCGAGCTGCTGCCAATTCACTTCATTTTTGCAGTCACTAGGAGTGCAAAGGGAACCTATCTGAAAGATGTAACTGTTTGCCAGGAAATTCCTTTAGAGTAATAATGAAATTACAGTTTGTCTAACCTGCTTTCTTTGCAGTCAGAACTGTGTCTGCTGATTCCCCATTCTAGTTTTGAACTGCTGAACTGGACCAATCAGTGTGGGGTAGCTAACTCTAAAATGGTGCCTTGGGCAGATCTGAACTTGGACTCATAATCTGAGCCAGCCACAAGAGGATTGTGTGGGCCAGTGACTCTGGGAGATGTAGTTTAGACTTCAGTGCCTTTTGGACCAACAGCAGCAGTCTATTGGTGACAGCCAATCCAAGTCAAGAACTGGGAGGAACTCAAGGAAGTGCCGGTTTTGTCGGTTGGAGTTTCAGTTGAGCTTTTGGCGGTGAAGAAGGAAGGAGCCCTGTGCTTTTTCAGTGTGCAGTTTAGTCAAAAACGTGTGTAAGGCCCGAGTTCCGGTCTGCAGCTTGTGTAACAGCTTGTTAGGACTGAATCCAGGTCCTGTGAAAAGAATCAAAGGATCTCTGAAGTGAAACCAGGCTCTCACCCTGTAGAAGACTGGAGGATTGCTGAAAAGTGCACTCGGTCTGTCAGGAACTGAATCTGCTATGTGTTCTCCGGGTGTGTGCAGTAATTGCGATCGGGATACAGATGCAGCCTGCCTGGTATGTGCTTTCTTTTATATGGATGTGTGAAGAGGTTTGTGTACCTCAAGTGAGCCCTGCTGACATTGAAGGACCCTATCTTATTTGGAGGTCGTGAGTACTAATTCAGGTCGCTCCCTGTTGGTGCCACATTAAATCCAAATGGAATTACTGTACTGCTGACTGTTTAATTCTCTTTCTCTGTGTGAAAAGGGCCTACCAGCACCACGGTTTGGACTAGCCACTGAGGGCTTGGGTACCCAGGGACAGTAACTGATAGGATAGGCCTGTGGCTGAGAGCCATAGTAGAATTACGAGTGATAAGCTAATTCAACCTGATTTCCCCTGTCCTTGTTATATCCCCTAAATAAATCAGAGCTGCTTGTTTCCAGCAAAGTTATACTGCCTGAGGTGTTTGTCTATGTTAGTACTGTACTGTGATTGTTGCACTGTATCTCATTTCACAGGAGGTCCCAGTGCGGAACCAGACCTGGGGGTAAGTGTATACTGTGAAGGTAATTCTGATATATTGTGTGGGCCACTAGTGGGGAAGAAGGGGTTGCAGTGTCCCAGAGGGCTGTGACCAAGTTAGTTAGCTATTGCAAACCCTGACCTGGGTGGAGGCACCCGCCATTGGATCAGGCCCCTCAACCTGTTAGTGGCAAATCAGGCAGGGCTAGTAGCCCTGGGATATCTTTTTCATCTAGGGGTTATCTTGGGAGGCACAGCTGGGATGTGTGTCCTCTAGTGGCCATATTCTGAACCACTGTTAAGAAAAAATGGGTACCCGACGAAGTGGCTGTGCACCGGCTGGTGGGTGGTGTACTGGGGAGGAGATCGACCCCAAATGATGCTTATCCTGGACATCCCCTGGGTATCAATACGGCACTGTGCAGGGAGTACTTTCCAAGGTGGAAGGTTTACAAAACCCTGTGTTGGTGGGTTGGCATGCTAATCTGCTCACCCACTTTCCTGGCCCTAGTAGAGTTTGATCCCATGGAGATAGCTCCAAGTGCCACAGACCATTACCCCAGAGGGACCCTCACTGCTTGAGTGATAACTAAGAACAGTAATGACCGGGGAATCAGCCCCCCACTATCTGAAACTTTTGAGAAAATTTGCTGAATGGTTGCTGGAGAGGGAAAACTGTGGAGGACTTGAAGAAACTATTCTTGCCACCTGGGTGTTCCTCCCCAACACCCTCTCCTGCTCCAGTGCACGTAATGGTGGCTGAACCAATGCAGACTCCTATTTCTGCACCTGCCATTAGTCCGACTCTTACTGAAGGTTGAGGATCTTCTCTGGCACCTCCCACCCCCAAGGGGAGGATGACTGGGAGACCTGGATAGACTATGTTGCCCCCAAGTGCTAGAATGGCAATGCTCGGAAGGCAAAAGCAAAGAGGGTTGGTGAGGCCTCCCGAGGTCCTGCCCTGGCTACCATCCGCGCTAAGCGGGCCAGTAACCCTGGAGCGACTGCACAGGCCTATCTTGAGGCCTTGGAGAATGTGTATGGGAGCCCAGATTCTGATGAGGACCTATGGTGGAGAGTAAGAAATGCACAACAGTACCAAGGGGAGTTATTGTCTGTGTATGTCTCGGCTGGAAAAATTGTTGCAAGAATGCCTCAGAAAGGGTGAGTTTGCCAGCGATTGAACTGGACCGAACCAGACTGGACAGAATCTTAAGTCTCCCCTCTCAGAACTGCTGTTGCTTCAGTTACCCGGCAAATCGACTGGAACCCCCACCCTCCTATGATGAGTTAATGAGAGAATTGAGGAGTTGAGAGAGAGGCGACCTCGGGAGGTACCTGCACCAACAGCTGTGGCTACGACCCGGTGACTGAGGGTGACCCATCAAGTGAAGTTCAGGGGCAGAGGTTGACAGTCAATGAGTGCTCTGACAAGGAAAAAGATATGCCACAATGGGGCGAACTGTTGAGAGATCCGGGAATTCAAAAACAGTCCCTTTATGAAGGCCAAGCCTGCAAATGCAGGCCCCTGACCTATATCCGACTGCATCTGCTATGGGGTGGGGGTACCCACCATGTATCTCCTGCTGATAACAGCTCCAAACTCAATTCCTTGACCATGGAAGTGGAGAAACTGACGAGATGTCTCCAAATGCTTATCACGCCGCAGACAGAGATGGCACCCAGGTTTCAGTTAGTAATACCCCGCCCTGGCTCCCAGTGTGGCGCCTCGGCCAGCTCAAACTCAGAAAGTATGTTTTGCTATAATTGTGGGAAAGATGGGCACATGAAAGAATGCCAGTCTCCAAAGACACTGACAAAGTTGCATATAGGCTACAAGGAGAGCTTCGGGAAGAAATCAGTGGTTAAGAGGTGCTGCGACATGATCCCAGTGAGGGCACCAAAAATGCTAATTCACGTCCTCTTGTGGCAAGGTCAGTTGCCCAGGCCCCACACCACCGCTCCAGACTGGTCCAGAATAGTGGGTCCTCCTTGGAGACCACTGTAAAGGTGAATGGAGTGTCTACAAGAGCTGTATGATAGACAGTGGCTCCCAAGTGACAATTATGTTCCAGGATTGGTATCAGAAGCATTTGTCAGGCGTACCCTTACAACCATTAGAAGGACTGCATGTATGGGGGTTAAGTGAGAGGCCTACCCCTATTCCGGGTATATCCGAATTTGGCTGTCTTTCCTCACCTCCGTGGGCTGGAGTGCGGAACAAGTAGAGACCCTAGCCTTAGTGTGTCCCCCACTGGACTGTATGATGGTGTCCCTTTGTTGATTGGAACAAATGCTCATATGTTAGGAAGGCTGGCACAGTTGTGTTATGAAAACAGGGGTCAAAGACTAGTAGACTTAAGAGTTCGGCTTTAATTAAGAAGGCCTATGAGGCACAGAGAGATGCTGAAAAAATAGAACCAGAGGAACTGGTGGGAATTGTATGGAAGAAGGATCCTGAGTCTCTGATCCTGGCGCCAATGCCCAGTGTGCCTTACAGGGAGAGGTCCGTATCAGAAAGGATGTTAAGAATAAAATATTAATGTTGGATGCACCAGGCGATGGAAAATTGCCAGAGGACTGCTGGTCAAGCCTAGTATTTTGCCCGCTAGAGCCCATGCTTATGCCAGAAGGTAATGGTCAGAAGTTCATAATGTGTCTGAAAGAGACATTCGAAGTAAATAGAGGTTGCATCCTGGCTAATGTGCATTGTGCAGACACTGCAGTGCTACCCAGCAGCAAGAGTTCACGGAAGAATGACAGAGTAACGCCTCAGAGTGACGCTTGACTTGTTTGATTTCGGCGACTCCCCGCTGCCAGCTGAATGGAAAGTGAGGATCAGTGAGAAGCTTGCCCAGAGAGACCAGGTGTTTTCTTTAAGGAATGGGATGTAGGATGCGTGCAAGGAGCTGAGCACAATATCCGCTGCATGACGAAAGACCATTTCGTGAGAGGTCTCGGCGCCTGGCACCTGCTGACATAGATGATGTGAGACGGCATCTGCAAGAGATGTTAGCTGCTGGTAATACAAGAATCCAGAAGCCCTTATGCTTCCCCTATTGTGGTAGTGAGGAAAAAGAATGGAACAGTAAGGATGTGTGGATTATCGCACCTTAAACCGGCGGACTATCCCTGATCAGTACACAATGCCCCGCATTCAGGATGCTTTGGACTGCCTAAACGGGAGCAAGTGGTTCTCTGTGCTGGATCTCCGCAGTGGGTACTACCAGATCCCGATGGCCCCAGAGGACCGTGGAGAAGACGGCCTTTATCTGTCCGGGCTTCTATGAATTCATGAGGATGCCTCAAGGGATTTCAGGTGCCCCAGCCACTTTTCAACGATTGATGGAGCGTGCAGTGGGGGACATGAACTTACTAGAGTGCCTGGTATACCTAGATGATGTTATTGTGTTTGGCAGCTCACTGGAGGAACATGAGAGCAGATTATTTAAGGTATTGGACCGACTGGAGGACTTTGGCCTTAAACTGTCCATTGATAAGTGTCAATTCTTTCAAACATCAGTAAAGTATGTGGGACACATAGTATCCACCGAGGGAATAGAGACCGACCCAAGTAAAGTTGAGGCCTTGACCACCTGGCCACAGCCCAAAAATCTAAAAGAACTGCAAAGATTCCTGGGATTCTGTGGTTATTATCGGCGCTTCATCAAGGACTATTCAAGAGTGATCCGCCCTTTACTTAACCTTACTCAAGGGTATCCCCAACCCACAAAAATACCAAAAGTCAGCGCCCCTCAAGACTGAAAGAGTGTATTTTCATCCAGTGAAGTATTTGGGGCCCGCTGGACTCCTGATTGTGAGACTGCTTTTCATGAGATCATATATCAACTTACCCATGCTCCAGTGCTGGCCTATGCCGATCCAAGAAAACCTTACGTCCTGCACACTGATGCTAGCTTGCAAGGGTTGGGGCTGTGTTGTACCAAGAGCACGAGAATGGCCTGAGACCAGTGGCCTTTGCCAGTAGAAGCCTGACCCCATCCGAAAAGAACTATCCTGTACATAAGTTAGAGTTCCTAGCTTTGAAGTGGGCTATTGTTGACCAATTCCATGAGTACTTGTATGGGGCTAAAATACTAGTAAAACTGACAATAATCCTTTGACCTATGTGCAGACCTCAGCTAAGTTGGATGCCACTGGCCATAGGTGGCTTTCTGCATTATCTACATATGACTATGCTCTCAATACCGAGCAGGTCTGAACCACATAGATGCTGATGCTCTCTCCGGAGGCCTGTTCCCAGAATGATTGGGTCCGATTGGCAGAACCTGACATTCGGGCACTCTGCCGAAGTTTGACAGGGAGGAACAATGTCCACGGACGCAGTGGACTGCATGGTGGATTGCTTGGGAGCCTCTGAGAATTGCATACCTGCTGCTTATTGCCACTTTTCTGCAATAGACATTGGTGCACTGCCTCAGCTGGACAATGACAGTATTCGCGGGCTCAACTCATGATCCCATGATCAAAGCAGCTTTAGAAGCCCTCTATGCAGGAAAAGATGTGTCCAAATTACGCTCCACTGATTTGAGAACTGCACTGTTATACAAAGAAGGTCCTAAGTTGAAACTGATCAATAAACTGTTATACAGAGAAACAGTAGACAGAGGGGGACAAGTAGACAAACAACAACTAGTGCTGCCCACTGCCTTTCGAGACTCAGTACTGAGGTCCTTGCACAACCACATGGGGCACCTTGGTATAGACAGAACACTTGACTTGGTGAGATCCAGATTCTATTGGCCTAAGATGGTGGCTGATGTGGAGCAACACATTCGAACTTGTAGTCGCTGCTTACAGAGGAAAGCTTTGCCCCAGAGGGCTGCCCCCCTTGTTAACATCACCACCAGTGCACCCATGGAGCTGGTCTGTATTGATTTTCTGAGTTTGGAGTCAGATCAAAGAAATATCAGTAATGTGCTGGTGGTCACTGACCATTTCACGAGATATGCCCAAGCTTTCCCCACCAAAGACCAGAAAGCATCCACTGTGGCCAAAGTACTTGTAGAAAACTTTTTTGTTCACTATGGGGCTCCACAAAGAATCCATTCTGATCAAGGGAGAGACTTTGAGAGTCGTCTGATCAAAGAGATGCTTTCTCTGTGGGGAGTGCGAAGTCCAGAACCACCTCACCACTCCCCAGGGGACCCACAGCCTGAACGTTTCAACCGACTTTGCTAGATATGCTAGGCACCCTGCACCCAAAGGACAAGCCTAGATGGAGCCAACAAATTAGCACCCTGGTACATGCTTATAACTGCACCAAAAGTGATGCCACTGGATTTCTCCTCACCGCCTGATGTTTGGAAGAGAAGCTCGACTACCAGTAGATGTGTGTTTTGGGGTCTCTCCTGATGGGGTTCAAGCTGACAACTATTTACAGTATGTGCAAAGTTAAAGGCCCAGCTAACTCATGCGTACCAACTGGCTCAAACCATGGCTGCCAAAAGAAATCTGGCCAACAAAGAAAGGTATGATAAAAGGTGAACACAGGAACTCCAGGAGGAGATCGGTATTGCTAAGAAATCTGGGACTGCATGGCAAGCACAAGATTGCTGACAGATGGCACCATCTCCCTCACATTGTAGTGGGCAAACTAGATGATCTGCCAGTGTACAAAGTAAGGCCTGAGAATAATTCAAAAGATGTAAAAACAATGCATAGAAATCATTTACTGCCCATTGGACAAATCTTAATTGAGTCTGAGCCCTAGAAGATGCCCCTCTGGACCAGTGACTAGAGCTGCTGCTAAGAAAAGATCAAGAAAGTCTGCACCTACAGAAGCAAAGTTAAAGTGTTCCTCCACAAGTCCCAGTTGAGCATGACTGTCAGTCCATATCGGAAGAAAGTGAGAGTGACTTTGAATACTATCCTTCTTACGAACTGAGTCAATTGTTTGGGCAATCCCTAGTCAATACTGGAGATGAAGCTGGGCCTTCTGACTGTCTAAGCCCCAGCTTCATCCCTGAGCCAATGCTCCCAGAAAGTGAAGTGCAAAGCATCAGATCAGATGAAATGGAATCATTGTGCATGGTTGAACTGTTTGAGCTTTCAGGAGAAAATGATAGATTGGGGCAGACTGGTGATACACCCGAACAAGAAGAGTATTTTGAGTGCCCTGACAGTCCACTGCCAGTGTCCGAGCTCTCCATGCGAGCCAAATGTTGTGGACTCAGAAACTGTAACTCCTGGAGCTGAAAGTGCCCCAAGTTCTAGCCTCCTCTACCCCCATGGAGACTCCTGACAAGTGAGGACAATGCTGAAAATGAGGCTCAGAGTGCAGAGACTATAACAGTTCCCCTAGAAAGACTGGTCGAGCTGTAAAGCCTGTGGTGCACCTCAGTTATGATTCACTTGGGAGGCCTGTGGACTTGCCTCTCAATGTTGTCCATAAAGGAGTGTATGTGTCCCCGAGCTCATTGCCCAAACTGAGCATCAGTGCTAACTCCAAGTTACTTGTGTTGCCCTTCATATGGTGCCCTGCCCCATCCAGCCCCAAGGTAACTGATAGGAAGGGCCCCTCTCTTCAGGTTTCATGTACAAGAGGTAATAACTTGAGTTATGGTACAATGTGTATGTAATACTGTGTAAAGAGTGACGACTGCAATGTTTCAGAAATGTGTTCTTGGTAAATGATATATTGACTGAAGATTACATGTGGAGCCTAATGCAAATGTATATGGTTGCAGTTGAAACTTATGGGTACTTGCTTGACGCCGACGCAAGCTTTCCCAGGCCAGGAAGGGTGTAACCCCTGCAAATGGGGGTTCCCAAAAGACTTCCAGGAGCTTGCTTGAATGCTCCAAGCCTGAATGGTGTTTGGCATTTAAGCCATTTATCAGTGAGTGTTTTAGAGCCTCTGGTACTGTCTCTTTAAGAGCTGTCTGCTTGCAGACATAATTAGTTTGTATGGGGGACTGTGTGCTTCTCTGAGTACCACTCGAGCTGCTGCCAATTCACTTCATTTTGCAGTCACTAGGAGTGCAAAGGAACCTATCTGAAAGATGTAACTGTTTGCCAGAAATTATTTAGAGTAATAATGAAATTACAGTTTGTCTAACCTGCTTTCTTTGCAGTCAGAACTGTGTCTGCTAGTTCCCATTCTAGTTTTGAACTGCTGAACTGGACCAATCAGTGTGGGGTAAGCTAGCTCTAAAATGGTGCCTTGGAGAATCAGAACTTGGACTCATAATCTGAGCCAGCCACAAGAGGATTGTATGGGCAGTGACTCTGGGAGATGTAGTTTAGACTTCAGTGCCTTTTTGGACCAACAGCAGCAGTCTATTGTGAGTGACAGCCAATCCAGTCAAGAACTGGGAGGAACTCAAAGGAAGTGCCCGGTTTTGTCGGTTGGAGTTTCAGTTGAGCTTTGGCAGTGAAGAAGGAAGGAGCCCTGTGCTTTTTCAGTGTGCAGTTTTAGTCAAAAAACGTGTAAGGCCCAGAGTTCCGTCTGCAGCTTGTGTAACAGCTTGTTAGGACTGAATCCGTCCTGTGAAAAGAATCAAAGGATCTCTGAAGAGTAGAAACCAGGCTCACCCTGTAGAAGACTGGAGGAATTGCTGAAAAGGTACTTTCGGTCTGTCAGGAACTGAATCTGCTGTGTGTTCTCCGGGTATTGTGCAGTAATTCGATCGGGATATGCAGCCTGCCTGGTATAGTGCTTTTATATGGATGTGTGAAGAGGTTTGTGTACCTCAAGTGAGCCCTGCTGACATTGAAGGACCCTATCTTATTTGGAGGTCGTGAGTACTAATTCAGGGTCGCTCCCTGTTGAATTGCCACATTAAATCCAAATGGAATTACTGTACTGCTGACTGTTTAATTCTCCTTTTCTCTGTGTGAAAGGGCCCCTACCAGCTGCCACGGTTTGGACTAGCCACTAGGGCTTGGGTACCCAGGGACAGTAACTGATAGGGATAGGCCTGTGCACAGAGCCATAGGTAGATTATTAGAGTGATAAGCTAATTAACCTGATTTCCTGTCCTTGTTATATCCCCTAAATAAATCAGAGCTGCTTGTTTCAGCAAAGTTATACTGCCTGAGGTATTTGTCTATGTTAAAGTACTGTACTGTGATTGTTGCACTGTATCTCATTTCACAGGAGGTCCCAGTGCCGGAACCAGACCTGGGGGTAAGTGTATACTGTGAAGGTAATTCTGATATATTGTGTGGGCCACTAGTGGGAAGAAAGGGGGGTTGCAGTGTCCCAGAGGGCTGTGACCAAGTTAGTTTAACTATTGCAAACCCTGACCTCTGGGTGGAGGCACCCGCCATTGGATCCAGGCCCCTCAACCTGTTAGTGGCAAATCAGGCAGGGGTAGTAGCCCCTGGGATAGCGCCATCTAGGGGTTACAGACATATAGTATCCACCGAGGGAATAGAGACTGACCCAAGTAAAGTTGAAGCCTTGACCACCTGGCCACAGCCCCACAATCTAAAAGAACTGCAAAGATTCCTGGGATTCTGTGGATACTATCGCCGTTTCATCAAGGACTATTCAAGAGTGATCCGTCCTTTACTTAATCTTACTCAAGGTTACCCTCTGACCCACAAAAAATGCAAGAGGTTGGTTTCTTCTGAGCCTGAGAGAGTGTATTTCCGTCCCAATGAAGTATTTGGAGCCAGATGGACACCTGAGTGTGAAGCTGCTTTTCATGAGATTATGTAAGCATATAAGCAGGCACTAAAGACCTTCTTATGGGAAAAGGCGTTTCCTTCTTTGTTCTGATTTTATACAGTTGTACTTGAATATATGTTTGTATTTGATTTTATTGAATGTATTTGAATATGCTTTTATGTTTGTTCTTGCTGTACAGCACCTTAAAACTTTGAAAGGCACTCAATTAAATAAATTTTATTATTATTATTATATATCAACTTACCCACGCTCCTGTCCTTGCCTATGCAGATCCAGCAAAGCCCAATGTCTTGCACAATGATGCTAGCCTGCAAGGCTTGGGGGCTGTATTGTACCAAGAGCATGAGAATGGCCTGAGATCAGTGGTCTTTACCAGTAGAAGCCTGACCCCATCCAAAAAGAACTATCCTGTACATAAGTTAGAGTTCTGAGCTTTGAAATGGGCTATTGTTGACCAGTTCCACGAGTACTTGTGTGGGGCTAAGATACTAGTAAAAACTGACAATAATCCTTTGACCTATGTGCAGACTTTGGCTAAGTTGGATGCCACTGGTCATAGGTGGCTTTCTGCATTATCTACATACGACTATGCTGTTGAATACAGAGCAGGCCTGAACCACATAGATGCTGATGCTCTCTCCCGGAGGCCTGTTCCCTGGAATGACTGGGTCAGACTGTCAGAACCTGATATTCGATCACTCTGCCAGAAGTTTGAGAGGGAGGAACAAATGTCCACGGAAGCAGTGGACTGTATGGTAGATTGTTTGGGACCCTCTGAGAATTGCATACCTGCTGTTTATTGCCACTTTTCTGCAATAGACATTGGTGCACTGCCTCAGCTGGACAATGACAGTATTCAACGGGCTCAATTCCCGAGATCACATGATCAAATCAGCTTTAGAAGCCCTCTATGCAGGGGAAAGATGTGTCCAAATTACGCTCCACTGATTTGAGAACTGCACTGTTATACAAGGAAGGTCCTAAGTTGAAACTGATCAATAGACTGTTATACAGAGAAACAGTAGACAGAGGGGGACAAATAGACAAACAACAACTAGTGCTGGCCACTGCCTTTCGAGACTCAGCACTGAGGTCCTTACACAACCACATGGGGCACCTTGGTATAGACAGAACACTTGACTTGGTGAGATCCAGATTCTATTGGCCTAAGATGGGGGCTGATGTTGAGCAACACATTCGAACTTGTAGTCGCTCCTTACAGAGGAAAGCTTTGCCCCAGAGGGCTGCCCCCCTTGTTAACATCACCACCAGTGCACCCATGGAGCTGGTCTATATTGATTTTATGAGTTTGGAGTCAGATCAAAGAAATATTAGTAATGTGCTGGTGGTCACTGACCATTTTACGAGATATGCCCAAGCTTTCCCCAACAAGGACCAGAAGGCATCAACTGTGGCAAAAGTACTTGTAGAAAACTTTTTTTGTTCACTATGGGGCTCCACAAAGAATCCATTCTGATAAAGGGAGAGACTTTGAGAGTCGTCTGATCAAAGAGATGCTTCTCTGTGGGAGTGCAAAAGTCCAGAACCACTCCTTACTACTCCCCAGGGGACCCACAGCCTGAACGTTTCAACCGCACTTTGCTAGATATGCTAGGCACCCTCCACCCAAAGGACAAGCCTAGATGGAGCCAACAAATTAGCACCCTGGTACATGCTCACAACTGCACCAAAAGTGATGCCACTGGTTCTCCCCCACCGCCTGATGTTTGGAAGAGAAACCCTGACTGCTGGTAGATGTATGTTTTGGAGTTTCTCCTGATGGGGTTCGAGCTGACAACTATTTACAGTATGTACAAAAGTTAAGGCCTATCTAGCAACCATGTACTAACTGGCTCAAACCATGGCTGCCAAAAGAAATCTGGCCAACAAAGAAAGGTATGATAAAAAGGTAAAAGCACAGGAACTCCAGGAGGGAGATCGGTATTGCTAAGAAATCTGGGACTGCATGGCAAACATAAGATTGCTGACAGATGGCACCATCTCCCTCACATTGTAGTGGGCAAACTAGATGATCTGCCTGTGTACAAAGTAAGGCCTGAGAATAATTCAAAAGATGTTAAAACAATGCATAGAAATCATTTACTGCCTATTGGACAAATCTTGATTGAGTCTGAGCCCCCCGAAAATGCCCCCTCTGGACCAGTGACTAGAGCTGCTGCTAAGAAAAAATTAAGAAAGTCTGCACCTACAGAATCTGAGTTAAAGTGTTCCCCTCCACAAGTCCCAGTTGAACATGACTGTCAGTCCATGTCAGAGGAAAGTGAGTGTGGCTTTGAATACTACCCTTCTTATGAACTGGGTCAATTGTTTCGGGGCAATCCCCTAGTCAATACTGGAGATGAAGCTGGGCCTTCTGGACTGTCTAAGCCCCCAGCTTTGTCCCTGGAGCCAATGCTCCCAGAAAGTGAAGTGCAAAGCATCAAGTCAGATGATATGGAATCATTGTGTATGGTTGAACTGTTTGAGCCTTCAGAGGAGGAAAATGATGGACTGGGACAGACTGGTGATATACCAGAACAAGAAGAGTATTTTGAGTGCTCTGATGGTCCACTGCCAGTGTCCAAAAGCTCTCCATGTGAGTCAAGTGTTGTGGACTCAGAGATTGTAACTCCTAGAGCTGAAAGTGCCCCAAGTTCTAGCCTCTCTATCCCAATGGAGACTCCCCTGACAAGTGAGGACAATGCTGAAAATGAGGCTCAGAGTGCAGAGACTGTAACAATTCCCCCTAGAAAGACTGGTCGAGCTGTAAAGCCTGTGGTGCACCTCAGTTATGATTCCCCTGGGAGGCCTGTGTACTTGCCTCTCAATGTTGTTCATAAAGGAGTGTATGTGTCCCCGAGCTCATTGCCCAAACTGAATATCAGTGCTAACTCCAAGTTACTTGTGTTGCCCTCTAGGTAGGGTGCCCCTGCCCCATCCAGACCCAAGGTACCTGATAGGGAAGGGCCCCCTCTCTTCAGGTTTCATGTGCAGGAGGTAATAACCTGAGTTATGGTACAACGTGTGTATAATACTGTGAAAAAGTGATGTACTGAAAAGTTTCAGAAATGTGTTTCTGGTAAGGAGATATGTTGACTGATAATTACGTATATAAGCCTAATGTGATACTGATGTAAATGTATATGGTTGTATTGAAACTTATGGGGGTACTTACTTGACATGGATGCAAAGTTTTTCCAGGCCAGGAAGGGTGTAATCCCCCTACAAATGGGGTTTCCCAAAAGTATTCCAGGAGCTTGCCTGAATGCTCCTAGCCTGGGTGGTGTTCGGTGTCTGAGCTGCTTAACTGTGGTTGCAAGTGAGTGCTATTTGAGCCTCCACGTACTGTCTCTTTAAGAGCAGTCTGCTTGCAGACTTAATTAGTTTGTATGGGGGGACTGTGTATTTAATGCTCGAATCCCACCCGAGCTGCTGAGTAATCGCTCCATTTTGCGGTCGCTGAAGGTGCAAAGGGAGCCCATCTGAAAGCTGTAACTGTTTGCTTGTAATCATTTAAAGTATTGGCAAAATTGTAGTTTGTCTAACCTGCCTTTATTGCAGCTGAGACTCTGGGTCTCTCTGTGTGTGTTACCTCTCCATTTTGGACCTAAACTGCTGTGCTGGGCCAATTGGGTTATGGGAGCCCTAAAATGGAGCCTGTGGATGAATCAGAACTTGGACTCTTAATTTGAGCCAGCCACAAGGGGATTGTATGGGCAGTGACTCTGGGAAATGTAGTTTTGACCTTGGTGCCTTTTTCTACCAATAGAGGGAGTCTTATTGTGAGTGACAGCTGAATCAGCCAACAGAATAGTGTGGAGCTAAAGGAAATGCCCTGCTCTGTGACTGGAAAGATCAGATCAGTTGTGGCAGTGAAGAGAGAATGAGCTGTGTGCTTCTGTGGTGTACAGTTTCACATGGGAAGCGCGTGTGAGGCCCTGAGTTTCGGTCTGCAGCCTTTGTGAGTGCCAGTTTGGACTGAATCCGAGTTGTGAGGACAAAGAAGCACTAGAAGTGTGGAAACCAGGCTCACCCTGTAGAAGACTGGAGAAATTGCTGAATCGCGCTCAGTCTGTCAGGATCTGAAGCTGCTGTGTGTGCTCCTGGGTATTTTGCAGTAATTGCGATCGGGATGGAGGAGCAGCCTGCCTGGTATAGTACTTTTCTTTTACATATACATGTGTGTAGTGCTTGTGGAGAATTGCTATTTCAAATCCCCTGTACAGTGAATTGTGTGCTGAAGCTGGAAGTAAACCCCAGCTTAATTCGGACTACATCCGTTTGCTATCAGCTGCAGTGGGGTCCAGTCACAAGGACCTTGTCCTCATGCCCTGCTCTTCTGGCAATCCAGAGGGACATTCTCCATCCGATCCTCAGCTGGGGTATTGTGAGTACAAATCAGGGTATTCCCCTGCAGCTTGTTTTTCAATCACAAGTGTGTCATCTAATTCTTGTTGTTTCACTGTTTCATGGACTGAGCCCTCCGGCTCCGGATTACAATTAGGTGTTGTGCATATATTTTCTTCTACAGGGCCCTATCCATCTGCACCTGCCAGCCAACCCCGGGCAACGGACCTGGCTCACCCTCCCCCCAACCTGGGTACCCAGAGTGTGACTTTTCAGACCCTGTATGTGTGCACAATACTGTGATTTAATGCCACTAATAAACCTGATTTCCCCCTCCCGTGTTACTGTCCCCTAAATAAATCAGATTTGTTGTTGTTATACTATATACTGTCTGTGGTGGTGGTGGTACTTATGGAAACAGTATTGTGTTTTGCTGTGTATGCTGATTAACCTTACTTTACAGGGGGTCCTCAGAGACGTGCTGCTGAATCAGTCTCGAGGTAAGTGGTATCTATATGAGTGAACAGTGTGTAAATGTGGGGTATTGGGGCTGTAACTCCAGTGTACTGTGTGAGCCACTAGAGGGGATAAAAGGGGGTCTCAGTGTCCCAGAGGGCTGTGACCAAGTTAGTCTAACCACTACAAACCCTGACCTCTGGGTGGAGGCACCCGCCATAGGACCTAGGCCCCTCAACTTGTCCGTAGTCAAATAGGCTGGGGTAGTAGCCCTTGGGATAGTGCCACCTAGGGGTTACATTAGTAACATCACTTTGCCTTTTACATCCAATTTATGCCTGGAATAGGAAACCAATCTAGCTGATGACCTTTGAATAGCTTCTCCAGACAATGTCTTATACATCTGAAAAGGCATCTTATTACACTGTACTCCTGTGTCTGACTTGAATGTCACCATTTTCCGATATATACTCAGATTTACTCTCCAGTCAGTCTCTGGATTATAGGTAGTCACCGTTTCAATGCTGAAAGTACTTTCATCCTCCTGAGCATTCTTTCTAACAACATGGATCTCACTGCGTTTGCCCACACGACATACCCTAGCAAAGTGATTTTTCCTGTGGCACAATCTACAAAACTGTCCACATGCCGGGCATTTATTTATCTTGTGCTCACGACCACATTCTTCACATCTGACTTTATTCGCTCGAGGTGCATGACTCCCCTTGCTCACATTGGCACTTGCTTTGACTCTTTCTTCCTGGACAACTGCTACTTGCACTGCATTTTCATTCTGAGCATTCCCACTTAACCACTTTATCTGCATTTCACTCAGTTCAGTGGACCTGCACATATTTATGGCATCATCTAATATTAAATCTGCTTTTCTCAACAGTCTGTGTCTCACATGCTCACTCTGTATGCCGCATACAATTCTATCTCTGATCAACCATTCAAGAACAAGCAGAGCACCAGGAGGAAGGACCTGCTGGTATAACTAAACTTCTCTACTTGGACTAAGAACTAGAACTCTTGTACAGGGACCTTCAATTTATTGTAACAAAAAAAAAAGTTTGTCTGTTTGTCAGAGGTAGTTGAAGTGAATTGTTATCTGTTATCTGTGTTATCTGTGTAGTTATTTAGGTGCTTGTCACAGGTGGCTGAAGGGAATTATCTGTGAAATTAACTAAGTGGAGAAAGTTTTGCAAAGTAGGGGGAGTGCCTTAGCTAGAAGGAGCCAGGTTAAAACCAGATTTAAGCACTGCCCTAGATAGCTTCTGTCAGAGAACAAGCAGAGCACCAGAAGGAAGGACCTGCTGGTATAACTAAACTTCTCTACTTGGACTATATTGTCCTCCTTCTCTCCCCTCCACCCAAAGGCAGTTCTACTTTTATAGGCACAGGATTTAACTGACAACAGGAACTTCCTGTTGGGGAGCAGGAAGTGAGTGATCACAGAGCCACCAAAGACTCACCATCCTAGAAGGGCAAGAGTAGCTCTCCATCCCCTCCAGCTGCTGGAGGTTTGACTCTGAGCAAGTAAGGAGACTACTGAGAAATATAGGAACTTCTTGCCTTAGAACAGGAAGATCAGGAGCTAAAAGGGCACAGAAGTGTAAGTAGGGACAGAAAAGAAAAAAAAAAGAAATAAACAAACAGAGGAAAGAATAAATAATCCAAACAACAATTAGGGGGCCAGAAATAAGACATGATGGGAGTGGTGCAGTGCAGTGGCTGTGGAGCAGCAGTCTTCCGGGAGACGTTCTGGAAGATGCGGTGTTGTACCATCTGCAGGCACCTCTCTGGACTGAGAGAGGAGGTTGCTCATCTCCAGGCTGAGTTGGCCAAGATTTGTGGGATCTCCTCTCCCACCCAGAGACCACCAGGGTCACTGCTGTTGCCTCAGAGATTGCCAAGAAAGAGGAGCGGTTGGACCACAGTGGGCTCAGAGAGGGTGAGGATGGTGGAACAGAGGCGCATCCCTCCAGTTGTACCTCTCCACAGTTTCTATGCCATTCTGGCAAAGTGTGGTTCCTCTATGGAGGCACCCACAGTGGAGACCAAGGAGGATGCTGGGAACCTCCTCAAAGGAGACCCACGGGAGGATGGCATTGTACCCCACAGGGGAAGGAAACAACTCCTGGTGGGGGACTCCATTGTTAGGAAGGTAGAACTGGGGGAGGAAGGGGAGAGGGAGGGAGGTAAGGTGCCTACCTGGCATCATGGCTTGGAGGGACAGGGAGCGAATCCTCAGGATTGCAGGAGCAGCTGCACAGGGGAGAGAGCTGGATGTCGTTGTCCACCTAGGGACAAATTACCTGGCTAAGAAAGGGATCAGAGCAGTGCAAGAAGTGTTTGTGGAAATGGGGAGGGGCCTTAGACAAATAGCACGCACAGTAACCTTCTCGGAAGTGCTGCCTGTCTATGGCACAGGTGAGGCTAGGGTGCCCCACACCATGGGATTCAATCAGTGGGTGAAAAACTGGTGCAGAGCTCAGGGATTAGGCTTCATTGGGGACTTGGAGTCCGCCTGAAGGGATGTAGGTCTATACTGGTGTGATGGTCTGCATCTGTCCAGGAGGGGAACCAGGATCCTAGGTGATGGGTTTAAATGCTTCATTGGCAAGCATTTAAACTAGCCAAGGGAAGGGGCACTGGAGAGGAGCAGGGAAATCCTAGCCCCCCCCAAAAAAAATCAGGGTACTAAGTGAGGTAGACACCAACATAGAAATGTCAATAGGGAGAAGCGCTGGGGTAAATGGAGAAAGTGACAAACGCAATAAGGACAGAGATGGGGCAAAATGGGGTATGGTCATCAAGAAATGGAGGGTAATGAGTACCAATGCCTGTAGTCTGGGCAACATGCTCCCTGAACTGGTGGCCTTGATGGAAAAGGGATGCCTGGATATCATAGCAGTCACAGAAACATGGTACACAGAGAACCATGACTGGGATGTTAACATACCAGGGTACACAACCTACAGGAGAGACAGGGAGGGGAGAAGTGGGGGCGGAGTAACTCTCTATGTAAGGGAAGGGATAAAAGCAACTGAACAAAAGAGTAAACAGGGAGGAGAGGAGGCACTGTGGATCACCTTAAACACTGGAAATGGCACCACAATCTGCACAGAGGTTGTATACAGACCCCCATGTCAGGGGGAGGAAATGGACAAGGATACTATAGAAGGCATACTTAGGATGGCAGAGAAAGGGGAGATACTGTTGATGGGGACCTTAATATGCCGGATGTCAACTGGAGCACCTTTGCTGTAGCCACATCCAAAAGCAGGGCCATTCTCGATGCCATTCAGGTGGCATGCTTCAGACAGCTAGTTTTAGAACCTACTCATGAGGGAGCAACCTTAGACCTCGTACTCTCAAATGGGGACAGTGAGAGGATCTCAGATCTAGAAGTGGGTAGCCATTTGAGAACAAGTGACCACAAATAGTGTGGTTCATGATAAACTCAGCTACAGATGGCAAGATGGGAGAGTACCTTAGAAAAGCACTAGCAAACAGGCTAGAAGGAGGGGTGGAGCAACAATGGGGAAATATCAAAACTGCTATGACAGAGGCAACAAGCCTTTGTGTGAAGCAAATAAACAAATCAAAATGAAAGAAAAAGCCACTATGGTTCTCAAAACAGGTGGCGGTGAAGATTAGGGAGAAAACGATAGTATTTAGGAAGTATAAGGAAACACAGAAGGAGCAGGACAGAGAATTGTACCAGTTAAGGCAGAATGAAGCAGGGGAGGGTAGTCAGAATAACAAAGGCCCAAACTGAGTAAAAGATAGCCAACTCAGTTAAGAAGGGGGATAAAACCTTTTATAGGTATATCAGGGAGCGTCGAAAGACAACGAGAGGGATAGTGAGGCTGAATAGAATAGACGGTGGGTGGGCAGAGAGGGACAGTGAAAAAGCAGGGATACTGAATCAATACTTCTGTTCAGTATTCACAAAAGAGGAGGTGGGGGAGGTGCCTAATCCAATTAACAGAAGCACTCTGGATATGGGGGTCAATCCCAGTCCTTTCACAGAAGAAAGGGTTCTGAAAGAACTCCTAAAACTGAAGGTGGACAAAGCAATGGGGCCTGATGTAATTCACCCCAGAATTCTAAAAGAATTAAGCAGATAACTAGTGACACCACTGACTACCCTTTTTAACAAATCATGGGAGGATGGTGTGGTACCTGAGGACTGGAGAAAGGCAGATGTGATTCCCCTTCACAAAATTGGAACCAAAACAGAGACAGGAAACTACATGTAACCCCTTTGTTACCCGGGGTTACTAGAATCCCAGTAAGACCTAGTGGTAGGCAGGGAAGGCAGCTTGTGAAACTCCAGTTAAATGGGTTTCACACTGTCTCACTCTGTCCTCAGTCACAGCTGAGACTGGAGAGATGACATCATTATAGAATTGTTACAGTTGCATGAGCCACATTTGGAATCTTCAGCTCAGAGTAGTTCTAGAACCTTGGAATTTGAAAAGCCAGTCTTCCATTTGTCCTTGAGCAAGAAGGAAGCATCAGACTGTAGTTTGAGTTTTGCCTCACACAGAAGGAAGTTTTTCTGTGTTTCACCATTCTTCAAGTGGTGGAGACCATCCCCTCGGTCTCTGTGGGTTCCAGGGGCAATCCCCTTTTCCCACCAAGGAAAGAAGCTGCCTGAAATTACTTTGTCTGTTTGGGTATACAGAAAAGGTTAAAGGACTTCGCCTGTGGGGCCCTGCAATGATTGGGTGAGTGTTTGGCTCCAGTTTAAGGGACAAACAACTGTTTTTCAGTCAGGAAATGTTATTGGGGACTGCTGTTTGGGAGGACTATATACACTAGGATGAACAAATGGAGTAGTCAATTCAGTTTCAAGTTTCAAATGGTTTTATTGGGGACTGCTGTTTGGGAGCACTATATACACTAGGATGAACAAATGAAGCAGTCAGTTTAAAGTTTAAATGGATTTAGAGTTCACAGTAGAGGGGGTGCATCAGTTCATCCACCATGCAATCTACATTTTTACAGTCCTGAAGTTTCTGTGTGTTCAGAGAAATGGCCGGGTATGGGCTGTGGGAGCTGGAGGTGGATAGATCCCCATCTTTAGTAACCAGGTCCACCTCTCGGATTTCTTCTGTTTTGCTACTCGCCTCATGCGCTTGGCCAGTGATGGGGTGGGTACCCAGGCGGGTCGAACTTGAAAATCTCTCTGGGAGTCCAGAAACTTCAAGTGGTTGGGGAGCCACAGGATGGGAACATTACTCTTGTTTGATGGGAGTTTGGAATTGGAAGCACGAAACAAAAATCTCTCTAGGAGTCGCAGACTTCAAGTGGTGTGGGGAGCCACAGTTTGGGAGCCTCCTTGTTTGATGGGATGTCTTTCCAAGTAGAGTTTGGGTTCATTCGCCAAGTGGACCATCAGTAGAGTGGCCGGCAGGGGCCGGGCCAGTCGGGCTGTGTATCCAATGCGCATGCAAAGTCCGGGCTGAGTGCCTGGTGGGTCCAAAGCCAGACAGCTGTTGAAGTGTTCATTCCTAAAATGGACTGCTGTGTTTAACCTCTAATCTGCATTACAGTTAAGTAGCCCTGTGGGGGACCATACAGAGCTTTGTTTATGTTCAGTGAGTTAAATAAGGCCACAATGAAAAATCCCAATTCTGGTTCTGGACATTACAGTTATTGCTTCCTGTAGTTAGATTTACTTGGGTGCCCCTGTGCAGAGTAGTCAAACCTAGGCCTCTTGTGCCAAGTAGCCTCATCCTTCCCCGAACCCATAGATATACAACTCCCCACCAGGTATTGCTGCCAAATGCCAACAGCATGCCACCTGTCGTTGTTTTGGTAAAAAGACAGGGGTGGTGAGGGTTACAAAAATGGAGGCACCGCTTTGGATTTGTTTGGGAAGGAAGGTGCTTGAGCAAGTAGGCTAGTGTTTGGCTATCTGGCAGTCGGTAGCCCAAAAAGTTGAAGCAATTTCCCTAGTGTGTGCTGTGAATCTTGTGCTGCTGTTTAAAAAATGCCAACTGTTTACCGAGGAGCTGTAAAGCCAAAGTGTGTGTCCTTGTCCTGCATCAACATAGTTTACAGCGTTTTTCAGTTTTAAAACAAAGTTCTGTGAAGAAAAGTGTGGAAAACTAGGGGTAACAACAGATAAATTATGCCCTGGACGTTGGAAATGCTTTCTGTGCAATACTAGAGACTGCAGAGTTAATGGCAATGTTACATGGTTGAAATGGGCTCCTGCCGTGGAGTCAGTTGAAAAAAAAAAAAGTGCATCTTTTCAGTTTGAATTTGCCTGCTCGATGACCACCGTGAGGAGAGGAGCCCTCTTGAGGAAGAAGAGGCTCATTTGCATGGCGTCATGTGGTTGGTCAGTTTGCCATTAGTCCCGCCCCTCAGCCAGCTCTTATGTGTTTGCTTCAGCATTCGAGATGGAGACAGAGAGTAGTGCGTGTACTGGCAGTGGAGGAGCGTTCGCGAAGTGTTCAAAGCGCTGTAAACAGTGAAAAGTGACTTTTCTAGTTAAAACTCAGGCTCAACCCGCTTATCGGTAGTGGGATCAGTGAATTGTGTGATTAATACTACGATTGCGGAGACTACCCGCCCGTTTGAAATCTGAGGCCTTCAAAAATCTGGCTGCAGGCCGTTTTCCTCCATCGCAGCAATCTGCTACCATAACAGTGAGTAAACGATTTAAAACTGCTCAAATCAGTGATTTTCAGTAATGCCATATAAAATGTGAGTGCAGCTGTATAGTCGGTTTGCAAGTAGCGATTGTGTGATATCCTGCTAGCAAGTGCAAGTCTGA
The DNA here is from genome assembly GCA_016271365.2 of Neoceratodus forsteri. NCBI lineage: Eukaryota > Metazoa > Chordata > Ceratodontiformes > Ceratodontidae > Neoceratodus > Neoceratodus forsteri. The sequence goes on from CM028131.1 coordinate 481,120,423, forward strand.
AAGCCATTAAATGTGTGCATAGCAATGAAAGTAGCCTCAGTTTAAAGTTTGCAGCCAGAGAGAGACTGTGGGTTGTAAAATAAGTGCAACACTAGTAGAAGCAGGCAATCCTGTGCTGAAACCTGAAGTTTTAAAAGGGACTGTGATTAAATAAATGTTGCCAGCATGTGAAAAGTCCAAGGAAAATCCTGTAAATGTGAGAACAGCCAGAAAAGAGCAAGTTGTGCAGTTTGAAATAAAAGTTAATAGTAGCTGATGTAAATCGGGTGCAGTGGCTTGACCCAGAGTCTGAATGTTGATGCACAGGAGTGCTGCCGCCACCATTACAGGGTAGGGTAGTAAAGTAAACACAGCAGCAGAGGAGCCATTTTAAAGCTACAGAGTGTGTTCACTAAAGTGGGACTTTCAGTTACAGTGAACTTTTGTTTGTTTTCTGCAGTTATGGCCTCAGGACCAGCTCGTTACCCGGATCATGCCCGGATTGCAGTAACACCAGCAGTAAATAGATTGAGAGACATTGAAAATTGGTGCTATAGAAGGCAACTCCCTCCTGATGTGGCAATTCCTAATTATCCAGTGCGTGTATGCCAAATGTGCTTGAGTGCTGGAAGGGATGTCTTCATGATTCCTCACTGTGCTGGTTGTCTACAAAAATATGGCTTGTATAAAGTGCCTCAAATTCGTTTGGCTCCCACATGGACACAACTTCAAGAATCTGCAGTTGGCAGCACACAGCATCAGGCGGAGCCTGTGGAGGAAGGTCCCCCGGGGGAGTGTGGCACAAAGTTAGAGAGTGCAGAATTAGAGACTGAAGCTGAAATTGAAACGTTGGATGCTGGATCTCAGAAAGCAGGTTCAGATAAAGCATAAATAGTCCCCTGGGTGGGGGGGGCCTAGCCCAAGTCTCGAAGGTGAAGATGAGATGCGGGAGGCCGTTGAATGGGAGGTGTCGACCTCCGTGCCTAGTAATAAATGGATAGTCTCGGGGGTGAGAACTACTGCTCACTCTTGGGCTCAGATCCTCAGTGAAGAGGAAGATGAGGAGGAACCTAAGTGGCCTTGTGAGATAGGAATGGGTACACAGCCTCAAGATATTGCCTCTGAGGAATGTGTTCAAGAAGGTGGTGATGCCACTGCCCTGGCTTCACCAGAAGAAAAAGAAGTCAGGGATCCATTTTTAATTTCATTGAGGATGCGAGGCTGGCAGAACCAGGACTGGCCACCCCCAAGCCAGGCCAGCGGTCTCAGATTGACCAAAGCAAGTAAAGAGGAGAGACTGGTTCGTAGAAAGGCCAATGAAATCTTTGGTATGACCTTTCCTACCTTTCCTCGGAGAGTCTGGGAGGAGATTGAGAACTGCAGGAAATCCTGGATCTGGGATGAAGCAATGAAACATGTGCATCCTGGGGCTAACCTGCATGTAAAGAATAGACTTGTTCCACTGAAAAGTATACACAGTGGAAGAGAAGCAGGACACTGTTTATGGACAGAGTGAGAATTGTGGACGGAGAGGGACGCTAAGTCTCCCACTGTGTGAATTATAAAGGCCCAGATGGAGTAATAATTCAGCCCGACCCTCTGCTATTGGCCTCAGTGCAAGGACCTCCCAGTAATTAAGCCCGTGCCTACAAAATGGAGAGCCAAGCAGTGGTAGTCAATACTGCCACATCTGAACTGTGAAGTACCTTTATTGAACTGCCAAAATGAATAAGCAAAAATTTGGGGGCCCACATTCTTCAGTCTACAGTAAACTGTCTGCAATCACCAACCGCGTACTGGTACCACCAGATGACTTCAGATCCAGAGAGGACACCAGCCTAGCTGTTTTCCTGTTCATCACCTGGTAATCGGATGACGCCGGACCAGCTGTTTCTCTTTTTGTTCCTGTTCTAAGGTTCCTTCTCCAGTTATGACATCAGCCCAGCAGTTTCTAGATGTGCACTCCTGTGGGTTCCGGGAAGATGTCCGCCCAGCTGTATCAGAAGAAATGCTGCCAGGAAGAGTCTTCGGCAGGGACCAGGTTGGTGACGTTCGAATACTTCAAGAGGCTGGTGAGTCAAAATCTCTTTTTATTCTATCTTTATGACATTGCAATACACACCTTACACTACAGACTTCAAACAGTGTGCGAACTGTCCGCAAAGACTCTCTCCTTCAGGATTATGGCCTTAAAAGACTATGTTCACGGGGCTCCGGCCCAGGAGAGACTCTTTAATGGACTGGCCTTCGGGCCTTGTAGTCACTAGTGGGACATTTAGGCATTCCATCCCCAAAAAAGTGTATTGTTATCAATGTCATTTCTGTACTTAATGTATATACTGTCTTTTCTACTTTTCTAAAAAAACATATTTTTTCTTTTTGGGATTGTTTAGTGTTTTGTTTATCCTGTATGGTAAGGGTTGTGGTTGCTGTTGTTGTAGTCATCATTATTTAGGTAGATCGTAAATGCAGATTAGGGTGTTTTGTTTTTGTTGTTTTTTGTCTTTTCTACAGGTGTTCCTGGAAGAAAGAAGAGAAGACAAGAAGAGGAGGAGGGGCTCATCGGAGTTCCTCATTTCAGTGCTTATGTTTAGAAATTAAAGTACTGTTTGTGTTTCTAATGTTGTAGTTGCAGGCTGCCAAAGGTCGGGGAGGTCCCCGGGTTTTGTTTTTATTTGGGATGTTATGTAGAGGCAGATAAGTTTTCCCTAGAGGGTTAGGGGAGATAGACAGGCTGTGGTCCTGAACGGCCGTAGGGATTGCAGTGCTGATCTATCAGGGCTATGCTCTGGACGGTTCTACCAGAGCCGCTAGGTGTCCATAGTAAGTGGATAGAGTAGATGCTGAAATGTCAGCTATAGGCCTCTAGGCCCTTAGTGTTGCCTACCTGTGCTCGCACACGGTAGGAGGGGGCTTGATCACCCCCCTCCGCAGGTAGCACATAGAGTGGGATGGCCTAAGGCCGGGTGCATAATGACTGGGGACAGTCATTTTCCTGGTCAACGGCGAGTGTAACCCCTTTGTTACCCGGGGTTACTAGAATCCCAGTAAGACCTAGTGGTAGGCAGGGAAGGCAGCTTGTGAAACTCCAGTTAAATGGGTTTCACACTGTCTCACTCTGTCCTCAGTCACAGCTGAGACTGAGAGATGACATCATTATAGAATTGTTACAGCTGCATGAGCCACATTTGGAATCTTCAGCTCAGAGTATTTCTAGAACCTTGGAATTTGAAAAGCCAGTCTTCCGTTTGTCCTTGAGCAAGAAGGAAGCATCAGACTGTAGTTTGAGTTTTGCTCCACACAGAAGGAAGTTTTTCTGTGTTTCACCATTCTTCAAGTGGTGGAGACCAGCCCTCGGTCTCTAGTGCCCTCCCTCGGGGTAGGAAAAGGTCTCTGTGGGTTCCAGGGCAATCCCTTTTCCCACCAAGGAAAGAAGCTGCCTGAAATTACTTTGTCTGTTTGTGCATACAGAAAAGGTTGAAGGACTTCGCCTGTGGGGCCCTGCAACGATTGGGTGAGTGTTTGGCTCCAGTTTAAGGGGCAAACAACTGTTTTTCAGTCAGGAAATGTTATTGGGGACTGCTGTTTGGGAGGACTATATACACTAGGATGAACAAATGGAGCAGTCAATTCAGTTTCAAGTTTCAAATGGTTTTATTGGGGACTGCTGTTTGGGAGCACTATATACACTAGGACGAACAAATGGAGCAGTCAGTTTAAAGTTTAAATGGATTTAGAGTTCACAGTAGAGGGGGTGCATCAGTTCATCCACCATGCAATCTACATTTTACAGTCCTGAAGTTTCTGTGTGTTCAGAGAAATGGCCGGGTATGGGCTGTGGGAGCTGGAGGTGGATAGATCCCCATCTTTAGTAACCGGGTCCACCTCTACGGATTTCTTCTATTTTTGCTACTCACCTCATGCGCTTGGCCATCGATGGGGTGGGTACCCAGACGTGGGTCACAACTTGAAAATCTCTCTAGGAGTCGCAGACTTCAAATGGTGTGGGGAGCCACGGGCTGTGTATCCAATGCGCATGCAAAGTCCGGGCTGAGTGCCTGGTGGGTCCAAAGCCAGACAACTGTTGAAGTGTTCATTCCTAAAATGGACCGCTGTGTTTAACCTCTAATCTGCATTACAGTTACGTAGCCCTATGGGGGACCATACAGAGCTTTGTTTATGTTCAGTGAGTTAATAAATAAGGCCACACTGAAAAATCCCAATTCTGGCTCTGGACATTACAGTTATTGCTTCCTGTAGTTGGATTTACTTGGGTTCCCCTGTGCAGAGTAGTCAAACCTAGGCCTCTTGTGCCAAGTAGCCTCATCCTTCCCCGAACCCGCAGATATACAGCTCCCCACCAGGTATTGCTGCCAAATGCCAACAGCATGCCACCTGTCATTGTTTTGGTAAAAGGACAGGGGTGGGGAGGGTTACATATAGACCTGTCAGTTTGACCTCTTTGGTAGGGAAAGTGATGGAATCACTTCTGAAGGAAAGAATTGTTGAGTACCTAGAGGCTAGTGGGGCACAGGACCCAAGGCAGCATGGGTTCACAGCGGGAAGGTCATGTCAGACAAATCTAATTGATTTCTTTGACTGGGTGACCAATGTAGTAGACCAGGGAGGGGCTGCGGACATGGCCTACCTAGGCTTCGCAAGGCATTTGACACAGTCCCACACAAAAGATTAATAGTCAAATTAACCAGACGGAGTGGGTCCCAGTGTGGTAGCCTGGGTAAAACATTGGCTGGATAACAGGACACAGAAAGTAATTGTAAATGGAGTCCACTCTGAAGAAAGATGGGTTACTAGTGGGGTACCGCAGGGTTCAGTACTGGGTCCAGTCCTTTTAATGTCTTTATAAGTGACATTGCAGAGGAATGGAAGGAAAAGTATGCCTCTTTGCAGATGACACAAAGATCTGCAACAGGGTTGATACACAAGGAGGCATGGAAAGGATGAGAAGGACTGGCAAGGTTGGAGGAATGGTCAGAAGTATGGCAGTTTGGATTCAATGCAAAGAAGTGCAAAATAATGCACCTGGAAACAAAACCCAGGAAGATTACACAATGGGGAGGTAGTAACAACAACAAAAATGGAAAGAGACCTGGGGGTAATCATATCAGATGACCTTAAGGTTGGCAAGCAATGTGAGAAGGCAGTAGGGAGGGCTGGGGGGATACTGGGATGTATAGGGAGAGGCATCACCAGCAGAAAACAGGAAGTTGTTATCCCCCTGTACAGACAGTTGGTGAGACCCCATCTGGACTACTGCGTCCAGTTCTGGAGACTCCATCTCCGCAAGGATATAGACAGAATGGAGGCAGTTCAGAGAAGGGCAACTAAAATGGTGCAGGGTCTGCAAGAGAAGCCATACGAGGAGAGACTAAAGGAGCTTAATATGTATACCCTTGAGGAAAGGAGAGAGAGGGGGGACATGATAGAAACGTTTAAGTACCTCAGTGGAATCAACAAAGTCCAAGAGGGTAGCATCTTTCAGAAAAAGAGTTGTGCAAGAACAAGGGGACACAATTTGAAGATGGGGGGGACGGCTCAGGGGCAATGTGAGGAAGTATTTTTTCACAGAGAGGGTGGTGGATGCATGGAGCAGCCTTCCTGAGGAAGTTGTGGGGTCTAAAACTGTGGCAGAATTCAAGAATGCATGGGATAGACATAAGGCAATTTTTGTGGGTGGTAGGAAGAAATAGGCTGTGGGTTAAATGGGATCTGCAGCTTATCCTCTAGGTAGGGAAATGGGCAGACTAGGTGGGCCAAGCAGTTCTTATGTGCCGTCAAAGTCTATGTTTCTATGTTTCTATTCAGTTATATCTCCAAATTCACAACATTTAGCCTTTAGCCTCAGTTCCGTTATATATGAATCAATGGACTCACCCAGATTCTGATTCGTCATATTGAAGAAATGTCTATCATAAGTCACTTTCTTTCTTGGGTTAGAATACCTCTCAAATTGTTCCATAAGTTTATTCAGCTGCCTCTTCTCTTCCTCGTTTTCCCAAACAAAAGTACTGAATACCTCTAATGCATCAGGGCCTGCCACATGCAAGAAGGTCATAGCCTGGATTTTCTGGGATTTTAGTGGATCCACTGGCAACTGAGAAAATTTCAAATTGCTGCTTAAATTTTCTCCAGTTTTCAGATGCATTGCCATGTAAATTGAGAGCGGTGAGAGGCTACAGGCGGTCCATTCTGACACTATGTAATAATCACGCAGAAACAATGTGGAGTGAGCTGGCAAGTTTACTGTATGAAACACACATTTGAAACAAATAAAGAAACCATGGGCTTCTGCCCACCAAGCAAGTGTTTATATATACACATGTTAGCGCATGCGCATTGGTAAAGCATACACAAATTGCATATGCTAATTAACTTCCTTACAGTGGCAAGCAAATATTTTATTTAATCCAGATGTTCACATCAAGGAATAAACTGCCCCATGTGCATTCGCCCACCTAGGGCGTCATCACGAGGGTGCTAAATCATTCAATTGTTACCCTATTTATAGTGAAAATCATACGTATTCATGATAAAACACGTACAGTATGTGGAAGGAAACTGACCCCATTTAGCACAGCATATTATTTCTTTACATGTCAGACAAACAACAGTGTTAGCTGAAAGCTTCCAAATCCATTGTTATTAATAGAAGTTAAAAACTATTAAAATTCAGTATCGGGGACAACTTTACATTTTCCTGATGGCTGCTTTAACGGTGACGTAGATGGCCAGAAGAAGGGCTGAGAAGATGTGATAGAGGGGGAAAACAATTGGAAATACAGTATGATAAAGTAAATAGCAATTAAGGAGTGCTCAGAACAGCGTAAAATAAATTGAATTTTTACTTTATATTTATGAATATACTTTTCTGGGGCTTCTCTGCATTTCTATTATCACAAATCCCCTATTTAAATTTTTTTTGCAGCATTTTAACATTTTAAAACAAATACCTTCTGGATTTCACCATCCTGTTGCCATCAGGAAAAATAAATTTAAAGAGTGGACAGCTCCCAACTAATATAGTTTATTATATTAAACACCTTATTCAAAGGAAACTAATCTACTCTATAAACACTATTTTTAGAAAGCGAGCCGTTCATGTTATCCTTAACCCTTCACCAAGCAAGAAATATTCTTTTTAACACATATATTCATCATAGGATAGTCAATAAAAATGGCCTAGGGGCCACATTTTGCTTGATCCTAAGAGCTGGTGTACCGTGCTTCCTAATTTCTACTAATCCTCTTGAACAACAATAAAAAAGGCAAAAGTATGTTACAAATGGGGCTTTAAACCTAAAATCTAATTTAAACCATTAGGGGAAATGTTGACAAATTAATTATGGATTAAATAAAGTATTTGCTTGACTCAACCTCTCAGTGTGTGTGCGCTGGATTGTTGGGGCTAGATGGTACATGCAGTAACCCGCTGCAGGAGCTGCCAGTTTGTTGCAGGGATTGCAGAGCTCCCACAGAATGCTGTGGGTTTTGCAGAAGATAATTGGAAAGTCTGCCAGAGATCCAAGCTTGGTAGAGAGACACTGTGTATGCAACTACAGGCTGCACCCGGCGGCTGCACATACAGACTGAAAGGAGGAGCAGCTCCAGTATGGAACTGGTATGGGGAAAGGCTAGAGAATTTGAAGACTGGCAACTACCTAAGACATTTCACCAGAGGGGAATCAAATTTCAAACCACCAGGGTTGGACTCCAATGAGGCCTCTGTTAACAAGTAAGCAGCCTCAATATAATGGCAGAAAGAAAAGGTTAATTTTTAAAAGTAGGCATTTGTTACTTTTTATTAGTTTTTTTCGTTTCTTTTTGTTTAGCAGCAGATGTTCTGTTTTACTGTATCAGGTGTGAATAAAGAGCAATACTTTGTCTGGAAACTGACATATCTAGTTCCAGTCCCCTTCGACCCTCATCAGCATTATGACCACATTCATTGTGACATCACTGCATGTGGCGTCAAGTGATTGGCTGTTCTTGTTTAGTTGTGATGTCACAGTCAGTGCAGTTACAGTGTTAATGAGGCTTGAAGGGGAATAGAGGTAGATATGTCAGCCTTGAGGTAGATTACTGTTCCACACATCACAGCCAGCAATGTCAGGTGGAAAATCTTCTAAAATGCAAAAGGGAAAAGAAAACCTACTTCAGACAGAAAAAGTAACATTTGGCTAATTTTAAAAATTAATATTAATTTCCGACAGTGTGCTAGCCCTTTAATGCTGCATGTTTAACCTGTGTCCTATCCAAGGCACAACCAAAAACTTGTTTGCCCCTCCATTTCCGGTTAAACCTGAAGATACGGACGCATCACAATAAAAGTACAGTACTGTTATTTAAATGCATTCATGTGCCAGCATAATTCTTTGCACATTCACAACAATCTTGGCGACTGGGGAGTGGAGGTGCATGAGAACTCTTAATGCACCTTGCACACCCTAGGGGACATGGAGAGGTTAGAGAAGTGTGTGCTGCAACCAGAAGGTTCACCAATGCCTGAGTCCTCCCTTCGCTTTCTCTGAGGTATCAGCAATAGCAACCCTGGCTGGTCTACCTTTGTCCTATGGCCCCCCCCCCCAGAGGGCCCAGTATTATATGTGTATCATTGCCTTATTGACACTGTAATTGCTGTATCCTGGGGTACACTGCTGGGTACAATGTATTAATATGGTTATATTTTCGGGGGGGAGGCAGCATCCTGATGCTAAGGTACTATAGGCCTTTTTACACGCAGTGGTCTGTAATGGAATGACCATCATAGAACCACTGTAACGTTACTATCGGTTGCATGTACATCCAATCCCTTCCACCACCATGGTGAACGCTCACCCAAATCACGTTCTCTGTTTTCCAGGGTTCGCCCTGCTGTGTACCATTTTGCCGCACCATGTAATCAAAGTATTCCAGTCATACCATTTACCTACAGAGGAAATCTTCGGGCTCGTTCACTGCCAGGAAATTCCATTGGAACTCCAGAAGGCAAGACGAGACAGTGAGAGAGATAAATATTCTGAAACCAGAGCTTGGTGTGAAAGGCACTATGGAATGATACAGAATGAAACAGCACCACCAGGTACAGGAACACTCGATTCAGGACAGTGTGTGTAAAAGTGCCTTATAAGGAGTGTCCCCAGGTGGAGGCTCCACATTCTTTCAAGTTCCCCAACCCAGTTACACACGATACAGGCCATACACTGAAGGTTTAACTGTAAACCTACACAAACCTGGAGAGCTGCATCAGTGTGCCCAGCAGGCAAGGATTACAACAAGCTGGAATGTGTCCAAGAACTACTCTTTAAGTTTCCTCTGAGAGGCCAGGGGCTCATTAAGCATCATTTGCTTTGCACTTGGAATGCAGTTTGTGCTCTTTGGGATATTATAAAACAATGGCTGGGACAGCATTTGACAAGGGTTATGTTAATGGATGAAAGCTTTCATGTACAAATAAAACCATTAGAAGTGTAGCTATTAAAAGCATTCATTTTAAAAATATAAACAATATTTTAATTTTATTATAGCATCGAGGCACGTCAGGGATTGGTTTACCTGTTGCTCTAACCCCAGGGGCAGAAGGTATTCAGCTTTGCCTCATACCTCATGATTCTCTTAGTAACCCAACACCTGGTCGTACCTTAATAAGTGATGGTTTGCATGAAAGGCATTATATAAAAGTAAAGTGCTTCCTTTCCTTAGTGACCACTAAGTATTTGTAAATGTTCAATGGTCATTGTCTACGCCGTTTATTTACAGCCTGTAGATGCACACTTGTAAATTCACTGAACTACTATCTCTAAACATTTCTATCACCTCTAGTATCACCGACTCTTACGCTCTCTTTTCCTTAGATACTTTATGCTTCAAGGTGACTGAGAATCAGAAGAGATGCTGGCAACTGTTGCTTTGTTAAAACTCCAAAACTGCCTCAATAAATCTTCCTGATCCTAAACTCTTAAAAGGAAAAAAAAAAAAACAGCAGCCATTCTACATAGTTATTAACTGTTTCAGTGTCTTGTAGTGGTAACCTGATCTTCTGATTGGTCAGGGGCAAGAGCAGCATTTGCGCAACTGTTCAAAGTGGCATAATGGAGCAGATGCAGAACCAAGTTTTCATGTGCAAAGTCTGTTCCATTATACCACTAGAGAGCGAAGGGCAATGAAGGAGTTAAGTGCATCCAAAGCCCCCTGCTGACCTAGGAAGGAGGGACAACTGATGGAAAGGCATAGGCACTGGCAGGCCTCACAGTCACAGGAGCAAACAAGCGTTTGCCCGGGGCAGATTTGCTCCTGTGACACACAGCCCCACGGTGGGGCAAAGAGAACATTTGCATGTCATTATAACCTCATTATAATATGAGGAGCAAACATTTGATCCTTCAGATAGTGCTGGCTGTGGTTTCACACTGCAGTCTGTGGTCAATAGTGGTATTAGTCCAACAAAGGATGCAGCACAAAGCAACATACCTCTCAACATTCTCTCATTATTATCTCCCATAAAAGTGCTCCATCCCACAGCTGCCCCACATAAGGAAGGTGCTGTCCACACAGAGTGGGTGCTGTCAATGCAGACGTGTATAGTAGACCTTAATAAAATGTCAATATGCCAAAGCAAGGCTGAAGTGTGCACAGCATAGGTGTGACAGGGTAGCGAACTGGCCGGGTTCGTGGGGAACACTCACAGAGAACACTCCAGAAAACCAGTTTAAGTTAAATGAAAACTGCTTTACTTTCAGCAACATACAAAGAGTCTAAGAGCTTGCATTCAGCTTTGCAAAGTGGCCCTTGCAGTTCAGTCACTGGCTTTTCCAAAACCAAAAAGAAGCTAGGGGTGGGCTGACTGTTCCACCAGAGATCAGAACCCTCCTCGGACCCAGGGCTTACCCATGGACTCAGATAAATATGGACTCAGTTGCTCAAGTGCAGTTTTGAGTCTGTGGACAAGCTGCTTTGCTTGTTATGTGTGGTTCATAGCTCAGTGCTTATGTAACATAGTAAATGATGAATATGGTTGTTGGATACAGAGGCCAGCATTAAGAGGACAATGTTCATAGGCAGTAGTATAGAATGTTTGTGCTTAGGTACTTGAATGCTTGAAATGAGTTGTTTGATAATATTTGATGGTTTTGGCCTTTCTCTGTATCCCACCTGTAGGAAGGAAGCTTGGTTTAGAATTATGAAAGCCCCAAAAATAATAAATATCAATGATTGCTCTGTAACTGAATGCTGAAGAATTGTGCATGACAACTTAATGATATAAATAGACGATCACCTCCTCCAACTCTGGAGAGTGTGACCAGTAGCACTCAGGAGAGGAAAACCCCCCTTGGGGGGAAACCTCTGAGGACTCATGGCTACTGACCTGCCCGTCCTTCTGGGCATACTAAAGGAGAGAGATCCTAATAAAACTAAATTAATCATCCAAATCAGAATTCTAATTTGTAGAATTCAATCCAGCTAAACAGAGCTTAAGAAGAACAGAATGAAAATGTCCAGTGACGAAATTTCTTCTTAATAAGGCCAAGTCCGAACATCCATGTACAATTCGGAATGATGGAGAGTAGTTGAAGAACCTTCTTCCGGACTTCAGTTCATAGAAGGCATAATCCAGGAATATATGATGGAGGAAATGAAGTTGATGACTGACAAATTCAATACAGGAGACCAGATGCAGTAATTGCATCCAAGTTTGACATCAACGAGGCAGGATGAATAGAAATAGTACTACTTCCTAATTTCTAATAAAGGGCTTGTATAATACATGGAATGAGAGAAGGCTTGTAGGCAAGCTACCGACTGATGAATCCAGTTCTGATAAATGAAGTATAGTCTTAGGAATTGAATGAATGCAATGGCTGAAGTGTTGAGCTGGAATGGCGAGCTGTATAGGATAATCGAAGACTTTGGTGCAAGTATGAAACATCCAAGTAGTAGAAGAATATAATGAGCCCAAAAATAAGCAAGTCAGTCGGACTGCTAAACCGAAGTGAGAGGCAAAAGGAGCAGGAGTGCATCAATGAAGGCATATGAGAAGGAACAAGATGTGGCAATCAGCCCCAGCAGAAGTGCAGCTGAACCGACAGCTGGAGAGGTAGGAGAGAGGTGGCTGATTCCAGTATGAGAAGCGCAGCCAGACCCAGGAATGTCTGCTGGCAGAAATCTAGCACGGTAGATAGTCCCTTGATGATAGGTGCAGCAGCCATCAGCTGGAGAGGAACGTAGAGAGGCAAGGATCTCCAGGTACCAGGAATGCAGCAACACGTACAAGGTCAGCTAATCATAAGGGTAACATAGGTTTTCCATGAGACACATCCTGAATCATCCTTGAGCACAACAGGACTGCAGCTGTGAGGTAGCTCTAGAGAATGTAAAGATGCTGAGGACCGATGTATCCAGATCAAGGAAGGCAGGGATTGCATTGAAGAGACTGAGGTAGAGATACGGCAGCTGGATGGGAGGAATAACATCCAATCGGAAAGTATGAAAAGGTTGCGTTATGAAACCCAGATGAGACCGAAGTGTCTGAGATGGAAATAACTGAAGAGGCAGATCCAAGGAAGTATTGTTGTACAGGTCTGAATTCGGAATAGCAAGCATGACAATGAAAGTCAGCAGGAGAAGTCAACAAAGTGTCTTAGAAGGGGAAGCAGCAGGTACGCCGTCGCTGAGGCAGCAGGGCAACATTGAAGAATAATATGATGAAGAAATGTCCAAAGGCAATCCAAGGAGAGCCGCCGGTTGGTGATAGACAGCAGGTAGGCGTATAGTAGAATGTGTAAAACGCCAGTCCCCGAGCAGGCTAGGCAGAAGTAGAGCAGAACAAGGAAAACCCCCCAGCCTGAAGGGTGATGGCAGGTCAAAGCAGCAGTAGATTAGTAGGCAACCTCCCAGCCCAAAGGGCGAAGGCAGGTCGTAGAGTTGAGACTCTCCATGCCCCAAGCTGAAGGAGGCCGGCACAGAGAAGTAAGTAAATCTCCCAGCCTGAAGGGCGAAGGCATAGTACAAGCTGTGAATTTCCAAGTCTGAGCTGAGGAAGCAGGCAAAGTAACAATAGGAAAACCTCCCAGCCCGAGGGCAAGGCAAGTCGTATAGGCTAGTAATCTCCTGGCCCCGAACTGAGCAAAATGGGCGAAGGAGAAGGAGAAATGCACTGGAGGTTGGAGGTAGGAGCTGGAGCGAATGAAGTGCGAAGTAGCAATAAAACTGGAAGTGGACTGAGAAAGCAAACGCTGTGGAAGACCAAGGACTCCTGTAGATCGAGGATGGTAGGGAGTGCAACGAAGATCCAGCCAAACGAGGAGGCCTCCTGCCAAGGCAACGAACTGCTAGAATCTGGTAGCCGATGATGGAGACAAAGGTGCAATCATGAAGGCAGCATAGCAGGCAAGGTCGAGGAGCTGAATGGAATCCAGAAACTCACTTGAGGATAAGGCTGAGGAACCATAGAATCCATGTAGAAGCCACGTAGGGAACGGATGAAGGCTGAAGCCGGAAGGAGCAGTGCAGGAGCAGAAGCTATAAGGCATCCAAACAGCAAGGAAGGGACAAATCCACATCTCGAGAGCACAGCATGGAGCTTAAACGAAGCCTGAAAGTCCTAGAAAAGGCTAAAATGAAGCGCTGAGCACAGGAAAAGGGGGAAGGGGAAGCAGGCATACCACTCAACTGCCTTGGCTATCAGGGACTGCAAAACTGCACTACCCAAGGGCGCCGTGACCCGCCGAAATCGGATGCATCCACAGGGAAAGAGTGGGAATGCAAGCAAATAATGCTAACATAAGGCTACAGAGTCGGTCCACAATGAAGGGATTGTATGTAAAGCAGCAGAGACAATCCGCCTGCGAAATGGACAGCACGCAGGTAGTAAGATCCAGAGTATGATCCGTCCTCATAATGCGGATGCTGAATCCTTAATACATGAGGCAGGGTGGAAGGAATGGACAGGGCTGCATAATGGGGGGGGGGATAGTCCATGGCCCCGAGCTAGGAGGGGCCCACCTGAGGAGCTGGCATCGCCTCAGGCATGAGCTGGTGTAAGAAACGGGCCATTTCAAGTGACTTGTCCGGGCCCCAAATCATACCTCTCAAGTGTCCCTGATTTTCAGGGACATCCTTGATTTTGCCTCAAAATTGTACTCTGTCCCTCTTAAAATTTGTGTGCTTGTGGCTAAACAGTGGAGATTGTAAGCAAAAAATAAAGTCAAGCATTAAAGTTACAGACTTGTTCTTTAGAAATGCAATTGCACGAAGCCCCATATTCTAGCAACTTTCTGGGAGGATGGCTCTAATTTTAAAGATGTGTCCCTGATTTTGGTCCTTTGTCCCTGATTTGTGAGGCAGGAGTTTGAGAAGTATGCCCCAAATCCATAGCTGCAGCCCTGGGAATGGAGGCACAGATGAAACGATGACTGAAGGTGAAATCGCCGAAGGCATAAGGAGAGGCAGCGACGGAGTAAACTCTAAACGTACTGAGGCAGAGAAAAGCAAAATTAGCACAAAACCAACCAGCACAAGCAACAGGAGGTACCGGGTATGCAGAGCTAGCAGCAGCATGGCGTTATGTCCCAACTCCGATCTGAGTCCACAGCGCTTCCCAGAAGTGGCGACTAGCAGGCAGGTCCAATAGAAGGAGAAAGGCTGAAAGGAAGGAGCCGAATGATCCAAGGAAGCACCCAGCAGGAGTGCGCAGGCTGCACAGGAACACTGACTTGAAGGTGAGCAAAGCAGCACTGACGACAAGGCAGGCAGGTGCAAGGAGGAGAAGCCAGGAGCATCCCGGCTGAGGCGGAAATCCACAGGCGGCTAGTCAGCAGGCAGCAGCCAAAGGGAAGGCATCGGGAGGTTGAACTACCGAAAGCAGGTAGACAGGTCGGCGGCGATGAAAGGAACCCAACTAATAACCAAAGCGGCGATGGACTAAGCCTGGAGCCAGGTTGCCCGAAGGGAGACAGGGAGAGAAACAAGTGGAAGCATAGGCAAGGAGAAATGAAGCAACAGGAAGAACGGGCAGCAGATACTAGAAAGAGTAATGAGGAAACATGGAGAATAGAAGCAGGGAGAAGGGAAACTCAAAAAGTAAAAGAAACAAACGGGGGGGGGGACGAAGAACCAAGCAAACGACAGGACGGGTGGGTAAACAAACAAACGGGCAGCCACGGAGCAGGGACATCATAAGTGAGCATGACTCGCTCTAAACAGAGCGGAAGTCAGCTGGATGCCTTGAATAGGCTGTGGGGGAGGAGCTCTTCCCCCACATAACACCAGGCAAGCCTTTCCATTATAGGGCATAAAGTACCTTGTGCATGTGTGATGCCTCCATCTCCATTCTTGCATGACTGGGTGGATGACAGACCATTGCAGCAGTGGTGGGGTCTGACTACATAAGGCTCAGCATCAGGGTGGGTAAACACTAAGCAGCATGAATTGCGTTACGTCAGCTGCTCAGCTAAGTCTTGCAGGGAGGATGGTTTGCAAGATTTAGCAGCAGCCAGTCTGATAAAAGAACAAGAAGCGTTGTCATAGGACACGACTCTCTATGGCGCTAATTCTTCTGCATCCTGACAGAGAGATGAGACTGTGAGAGTGGGGTAGCAGAGAAGGAGAAAGAGGGAGTGATCAGATGGCTGCCGAGCCAACATGAGATAAAATAAATCTTTAAAAAGTTTAAATTTATCTCTCTCTTCACAGTAGTTAGAGTGCAGCAAATATACGGCAGTGTTCTTGGCTAAAGGGGAAGGCGGGACAGCAGTAAGCTACAATCTGCAACTGCTTATGTGTGTGTGGCTGTTCTGTGCTGCATAGAAATGGGAAAGAGGTACTGGCAGGCAGCAAAAGGGGTTTAAACAAGCATTTGTTAATGCTGAAAGTTCGCCGTTGGTATTGCTATTGTACCAGGTGAGGCAGGGCTCCCCATCAGCATGTCCCCCTCCTCAATTTGTTGTGTGCCAAGGGAGGTGCCCAATCCCCCTCGTCTCTTGCCCTCCCACTTCTGATGTGCAGATGGGGGTATCCAATCACTCGTCAGCTACAGCCCCCCCAAAACACTCAGGTGGCACACTGGGAGCTC
This sequence comes from Neoceratodus forsteri, assembly GCA_016271365.2. NCBI lineage: Eukaryota > Metazoa > Chordata > Ceratodontiformes > Ceratodontidae > Neoceratodus > Neoceratodus forsteri. Next base: position 481,136,489 of record CM028131.1, read on the forward strand.
ACCACAGCGTGCCAAATGTCCCTGTAAAAAAAATAAATAAATAAAAACTTTCCCGTGATGTTTTTCATTTTTTTTTTTAAACCTGTAAACAGAAAACAGTCCCTGTTGAGTCCGTGGCCCCTCCCCAACCAGCGACCACCCTCTGCACCCCCCACCCTATACTTACCTCCGGAGCCCAGCGCGACGATCTTCGTGGACCGGGAACACGCTGCACTCTTCAAAGCCGACCGCTAACTAAAGAAATGCCGGTAAGCTGTATAATGGCATAAATGTTTTTTTCAACTTTGGTGCATATCTCTGGCATTTTGGGACTTTTGCACACAAATTTTTAACATGGGGTTATTGGGACCCCTCCTCATGAATTCAATCACTGTGTGAGGCATTATTTGGTCCCGAAGGTGATTTTGCAGTCACTGCGCGGAATCACCTTTAGGCTGATTAACAAGCGACAGTGCCACTGTTCGTAAGGTGATTTCAAAAGCCTATGTTGCAAATTTGGTAAAATATAAAAATGACTGTTTTAATAGCATGCATTGAGCAGTTTCCAGGCACGCTCGTAACTTCGCGAATTTATAATATTTTCACTCCAGATTTTCAACATTGGTATTTTTCCACATCTCCTTATGAACAGTATAACTATCATTTTACACTTCCTGGTCAAAATGTGTTTTCACACTTCCATCCAGAATAGCGCGGGGCGCTATGGGAAATCAGTTTTTGGGATAGATTGAGAAAATGACAGTGACACTGTTCATGAGCAGATGTCCTAAAATGCCTATGTTGAAAATTTGGTGACGAAAGTCCATAAAATGGCTGTGTTACAAGTGTGCGTTGTGCAGCTTCCACGCACCCTTGTAACTTCGCAAATTTGTAATATTTTCACGCCAGATTTTCAACCCTGGCAGTTTTTCAAACCTCCTTATGAACAGTATAGCTGTCATTTTTCACATCCTGGCCGAAATGTGTTTTCGCACTTCCGGCGCAGAATAGCATGGTAGCTGTGAGAAATCAATGTTTGGGACAGATTAAGATCGAGCAAGTGAGAGGGGGAGTGAGCGAGCTCAACCGAGCTCTGTTGGGACTGCTGCAGATTTCTTTGTGGGCAGAAAAAGGCGTCAACGCAGGCAGGAGCCCAGTACAAACGGGCAGCCTGACGTGCCGGGAGAAACAGAACAAGCGAGTGAGAGAGAGGGAGTAAGCGAGCTCAACAGAGCTCTGCAGGGACTTTAGAGTTGTCCACCCTCCTGCCCAGGGTCATCTGTGGTCCTATATTACAGCAGGGTCTCTGGGGTGGAGACACAGCAATGATTGGATACTTTTAGGATTGCTGTAATAATACAGATTTAGTTGTTCTGTTTATTTCTCTAACTGAGCTAAGTACTGAGCTATACTGTTATGATTGCTGTAATAATACATATTTATTTGTTCTGTTTATTTCTCTAAGCTGAGTAATACTTGGAATGCAACAGAATTTCTAACTGGGCTAAGTGAAACTATATGACAGCTGAGATCAAAAAGTATGGTAGCTGAGGGATGGAAAATGGACAAGGAGGCTTTAGGATTGCTACAGTAATACAGTATCTAATGGATGAGATTTGAGACTAAATTAACCCGGTCGGCAAGGGGGCAGTAGGGGGACTAGTGGGGGGGGGGTAGGAATTTGAGTAAATAGGGGCCTAACAGTTGTAGTACTGTACAGAACCTGGGAGTAAGAGCCCGTAACATAAGATGGGGGCCAAAATGGGGCAGGTTCCACATGTCAATAGGGTGGGCATCTTTGGAAGGGTGGTGGGGAGTACAGGGTGTGGGTCCGCCATGATCCTGGACTGGGCTTGGATGATGGGGGGGGTGTATGGTCTGTAGACAACTAACTAGTTTGAGGGAGGAACTGTGGAGGTTAGAGAGGAGTCTAAGTAGCAGGGCAGATGAGTATGTTAGGCATCCTGGCTGGGAGGGGAATAGAGGATGGCAAGAGGGGACGGAGGAAGAACAACTAGCGACTGAAACCAACCCCAGTATCAGAGGCATTAGCAGAAAAGAGAGGAGAAGGGAGGGGGTGCCTGAGGCAAGGGGGGAGCCTTCCTGATAGGGGAGGAAGAGACCATGAGGAGTACCGGGAGAGACTCGGATGGCTGGGTGGTAGGGAGGAACCAGGGTGGGACCAAGGGTGGGATGGAGGGGAACAAGTAGGAGGGGGGAACTGATAGGGGGAAGAGATGTAGGAGGGGTATCGACTAGGAATAGATTCGAGCCTCTGCTATGGGAGAGAGAGGGGGAGCAGGAACATACTGAAAGGGGGGAGGACAAGTGGGGCATGAGAGGGATGGCAACAGGTAGGGGAAGAGATAGCAAGGACAAAAGGGTAAAAGTGGGCTAGTAAAGAAGGAGGGGGTGGTGACTGGAGGAGAGAAGGTTACGGGAAGGGGAAGGATGGGAGGGGCATCACTATTGGGGTAGAAGGGAATGGGGGCTCTAAATCGACAACAGCGGGGATAGGAGAGGAGTTGGAAATCGGCTGGGGAGGTCAACATGGGAAGCCCAGTAGGAAGCAGTCAGGCTGGGAAGGGGTTCAAGGGGGATGGGAGGAATAAGGCAGAGAAAAGGGGTGAGGCGGAAGTAGGGGTACAGATAAAGAAGTCACAGAGGATGCAGCTGGCGGGGGTAAGGGGCAGGGAAGAACGAATACTGGGGTGGTGGAAGGGGCATTAGATGGGAAAGGAGGTAAGGGACAGGGGAGTACTCATCCTGGGGGATTCTATACTGAAAGGGGTGAGATGGGGCAGAAGGGGGGAAGGCACAGCCATATTTGGGTTAAAGCAATCCCCAGGTTGACTGCAGTAGGGGCAGGACAGGAACTGCTCAAGTGTGCAGTGAGGAGGAGGAAAAAACCTAATTTAGTGTTGCATGTGGGTACAAACGACTTGGCGGGGGAGACTGTGGAAGTAGTGAGGGGGAGGTTCAAGTAGTTGGGCAGGCAGGCAGTGTGAGGTGTGGGGGAGTCGGTGGCATTCTCGGAGGTACTCCCGGTACCATGTGCAAGCATGGGGAGGAAGGGGAGGATTGAGGAGTTCAACGAGTGGCTGAGGGATTGGTGCCACACCAAAAATTATGGGTTAGTGACTAACTGGAGTAGGGTTGGGGGAATAGTGATTTGTACATGTGGAACAGCGTACACTTGAGCACGAAGGGGAGGGGAGTATTAAAGCCAGGATTAGAGGGGTATATCTCTACTAAGGGGATTTAAACTAGTGGGGTGGGAGCTGGCCAAAAGACTGAGGTTGGTGGAAAGGTCCAGACAGGGGAGACTAATGAGCTCACCCCCCCTAGATATAGGTAAGAGCGGAGGCGTAGTAACCCTGGGAGGGGGCAGGCAAAGTGGTCTGAGTGTAATGCAGAAGGCACCACCACCCAGTAAGAATAAGGAGGAGAAAGGGTGCAGACTACCGGGAGGAGAGACACAGGCCAAGGAGGAGAAGAGTGAGGAGAAGGAGGGGTATGGGTGGAAGGTGGTCTCTCTCAACGTAAGAAGCCTGGGGAAAAAATTGCAGAGCTTCAGGTACACCTTTCAGAGGGGAAGGTGGACATTGCTGCAGTGACAGAGACTTGGGCCACAGAGTACCATGATTGGGGCTTGGCAATCCCGGAATACAGGATATACAGGAGGGACCAGGGGCTTGTAAGGTGGGGGGTTGCACTCTATGTGAGGGAAGGGATTAAATGCATAAGGGACGAGGGAGAAAAGGAGAGGGCAGAGGCGCTTTGGGTGCAGCTTCTGGACTCCAAGGGCAGAAAGTTGAGGCTGGGAGTGGTGTACAGACCACCAGCCCAATCCAGGGAACTGGACGGGGAGTTGGCAGAGCAGATAAGGAGGGTGTGTAGAAGGGGGAGTGTGGTGATAGTGGGGGATTTTAACCTACCACAGGTTGACTGGAGCACCCCGGCCACTAGCAGTACCAGGGAGCAGGTGCACCTTGATGTATTCGAGGACGGCCTTCTGACGCAATTGTTAAGTGGGCCTACAAGGCTTGGTAGCACTCTGGACCTAGTACTGGCAAATGGGGAGGCAGTGAGGGAGGTAAGGTTGGAGGACCCACTAGCAGATAGTGACCACCAAACATTGTGGCTCGTTGTCATGCTGGGCAGGGAGACAGGAGGCATGGGCACTAAGGTGGTGGACTTTATTAGGGTGGGCTTTGGGGTGATGGGAGCAATACTGCAAGGGAGACTCCAAGATATAAGGCTGGGGATGGATGCAGAACAAAAGTGGGGAGTCATAAAGACTGGGCTAACAGAGGCCACAGTAGCCTGCACCAGGGCCAGGAGTAAGAAGAGCAGAGGCAAGAAACCATGTTGGCTGAACAAGGAAGAGCTGCAAGAGGTGAGGGCAAAGATGGTTGCATACCGGAAGTTTTTTATTTCTTTATTTATGACTTTGATAACTGGGTGAGTACAGGAAAACAGGGAAGGGAGAGGATAAGGAGGCTTTTGGGAGTTGGTCAAGGAAGGTTGCCAGGAGGGTGAAAAAAGCTAAGGCCCCCAGGCACTTAAGTTCTGCACAGGGCATAAAGGGAGGGGGAAAGGACTTTTTTAGGTATGTCAGAGAAAAGAGGAAGTGCAAGGAACATATTGTGAGGATAAAGCAGGGAGGGGATTAGGTGGAAAAGGGGGAGGAGTAAGTGGAAATTCTAAATGAGTACTTCTGCTCCGTTTTCACTAAGGAGAGGGATGGCCCACTACTAGAATGGGCTGGGGGGTGAGGAAACGGGGGAAGGAGGTGCTAGAGGGCCTGAGGGCAGTAAGGGTGGACAAGGCACCAAGTCCCGATGGCATCCACCCCAGGGTTACATAGATACATAGACAGTGTCGGCAGATAAGGGCCTATGGCCCACCCAGTCTGCCCATTTGAGCTTGTAAGTTCAGTTTGTTTTCCTAGAAGTCTGTTGCCCCTTACCCCTGACCTCCAGAATTCCTTTATGTCTATCCCATGCATTCTTAAATCCTGTGATTGTTTCAGCCCCCACCACTTCCTCTGGCAGGGTGTTCCACTTGTCCACCACCAGTTCTGTGAAGAAATCTTTCTCATGTTTCCTCTGAATCATCCTCCTCCAACTTCATCCCATGCCCTTTGTCCTGGAACATCTTTTCGCTTAAAAATAGTGTTTTCCTGCACCCTGTTCCTCCCTGTAAGATACTTGTATGTCTCTATCATATCCCTCTCTCCTCCTCTCCTCCAGGGAGTACATGTTCAGTTCCTTCAACCTGTCTTCATAGGACTTGTGATGCAATCCATGCACCATCTTTGTTGCCCTCCTCTGAACCTTCTCTACCCTGTCTATGTCCTTACGTAGGTATGGTCTCCAGAACCGTGCACTGTACTCCAGGTGGAGCCTCACTAGTGTCTTGTATAGCGGAATTATTACCTCCTTTTCCTGCTGGTGATGCCCTGCCTATACATCCCAGCATCCTATTTGCTTTACCTGCTGCCTTGTCACACTGTTTCCCTACCTGAGGTCATCAGAGATGACAACCCCAAGATCCCTTTCCTGCTTGGTGCATGCTATATCCTCACCCCCAACTGATACATTGTGCCAGGGTTTTTGTGCCCCATATGCATTATCTTGCACTTCTTTTGCATTGAATTTCAACTGCCAAACCCTGACCATTCTTCAAGTTTCTGCAGGTCGCTTCTCATTCTGTCTACACCCTCTGGTGTGTCTACTCTGTTACAGAGCTTTGTGTCATCAGCGAACAGTGAAATTCTGCCTTTCACGTCCCATGAATGTCACTGATGAAGATGTTGAATAGGACCGTCCCAGCACTGATCCCTGTGGTACCCACTGGTCACTCTTCCTCTGTGGAGTGACAGCCATTTACCACCACCTCTGTGTCCTGCCACCCAGCCAGTTACCTACCCACCACACTACTGTCCTGCCCACACCCATATTCCCCAGTTTGTGTAATAGTCTTCTATGTGGCACAGTGTCAAAGGCCTTGCTGAAGTCCAGATAGGCCATGTCCACTGCCCTCCCCTGATCCACCTCCCTAGTCACCCAGTCAAAAATTCAACGAGGTTGGTCTGACATGACTTCCCTGGTGAAACCATGCTGCCTTGGGTCCTGTAATCCATTGACAACCAGATGTTCTACCAATCTCTCCTTCAGTAGTGCTTCCATGATCTTTCCCCACTACCGAGGTGAAGCTGACTGGTCTGTAGTTCCCTGCTTCCTCTTTGTTCCCACTTTTGTATAAGGGACTACATCTGCTGTCCTCCAGTCTTTGGGTACCTCCCCTGTTTCCAGTGATCGGCTAAACAGGATAGCCAGAGGTTCAGCCACCACCTCTCTTAGTTCTTTAAGGACCCTGGGGTGCACCCCATCTGGCCCCATTGCTTTATCAACTCTTATTACTTTCAGTTCCTTCAGGACCCTTTCTTGTGTAAAGGGACTTGTGTCCATTTCTGCACCATTCTCACCCCTTGTACTCACTTCAGACCCATTACCCTCTTCTTCCTCAGTAAAGACTGAGCAGAAATACCTGTTCAATATGTCAGCTTTACTCTTGTCATCCTCCACGCGGCCCCCATCCTCCCCCTTCAGTCTCACTATCCCTCCCTTGTCTTTCTTTTTCACTTATGTACCTCTAAAAGGTTTTGTCCTCTACCCACTGATTTTGCAATGTGTTCTTCTGTCTGAGCTTTGGCTTCCTTACTGACCTCCCTGCCTCCCTTTGCTTCTCCTGGTACTTCTCCCTATCCCTTCTGCCTGTGTCTTTTGTATTGCCTGAATGCAATCTTTTGGCTTTCACTTTCTTTGCTACCTCTTTGGAAAACCATAATGGTCTCTCTTCCTTTTCCTCTTGCTGACCTGCTTAATGCATAATTCTGTTGTTCTTGTAATCCCCATTTTAAATACTACCCACTGTTCCTCAACCCCTGATTCCTGTCCCATTCCCCTTAATGCCTCTTTCAAGTATCTCCCCATTTTCCCAAAGTCTTCCCCCCTAAAATCCAGGATACGTGTTTTTGTGTGGTTTGGTTCTGCTCTTTCTGTGATTTCAAACCACAATGACTGGTGGTCATTGTTTCCCAAGTGCTCCCCCACTGTTACCCCCATCACACTGTCCCTGTTTGTGAGCACAAGGTCCAGTATTGCCTTCTGCAGAGTTGGTTCCATGACAAGTTGCTTGAGGAAGGCACCCTGAAGGAGTCCAGGATAAATCTGCTCCTAGTTGATGCTGCTGCTGGATGCTCCAGTCCACGTCTGGAATATTGGAAGTCTCCAACCAGTACTACCTCCTTGTCTGCCATCCTTGGATGGCTAGCATCAGCTCCCTATCTGTTTCTTCCTCCTGGGCTGGTGGTCTATAGACCACACCTGTGTGGATGGCTGTCCCATTTTCCTTTCCAGCTTAACCCACAGTATCTCTCCCATTTTGTTCCTCCTGGATCTCTGTGGCCTTTTATGTCATTTTTCACATACAGTGCCACCTCCTCCCTTCCTGCCTGCTCTGTCTCTTCTGAATATGTTGTAGCCAGGTATGGCCATCTCCCAGTCGTGGTTATCATTACACCAGGTTTCAGTGATGGCCACAATGTCCAGGTCTGACTGTACCATGACAGCCTCCAGATCTTCCATCTTGTTGCTAAGGCTCCTGGCATTTGCACACATGGCTTTCCATGATTTGACCTCCTAGACTGTTTCACTGTTCTACTCCAGCCCCTTCCTTGGTTGTCATTTATCCCTGGTTCTCCTTGCTGTCTGCCCTTCTGCTGAATTTTGCCCTTTTCTGCTTATCCACCTCTTGGGCACTAATCTCCATCTTTTGCACACTGCTTTGCAGAGATAGCAACTCCTCTGGTTCACTGGTTCCACTGCTAGCTGTGGGGGTGAGCAAGTAGGTACCCTCCTTGCTGGCCTGCCACCCCCCTTTGCTAGTTTAAATGCTTGTCAATATAGCATTTAAACTTAGCATTGAGTGCTTGATTCTCTCCAGGATGGATGGGCCGCCAGGCTTGAACAAACCTCCATCCTCCAGGTGGGTCCCCAGTCACCAATGAATCCAAACCTTTCTCACAGCACCAGTTCTTCAACCATGAGTTAAAGTTCCTGGTGCATGCACTCCTATGCTCTCCCTTGCCTCTCACAGGTAGTACTTCTGAGAAAGTGACAGAAGTAGCTACTTGCTTGAGACCCCTCCCCAGTTTCCTAAACTCTTCCTGAACTTCCTTTGGCTCCCCATTTGCCAGGTCATTAGTACCTAGGTGGATAATGACATCCAGCTCACCCTCCCATCTTGCCTTCCCAGTGATCCCCAGGATCTTTCTACCATCCCTCCATGCCGTGGCACCTGGTAGGCACCTCACCTCCCTGTCCCCCCCTCCTGTGTTCCTAGCTGGATCCCTCTTATGATGGAGTGCCCCACCAGGATTTGCTTCCTCCTCCTCTGGGGTCCACTGCTTTCCCCGCTGAGGTCACCTCCTTGGCTAACCTCCACATCCTTTCCTTCCACTTCTCTGGGAACCTCTATTTGGTTGTCCTCATTTGCCAGTGTGGCATATGAGTTCTTGAGTGGAATAGGATCTGGGATGTGCCTCTGCCTGACTGCTGTAACCCTCCCTGAGCCCACTGTCATCCAAGTGCTTCTCGTCTCGGCATCCTTTGAGGCAGTTGCATTGACTGGGTGGTCCCTGGATAGGGGTGATGGTACTCCTGACCCAGTTTACTTCCGCTCTGAGTCTGGCTACCTCATCCCGCAGTCCAGAGAGATGCATGCAGATAGGGCAGCACCTCAGTGTCCAGAAGGTCTGCCTGAATATGGCTGCCCCACAGCCACTGCATTGCACCACTCCCCACATTATACTGCAATTCCACTATTTGTCTGCTACTGAAGCTCTCCTAGTTCCCTTTTTATTAATTTACTGTACTAAAAATCCTGCCACTGATCCTCAGATATTTTTTTTTAAAAGAAAAAGAAACCAATAAATAAATAATTGAGTCAAAACACTTGTGCTGAGGGTGGGCTTCTTCCCCCTTATTCCCCTCCTACTTCACACCCCTTACTATACCCTGTGTTTAGCTTCTGTCAATCAGATTTAACAGGGCATATAATTAAGAGTTGGGGAAAGGGGGGGGCGAAAATTTGCAGCAATCAAAGACAGCACAGAATTACACCACCACTATGTTTTAAATTTTCAACAGCCCAAAAACAATTATAAGTAAAGACAACAAAGAAAGTATAGTGTCACTAAAAGCCCACAATCTAAGTTTAAAAGAAAAATAGCAATTACCAGTTACTCTGAAGCACTGAATTGAATATGTTTCCTTCCTTCCTTCCCCTTCTGGCTTCTTCTGAGAAAATAAAACTCTGCTTGCTACTTTAATTCTGACTAAGCCCCACCTCCAGCTATCACGTAGCTGAGGTCAGAGGCCAGACAATTAACACCCTTCACCCAACTACAGGGCAGTCAGACAAGCCAAGATAAAATTTGCAGCAATTAAAGACAGCACAGAATTACACCACCACTATGTTTTACATTTTCAACAGCCCAAAAACAATTATAAGTAAAGACAACAAAGAAAGTATAGTGTCACTAAAAGCCCACAATCTAAGTTTAAAAGAAAAATAGCAATTACCAGTTACTCTAAAGCACTGAATTGAATATGTTTCCTTCCTTCCCCTTCTGGCTTCTTCTGAGAAAATAAAAGGTTCTGAGGGAGATGGCAGAGCTGTTGGCTGAGCCGCTGGCAGATCTGTTCAACACCTCCCTGGAAACGGGGGATGTGCCCGGGACTGAAGGGTGGCCCAAGTGGTGCTTATACAGAAGAGTGGGCCTAGGGAGGAACCAGGAAATTATCGTCCGGAAAGTCTCACCTCCATAGTGGGCAAGCTTATGGAGGCGATACTGAAGGAGAGGCTGGTGGCATTCCTAGAGAGTAATGGCCTCCAAGATGGGTGGCAACACGGGTTTGTCTCAGGGAGGTCTTGTCAAACCAACTTAATAGAGTTCTGTGTCTGGGTGACAAGGGAGTTGGACAGGGGCCTTGCGGTACATGTTCAAGTTCAAGTTTATTGCAGGAAAACTCCATTGAGCAAGCTCATTCACAAGGAGGTCCTAGAGCATGTACTGTATACAGACAAGGAATACAATACATAGAACACAAAAAACATCACAGTAGATAAAATAAAATAAAGTTTAGGTTCATATGGTACAGTACATAGTGCTCAACTTAGGGCATAACAAGGTAGATATAAACTGCGTATACCTTGTGCAAAACATTAGTAGTCGAGAGCTTACATACATGGGGAGAGAGTAATTACATAGAAGTAAGAGTTTGAGGAAAAGCATACAGGGGAATAGAAAAAGGGATGGAGGGAGTGAGGGGGTAAGATATAGATGGAGAGCATAAGGGTAGAGAGGAGTTTTAGGAGAAGAATAGAGAAAAGGGGGAGCAGGTGAGATAAGTGATAAAGATAAGGGTAGAAGAGAGTCTTAAGATCAGCTGAAAAGATCATTATGATTGGCCACAGTAAACATTTTGGAATAGTAGTCTGAGCAAGTTCTAGTAGGATACCACCAGGACTAAGGCTAATACCAGTACATTGGGAGGGCATAGAGAAATGTATAGGTGAAGAAGAGACTTAAAGACAGTTACAACTATCTCTAAATTTAGATGTAGATAGCTTTTTATAAAAGTTAACAGAGACAGTACTAGATAGTTTCGGTGTAGATTGAAGCTGATTCCAAATGGTTGAGAGAGCATATGATATGGCCCATTTGCCAAAGGTGGTGCGAGTCCTGGGCACATCAAGGGCGATAAAATCAGATTTCCTAAGTGAGTATACACTGCGGGAGATGTGGATAAGAGATGTAATATAGCTTGGTAGCTTATTCAAGAGTATTTTGAGAGACCAAGCACCAGCATGGAACAGACAACGAGTGGTAAGTGACGTCCAACCAACGGCTGAGTACAGGTCCCAATGGTGAGTTCAGTATGGAGAGTTTGTAATGTCCTTTACTTGGACTTCAGTAAGGCCTTTGATATAGTGCCTCATGGGAGACTGGGGGGAAGCTGATGGCAGTGGGGGTGGGAAAAAAGCTGACTAAATGGATAGAGAACTGGTTGCAGGGAAGGGTGCAGAGGGTGGTGGTGGTGGGGGAGATCTCGGCACCCACAGCAGTGACAAGCGGGGTGCTGCAGGGGTCAGTGCTGGGCCCAGTGCTATTTGGGCTCTTTATCTCCAATATAGCACACAGAGTGGGGAGCACGGTTAGTCTGTTTGCACATTATACCAAATTGGGGGCGGTGTTGGACGAAGAGGACGGATGGGAAAAACTGCAGGGGGACCTAACCAGACTAGAGACATGGGGCAGGATTCACGACGAGATATTTTAAAAGTTCCACTCCGCAACTACTGTTGAGGACTGGATTCATCTGCAGCTGCGTAGCGGCTGATCCACAGCTGCAGCAGTTGCAGAGGGTGCTGCTGGTTCCGATGCCCTAGCACCGCAGCCGCGCGGTGCTGTCCATGGCAACAGCACCCAAGCTGCCGATTCTGTGGGGCCAGCCATACCCTGCTCCACCTAGTGAATACCGCAGCTGCAGGTGACCTGCGCTTCGGCAAGTGGATTCCCACTAGCGCCAAGATTTTCCCGCAGATGCGGGTCCTTCTGCCACATTTGTGAATCCTGCTCATGGTCGGTGGAGTGGCAGCTAGGATTCAATGTAAAGAAGTGTAAGGTGATGCACTTCAGGGCTAAGAACCAGAAGAGGGACTGTTGGTTGGGGATCACAGAGGAGGAGAAGGACCTAGGGGTGTTGGTAACTGGGAACATGAACAACTCAGCCCAGTGCAGGAGAGCAGCAACAAAGACGAACAGGATGCTGGGGTGCATCACCAGGAGGTTCTCATCCAGACACAGGGATGTGATCCTACCTCTCTACAGATCATTGGTCAGACCGCACCTAGAGTACTGTGTGCAATACTGGAGGCCATACCTGAGAAGAGATATAAAGTTACTGGAGGGGTGCAAAGGAGGGCAACAAAAATGTTAAAGGGGATGAAAGGAAAGCAATATGAATTTAGGCTGAAGGAACTAAACATGTACAAACTTGAGGAGAGGAGGGATGGGGGGATATGATTGAAGCATTTAAATACCTGAGGGGGTAAATAAACCTATCACCAAGGGGGTGTTTAAACTGAGGAGTGGAAGAGAGACGAGGGGGCATGGACTAAGGTTGCAAGGGGGACGTTTCAAGAGGGAAATGTGGAGGTAGTACTTCTCTGAGAGGGTGGTGTCTAGTTGGAATGCATTGCCAGAGGGGGTGGTAACATGTAGGATAGTCAATAGCTCCAAGAAGGAGTGGAATAAAGCAAGATGAAGAGTCTGGGGGCAGGGACTGGGACAAGCGGGGGAGGAACTGAGGGGGAGGAGGCTGGGGCAGCTGCAATCTAGGGTGCTAGGTGCACACTCGGGCAGACTTACATAGAGTAATTGATGTGTTCTGCTGACAGATTCGTATGTTCATATGTAAAATCACAATGACTCTATTCATGAGCAAAGGTCCTTAAATACCTATGTTGAAAATTTGGTGACAAATGTCCGTAAAATGTCTGTGTTGCAAGCGTGCATTGTGCAGTTTCCACATACCCTCATAACTTCGCAAATTTGTAGTATTTTCGCTCCAGATTTTCAACACTGGCATTTTTCAGACCTCCTTATGACCAGTACAGCTGTCATTTTTCACATCCTGCCCGAAATATGCGTTTACACATCTGGCGCAGAATACCGCAGTTGCTGTGGGAAATCAATGTTCGGGACAGATTAAGAAAATCATAGTGACAGTGTTCATGAGCAGAGGTCACAAAATGCCTATGTTGAAAATTTGGTGAAATAATTCCACTAAATGACTGTGTCACACGCATGCATTGCACAGTTTCCATGTACGCTCAGAAGTTTGAGCATTTTTTATATTTTCACTACAGATTTTCAACATTGCCATCTCTTCACTCCTCCCTATGAGTGGTACAACTGTAATTCTTAACATCCCGCCCGATCTGTGTTTTTGTACATCTGGAGCACAATGGCACGGTTGCTGTGGAAACTCAAATTTCAGGACACATTGACAAAATCAGAGTGCCACTGTTCATGAGAAGAGGTCCCAAATGCTTTCATGAGGTGGGGGCCACAAAATGGCCATGTTGAAAATTTGTACTGCAGATACCAACAAATGCTCGGGGCACTACAGTTTCTAACCATAATGTCCCACCCTGTACAGACTGACAGGCATCAGGGGTGTGCTTTTGGATTGCCGACTGTAATGCTCATGCCATTCCAACCCCACCCCACCCCCCGACCCTGCAGCCATGGACAGGCATCAAGCTGTGCCTTGGACTCTTCGGCCCCACAGTTCACCCAATTCTATATTGCACCCATTTCAGCGTATGTCCTTATGGAGTGGGGTGACTGTAAAACTGAACACACCAAGGCACACCTCAACACTTGTCGGTGTCTGCAGGATAGGGTGAGGTGAAATAGCATGAACATTATGGGTGACAACCCAAACGCATACCCCAATGCCTGTCCGTCTCTGCAGGGTGGAGGTGGGGTTGGCGTGAAGTTCAGTACTTCACTGCCATTCCTACTCTGCATCCATCTAACTCCTGCATTTCCAGTGCTAATACCAGCAAGCAAACATTCGGCATTGACAAATGCTTGTTTAGAGGGTGGTGCTACAGAAGACCTCCAGTCTGGCCTGGATGTGGACAAACTGGCCCTGCATGTGCATTATAATGCATATGAGGGGGCAATCAACCATAAGAAGGCAGTGTTCCTGTCCAGGGAGATTGCCGCCGGGAAGAACCAACCAACTATACTTTTTCGGACTGTGGACAGGCTACTCCATCCTGTCTGTCTGCAGCCGAAGAAGGTTTTTTCAAATACTGAATGTGAAGAGTTTGCTCTGTTTTTCTCGGACAGAGTGTCCAGTATCCGGCAGGGAGTTTCTCCAGTTAGCAATGTTATAGCTGGCAGTGGTCACCAGAGGTGTACTAAGTGTGCTCCGCCTGGTTGGGGGAAGTTTAAACCAGTGGATGCAAGTGAGGTTATTGGGGTGTCGAACAATCTGAAGCACACCTTTTGTGAACTGTATCCGGTGCCAACGCGTTTCTTGATGAGATGTATTGACAACGTTGGCCTGGTGTTTGCTCTGATTGTTGGGTGTTCCTCGTCTGAGAGGGGCTTTCCTGATGCCTTGAAGGAGGCACTGGTGAGACAACTCTTAAAGAAACCATCTTTGGACCCGGAGGTCAGGGCAAATTACTGACCTATCTCCAATCTTCCCTTTTTAGTGAAGGTTGTAGAGAAGGTAGTGGCGCTTCAGTTGGAGGAGCACCTCATGACCCATGAGCTGTACGAACAGTTCCAGTCAGGGTTTCGGGCAAGGCATAGCACAGAAACCGTACTTATTTGGGTGCAGAATGACCTCCTCAGGGCTAGAGATCAAGGAGGAAGGACAGTTCTTGTTCTCCTTGACATCTCTTCAGCTTTTGACACTGTGGACCATTGTGTAATGCTTGACCGTCTCAGGGAACTCTGCGGACTCACCAGCACTGTCATCTGCTGGTTTGAGTCCTTTTGAACCAATAGGAGGCAACGGGTTATGATGGGGAATTTCTCCTCCTCCCCTAGCCTTCTTTCCTGCGGAGTATCTCAGGGTTCAGTTTTGGCCCCAATGTTGTTTGCAGTGTATATTGTTAGCCCTGGGGCGGTCATTAGGAAGTATGGCTTGGGTTTTCATTGCTATGCTGATGATACCCAGCTATACTTATCCTTTGCCCCATGAACATCCAACGTGGTGGATGTGTTAAACAGCTGCCTTGCTGAGATCAATGACTGGATGGCATCTAGCTGGTTGCGACTGAACCCCAATAAGACGGAGGTATTGGTGGTAGAGTCGAACAGAGTGCATGATCGGTTGGCCTCTGATTCAGAGACTGGACTTGTTCTGGGTTCTGTCTCATTGAAGGCCTCCTCAAAGGTGCGAAATCTTGCCGTTATTGTTGATAGGAGTTTGACTATGGAGGCGCAGATTTCCTCTGTTGTCCGCTCCTGTTATTTCCATCTTAGAAATATCGCCAGGATAAAGCCCCTTGTTTCACCTCTGGACTCCCCACTTTGGTGCATGCCTTGGTTACATCAAGGCTTGACTACTGTAATGTGCTCTATCTCTGGATCATGGGAGAAACTCTCCACAGACTGCAGCTAGTGTAGAAAGCAGCTGCCCGGTTACTTACTGGGCAGCCAAAGTTTTTCCATATTACACCAGTGTTGCATGAGCTGCACTGGCTGCCAGTCAGGTGGAGGATCCTCTTTAAGGTGGGTCTTCTCACCTACAAGGCCCTACACAGTCAGGGCCCTGGTTACCTGTTAGACCTCCTGGTTCCTGCTGTCTCGGCTTGCTCCCTCCTTTCCTCATGTGACGGCCCCCTAGCGGTTCCTAGGTCGAGGCTGAAATCGGCTGGTGATTGGGCATTTAGTATCACCGCCCGAGTCCTGTGGAACTCGCTTCCCTCCAGGGTTAAGGGGGCCCCCACTTTGGAGGTATTCAAGGCCCACCTTAAGGCCCTCCTATTCACCGCAGTATTTTTAGATTAAGTTATTGATTTGTGAGCTCTGCCCTGAGTAGCATAGTTGATGATTTGTCAAGTCATTTAATGTTTTTATGAAATATATATGTTTATAATTATTTTTTATGTTCTTTTATGATGCATTTTGAACATGTGTTTATTTACCTGTATGGTGCCCAGAGCCTCCGGGAATGGGCGTCTTTAAATAAATTTTACCTTACCTTACCTTACCAGTCCAATGCAATATGGGTCCTGAGAACAGGCCACATCTCTGACAAGTAGAAGCAACTACTACTGGAGAGCAGAGGAGAAATGTCTTTGAAAATACAAAAGATCACTGTCCACAGACTGAACAAAGACGGAAAAAAATGTATCACTGCTCTATCATTATGATGCATTTAGCATGCCGGCTTGCTAAAAGTCACCAAAATGCACTATTTGACTTCAGTTTTTCAAACATTTCCCAGGGGAGCATGCCCCTGGACCCCCCCCCCCCAGAAAGGTTTGGATTTTGCGCCCCTCCAAAATTTCTGGTTGCATGATGTCCCTGCTTCAGGGCACTTTTTTTTCTTTTTTTTTTCTGTTGACTCTTTTAACACTAAGCCCTGGATTCTCTTCAGTGAAGGCACTCAACTCATCTCCATCCCACCCAGTCAGTAGGCTCAGTCCTGCCATCTGGTTTCCCCTAGCTCCACTTCCCCCGGATTTAAGCCCCCTGGGGTGGGACCGCCATTCTCCCTTGATGACCTTTCTGGAATCTGAGCAGGCAATCCGGCAGTGGAGGAAGCACCGGAGGCAGCCGACGAACTCGACATTGGTCAAGGGGGGTGGTCCCTGGCCCCATCTTCACCTACCAGGACCAGGGATTTTATCCCTTAATGTTTCCCCCCTAGAGCTTGGACATGCAATGTCATTCTGCACATAGTGTGCACGCTTCCGCACACACTCATAGGTTGTCCGCTGCAGCTCTCCACTGTGGTGCAGCCGCTAGTTACGTGACCCCCAGCCAACACTAGAGGCCTCTAGAACAGTGGCTAACCAGACCTCCCTCCCCGGGAAAGGAGAGCAGTCCATCAGATGCTCGTTCCTTTCCCACAGACACCCGATGGCCCATGCTCATTCCCGAACCCAAGTTGCCGGCATGATGCAAGGTGTGGCATCCAGCGCCTCAACCCTCCATGCCGCTGGGCCAGCTAGGATGCTTTTAAATGTTGCTTTTTTGCACTCCTTTTATTGCCTGTGTCAACAGGTACTTTGCACATCCAAACATGTTTCCATTATGTGTTTGCACATGGTATGCATGACTCCACCACTTGTTTGCGATTGCCAAATATTGTCTTTTCACAAGACTGCAGCCTGTTTGCTCTGTTCAATTACATGCCTTCCATTATGGCCCTGTGGGAGCAAAGCCAATCACAGTAGTGTTTGTACTATGCAAGCACACTTGGCACTGTGCAAAATATTCTGTTATGCTGCCTCAAGTGATTTATCCTCCCGGAAATGTCCAGAGAAGCTGCTTAAGAGAACATACTGACCAGGCTCAACTGGACCTATTTAGCAGAGGTCCTGAAAGAGATGGGATTTGGAGAAGGTTTACACAAAATTATTGCTATGTTGTATTCTGCACCAACAGCTTCAATGAGAGTTAATGGCACCACCTCAAGCAGATTTGTAGATTCCTAAAGGGGACTAGGCAGGGATGCCCCCTCTCCCCTCTGCTTTTCAACCCCGGCATGAAAACTCTGGTGGGAGAAAATCAGAAACGACAAAGAAATTCTGGAGGTCAGAGTGGGGGGAGAGAAGCATCGAATATCCCTCGACACAGATGACACAGTCCTGTTTCTAAAAAAACAACAACAGAGAAGCACACTGAGGCACTGCAAAGCGCCCTAGAGGTATATGGGAAGTTTCGGGCTTTAAAATAAATCTGACAAAAACAGAAGTAATTAAAATAAGTGGCCATATATCTACATCAGTCAGAAAGAAGCTCCCCTGCAGCTGGGCTCAGGACAAGGTGAGATACCTGGGAATCTGTATCCCGAAAAATATAGATCACCTATGCAAAGTCAATTATGGCAAACTGAAACAGGAAATATATTTTACATCTCAGTCACTGTCAGCTGTAACCACTCTCCCTCACAAATCAAATAGAGGGAATAAATATGAAAGTACTGCCACAGTTTTAATTTTTATACCAGTCACTACCCCTAAACATCCCCTGGAAGGACTGGCTAGAACTCGGATCAATAATCAAGAAATTGATATGGAAGGGAAAGAGCCCAAGATTAAATTAGGAACTATTATAGAGACAAAGGAGGAGGGAGGAATGGGAATACTCAACTTTAAAACTTACAATGAGGCAGTGCAGCTCAATCAAATGGTAACAATTGTCAAAAACAACAGGGAGGTCTCTTGGGCCTTGATGGAAAGTTGTCAGCTGAAGGGAATACCAATATGCATAATGATATGGTTTGTGGGAAAATCTACAGAAGCCCATTCAATTCAGAACAGGTGGATGAGGTGTACCTTTCACATCTGGGCAGCAATTAAGCAAAAGATGCAGAGTGTACATTTCAGTGTGCCTGCTCAACTGGTTTCGTGCTTGTGTAACATAAATAATCTTTGGCTAGTCACCTCTCTATCCATGGGATATACCACCCTGTAGGGTTATGAAGGCAAGGAACCCTAGAAGAGGGTTCCACCCCTAGAGGTGCTGCAGGAATGATTCCCTTGGCTAAAGGTACTTTAGGAGGAAGCCCACAGAAGAGAGGGGTGCACCGCTGGAGGAGAAGGGGGTGGATGGAGGGGGCAAGGAAAAAAGGCTAGTGTGTGATGTGGGAGGAGTGACCCTTAAATGGGCCTTGTGGGGGCATGGCCAGTTGTGCTGCCCCCTTGAACTACAGGCTTTAGCCCTCCAATTCAATGTGCCTGAGCAACTGGTTTCGTGCTTGTGTAATATAGATAATCTTTGTCTGTTCACCTCTCTATCCATGGGATATACCACCCTGTAGGAGTACGAAGACAAGGAACCCTAGAAGAGGATTCCACCCCTAGAGATGTAGTGGCAGTGATTCCCTTGGCTAAAAGTACCTAGGAAGGAGCCCAAAAAGAGTGTCAAGCAAGCATACAAGGTGGTGAATGCTTATTGAGATCGAAGACCTGTACGTAGGTCAGATGGTAGCATAGGTTCTGTTGGTAGTTTGGGTCAATGAGGACCTGTACGTAGGTCAGTTGGTAATGTGGGCTCAGTTGGTGTTAGTAATGCGGGTTCAGCTGGTAGCATAGGTCAGTTGGTCATATTGTTTGAGTAAAGCAGGCAGGTAACAGCAGATGAATAGTGACCGACTTGGAGGTCTGACTGTAAGGCATGAAGGCCTGGCTTCCTAAGGAGAGAGAGAGAACAGCCAAAGGGGGAGATGGGACACTTACGGGACAGCCACCTGCTCCATCCAACAGCAGAAACCTACCTAAGTGAACTAGGGATTACAACTATCTATCCAGTATTGTGAACATTGGCACAGAAGAGAGGAAAAAACCCTTTGAGGAGGAAACCTCTGGGGATCCAAGGCCTAGGTCACTTTCCCTCCAGGCTTTGGTAAGTATAATTTATTCAGATTTTTCATATCAAGACAATTACAACTTCATACAATCCATATACAGACAGGACATACAAAGAACAAAAATAAATTACACATCTATGACAGAGAGAAAAAAGAAAACAAAAAACATTACAAAACAATACCCAGGAGTAAGTGTTTTAAGCAAGAAGGAATACCTTCAGTGCATTATAACTCAGTATTTTATATACCTTGGTGGCAGTAAGACCATGCGGGGTGCAGAAGAAGGGACCCACAACACAGTCTGACCTTTTTTGAACCCTCTGGACTATCTTTGTATAGACAACAAACCAGGGGTCTTGCCTAATCTTGGTCTGCCAAGACCTCTAGAATGTCCTTGTCTTGGGTGGCTGTCAAATAGTGGAAAAAAGGCATACAATGATTAACAAATCTATCTTTTTTCAACCGTACCTTGGCTGTCAGCTGTTCCATCTCCAAAATACGGTTGTAATTATTAAGCCAGAATCGGGGGAGGTTTTAGCCACTTTTGAGTGATTGCTTTCAGAGCAGATGCCACCACAATGTTATACAAGTATTTTTTTGCTTTTGTTCTTAAACCTGTAGGTGGCAGCCCTAATATCCAGTACTGGAATTCCACAGGCATATCAATTTCAAATATCTTCGCCCCCTCCAAGGCTACCGATTTCCAAAAGTTCTCTACAATTGGGCACACCCAAAGAATATGAGTATGCGTCCTTGCCTCTGCGCACCCCCTCCAACACTTATCCAAAGGGTGGGCCCCAAAATGTTTTGTTATCACAGGTGTACGAAAGTATCTGAGAGTCACCCTCCATCAAAAGTTCCTCCAGGAAGATGAGGCCGTTGTGAATATTCCTTCCCAGACCTTTCCCCATTCTGAGTCACACAAGGCTATATGTGCCTCTGATTCCCATTCTACCCTTATTAGCACCATTCTACCTGGTACCAGACCAACTATCAGTTATACTATTTGCGAAACCCTTCCCCTCATTTCTGGGGAGATGGCAAGGGAGCTCAAAAGATATTTTAATGGGTTCTGAGAGACCCCCATCCTAGTTCTCTTCCCTGAATCTAATAGATAGTGTCTGAGTTGCATAAATCTAAACAGATCCATGGCTGTAAGATGAAACTTCCGTCTCAATTGAAGAAAGGATTTAAACACGTTTCCTTGAAAAAATTGTCATAGTCTAGACAGACCTTGTCTCTCCCATCCACGGAACCCTCCATCTAACTTGAAGGGTAGAAAATCAAGACAGGCTCTCAGAGGTGTGTCTCTCTCCAGGGTAATTGGAAGTTGGTATTTTTTACAGACCTGCATCCATACTTGTTTAAGAGTTAGTGCCCAAGTATTATCAGTATCCATTTGTTTGATGTTATTACTATCCATGTATACAATGTCCCCTAACCTAGCCACCCCCCTTGTATCTCTCTGAAAACTTACCCACAAGGGGTACTCCATCATAGCTAGGTGAGGAACCAAATATTGAACTGAGCGGCCCAGAAGTATTGCTTAAATTCTGGAAGACCCAGACCCCCTAGTTTCTTAGGAGATGTCAATATTGGTCATCTGACCCTGGGTCTTTTCCCACCCCATATGAATTTATATAATATAGTTCTGGTAGCCTTCCAAAATGAGCTAGGTGGGCGGAATGGGATTGCTGAAAAATTAAAAAGGAACCGTGGCAGTAAATTCATACGCAGTGTTTCAATTTTACTGAAGCGAGATAGTGGTAGCTCCTTCCATCTCTTACAGTCTGCCTGAGTCTCTTTTAACAATTTTAAGTGGTTAGTACTATAAATTTTTGTTAAGTCCCTTGGGATCCAAATTCCCAAATATTTCAGTCCCCCCCGTGGCCCACTTCAAATTCCCCTCAACTGGAGGGAGGAGAGCTGAACATCGTTCCACCGGCAGCATTTCCATCTTAAATTCATTTACTCTGAATCCTGAGACTTTTCCAAACTTTATAAATAATTCTAAAATTTTCAGTACTGCCCTAGCCAGGTTCAACACATAAAGAAGGGTGTCATCTGCATATAACGATATCTGAAGTTCTTCCCCCCTCACCCAGATACCTTCATATTCAGGAGATTGATGAATAAGGGCTGCTAACAGTTCTATACTGAGGGCGAATAGGAGAGGGGAGAGAGGACACCCTTGTCTCGTACCCCGCCTAATATTGAATGAGTTGGTAGTTATGCCATTCACTTTTATCTGGGTTGTAGGTTGACTATATAAATTAAAAATCCACACTCGAAATTTGGACCCAAAGCTAAATTGTTGTAGTGTATTATCTACAAATTCCCAATCTAGCCAATCAAATGCTTTTTCTGCATCAATCAGGCATTCCTCCACCCATGGCCATAGCCACGGGAGCTGCTCCCTGCCCTCTCAAGGACCGAAAACAGACGGTGCCAAAGCCCCCTGAGCATTCCTCCCCCCCCGTAGCTACAGCCACAGGAGCTGCTCCCTGCCCTCTCAAGGGCCAAAAACAGATATGCTTGCTCAACTGACAGAGTGCCTCCCACCAGATGTAAATTTTAAATTTGGCACCATTTCTCAGATCTTTGAGTGAGCCTGGCCATTGTCTCCATCCCTGAACCTAGGAGCTGAGGGGGTCACCTGAAATCCCTAGCTTAGCAACTAAATATTTAAGAATTTGTTTTTATTCCCCCTCCTTAAGCAGCTTTCTAAATCAAGCTAGTTGCTCACTGAGGGACCTTTGTGCCAGAGCCTGCTCACACTTGATTTTTTGGCCACCCCCCACTCCCCTGACAGTTTATTATATAGACTCCATCCAGGAACATCTCCCACTGGAATCCCAGTCAGATGGTTTTCTGTCCTCTGAAACTACACCCTCCCTTCCTAAAGGGATCAAACCTGAATCGCCCACTCCAGTTAACTCCTCTCAATTACTGCTGTAGCCTGCCCTATTGTAAGGGACCTCACCCTAATTCTACTTATACCCTTTTAATTCTTACACTTTCCCATTAGCAGCCTACAAGAAAACGTCCATAGAGGGTGCCAAACTTTTCTTCTTTCAAACACTTTTCATTATTAAATTGCTGGTTTTGGAAATCAAATCAAACAGGCAACTCAAGCTCCCATTACATATTTGTCTGCGCCCATTTCTTTCAAGCCTAATAGCCAGTTACCTCCCAAAGTGCGTTTTCTACTCCATAACAGGCCTTTCTTTATGACCCACCCTCACTAGCTCACCTCCTACCAAATGGCTCCCTGATCACACACATTTTTGCTGACAGGCATTACGCTAGGATTTATCCTGTGGTTCTCACTGGCAGGTTGCCCCTTCCCCCCACTAAGATCTTCACCACTGATCCAAATGACTTTGTTTTCTCAAATATGCTTATACTCCCCAATAAACTCCATTATATCACACCATTACTGATACCTCATAGTTATCTCTACCATGTAGCTTACACTTTTAAGAAGTGCCTTCTCTGCTACTCTATCCTGCCCTCCCCAATCACCCATCGCAAACTATGGTATCTCCTCCTTCTTGCTCTAATGCTTGCAGGGGATATTGAACTTAACCTTGGTCCACCTGCTTACCTCTCCTGCTTGGATGCAGTGTGGAAGGACACAAAGGGATTCACATTGTTCGCCTGACCATTAGGAGCCTCCTCTGTAACCTAGCTGAACTTGAGGCATGGGTCATACTATATCACCCGGACATAATTTGCCTGTCTGAAACTTGGCTTAAACCCTCTACCCCAGGCTCTGCCTGCTCGTTACCCAACTACAACCTCATCAGACGTGACAGGCCCACCTCCAAAC
Source organism: Neoceratodus forsteri (assembly GCA_016271365.2). Classification (NCBI taxonomy): domain Eukaryota; kingdom Metazoa; phylum Chordata; order Ceratodontiformes; family Ceratodontidae; genus Neoceratodus; species Neoceratodus forsteri. The sequence continues at coordinate 481,159,508 of CM028131.1, forward strand.
GAGGTGGTGTTGTAGCCATTTTTTATAAATCACACCTAAACCTCTTGAACCCTACCATGCCTGTCCTCTCCCACTGTGAATCTATTCACGCTACCTTTCAACTTGGCTCCAAGAAATTACATATAATGTGTGCTTATAACCCCCCTCTAGGTGGCACCGCTGGCCTTAAGAAGCTCCTCTCACATGTTGACTTAACTGTTGGGAGAAATGAAGTCCTAATTCTAGGGGACCTAAACCTAAATTGGACTGGCAAGGTGAACAAATCACTCCACACCATGGTACGAGGCCACAACCTCTACCAGCTAATCGCTGACCCTATCAGGGTCATTCCTCCCCCCAGATCCAGTACCTTAATTGACTGGGCACTGACAAATTGTATTGATTGTATAGTCTCTTCAGGTACCCTTGCTGATTCAATTAGCGACCACTCTCCAATATATTGTATCTGGCGCTCAATTGGTCAAACCTCCCTTCCCCCCAGACTCATCACTTTCCATAACCTAGCCAACCATGACCAAGCCCAGTTCCTGAATGATCTATTCATGATTGACTGGACTTGCGTCTACTCTACCACTGTTGCTCAGGCAGCCCTTGACCACTTCCTAACCCTGTTTGGATCACTACAGGATATCCATGCACCCCGCATCACACGTCGTGTATGTGAAGCGCAAACCAAATTGCTAAATAAAGACCTACTTGCTCAGATCTGGGCTAGGGACAAAAGCTGGTGGTGTTTCAAGGTCTCTGGTCTTCTGTCTGACTACAATGACTACAGAATGCAGAGAAACTCTTGCAAAAGGAACATTCGCTTAGCTAAGAGCTTGTTCTACAAGGGTCTATTAATAAATGCTGCAGGTGATTCCAGGAGATTCTGGTCTCATATAAAAACACTCCTTGGAGCCAAACACACCAGAAATACAAACCATATGATCCTAAATGGTGTGCACTGCAATAATCTGGCCACCGTTGCAAACTCCTTTTATCTCCACTTCTTAAATTTATCCAAATACTCATCTCCCCCCCCACCCCACCATGGACAATGAGCCACTGCACAACCACCCACCTTTTAGATTTTGAACCATTACCAGACTGGAAGTCCAAAAGATGCTACAAGCCATCCCTGATAGCACTGGTACTGGCTCTGATGGTCTTGAACCCAGGCTCCTGAAACTCTGTGCCCTCATTATTGCCTCACCCTTAGCTCAAATCTTTAACTTGTCACTATGCCATGTTCTGTCCTTAGTATCTGGAAGATAGTGAGAGTTACTCCAATATTTAAAAAAGGGGACCCCTAGGAAATTGCCAACTACCAGCCTATAGCCATTCTCTCCGTTCTTAGCAAAATACTCAAAAAACTAATTGCCAAGCAAACCATCTCTTTTCTACAGGACCACAACCTCCTCTCTGTCTCCCAGCATGGCTTCCGCAAAGGTCACAGCACTACTACGGCCCTCCTGAAATTCACAAACAATATCTATTCTGCAATGGATAAAGGTCTCCTAACTGGTGCAGTCTTCATTGACCTAACCAAAGCATTTGACCTTGTTAACCACTCCCTTCTCCTCACCAAACTTCATTCTCTTGGCTTCTCTACAGATGCTGTAGACTGGTTTAACAGCTACTTAGGCTTTCTCATGTGCGGCACCTAAATATTGGAACTCCCTTCCCCAAGACATTCATTTTTCACTGACCCATGCCTGGTTTAAGAGGCTACACCACAGTCATCTACTTGCCTCAACCCTCTGCACATGCTTTCACCCACCTTAGACCCTCCAACCTCTAACTCCTGGCTGCCATGTCTCTACCTACTGCTGCCCTTCTCTCCTCCATCTCTCCTCTCAACCTGGCCTCCTGCCTCCTTTCTTTCTAGCCTTACCCTTTCCCAGGCTCACAACCCCTCCCACCTCCCCTTCTGTCTCTCGATCATGGATCTTTTCTCTAAACTAGCACTCTTGTACTTCTTAGGACCTTTAGATGCAAACATGGTATGAAACTCTGCTAATATTTGTGCTTCAGTGAATGGGGATTCCATGACTTCTTGCTGTTCTTGGGTTAGTTTTGGGAGTTGAACTTTACTAAAACATTCTGTCACTTTTTCTAAGTGGTCTTACTCCCTCTCCTGCTTATATAGTTGAGAATAATATTTGAGAAATTCCTCTGCTATTTCACCTGGGGAAACAGCAAGTTCTCTATATTCCTTCCCTTTTTTAATCTTGAGTATATATCTTTTGGCTTCCTGCTTCTTAAGGTAGAGAGCCAATAGCCTGCCTGCCTGCCTTATCTTCCCATTCATAATATTTTTGCCCAGTAAAACAGAGAGCATTTTCTGTTCTCCTGGCTTGAATTTGCGTTATATTCATCCCTTGCTTTTTTAACCTGTGGCAACAGAGCTGGGTCTCAGGTTTTTTTACGTTCAGATTCTATACGCCATAAAGCTTACTCTGCCTTTAATAACAAGGCTTGGTGTTGTTTATTTTTGTATGAGGCATATGATATGGCATGCCCTCTCACTACTGCCTTAAGGCTATCCCAAATATACTTTAAGGATGTATCCTTTTCTGTGTTGTCTATGAGAACCCCTTTTATAAGATCCTTTGCAGAATTTACAAAACCTTCATCATGAAGCAGACCTGCATTGAGTTTCCATCCCCCTCCAGGACAAGTAGGACCCCATTGCATCTCAAAAAAACCAGAGCATGGTCTATTAATGAGATTACATGCATTTTTGTATCTTGCACGGTGTGCATCCACCTTTTCTGAGTGTCTAACCTATCCAGCCTAGAGCAGGAGTTAGAGGCTGCTGAGCAGAAGGTGAATTCTACTAGACAAGGATTCTGGCTTCTCCATGGATCTACAAAATCTCCTTCTTCCCTCAGTGTTTTTAATAATTCAGAGCATGCCTATTGTCCCTTTTCTTATGAGGGGCTACGGTCAAGGATCACGTCTTCAGCACAGTTCCAATCCCCCAGACACAGTTTCTGTCTATCTGGGAGGGAGGCCAGTCATCGAAACAGCTAATGAAAAAACTCTCCTGAGGGGGGGAGTTGCTGCATATATAGATACCACATGAATAGGCCAACCACGTATGACCCCAGAGATGTATACCATTCTCCCTGTCCCTTCTGAATAAACCTTAGTTATTTGAAAGGGCACGCCTCTTCTTAGCAAGATAGCAACCTCTGTTTTTTTGGCATATGGGTATGAGTCAGCGTAAACATTTCCCACCCACATATGCCTTAATTTGAGATGCTCCAAAGCCGACAGTTTTGTCTCCTGCAAACAGGATATATCGCACTTGGCCCTCTGGAGTTCCTGCAGGATACGGACTAGTTTGACCACATTATTTACCTCTTTAACATTCCAGGTACAAATGTGTAAACCATCCATAGTAATAAATGAAGTACATTAATAATATTATCACCGGTCTCCCCCCCACCATCAGCAACATACCATCACGGGAATAAGAAAAATACACAGTAAAATAATAAAAAACAAGCATTTGTCAATGCCAGATGTTGGCTTGCTGGCATTGGCACTGCAGGAGTTAGAAATGCAAAATAGGAATGGCAGTGAATTATTGAAGTAAAGCCAACACCCTCCCGCGTCAGAGACTGAAAGGCGTTGGGAGCGTGGCTTTAGGTCGACCATAACGCTGATGCCATTCCACCTCATCCCATCCTGCAGAGAGCGACAGGTGTCGAGATGTGCATTGGGGTATTTGGCCTTTATGCTCACCCCATTCCATAAGGAAATAAGTTGAGATGGGTGCAATATAGGAGAATGGGGTGAACGTTAGGGTGACAGAACCCAAGGTTCACCTCAGTGCCTGTCAGTGTCTATAGGGTGGGGGTAAAATTCTGCAAACATTGTGGCTGATGAACCTAAGTTACTTCCCCGACACCTATCAGTCTCTACAGGGTGGGTGTATGGTTGGAAACCTTAATTCCCTGGGTGTAGGTATTTTCAATCCAGATTTTCAACAGTGGCTTTTTGAGACCCCATCTCATGAACAGTGGTGTTATCATTTTGTTACTCAATCCTGAAAGATGATTTCGCACAGCAATTGCACCACTGGGAGCCACAGGTGAGGAAACACATTTGGGCAGGATGTGAAAAATGACAGCTGTACTGTTCATGAGGAGGGGCCAAAAAATGGCAATGTTGTAAATCTGGAGAGAAAACATGAAAAATGTGCAATCTTAACGCAAGTGCAAAGATACTGTGCAACTCACGCCTGTAATGCAATCATTTTGGGAATTTTTTATACCAAATTTTCAACATGGGCATTTTGGGACCTCTCGTCATGAACAATGGCACTGTGATTTTGTTACTGTGTCCCGAAAGTTGATTTCGCACAGCGACCACGCCCTTTGTGTGCCACATGTACGAAAACACATTTCGGGCAGAATGTGAAAAATGACAGCTGTACTGTTCATAAGGAGGTGCGCAAAAACGGCAATGTTGAAAATCTGGAGTGAAAATATAAAAAAATTCTCAAAGTTACAAGCGTGCATGGGAACTGCATAATGCACGCTCGTGATATACTGTCGTCATTTTTTGGAATTTTTTCGCCAACTTTTCAACATAGGTATTTTGGTACCTCCACTAATGAACAGTGTCACTGTGATTTTCTTAATCTGTCCTGAACATTGATTTCCCACAGCATTTGCACCATTGTGTGAAAACACATTTCAGGCAGGATGTGAAAAATGACAGCTGTACTGTTCATAAGGAGGTGTGAAAATATGGCAATGTTGAAAATCTGGAATGAAAATATTAAAAATTCTCAAAGTTACAAGTGTGCACAGAAACTGCACAATACGTACTCGTAACACAGGCATTTTTTGGAATCTTTTCACCAAATTTGCAACATAGGCTTTTTGGGAGCCCACCTTATAAACAATGGCACTGTCGCTTCATTAATCGGTCCCAAAAGGTGATTCTGCACAGTGACTACAAAAATTAACTTTTGGGACCGAATAACAACATGACAGTGACTGATTTCATGAGGTGGGGTCCCAAGAACCCCATGTTGAAAATTTGGAGCCAAAAGTCAAAAAAATGGCCAAGCTATCCACCTACGTTGAAAACCCCCCATTTATGCCATTATACAGCTTACCGGCATTTCTTCAGTTTACGGTCGGCTTTGAAGAATGCAGACATGTTCCTGCTCCACCAAAGATCACCGCACCAACCTCTGGAGGTAAGTATGGAGTGAGGGGTGTGTGTGGGGAGGTGGGGTGCGCAGAGGTATTGGGCACCCCATCGGCAAATAAAGCATGTCTGTGTTGAGGGGTCCTGATGCCAAGGGGGATTGGGCACCCGCATCGGCAGACAAAACTGGGGGGGCATTATGCCGACGAGGATTGGGCGCCCCCATTGGCAAGCAAATTGAACTGGGGAGGGGGCATGCTGACAGGGGGATTAGGCACCCCCGATGTCGGTTTTCTAGGGATTGCGAGAGGTGAACAGCAAAAGCCACAACCATGTTTA